>OW386285.2:24822342-26022342 GCA_936432065.2 Rutpela maculata | reverse complement strand
ATACCAGCTATTAGGAACTCTTGGACATGGGAGTCGACATCAATTTAAATGCAAAAAAAAAACAAATTTTGGCCAAAATGGAGATAAGAGGTATAGTTTCTGAAGCGAGTTTTAGGTATCAATATTATTCTAAAGATACCAGCTATTAGGAACTGTTGCATATAGAAGTGGATATCAATTTAAAATTACAAATCAACTTTTGGCAAAAATGGAGATAAGAGATTGTTTCTTAAGCGTCGCAGTGCTATTGTGCATTTTCATTATTTTATCTGTCATTTTCAATTTTTATGCAAATCTGTTTTAAACATCGAACGCAACTGGATTCTTAGGTGAATCCCCTTTTTGAGCATTTGCAGACTATACTAATTATTTCACTCGTTTAAATAAGAGGCTATGAGTCACGTGTCGGGTCATCAGGTCAATCTGGTTGGAGACCGCATGTATCCCTGAATTATAAAAAAAATGGTACTTTATTTCTTAAGATATTCCAGATTCCGAATATGATACGTGCAATATATGCCTTATTTGAATAATCATATGGTATATTAATGCGAGTAGTGGATGTTCTGCTAAGGCCTTTGTTTTACGAGTTAAGGACATACTTTTACTTTCATCCGTTGCATACCTAATATGTAGGATATTTTTTCATCGAAACCGAACTGAATTTGCGCTGGTGACTAAATAGGTTACAAACCAAGAGCACAACAATTGAAAATCGAGCTGAGTAGACGCGTTCGAAATGAAAATCGACCAACAGTGATCACTGAATCAGATAATGATAGCCGGCGCTGATTTTTACACATCGACGGCATTGATAGCGACTGACGTAGATGGTCTGAGCACCCTTGATCGCTCTACAGTGACCACACACTAAACTGTTAGTTCACACCAGTAGTTCACGCGCCTCGGATGGCCGGTGATCCGAACTACCCTCGACCCTGACCTACCCGAACTGTGTCTTCACGCTAAGAACCACCCGAGTGCTTCCATATGCGAAACGGAACTCCATGCAGCTTCCTTGTGTATTTCCTTGTTGCTTTTGGTTTATTTGGTTTTGACTTTATCTATAATTAGCTGATCTATGATGATATCCACTGTAGAAATGTTGCGATCTGGTTTAAAATAGTTAAATATCAAATATATACTTCAGCAATAAATACTTATTAAATTAAGTAAGAGTGAGTAGAGGTTGCAATCGGACGTGGCTGACCACAAATATTTACTTATCGGCTACATTGCTTTTGTGCTTTGGTATGCTTACTTAAGTGATAATCTTTTGCTAAAACTTAGCGAACATTCTGGCAATATACAGAGGACGCATGAGGTTTAAAATATTCATAACTTTTTCATTTTATTTCTTGTTTCTCTTCTTTTCAGCGCTTATACAGGGTGATATACCACGACGTGACATGCGGAAAATAAAATGGCGTTCTAGTCTTATATGTGGGAAAGTTCATGCAAAATTTTAGAGTGATCCTAAGTAATTTAATAATTTTTGCTGCATTAAAACTTGCAAATATACGCTACTGTTACTTATCTGTGGTCAGTGATAGGGTAAGGAACTTAGTTGAGAAAGAATATATTGCAGTTGCTTACATTTCCTTAATTGGCATAAAAAGTTAAGCTGGCGCGCATCTTCAAAGTGCCGCAATTTTTGCTTTCGGTTGAACGCCGCTGCAGGTACAAAGTACGGCCAAGTTTGGTGTTTTTTGTTATAGACGGTTTTAAGTAAATATCTTACTTGTTATTGTAGAGTTCACTGGTATAGAGTCATTGTGTCGAAAGACACTGACCTTTTAAAATTAAATTACTTCCATATCCGGTGGAAGTATAGTAACGACAAAAAAATTTTTAAAAATTTTTATTGTTCAAATAGGCTTAGAATGTCATGAAACGTCGAGATTTCAAGTTTGAGCGAAAAAAAAATTTCTGTCTGTCTGTCGGTCTGTAACTATTTTTTGTGCGCACGTTTACTCTGGAACCGTTTGAGATATTGACTTGAAATTTGGTACACATATTTTCATCTTGTTCCGTCGAAGGGTTGGAGGGTAAATGGGGGTAAATTTGGGATAAATAGGTAAATCAAGCAGTGTTCAAAAGTTAATTTTGTTATTCTTGTTAATTTTTTAGTTAATAAATAAAATAGAAGGCATAGTTAACAAATGTCAGTAAATAAAATTAATAAAACAATCTGTCAAAAACATAGCAACATCAGTTTAAAAAATGTATCTTTCATGAAATATATTGTTAGCACGATTTTCTATTTATCATTTCTGCAAAAGCAGTGGTCCTTCGAAGTTATCATAATTATCATAAATAGTGGAAGCTTACCATCTACGGTAAGAAAGTGCTCTGCTAAACGCAGACTAAAGGCAGCCACACAACAAGTTGGTCCTTCAGCCGGACGAGCATTTTGAGCAATCAAGCCTCAAATTTGCAAAGAAGTACCAGTGAAATGATCGAAGCATTTTATGAAGAATTACTCCATCACATCAGCGGATAGAGACAGCGAATAATAGTTAGCAAGCAACGAAAAATTGATATCAAGCGCTCTGGTCAGAGTCAAGGTTAGTTATTCACAAAATCATTTGCCAGTCTATACTTTTATTTGTGTTAACTCAGTTTCGTGCATTGCTAAATTATCTCAAATTTAAATAAACATTTAAATTGTCAAAATGTCAGAAAAAATTGACATAAAATCTCTTATTCATAAACGTGGTGTTATAAAAGGCCAATCAACCCGATTTATACATTTTTTGGACAATTTCGACGTAAACCAAACAGATTTAAATCAGTTGAAAGATAGGTTAAGCGATTTTAAATCATTATTGGGCAAATTTAGTAATATCCAAACAAACTTGTAAATTTCAGACACGGATACAAATCCTGAAGAACATGATAAAAACAGGGTAGCATTTGAAAGTTCCTACTATTTGGTGTTATCTCGAGCACAGAAAATTTTAGATGAAGTCGCAGGAAAGGAAACGGTGTCGGTAGCCAGTAATCAGCTGTTGGCTATGGAGAATTTAAAAAGAGGCATAAAGTTGCCTCCCATCAATCTTGGAACGTTTGAAGGTTCTTTTCAAAATTGGTTATTTTTTAAGGACACTTTTACTTCTCTCATTCACAACAACAAAAATATTTCTGACATTCAGAAGTTTCATTACTTAAGGTTATCACTAAAAGGTGAAGCGGCACAAGTAATTAGTGCATTAGAAATATCATCAGCAAATTATAACGTGGCTTGGAAGCTGCTCTATGAGCGATTTGAAAATAAAAATTTCCTTATCAATAACCACGTTAAATCTATCTTTAATTTAACTAATGTCACAAAAGAATCATTTGCTGGCTTAAGGTCATTACTCGATAATCTTACAAAGCACATAAGGGCTTTGCAGGTTTTGAAATTACCTGTAGATCAATGGGATATATTGCTCATTCACTTAGTAACGTCGAAACTTGATTCAAAAACAAGGCGAGAATGGGAGGAAAAGTGCACAGGGCCAGAATTGCCAAAATTTACCGAGTTAGAAGTTTTCCTCAAAAACAAATGTAGTCTCTTGGAAAATTTACAATTAAATAACATAGAGGGTAAAATTTCAAACGATCGTGGAAGCAACTCACGTCAAAATTATTCGCATTTCTCAACCGAAAATGTATCATGTGTGTTATGTAAAGAGAATCATGTAATAAACTCTTGTCCAAAATTCTCCAGTATGTCTATTAAGTCACGATGGACAGAGATCAAGCGTCTGAATTTATGTCACAATTGCTTGAAGGGAAATCACAATATAAAATTCTGCAAATCAATCTCGTGTAAGAAATGCAACAGACGACATCATACGTTACTTCATGATCCAGAATTTTATACAAATTTTCCTCGCAGTAGTTCAGACCAAACAAACGTGAGCAAAATAGACCAACCATGCATTAACAAAAGGTCGGAGAGCGATGCTCTCAACCAAGACACACATGATGATGCCATACCTCAAAAGACACACGCTTTATCTAATCAAGCAAATTACTCTCGTACCTCACAAGTACTCTTATCTACAGCTATTATACAAGTAATAGA
Source organism: Rutpela maculata (assembly GCA_936432065.2). Classification (NCBI taxonomy): domain Eukaryota; kingdom Metazoa; phylum Arthropoda; class Insecta; order Coleoptera; family Cerambycidae; genus Rutpela; species Rutpela maculata. Next base: position 26,018,267 of record OW386285.2, on the reverse strand, counting down.
TCGCAATGGTAAAATTCACGAAGCCAGAGCAATGCTTGACAGCGGCTCACAGTCTAATTTCATAACTAACTCTTTATGCAAGAAATTAAAACTTTCGACTTCAGAAATCTCATATACGATTTTGGGGATCAATCAAAGGTTAAGCAACATAAATGCTCGCTGTCAACTGAAAATACAATCTCGATTGGATAATTATCAAACAACATTATCTTGTCTTGTGTTACCTACAATTACGGATAAGTTGCCATCGGTTTCCTTTGACAAATTTACCTTAAATATTCCCCATAACATACAGCTAGCCGATCCAAAATTCGATCAGGCTAGTGACATCGATATTCTCATTGGGGCTGAAATATTTTGGGATTTGTTGAGCGTGGGGCAAATAAAATTGGGTAAAGCTAAACCTAATTTACAACGAACAAGACTAGGCTGGATAGTTTCGGGATTGTTGAACTTGCCAAACGTAAATCAACAAGTGAATAAAACCGTGTGTCATTTTGTTAGTAGTAATGACATCGATACACAGTTAACTAAATTCTGGGAACTAGAAAACATTGATAATTCAAAAACAATCACAAGTGAAGAACGGGCTTGTGAAACAAATTTTAATGAAAACACGAAACGAAATAAAGATGGTAGGTTTGTTGTAGCGATCCCATTCAAGAAATCTCTTGAGCTTCTCGGCGAATCGAGGCAACAAGCTGAAAAACAATTTTACAATCTTGAGCGCCGCCTCCAAAAGAATCCTGAACTTTCACAACTGTATACCGAGTTCTTAAATGAATATGAACAAATGGGTCATATGGTTAAAGTGACAAATCCCGAGCAAGCAAAAATTAGCTATTATATGCCTCATCACGGCGTTTTTCGAGACCATTCTGAGACAACGCGATTACGTTGTGTTTTCAACGCTTCAGCGCCAACGTCAACTGGGAAGTCATTAAACGACTTACAGATGGTAGGGCCAGTATTACAGAGAGAATTATTTAGCATTCTTTTGAGTTTCCGTATTCATAAATATGTAGTAACTGCCGACATTGCTAAAATGTATCGACAGGTGCTTTTATGTCCTGAGCAAACTCCTCTCCTCAGAATTTTATGGCGTGCTAACCCGTCCATATCCCTGGAAACATACGAGCTACAAACAGTCACATATGGTACCGCTGCAGCTAGTTATCTTGCAATACGGTGTTTATTTGAGTTGGCTAATGAGTGTCAACAAGATCAACCAGAAATCTCTGAAATAATTAAATCTGATTTTTATGTGGACGATCTATTAACTGGCGCTGAAAACGTTGAACATGCTGCAAACATTTCAGTTCAAATACAAAATGTTTTAAGACGGGGCGGTTTCGACTTGCGGAAGTGGCGTGCCAATGACAAACGAGTTATTCAAAATTTAAACGCTCATGATTCCACAAAATTTAACTTTGGTGAAAACGAAAATGCAAAAACGTTAGGTCTAATGTGGTCTTGCGAAACTGACAATTTCACATTCGATATAGACTCAAAACCTAGACCAACGAAGATAACCAAGCGAACAATCTTGTTCGAAGCAGCACAGATTTTCGATCCTCTTGGCATATTAGGTCCATGTACTATAACACCAAAAATAATCTTACAACAACTTTGGCAAGAAAAACTTTCTTGGGACTCAGCCGTACCCTTGCATTTAAACTACAAATGGGTAACCTTTCGGAATCAGTTACACATGCTAAATAAAATTGAAATTCCCAGACGCGTAACATGCGAAAATTATAAAACATTGGAACTGCATGGGTTTGCAGATAGTTCCAAGCAAGCTTACGGGTCATGTATTTACATCAGGAGTACTGATTTCTCTGGCAATATTTGTTGTAAACTTTTATGCTCTAAAACCCGAGTAGCTCCTTTAAAAACTATAACTATTCCCAGGCTAGAGCTCTGCGCAGCTTTATTATTAGCTAGGTTGTTCAACAAAGTACAGAACTCCATGAAACTTAAATTTAATAAATATTACTATTGGAGCGACTCCAAAATAACGCTTTCATGGATAAAATCTTTATGCAGTCGATGGCAAGTCTTCGTGGCTAATCGAATCTCTGAAATTCAGTCCTTAACTTCGCCCGACGACTGGCATTATGTAAACACGACCGAAAACCCAGCGGATTTACTTTCCCGTGGTATTGAGCCCAAACTATTCGACTGTAAGCTATGGTGGAAGGGACCGACATGCCTCTCATTGTCGTCAGACCTATGGCCGATAGATAATCCGGAAACACTCGAACCCAAAAATTATCCCGAGGATGTGTTAGTTGAAATGCAAAAGGATAAGAGGGTTGTAGGTGCGGTTGCAATGGAAATATCTTTCATTAAAAATTATTCCGATTTAAACAGATTGATAAGAGTCACAGCTTATTGCTTGCGGTTCAAAAATAATGCCTCATTGGCAAAAAACAGTAGGAACAATGGTGCCTTATTACCCCTTGAAATACAAGACGCATTAAATCGTTTAATTCTATCAGTTCAAAAATCGCACTACCAAGAAGAATTGAACAGTTTGCTTAAATCTGGTTCAGTGAATTCAAAAAGCAAGTTGTTTGCTTTAGCTCCGTTCTTAGATGTAGACGGTATATTGAGAGTTGGAGGACGATTGAAACATTCCAATTTTGACAATTGGAAAAAACATCCCGCCGTACTACCTACTAATCATCATTTATCGTATTTGATAGCAGAACATGAACATAAGCGTCTCTTACATGCGAGTCCGCAACTTTTGCTGGCCTCACTTAGAGATCGATATTGGTTCATATGTGGGCGAAATTTGGTAAAAAAAATTGTACATAAATGTATTCGTTGTTTTCGTTTCAATGCTAAAAATGTTCAAGCTATTATGGCAGACTTACCAAAGACTCGCGTCACTCCATCTCGACCTTTTTTAAACTCCGGCGTGGATTACGCCGGCCCGTTCTTAATTCGCGATAGAAAAACGCGAAATTATAAAACTACCAAGGCATACGTTTGTCTATTCGTCTGCTTCGCAACTAAAGCCGTACACTTAGAGCTGGTGGGCGACCTGACATCCGAATCCTTTTTAGCAACTTTGCGAAGATTTATGGCCCGCAGAGGCAAATGTCTAAACTTATATTCAGACAATGGCACCAACTTTGTTGGAGCTAATGCCGAACTACGTAATTTTTTACTCAAAACTAATGGCCAGATTTCAACTGATTTAAGTCTCGACGGAGTAACGTGGCATTTCATTCCTCCCCGAGCACCGCATTTTGGCGGACTCTGGGAGGCCGGAGTAAAGTCCACAAAATACCATATAAAACGTGTTATCGGTGAGTCTATTTTATGTTTCGAAGAATTCATAACAGTGTTAACGCAGGTAGAAGCGTGTTTAAATTCTCGGCCACTATGCCCGCTATCATGTGATCCTAATGACTCTGAACCATTGACTCCGGCGCATTTCTTGATCGGCGAAGCTATTCCTACAATCCCCGATCCAAGTCTGATGGGCACACCAGAAACCAGGCTAAATAGATTTCAAAGACTCCAACAAATGACGCAAAATTTTTGGACCAGGTGGTCAAAGGAGTACATAAGCGAACTTCAAGTACGTCAGAAGTGGAAAACTCAACATGTCGAACTATTAAAGAAAGGAGTCGTAGTGCTCATCAAAGAGGAGAACTTACCCCCCCCCTTAAATGGCAATTGGGTAGAGTACTCGAGTTGCATCCTGGAAGTGACGGCATTACTCGTGTGGTAACGATCAAAACTACGAAAGGCGTATACAAACGACCAATTTCAAAGATCTGTGTATTACCTTGTGAGGTAGTGTAGTGCTTCGCAATTAAAGAACAATGTCCTTTAAGGCGGGCGCCTTATGTTCAAAAGTTAATTTTGTTATTCTTGTTAATTTTTTAGTTAATAAATAAAATAGAAGGCATAGTTAACAAATGTCAGTAAATAAAATTAATAAAACAATCTGTCAAAAACATAGCAACATCAGTTTAAAAAATGTATCTTTCATGAAATATATTGTTAGCACGATTTTCTATTTATCATTTCTGCAAAAGCAGTGGTCCTTCGAAGTTATCATAATTATCATAAATAGTGGAAGCTTACCATCTACGGTAAGAAAGTGCTCTGTTAAACGCAGACTAAAGGCAGCCACACAACAAGCAGGTAAGAGTCCATAAAATTGTATTTAGTATATACAAGAGAAGCTAAGGTCTCAAAAAAATGTTTGGCATTAACCACCCCCATCACCACCCCCACCCCATTATTAAAGGGGATGAAAAAAATTTGTGATTTAGTGTGTGTACAAGAACCAGAAACCTCAAAATATTTTTTTATTTCATCCATTTACATTTTGTGCTGTGTTGTATTCTACAAAAATATTTTAATTTTTGCTATTTTTGTAGTGTGATTAAAACCACTTCTACCTTCTCCAGCTTTGCCGTCAGTCCCAAGTCTCATAAAGGGGGAGAGGAAGTGATATGGTTGAAACCGCGTTACGTCAGATTAGTTAAAGTCATAGGCGGCGCATTCCTACAGAAAAATAAGGTAATTTCTTTGGTCAATGTTTGTTACCCTCGGGGTTACCCAATGGAGTACCAGAAAAAGGCCACTTTTTTAATTTTGTGTGCCTGTGTAATCATTCTCATTTATCCATTTATCGTCGTCATTTTTTACCAACCACAACAGTATAAAAATAAATAGTAATATCATTATGGTGGTACACTAATAACTGATTCAAACTGAAGACGGATATCTACTTGTATATACCTCCGCTTCACCATTGTAAGTTTTAGCATGTAATGGGCCCACAAAAATACAAGTCTCCTAAAGTTTCTTCTTGAAACGAGTTATGTTAATTAAATTACAAAAAATTCCAGAAGATTCTGTGGTGCGAAATCCCACACAAAAGAACAGAAAGGTGGAATCGATGTGCGTGTGTGCGTGAAATGAGCATTATCCTGTTTTAATTCAGTACCAAGATACAATCCAAAAGAATAATGGATATTCTGGCTAGGAAGAAATTAGCATCAGAAAATATTAAATACTGTTTATTCGGCTTCATTAGGAAAAAAATAATTTGGTCTACGTGCCATTAGTCAATCAACGACTAAACTAAACCTTTACAAAAACAAAATGAGACAATAATACTCATACAAGAACTGATGGAAAAAGGGAACGTAAAGAAAGAACGAACAAAATTAATACAAGAAACAAACTACTGGCTCTTGGGCAAGCCACCATCAAAGGACCAATTGCTAAAAGTAATGGCTAGAATTTGAAGAAATATTACACATAGAGTAGATAAATAAATAAGGAGTTAATGCACCATGGACCGGAAAGGCTAAAGAGGCAAACCTTACAATTTTTTACTAGAGCATGGATTGAAATGACACCTCTATCCAGAATGGAACACGACCATACAGATATTCCCAAATTCAATTCAAGTATAGGATACAAATACTACACACAATTACTCTTCGAACAACTAGAGACATACATTGAAAGACTATCAGGTTGCTAGACAGCATTCATCAAAGGCAGATCACCGGATTACCATCAGAAAAATCCTGGAAGACGAAACAGAGAGAAGGGAGGAAACTACATATAGTAGCAATAAATTTCCACAAGGCATGTGTTACCATCAGTTACGAGGCTATAGCCAACATCCTATATAGCAAATGATTACTCCACTAACTAATAAACAGAACAATAAAAGCTTTCACGAAAGTACTGCAATTGATAATATAGAAGTCAAGCAAGGATGCCCCCTATCCCCCAACTATTAATCACGGCCCTAGATCAAGTGACACAAATCGCAATAAAGAAACCGGCAAATCTTAACGAAGACACAGAAACACAGAAAATGACCGTACCAGTATACACGGATGATCTCTCAATCACCAAGGATGAAGAGCAGGATATACTCAACTCTCTAGAAACCATGAGACCTCATATGCATACATCTGGACTGAAAATAAACTTCAAGAAAAGTGTAATAGTGGAAAAAAATGGAGTCCGGTTTACGAAGAAGAATACAAAATATATGGCTACTTCCTGAAAACTTCAAACAAATTGAAATACCTAGGAATATATCTGACAAACAGTCAATTCATGTATCCTCAAAATAAAAAACATCATTCATCAAATCCACTTAACCGGGAAAAAAATTATACTCGTTTTGGTTAAAGCACATATAAGCATAAAACACAATGAATATGTTGATAAAATGGCTAAAGAAGACGCTTCCTCAAGTTGCACACCACAATACAAAATTTGTTTAGCAGACGTGCACAGTAGGGCGGCCCATCTCTATAGGGGGTGAATTTTTTTTGCGTATTTTTTAAGTCTCACCCCACGAAAATATACTATTATACTAGGAATAATTTATGTCAAAGTTTCAGATAATTCGGTGAACGGTAACCCGTGCCGCATTCAGGTAGAAATTTGTAGATAAGATTTTATTACGGTAACCCGTGCCGCATTCAGGTAGAAATTTGTAGATAAGATTTTATTACGGTAATACACTTAAATTTTACTTAAAATACAAATATCTAGCTCTTTTCTCATAATGTTTTATTGGTGTAATTATTTCCTAGAAATTATTTGTTTTGGAAGTTTGGAAATATAATGCACCTACGGTAGGTTTTTATGTCAGTTTGCAATTGTGTTTTACAGTGGTGACATTATAAGTTCTAGCATACGTTCCTTTTTGAAAAAACATTTAACGATGGCTGATGTTAGATCCTTACGAAAGGATACTTTCATTTACTTAGTTGGACACTATTCGTCACAAATCATTGGCAATAAATTGCCGTCTAATAGACAAGTATTACAAGTGCTCTTTTATAACATTCGTGAAGTGAAGCTAAGTGTACATGAAAGTGCTAAATTAACAATAAAAGAGGTGTCAGTTTTTTGGGATAAAGCTCGCATTCCGCCACGTCAGGATTTTCATTGTGTTAAACAACTAGATAAACTTTATGCAAAGTGGAGGAACTTACAAAAATCGGCTAAAAGGGCCAGTGCGGGAGGTAAAGAAAAAAATTTCGTTGAAAAATTGGACGATCTTTTTGACATTTCTCATGCAAAAGCATTGGAGTTGATGAAAATAGATGAAGATAAGCAGTTTTTAATTAACCAAAGAAAAAAGGGACGTCCTGGATTTATGCATGATATTGATTACCAACTTGCTTCTCAAGAAAAATCAGCTGAGGAGAAATAACAGAAATTATCCGAACGAATGCAACGAAGTCAACAAGAAAAAGCTAGATTAGAGGAAACAGTCACCTGTCCATCATCAAGTAGTAATTCAGCCGACTCCAACGAAAATGAAGATGAAATAATCGAAGCCCAAGAAGAGTTGTTACAAGACCAGCCTGGCCCGTCACAGACAAAAAAGAGGAGATTGTATGGAACATGTAACATCATCACACCAAAAATAGCCACTGCATTTGATGCTTGCAAAATAAGCGACAGGTATGGAGTCCATATTTTGACGGCAGTAGCAGAAGCACTAGGACATGACACCACATCTTTGTCCATCAGCAGAACCACACTTCAGCGCTCTAGACAACGCATCCGCGAAGAAAGAGCTGAAATATTAAAAACTGCCTTCGGTAATTCTGAATTGCCGTCCCCAGTCATCCATTGTGATGGAAAACTTTTACCTTCTCTCACTGGAATGGGAAATATCGATAGACTTGCTATCTTAGTTACTAGTGGAGATATTGAACAACTACTTGGAGTACCAGCTTTGCCCAATTCAACTGGAAGAGAACAGACTGAAGCAGTTTATGATGTGCTTTGTGAATGGAATTTGGACGAAAAGGTAATAGCTTTGTGTTGTGATACAACAGCATCAAATATGGGTTATATAAATGGGGCAGCCACACTATTGCAACAAAAATTAGAAAGGGATATTCTATATTTTCCTTGTAGACATCATATTTTTGAAGTGGTTTTGAGAAGTGTGTTTGACACAAAAATGCCTTCCTCATCTGGTCCAAATGTGCCACTATTTAAACGTTTTAGGGAATTTTGGCGTAAAATAGATCAAAATAAACTAAAAACTGGATTTCAGGTATCAAAAATTAAACACATTTTACAACCAGTTAAAGCCGAAATTGTAAAGTTTCTAAATGCAGCTTTAACTTTGCAACAGCCTCGTGATGATTATAAAGAATTTTTAATGCTTTCTAAACTTTTTGTTGAAGAAGAGCCCACTCACACGACATTCTATCAACCAGGGGCATTTCATCATGCGCGTTGGATGGCCAAAGCCTTTTACTGTCTAAAAATATTTTTTTTCCAAGATCAGTTCCAACTAACTAAAAAAGAAAAAATAGGTATTGAAGATATATGTCTCTTTATTGTAAAGGTTTATGTAAAGGCCTGGTTTACAGCGTCATTTGCTGGTAAAGCACCGCTTCACGACTTAGACTTTTGTAAAGAACTCATTAATTATCAAAATATTGACAAAGAAATATCTCAAGCCGCAAGTAGGAAAATAGTGAACCATTTGTGGTACCTTAATTCAGTAAATGTTGGCTTATCTTTCTTTGATGGCGATATTTCAGTTACCACTAAAAGAGAAATGGTTAAAGCTTTGAATAGGAAAGCACCAAATCAAGAGGGTATTAAACGACTTATGATTAGTAACTGACGTTGAAAACAAGGAAATTCAGGACTTCATATGCGAGAACACTAAACAGTTTTTTCAAAAATTAGGTTTGTCTATGGAATTTTTGGAAAATGATCCAACAACATGGAGGGAAAATGAAAGTTATACCCGATGTTTCAATATTGTAAACAAAATTAAAGTTGTAAATGATACGGCTGAGAGAGGAATCAAACTTATTACTGACTATAATGACATTTTAACAAAAAATGAAGACCAAAAACAGTTTTTACTCCAAGTTGTAAATGATTATAAATCACAGTTTCCAAATGTAAAAAAAGAAACCCTGTCGCATGCTTTGGCCTAGTGCAAAAAATATTGTTTTTATTACTATATGTCTTGTAGATTTAGGATAATATTTGGTACTATGTATGAAAAAAATGTTTCATAATAAAATGCACAAAGATAAAACGAGAGTTTTATTTCAAAAACTTCTAGTGTAGTTTTCTTAGACTACGAATTTACAGTAGTATGACACATGTCATAGTCACAACAGATAATGTCTTTGATATTTGTATGACTTGATTAGTCATTCTAAAGATAAATGTTGCTGATTAAAAAAAAAACAATGCATCAACCAAAGAATGTAAATAATTCCATTTACTTTTATTATTGCATAATAATGCATTCTGCGGCACCCCTTGCCTTCAATTTGCCTCAATAATATTTTGAGGGGACTGTTTTTTCTTCAAATGAAATAACAAATTTCGATTTCGAAAAAGATGGGCCACCCTAGTGCACAGTGTACTTAAATTTAACCTGAAAGACCTATGGAATTACCAGTGGAATGAATACTGCTTTACTAATCCTACTAGGTATTCGATGATACATCCCAATATACCCTATAAACTCTGGCACGAATAATTTCAAGTATCGAGAAAGTATGTAACATCTCTTATACGTCTAAAATTTGGACACGCATGTTGCCCCGCGGACTTACATAAAATTGGTATTTATACCTCACCAAATTGTGATCAATGTAACACGACAGTTGACCTCAACTATATCTTTTTCGGATGAACAAAATATCTGCTCTATCTAATAAAGTGCCTCTACTAAATTAGTTAACAATATTACAAAAAATTGCGATATAATGGCTCCGTTTAATATTCTCAATTTATTGACTATAGGATCTAGGAAAATTACGTTTCTTAGAAGAGACTGGAATTAAGCTGTAGGTTATCTTTGCTACCGTATGTTTTTCCTTATGTTATTTACCCTACCAACCATGGTCCTCCCTATGGTGTCTATTTTAAGATATCCTGACAGACTCTAGGACGAGAAGCTTGTGACTCTGTTATATATCCATTTTCGTTATCTTCGATATATATTATCTTCTCACATGTTAGGTTAGACACACATATAGGATATTGTCTGTCTCACACTTACAGTATTCAAGTTATGTTGTATGAGCAATAAATTAATTTAAGGGTTTAATTGACTTTTAACAAATTGCGGTTAACAGTATGTTTCTTGACCGAACGCCACAAAAAAAATCTGACAAACCAAATGAACAAGAGAGAAACTATAAAGAGGAGAACTAAAATGATGTACAGAGTTACAAGGGCAGTTCTGCCTTTGAGAAAAATAAACCGCCATGGAGCCTGATCAAGAGGATACATAGCCATCATGCTACCAGCGATGACATTCGAAGTTCAGCCGAATTGAATAACGAGAAAGAAACAAATCAGAAACAGAAAACTGTGGATGCTCGTGATATATTTTTTTTTAGTATAGCCTTGGGACCTTGGATATCCGCAGTAAATCATTTGACTTAAATTTTTACAACTATATGCATTGTTCATTAGGCTAATAGAAGAAAATAAGCGTATTTTTCGTAATCAAGTGTAAACCTAATGAATGAACGATTTTAAGGCTAGCTATATTAGACTAGTTTCTAATAACTTAATAAATCAGGTCCAATTTTTGGCAAAGTATTACTGATATACCCAACTAGCAATTTGGTATTTTATTTTCCGCAGCCTCTAAGAAAATTCGGTACCGCCAATATAAAATATATCCCAACAGTTTTATTGAAGTTCAACTTAATTGCGTTATAAAGCACATACTTTACTGTTTGTTATTATTGCTATAAATCACCAATAAAATAAAACGATTTCTTAAATGTATTCAAAAAGTCGCTTACAAATATATAATATGCCGATCTCTATATATACCAAGCTTTCAGTGATTTTACTGGATAGTGGATAAGAACTTACTTAATAATTATTTTAGAGACATGTTAACCTATTCCTATGTCACCGAAACGTTTTTAAAATAATTTCTTAACTGCTTTATAAGATATTTTATAGTTTTGCTGTAAAAACGTTTTGATGATAAATTTATAAAACAGTTCAGTTGCAGGCAATCAGATAGTGTTTTCTGCAACTTTAATATAATCAATTAGCATTTTAGAAGCATTAATAAAATAACAATAAATCAAAATAATCGTGTAACATTTAAATTATAAAACAAATTTGCTGGTTGGGTATAAAATGACCTCTGTCGCCACCTTGAAAAATGACAGACGAGCTGCGTTTTGTTGTGATTTTTTGCGTCGCTCCCTAGTACTGCTCATCCTAACATACAATAAATCAAGTCTTTATTCTATACACCAAACATGGTCTTTGAAACTATAAGATATTTGCGTACGAGCAAAGGCAGTTAACTAAAATACAAGACACTGTATTCCATGTATGTATTGGAGAAAGTGACAACAGTTAATAAATTTCATTGGATGTAGGTTGTGGATTGATGTGTGAAAAACTCATTGAAAAATGACAAGTTATGAAAGTGAGGTTATTTTTACTAATACCTTTTTTCTTCGTCTTCCGTTCTATCATAATTAGATGTATAACCACGACTACACTAAAAATTTCTAATTTATCACACGTCGTTAAAACATATTGTTTATGTTCAAATTTAATGATACTGTGGTTCATAACACATTAAATATGAACAATAGCCCCATCATAAAACATTTTGTGTAATTATATGGACTCTACAGGAAACAGTGATTATTTTATAACATCATCGCTCTATCATCCTGACAGAGGTCAGATTATGAATTAGAAAAATTATAGCTTAATTGTTTCTATAATAAAAAAAGACGATTCATAACAAGGTCATATATTTGCAAAAAGGAAGAATAGACACTAATTAATACAATTAAGAAATTGGTAATTTCGTTGTATGACGCGTCAAAGGACCCCGCACAAAACCAATGAAAAATTGACTCGTTTTACTTCCACATCCAGTGGAAGTATAGTATGGACAAAAAAAATTTTGAAAGAATGTCATGAAACGTCGAGATTTTAAGATTGAGAAAAAAAATTCTGTCTGTCGGTCTGTGTGTAACTTTTTTTGTGAGCACGATTACTCTGGAACCGTTTAAGATATTGACTTGAAATTTGGTACACGTATGTATTTTAACGAGATCTGGAAATAGACTATATTTTGATGTTATTCCGTTGAAGGGTTGGAGGGTAAATTGGTAAATGAGGGTAAATAGGTAAATCAAGCAAATAAGAGTCCATAAAATTGGTATTTAGTATATATAAGAGAAGCTAAAGTCCCATTAGCCCCACCCTATTATTAAAGGGGGTGAAAAAATAAAATTGTCATTTAGTGTGTGTACAAGAACCAAAGGCCTCAATTTTTTTTTTACTTTATCCACCCCCACTACCACCCCCTTCCACTACCTCCTCCTCACTACCGATGTGGCATATCGATTTATGGGTTTTTGGGGCAGATGATTTCAAACATTATATTATTAAAGTTCCATAAACAATTATTTCCACAAACAATTTTTTTTTTCGTTGTGAGAGACTTGGAGAGAAAATCTGGATGTGGAAGTAGTGATTCCTTGGGCAGAGGTTTTTGTCGTTATGATCAAAAGTTTCAACGGGTACACCATTCCGTTATGGCCAGTTTTAGAACTACAACACTCTAAAGTTTTAAAATGTTGAAAACAGTAATAGTCGTATTATTATATAAAATAATGTATAATTTATTTATGCATGTGCTTTATCCACTTTTCATATCATATACCGTATATACAATATACATTTACTGCAAATATTCAAGGCGTGAAAAACTCGATCGAGTAACCTCCATTTATTACACATCGAGTATCACTAACACGTGGAATAACATTAAAGCTTTAAATACATTTAGCGCATTTCAAAAAGTTTTGGTTGACGAGTAAATCACAGGCCTGTCGAGAGTGAATCCCCTCGAGCGGGCCCTTTTGAGGAACCCCGGCTTGTTTGAGGGCCCGGTTTTGAAATGTTTTTAAATGTTTTTTTTTTCTGTGACGTGTTATCTCTCTCGACAGGTAACAAAATGTCACTTTTTATTAAATTACTTTTTCCCCGGGAAAAAAATGGATACTTTTTTCCCGGATACGTACTCATAAGAACACGGAGATATTTAATTTTAGAATATTTTATTAAGTATACAAAACTTACATTTCCTTAATGTCAAAAGTACAGTTGTTAAATGTGCATTGCATGAAAGACATGTTCCTCGAACGGTTGGGAATGTCTGCTACAGTGGAATTTTCTTGAGTTGAAATCATATTTTCTGCCATTGACACAACTGCCGCTGATGGTCTTGGTCGCAAATTGGGTCTTATTTCAGCTAATGCACTGCCACACGTTCTAAACGCTTTATTAGATATGTCTGTCCTATGCGCCACCGATTCATCAACATACCATTCAGCTACCGTTGATGACTTCCAACCACCATGTTTCTTATATATGACTTAGCATTTTCAAGTAGAAAATAATTGGCTACTGCTTCAGGTATCTTATAAAATTGATTTTTACCAACAACCTGATTGATATATATTTTCCATTGCGATATGCATAAAACAGGCGGCGATCCTTTGCTGCTGCTGGACGAAGGGCTATGTACATTCTGTAAAATTTAATACATTTTTCAGTTACTACAAATTTGCTGTTTACATCATTCTTTGTTTGCTTAAGTTTCACAATTAATAATATTCCAGAATCATGAATATCATCTAATGTTACCTGGCTGATTTCACAAATTCGACAAGCTCCTGCAATCCCAAATACAACAACCTTGGCCATTAAATAAACTTCATCAGGAGCATTATTTAAAAAATCACTAATATGTGCACTCGTAAAAATCGAAGATTTCTTGGGCGTGTAACCTTTCCCATTTTGCTTCAAAAATGTGATTAGTTTGCAATATTTTGAAATGTCTATATTATTATTGGATTGCAACGTACTTTTAATCATTGAATAATTCGACCACACTGTTGATGGCTTTTGTTGTTGCGCCAATTCCGAAAAATAAGCCAATAACACCGTCTCCGAGAAAGAACTGCATGTCTTCCATTCCATAAATCTTAAATACGCGGTTTCGTAAATTTGCCGCAATTTAGCTGGCAATAATTTTAGTGATGCTATTTTCGCTGCTTCTACTAATTCCGGTGGTGTCGGTATTTTGTCTCTCTCCGCTTCGCGTCGGGAGACAAACACAACCTCGAGCTAAAATCTAATACTGTTTTCCCTTGTATAATAAATAACTATTTCTTAGCATATTTTAAATATTTTCCCCTGCTCATCACAATTTTTTTTTCGGATTTCTCCCCTTCCTACTCATCAAAATTTTTCCTATTTCTGCCCCCCCCCCCCACCGTTCATTCAAGATTTTTCCTGATTTCTGCCCCCCGCTCAGCAAACCGTTATTAATTTCGTATTTGCTTGCTATGGAGTTAGATTTTTCCTATATATAACATCGTTCATTATATTAGTGAAATAACATACTAACGAAAAAGTAATTATTGTATATATTAGCAGATAATTCTTTGTTAGCTTTATATAAAATAGTAATTTATGCCATAAGTGGATAAAGTAGTACTTTTTCACGAAAGGAAATCTCATTGAAAAAAAGGCACTTTATGCATCAGTTTCATACAATATTTTTTCTACGACAGTCCTCAACTTCTATGTTTAGTCAAATAAATTTCAAAATTAGCTCAAAACACAAATTCATAATTTGACGTTTCTAAAGTGAAGATCGTGAGACAACTTCAATTGTTTTCAATGGAGTCGTGGATCCGACTATACATAAGAGTGAAATAATGTTACTCTTTTTTTTATGCTTTTTACTTTGTTTTACGCCCTAAAAATAATAAAAAAAAGTACGTTTTTTTTTCAACAGTCGTAGAAAAAAGTATAATTTAACAGAGTACACATTACTCATATGCGTATGACACAATAAATAGACATTAGGAAAAGGTATTACTGTTTTCGAAATTTCTAAACATTAAAGTGTTGTAGTTCTACAACTAGCCATAGCAGAAGGTTGTATCCATTGAAACTTTTGATCAGAATGACAAAAACTGCCACATATAAAAATTTTAGTGAATTCTACGTAAGTCCATCTTCTATTGGTTTTGTGCGGGGACTTTTCGAGGAATTTCAAAGCTCCGGCCAAAAAATAAATCTAAGGTATATTAAAAACTTGCCGATAGATATTTCATAGATATCATTGTCAAATGATACCTTGTTTTAAAATTTTTTCATGATCTATACACAACCTCTATACAATAGTGGTTGACAGGTTTCGCAAAGACTCTGTAGGATTAAAATGATTATTTAAGGACACTCTTTTACTAGTCTTTGACTGACGTAAATCTTCGACAAAGTTTGGCTTGATGGGAAACACCCTGCTTCTTAAATGTCTCTCTAGAAAATAGTCCAACAGAGTAAGATCTGGTAATTTTGCACACCACTCAATTGCATCTCTTCTACCATTCTAATTACTGAAGAAACGTCCAATTAAAATTCTTTGACACAAGCAGCAAAAGGTGTGGTAGATTCATCTTGATGAAAATATAAGTAATTTCTGAATGGTTTTTATATATTTTTTAATAGTTTTGATTATCAGTGGAATAATTTCAGTTATAGCATGTTAAAATACATTACATGCGTTAGATTTCCAGCCATAAGTAATGATCCTCCAAACACAGAAATTTATGTTGCTCCTAAAAATTCATTGTGTGATGCGAAGCTGTAGAGAAGGAGAAATGCCACAAACCATTAAATGAGGTAACCTGAATACACAATTTTGCAATTATTTTGATTGCAATTCAAGTATAAAAATAGAAACCGTTTTAATAGTTGTCAAGTGTTTTGGTGTTTGTTGAAACTACTTCAGGGGTATACTTTTAGTGAAAAATATAATTCACGAAAAAAAAATTCACGAAGAAAAATAATATTTCGCATGTACTTAACACAACTGCCAAGGAAGAAACTTGCTATACTTTTAATTAAAAACACAGGGCAACAAAGTTACACGTAGAATTTAGAAAAGTAATGTAAATGTTTCTTTAAGCTTTAGGATAAAAAAAAATCCTGTAAACAACATCTTTTGAGATATTTGCAAAAAACCCATTTTGATCCTTATAACCTCGCCCGTCGATGTCCTGTAGAGTTAAGTACATTAGCCATATCTGTAAAAAGAAAATCACTTAGGAATTTAAATGACAGGACACAAACTAGTCATTCAACAATTGTTTCCTCCGTTGAATATGTTATGTCTGGTGTACTCCAGGGTTTTATCTTGGGACCAATTGTTTTCATCATTTACACACCACATTTATATAATAAAAAATTTATTTGGCACAGGTCAGTTTCTTTCTGACAATGCGCAGCTTTACTATTATTGCAATGCTGAGAATTTACAAAATGCTCAACGAAATCTAAGGCAATGGTGTTCTGCTCTTACAAATAACGGGATGCATTTAGAAAATCCAAAGGAGTATTTCGTACGTATGTACCTATATTTGGTTTTCTGTACTGACGACTATGATTTAAATAAAAAATAAGGAAACTATTGTTGTGATTCTGTGTCTACTTATCATACTGATAATTATATGTTTAATGAAGGAATTTTTCTAGATTCATTTAAAATTACAAAACTCATTCCGCTTTATAAAAGGAAAACATGGAGGTTTTTGGTAAATAAATTAATAGACATTCTTTAAAAGGTCGCCGTTAAGCTTGGAGTTATTGGGGTTGCGCAGGGTTCGGTGTTGGGACTACTACTGTTCCTGCTATTTATAAGTGATTTGCCAGAACATATCACTAGTGATATCCTCACAATGTACGTTCATGATACTACAATAACTGTATCCGCAGAATCCCCTCATGCACTTGAATCTGCAATAAAATGTGCGATATGTGAATTTGACACTTGCTTACATGGGATAATCAGATTGACAATGTTAGTGAAAACTAAATAACGCCTACTACGCCATTTTACATATATGAAAGACACTTTTGATATCTCGGGTCTTTTAAATATATACTATGCATTGGCCCATTCACACATTTCCTTGAATATTATTAGCTGGGGTCGTGGAAAAGACTTTAGCAGAATTTTCATCAAGCAAAAAAAATTTTAAGATTAATATTTAATATGAAAATTAATGAAAGTCGTCGACAAGTGTTTAAAAATAAAGACATGCTAACTGCACCTGCTATCTATATATACAAATGTTTAACTTTTGCACTACGGCTTACATGAATAAATATTATTATTATTATGTTTTTTTAACGAAATTATGACTAACAACAACTTACATTTTCTATAATCTCTTCAGCTATTTATCTTCATTTTAAAATTCGAAAAAAATCATTTTGCTCAATAACCTACTATGTGCTCACCCCCTCACAGCCGACAAGGTTTTTGCTAAAAACTTTGAAGATGACAAAAGTAGAAACACTGAGGATGCTTTCATTATATAGGGTGTCCCAAATTTAAAGTGACATAGACTAATGAGAGATAGGGCACACTTACCCTTGAAAGTGAATGATTTTCAAGATACGGGGTGTTTTATGATTCTTGACTGAAACTAAAATTCACCATATTTTGGAATGGATGGACGTATTTGGATAAAAGTTGGTACACATATAGTGAACTCCTAGTCCAATCAATAGCATAATTTATTTTGAAAAAATTCCAGGACAGAACTCAATTTTTATTGAGTTTAAATAATGGTGAATGATATTTAAATTCTGCAAAATACACAAGCAACTAGTTAACGTCACTATTTTATTAAGTTTATTTAAACACTTATTTAATAATTATTTAATGTATTATTGTTACTTAAATTTGATTCTAATTGCAGTTAAAATTTGTACGGCTATATGCAATATTCCATACAAAAACAGTTTGCTTAAAAATAACCTTTAGAAATTAAGCTTAAAGTATCCAAAGAAGTCGTTTGAGTCATTAAAATAAGGTTTTATATTAACAAATCTAATAATTTCAAGATGCCATTCCAATTTACAAATGAAGAGTATGTCACTTTAAATCTGGGACACCCTATATACCCAAGTAGTTCTGTTATTCGAAATGGTCTAGGCTATTTTCTTAACGCTAAAAATGTGGCGTAAGTAAAGTAACTAAGTTTTGACTTTGTGATAGTCGTCTTTTAAATTGTGTAAAGTAATTCCGACGCAAGTTAGCTCAGCTCACAATAATTTTATAAAGCACGAATACACACTTTTAATATAAACGCCGATAAAATTATGTATAATTTTCATCATAAAGCTGCGTAATTACTGCTAATTTCCTAGGTAAAAAATCAAGATAACCTCTCCCAACTAACTACCTTTAATACTTAATTCATGAATTCTTAAAACGCAGCACAAGCCAGACAGAATGAATGACTCAAATGTAACATTATTGTTCGAATGAACTCATCTAATGAGATATAGTGGAACATTATCATTAATGAACGCGCAAGCAGATAAAGAAAACTCAACGGATTCGGTACATCTAGAAGCGAGAGGGAATATGTGAACGGTCCGGGGAAGTATGGGAGGTGCACGCCGGGCACGTGCTGCAGGATATGCGTGGTGTTCGGTTCCGGAGTTTGCTCGTGCCGGTGGTTACACACACCTCCGGGAGTATGAAGAGTTTATGAACCTCTGTGCGGCTCTTGCGGGTTCTATGGTTTTAATAACGATGGCTCCCGAGTGCACTACACTTTCATAATTGCCCTCACTAATTTGTAACCAACTTTTAGAACTGGCGGCGGGTCCATTTCTTACTTTGGTTTCATCGTTGAATTAAGCCGATTTCTTCCGGCAAATGTAAAGTAGGATTTGCAGTATAAAGTAATTAGATTTGGATGAAAACAAATCTACATTTTAGATTTAATACACTCATGGACAAAATTACTGCATCATTCAAAATTTGCCATGAGTTGATTATTTTCTAAACCGTTTGTCTGATTTTAAATATTTTTTGTCTTTACTTTGCAGGTCAACTCTTCAGGATTGGAAAGCCGTGCTGATTTAAGCAAAAGTTATTTTCTTTTTACATACAGAGTCAACAATAAAAGTGTTTTTTTTTCGAAAATTCAGAATACCACGTGGAATTGTAGAAGGTCTTATCATCTTGCATCTGAAGAATATAACGAGAATGCACTGCCGAGGGCACCAGCCGTGCCTTCTGGAACACTGAAGGTATCTTCCTACTCTCAGGGGGTTCTTATAACTCGTAAGAGACGACCTAGGACCGAAGTCTTGTGATTGATGAAAAAGATAAAAAATTTATACTTACTGTAAATTACTGACTTTGCCTTCGATGGACTTTATCTATCTGATTTATGTCTTAAATTCTAATCACTCTTATAGAATTACCTCGTTAATTTCTGTACTGTAATCCGGGACCCGAAACAGACGTGAGGAACTTATAAAGCTCCTTGAAGATCATTTGCAGATCCAACACTCAGAATCGTTCGATAGTTGTTGGAACTGTGACATGGCCCAGTTTTGTAACTTTGAACGAATCAGGCTTCTTGGCATACCGAAGGCTCATGTCCAAGGATAGAAGTTTTTGGTCCCTCTCTCTCACCTCTGCACCTTCATTGCCCTCCACATCACTATGCCCAAGCACCTATATGAGTTTGACTGAGTCGTGTTCACAACTCAGTAAAAATATTTCAACAGCTGTATACCAGCTTAGACGTTACCTCATTTCATTCAAGAGCCCTTGAAACCGTCTAGTTATCACTGCATATATAGATATGTTTGTCAATGAAATCTCTTCTGAGATTTTTGCTTGCATATAGTAAGATGGCATATATCTCTGCTTGGAATACTTTCAGGTGCTTGTCAAGTGGCACATATATACGAACCCGTGTTCATCAGCGCCGATTTCGTCCTGAGGCTTTGATTATTCTGTATACTATTCCATACCTCTGGGACTCAGGTGATTTTTATCGCGTTCCAGTCATCTCGATACGGAACACGACTGTATATGAAATATTGAACCTACAGACGGTCATTCTCTAACTGAGTGATGAATTTGACCCTTACAGGTAGTGTGTCCCAGCCGTTGCTATGTAGCATTCCACGTCCATTCTTGAACAGTCTATTTGCTGCTTTCCTGACTTCCAGTTCTACTTCAACATGTAAGGAAGTCGGTCCAAGAATGGCCTTTGCCGCAGCTGTTTGAGTGGTCCTGATTGATCCTGTTATTCCAGACAGGTGAGCCATTGAACTTGACATCGGTGAGCCCTATTTGTGAAACGCTTCTGGGAGCGCCATCACACCAGGACGGCGTATGTTATGAGAGGTTTGATCATAACTGTATACGTCCAGAGAGTGGTTTTCGGACTTATTTCCCACTTAGGACTGAAGATGCGCATCCTTCCTCGTTTGAATTTCCACAGCAATTTGGAGTGTGGGATTACCCCCAGATGCCTACTGTATGGGAAGACACAAACATGTACACGGTACACGTAAGAGAGGAAGCTGAAAATCGCATATTTTTCTTCCTTTCGCGAACAGTGCCCTTTGAATGAGCCTTGCAATAGTCATTTCAAATTGGTCTCTTATCATTATAGCCAGATCGTCTGCATATGATTGTGCATAAAAGCTCACTTCGGTCAATTCGGTCAGTAGCCCGTCGAACATGAGGTTTCACAATAGTGGGGACAATAACTCTCTCTGCGACACACTCCGTCTACCTTGACCCTAACCATCTCGCTACGATGCGTGATTTCAAGGTCGCGGATACTGAATATGGACGATATCCATCTAATTCCAGTTCTTTCTGCTATAATGTCTTCTCAAGTCTGGCAATGATTTGATGAAGGACCGTCTGTTCAAATTTTGATTGGGTGAATTGGAGCCCCATCCTCTCTCTATGGTCTCCTATGAACCTTTCCAATATGTTTGAAAGAAAGGACGTTAGGCTTATCGGTCTAAATATCATAGTCTGGTTATATTTGGTACGGCCTGTCCTTAGTATAAAGGCCTCTTTCGTCGCTTTAGAGGACGTTGTGTCTTATATCCCAGCATTACATCCGGATTATTACTATCAGATCTCGACGATTTGAACGGGTCAAATGTCGGCATATCAATTTTTCATGTGTTATTGTTGTAGAACCTCGGAGAATAGATAAGTAAAAAAATAACAAAGAGACGACTTAGGAAAATTTCGTCAAATAGACAACTGACCATGTTTCTGGCAACAGCTCGGAAATTTAGCATAAAAAAACTTTTACACCTCCCAAGAAATGTGGGGTACCAAGAGTGAAAAATTCGAAAGTACGACGAATTTTGTACTATAACGGTGGACTTGGTAAAGGTGTGTACCCTTCTTCTTCTTTTAGCGGGGCGTTAAAAAGAGGTGAGGTACGGTATCGGCTTCAGTGGCGAGACCTCGATCGGCGAAGTTAATGCAAGTGGAATTTTCAGGTAAAAAAGTCGAAAAGTGTCGAGGAAAGGTTTTTTACATAAAAGGAATTTAAATCCATCCGGCGACACGACCATGAGGTTGGAGCACCGGGGGGTCATCAGAAAAAGATACTCTGATGCCTGAAGGCAGCAAAGATTAGGGAAATCCGATTAGCCTATAAATGAGTACATGCAGGTACCTCCATGGGGGTCGCTCGGAAGCAAGGTACAGAAACGATGGTACAAAGTCTCTAATAGGTTATATGCCGTCAGTACGTTTTCAGAAGGGAGCACGAACACCTCATGCAACTTATATACTGCCGGAAAATGCATATTCCAGTTGACAAGTTCTTGTGAATTATTAGTGTTGGAACTATAAAGCTAGCTACAAGCTCATTAAAAATTTTAGTAAAATATTTTTATATTAGATCCGTCAGGGTCGAGTCAAAGTGCTCTCATACACTTTTAGAAAGTTGTGAATCGTCTTGTGCCAAGTCGTTTGCTGCTACATACTCTCCATTGTATGGTGGCCGAGATACACGTCCTCTAAAGGAAACGTTCGCCTTTGCCATGTTTGGTTCCAATGTATTTATGAGTGATGTACGAACAAAGATTATTATTATTATTATAATTGAACTTTTCCATTTTCTTGGTTAGTTGATTAACTTTAGGTCTAATCTCTCGAAAGTTATTGTGTCTTTAGTCGACACTGAATAAAAGGACTCACATGTCTGATATTTAGGGCATCGATCAGGTCGCAGATGTTGAAGAGATAAACTCTAAGAAGAGAATTAGGATATTCAGAAGTGATAAATCTATACGCAGTATTAAATATAAGACCAATACATCGCATCGTAAGAAGGCGGACACCTTGGAGAGAGCACTTTGCGATCCACGGTAAGTACGAACTTATACCTTCCTCATCTATTATAGGACCCCGGTCCTAGGCCATCTCTCAGAACTTAACTGAGCCCCATTGCGAGTAGAAATTTACCACACGGAGTCAAGGGGGGAAGCGTGGCTGGCGCCCATAATAAAATAAATAATGTTACGTGCTTCAGACGAGTTGTGTTTAGTTCTTCTATATTATCACGTCTAACGCCTTTTCCCAGTCTGAACAGTTGTTTCTGATCTAAATTCCATCGCCGAGGTCTTTGTTTTCAAAATCTCTGACCCCGGGAAATGAGCATCACGAAGACACTCTTTGTTAGTGTATTTAAAATGAATCAAATTAAGATACACTCATCAACCCATCGACACTAATTAAGCACTGAACTTCGTCTCAATCCTCTCCACACGCCACTTCAGTTGAGTTGATTAAAGTGTCGATTTTCAAACTTAACTTACATAATTTTCACAGAGTAAACCAGTTTTACTAGAGTTTTAAGAATCAGATGCAATTACTTCAAAGGATTTGTCTACAAATTTTACACATAGCCAATAAGTAAGTGAACGATCATCAACACCGTACAAGTACACTGGAGAGAAATAAAAAATGTTGTTTACTATTATGTCAAACCAGCTTATATAGGCAGAATATAAAAGAGCAATTAACGAACTGAAGGAAGTCTATGGCACCTGGTTGTTGTACAATTATAACGTGTTCAATTCTCTGACAGTCGAAACGGTTGTAGTTTAATCTATGCGTTACATGACAAATCAGTTACATCCCGCTGGGGCGAGAAATAAAAATAGATCTCTTAGTAATGACCGATCTTAAGTTTGAGATGCAGTTCAGTATTTTACATCGCTCATATTTTAGCATTTGTGTTGATTCTATTTTATTGGTTATTAGTACAGTGAAAATTGCAGCCAATAAAACAACATAAAAATTAGTCCTTTATAGCGTTAAATTAAAGCTATAATAATAAATATAAAATATCGTTCTAAAGATTTGTATTTCAGCTTTCAAAATATAATTTCAATAATAATTTTTTGTTATTTTATAACCATAGTAATTATACATATATATTCTCATATATGTGAGTGAGTACGCTACATATACTTCCCCCCTGCAAATGAGATAACTGTGATTCAAGTGCTTGTTGTTTTTGAACAATCTGATTCAAAGTAGTTTGAAAATTTGTAGTGAAAGCATTAAATTGTGCAAGTAAATCTGACATAGGCGTTGTAGGATTTAATTTATGAATGGTTATGAGGTATGTCTGATTCTCTATCAATTTGGGACATAATGGGGTTTTGACAAGACTCCCAGATCTTGTCGGCGATATCCATGATTTCATTAATGTTTGTTTTTCCAGAGGCAGTGACTGCGACAAAAATGGTCTTAGGTAAACGCCTCTTTCATAATTTAATTAGTTGTTCCGGGCTCACCATATGGGATCTGCCGACGATGCCTCGTAAATATTTATAAAAATCTGATGGCTTACTATCGCCCATCTGCGAACCGGTTAACAAATCATCTAACCTTTTTTCCTCACTTGAAGTAAGATGCGAAATAATTGTCTCTCGTAAATGACTGTAAAAATTTTGTTCGGGAGGATTTTGTATTACATCATAAATATTATTGATGATCTCAATTGGTAATGATGCCAAAATGTGATCGTATTTGCGCCGATCATTTGTTATTTTGGCCAAACTAAACTGCGCTTCCACTTGTCAGGTTTGGTGATCCAGAAAGGTGGAAGACGTACTGTGGAGGTAGCATAAGCGTTTTGTTCTTGAACAAGTAATGCGTCTTGGATAGGTAATGCACCCTGATTATCTATATTCGAGCATATATTGATACTTTGGTCTGATGATCAAAAGAGCAGGGAGAATAATAAGTAGGGACTTACCTGCATGTATTACAAGATAAATAATATGCACATATTTTGTATTATATATGGAGTTGTTTCTTGTTCTTATTGTCTTCTTCTTGTCCAAGTAATACAATTGGGGGAATCTAATGGGTCATCAATCTATAATGTTTTGAAAGTATCCGAGGGTCAGGAATTTGGAATTTATGGAGACCTTCTGGTTCACAGTCGGTTTGGTATTGGTAAATGTAAATGAAGCTTGTTGAAATTCCAAACTAAATCATGGAGCAATATTGTTTTTCTTCATATGACTACACCGGTTTTCGATGGTTGATCAATGTTCGTTTATGGGGACCTTCTGGTTCAATTTATGGAGAGGTTGCTTAATGTTCGCTCAGCGTCTGGGGTCACCAATTTATAGTAAGCATTCAATTAAAGCTATAATAATAAATATAAAAATATAGTTCTAAAGATTTGTATTTCAACTTTCAAAATATAATTTCAATAATAATTTTTTGTTATTTTATAACCATAGTAATTATACATATATATTCCCATATATGTGAGTGAGTACGCTACACCGTCCTTGAAACTTTGGTTGTCAGTGCTACTCGACATGTAGTTTAAGAATCCAAAGAGTCAAAATTGGAGGGGTGGGAATGAGGTTTTTGGGGGGAGGGAGGTGGCAGAAATTTTCTATGTTTTTGTATGCTGAATCTAATGAGACCAAAATCAAGTCGATAGGATCAAACTTTAACGAATAAAAATGGTTCTAATAGTGGAAAAATGAAAAAAAGATAGGTTGGAGTAACGTTGTTGTTTCGCTAGCAACTGAAATAACTGGAAATAATTCCATTAATTGTCATCTAGCAAAAGAGGTTGATACACAACGATTAAAGCAGCTTGCAAATAAAAAGTTCGGAGAATTTAAATTGAAACGATGTGACAACGTCAAGTTTCTTGTAACAGTTAACTCGTTGTAAATGTGGACCCATTGATTGATTTTGTATCAAAGGATGCTATTGAGAAAAGATGAAGACCTGTCCACGTTCTTTAAATACGAAATAGCGCCATTCCCATTGTCATTGCTCACCAGCAGTGGGTTGCGGAAGAACGTCAAGTCTGCATTGTATGAAGATTTTGAATGTGTCGACGACAGTAGGATGGACAGCGTCAGAAACTACGTCATTGATGGTGGGCACTTGCTGCATGCAGTTAAGTGGGATATGAAGAAAAAAAATCAAACATATTCAGATTTCTGTAAAACATATTTCACTTACATGAAAAACCATTATGAATCCGCTATTGTTGTATTCAATGGATATGATGATCATGATAGTATCAAGAGATCCGAACATCTACGCAGGTACAAACATTGTACTCCTCAATTCCACATATCAGAGTACACCTCCCTCTATTCCAATCAAGAAAAATTTCTTTCCAATGTGGAAAATAAAAAGCAATTGATCCAGCTGCTTAAAAGAAAAATTGAGGAGAGCAATAATAGTCCAGACAGCCATAGGAAAACATGGCTCTGCCATTGTTTGTCAGTATACTGATATTTTAGTGCTTTGGCTCCTTTGAATCAAGAAACATTTTTACTCAACCCAAAAATCGGACGTACGAATTAGAAACTTTTTTCATCAGTAAGCCTTTAGAACCAACATATGCACATCAACACGTACATCCTACTCGCTCACTCTTTTGGTGGTTACGACACCACAAGTGCAATTTATGGAAAAGGGAAAAAGAACCAACATCATCAAGCTGCTTGCGACAGAACCTGGATTGCGCCACATCATATACGTATTCCAAACAGCTACAGCAACTCACAGTGAAGTAGAAAAAGCCGGAGAGACTCTTTTTTTTGTTAATTTATGGCTCCAAAGATGGGAAACATACGTTAGATGAACTACGGTACGTAATGTTCCAGAGATCACTCACTAAAAATGTAGCAAAGCTGGAATCAATTCCTTCTACATCAGCAATTGCTGCACAATATTCATATCGTACCTTCTATCAAGTACAGTTGTGGCTCGGGAATAAACTGGATCCACAACAGTTGGATTGGGTTTGTCGTGGCTATGATTTGCACCGAATCAGGACAACTCTTGACGCTGCCCCAGGGGCCATCCTCAAGTTGATTTCCTGTGCCTGCAAGGGAAATTGCTTCACTTCTCAGTGCTCCTGTGTAAAAAGCGGTGTCGAATGCTCAATTTTGTGCAAAATTTGTGAGTATGAACAGTTGCACCGAAATTGCAGTTTCGTCAGACGTGTTACCCATATCAACAGAGGCCTTTGATGAAGATTCAGACTTTGATGACGTCACTAGCGAAGAGTATAACATGTTCGATAAATAAAATACTTATTACCAAGTACTACATACTTCATATAAAAATTTTGTAAGTACTACATTAATACTGTACATCTTTTTTCCTTTTTAATAAAATCTCTTGCATTTTATCGTTTTTTTATTATTAGAATCATTTTTTATCCATCAAGGGTTGATCCTATCGACTTGATTTTGGTTTCATTCGATTCAGCATGCAAAATAATATAGAAAACGACTCCCCACCTCCACTTTCAAAAAAGTACATTTTCAAAAATTTCTCACCCGTCCCTTCACCCAAAAACCTCATTTCCACCCCTCCAATTTTTGGGGACTCTTTGGATTCTTAAACTATATGTCGAATAGGAGTTATAACCAATTTTTTATGAACGGACTAATTTTTATGTAGTTCAAACCCTGTTTTTACTGTACTGTATATACAGATATAATATGTTGGTATGTAAATAAATTCCACAACAGTTGTTTTTATTTACAGTGAGCGTAAAACTAGTACCAAACTCCTGTATGTGTGTATGAGTATAATTGACTGTTAGAGTGTTTGCTTCCACACCACCTACTTATTTACATCAAGTAGATATCGTACTGAGAACGATTAAACACAAATTCTCCTGAGCTGATGTTTCGTGAATTTCTTTATACTTCTTCAAGATTAAAAAAAATAATTTCATTCAGAATCATAGTTTGAGCAATGGGGATCTACGCCGTTAGACAACAAAATAATGCTTCGTCCTAGTCTATATTAGCAATTCGGTATTCATAGTAGTCAAGAAGATATGATGTTCATCATATAAAGGAACAGATATTTTTCAACGAATAAAGGAAATTGGTGGTTTTCTAGCGAAAGTAAATTTACACGTGTTTAAAAATCCACTTTTTTTAAGCGTTGAACATATTTTTTCGTATGAAGAGTTTTTTGATATTACTTCCACGTCCAGTGGAAGTATAGTAAAGTAAGTTAAAAAATTTTTATTGTCCAAATAGGCTTAAAATGTCATGAAACGTCGAGATTTTAAGTTTGAGCGAAAAATGTCTGTCTGTCTGTCGGTCTGTCTGTCGGTCTGTCTGTCTGTCGGTCTCTGTAACTTTTTTTTGTGCGCACGTTTACTCTGGACCCGTTTAAAATATTGACTTGAAATTTGGTACACGTATGTACTTTAACGAGATCTAGAACTAGCTTATATTTTCATCTTGTTCCGTCGAAGGGTTGGGGGGTAAATTGGGGTAAATTTGGGGTAAATGGGTAAATCAAGCAGGTAAGAGTCCATGAAATTGGTATTTAGTATATACAAGAGAAGCCAAGGTCTCAAAAAAATTTTTGGCATTAGCCACCCCCATTACCACCCCCACCTCCTTATTAAAGGGGATGAAAAAAATTGTGATTTAGTGTATGTACAGGAACCAGAAACCTCAAAATATTTTTTTAACTTCATCCACCAAAATCTGAAAATGTTAAATCTTAGACCAAAAATATTAAGATGGGAGTTCCGCAGGGTTCTGTATTGGGACCTCTGCTCTTCATGATTTACATAAATGAGCTACCACCAAATATATCTAAAGGCAAAGTTTCTGTGTTTGCCGACGTTACCACTGCAACTAAAGCATCCATCCAAGAAGAACTCTCAGTAAAATTGTATTGTGTCCAAGACGAACTAGAGGCATGATGTCAACGGAATAATCTAATTAACAAGAAAACAGTCTCATTAAATTTATATATAAGAAAACTATTACCTCAAATTTTTAAACACTAAACAAAATTGAACATTCTGAATCTGCAAAATTCTTAGATAGTAAATTAACGTGGAAGAAACACATTAATTTTGTTTGCACTAAACTCAACCCACCATACTTTGCAATAATACATATGAAATCGTGTCTAAACGTAGAGTCTATTAAATATTTACTATGGGGTGGCGTACAGTCACCTAACAAACAATATTGTCTCGTGGGAAATTGCCAATAACATACAAAGTAGGCCGTTGGAATTAATAAAAAAAAAGATGATTTTTCAGAAGTTTTATCTCCAAAAGATTTTATTGCATAGAATGCATCTTTTAGGTATAAAAACGTGAAAAATCATAGTTCGTACGCACAGAATGACGGGGAAAGTACCTAAAAATGCATTATTATGCAAAAAAGTGCATTTTTTGCTGTTTTTGTGCATTTTTCAAGGGTTTTTCAAAGATATTCATATAAGATTCACCAAAATTTGAGAAAAATGGTTTGTTTTAGTATTATACAAGCCTTAAGTAACATACTGGGTCATTTAAAACCCTTCATGGGCCGATTGTAGCCATTAAACGCATAGTGCATAATTTGCATCCGTTTAAAAAAATTTTTTAATAATAATTGCTCTAAAATTAATAAAATATCGTCCAAATTTTATACTCGGGGGTTTTCGAGGCTACTAATTACGAATTTGAAGAAAAAATAGGAAAATTCAAAATGGCTGACTGATAATGGCGCGAAATTCAATTTTAAAAGTACATTTTTTTCCTTTTTTTTCACATAAAATGTATGCAAAGCAAATACAAAAATGAATTTACGTCTTTTTTTAACTAAATTTTTAATTTTTATTTTTTTTTTTGCATTTTCCCCTCCCCCCCCTCCTATATCTCATTTTTTAACGCGTTGGCATTGAATAAATTTTAATTTAAAACAAAAAAATTTCTTTACTATTTTTTAAATTTTTCAGCCATACAAAAAAGTTAATTACATTAAAAATCAAGTATTAATTTATTTTATTCAACATTACCAACATACTACCAAAGCATTCTTCTATTTATCAGTTTATTTATTAAATGGCAGTGCGTTAAAAAATAATTTTGCACTTTTGTATATTTAAATTTCTTAATTAATTCTATAATAATTCAGTTTTAAAATTTATAAATCAGCACATGTTTTCTTCAACAACAAAAAAATAACCGGCGTATATACTACCACAAGTATAACGGTAAAAAAGAAGATGACTGCGTGTATATATATAACTTGCTCAAAAGTAGCGCTTCTACTTTTTTATGGTAACTTAAAAATATAGCGCGAATTTCAAAATAATATAAGCTATATATTAAAAAATAATAATAAAAAAAAATTATGCACTTTCCTTTTTATCAATTTTCATATTCAATGCCAACGCGTTAAAAAATAAGATATAGGAGGGGGGGAGGGGAAAATGCAAAAAAATAAAAATTGAAAATATAGTTAAAAAAAGACGTAAATTCATTTTTTATTTGCTTTGTATACATTTTATGTAAAAAAAGGAAAAAATGTACTTTTAAAATTGAATTTCGCGCCATTATCAGTCAGCCATTTTGAATTTTTCGATTTTCTCTTCAAATTCGTAATTAGTGACCTCGAAAACCCCCGAGTATAAAATTTGGACGATATTTTATTAATTTTAGAGCAATTATTAATTTTTTTTTAAACGGATGCAAATTATGCACTTTAGGATGCGTTTAATGGCTACAATCGGCCCATAACGGGTCTTAAATGACCCAATATATTACTTAAGGCTTGTATAATACTAAAACAAACCATTTTTCTCAAATTTTTATGAATCTTAATTGAATATCTTTGAAAAACCCTTGAAAAATGCACAAAAACAGCAAAAAATGCGCTTTTTTGTATAATTATGCATTTTTACGTACTTTTCCCGTCATTCTGCGCGTACGGACTATGATTTTTCAAGTGTTTATACCTAAAAGATGCATTCTATATAATAAAATCTTTTGGAGATAAAACTTCTTGAAAATCACCTTTTTTTATTAATTCCAACGGCCTAAAGAGTGCTAATAGATCAAAAACGCAATATCAGGATAATCTTTAATGGACAGTTGCAAAAATATTTTCAAGAGGAACAATATCCTAATCGCCAGACTACAATTTTATTACAATATTCAACAAATTACTACCCCAACTAGAAGAAAGTAATGCATATAACAAATGTATAAAACAAACAAAACTCTTTTTTTATTGAGAAGGCATTTTTTTCAGTTCAGGAATATTTAAGAGGGTACATAAGAAACTTTTGTATCTCTTATTTTGTGTTATTTTACATTTATAATTATTTATTTATCCTTGACTTGCCGCATGTACATAATTATAAATCTACTACAAAGCTGTGGAAGTTAGAAGTGACTTTTTGGTTTTAGTCACACTATGGCAAAAATTAAAACAATATTTATAGAAGACAGCACAGTGCAAAACTTAAAAGTAATGATAAGTCAAAGAAAGTGTTCGAATGTTTCGCCATTACATTCAATGCACTGCTCTAAGCACTGAATGGCACATTGAACAGTATCGATCTACGAATACAATTTAAAATATAATGGTACGCTCTAAATGGAAGTCGGAAAGACACCTGTTGTCTGTGGACACGGACCCTATGACAGTGAACTCTGAACATACCTGGAACGGACTCGATCGTTGTCGAAGTCTTGTAAAACTGTGTCTGGTGCAACAGACTAATGTGACGGTAACTCGTCTTCCTCTGACTCAACAAATAGATTGACTTATTCACATAAGTTAAAAGTTAGGTAATTAACAACGGACGTTCTTTCCAAATGACGTAATAAGATAGAAAGAGACAGATACCCGTCAAGATTGTGAGTTGCCTAAATTCGGATTTTCCTCAGTTTTATCGAACGATGGGGAAATAACAGTAGCGTTTTGCAAGTTTTAATACAAAAAATATATAATAAATTACCTTGGAGCGTTCTAAAATTTTGCAGGCGCTTTCGCACTTAAAAGGCTAGCTCACCATTTTATTTTCAGCAATGTTAAAGTACTCTCCAATACTTTTGTACGTATTATTACAAGCTAAGTTTCTTAGCTCTTACTGTGGTAAGTTTATTTCATACCAAAGAAGACGTGGCAAATTAACGAAATGTAGATATTTCAGTGCATAAAAAGTTTTTTGCAATATCATGCAAAAAATGGTTTGACAACGGATCGTGTTATAAAGTATTTTACCGAAGCTCCTGGTGAATCACTTCTTTTCATTAATGTTACATTAATTATTTATTTAGCGTATCGGCGAGATGTAAGGGACCGCCACAGTCTATATGAGAGCCGTCTCTGGCGCCGAGATAAAATTCCCGAGCTCTGCCTATAACTCAAGTCTTCAGAAAATAATGCAGAAAAAAGTTTCTTCACAACACAAAACATTTTGAAAATGTGCACCGCAGGATTGTCGAACATCTTACCAAGCAATGTGTGTGCTTGTTAAATATCCATTTACTAGTGACACCGATTTTAACGGGTAATTTTTTAAAGATTTCTCTAGTTCACATTGGTGTTTACATCATTTTAAATATTATGAACCAAAACATAAAATTTTAGAAAAATCTTCATTCTTCTCTGGCCCGTTTGCTCAAATACGGGAACTTGTCTTCAGCGTTACCATAGAATAATATGCATCGCCGATTCGCTTGTTTGTTTTGATAAAAACAGCTATTTTTGAACATGCACATCCCGATCATTTCGAATAGATTATACATATGAGCACGTGCGGCAGTAGATATACT
Organism: Rutpela maculata; assembly: GCA_936432065.2. Classification (NCBI taxonomy): domain Eukaryota; kingdom Metazoa; phylum Arthropoda; class Insecta; order Coleoptera; family Cerambycidae; genus Rutpela; species Rutpela maculata. The sequence goes on along the minus strand of OW386285.2, from coordinate 25,986,219 downwards.
TAAGAACATAATATTGGTGTTCGTGATATAATATATTGTTAAGGAGTCATCGGCCCGGGTAAGTAACGGGTGCCGCAGAGCGGACCAAATATCGCACGGGTGGCTGCCCGCCTCATAGCTACCATCTAGCCTGTAGATTTACAGAGCACGAGCCCCTCACCTAAGCCAGCGTACACTTCCAGAACACAATGAGATGAGATATTGCTTCCTTCTAATAGCTATGCCGATAATAGATAAATGATATCAACAGTTATATTTAATAGTGCTATTGTTGACATTTTATTTATAAGCTCTATGGTGCACCCACGCATGTTAGTATCGGCTAAGTATTCTATTGAAATAATTGGGATTAATAAATGATAAATAATTATGAGAATCAGCGGGTTATTTATTACTTTTTTAAAGCTTCTTCCATATGGATTGGTTGTGATTATTTTGGAGTGTTTGCATAACAGTAATTGCATATAATTGCATGTTGAATGTATCCCTGAATAACACTGTTTTGCAAGGACAAAAATATTAAACATTGCTTTTGAGGAGCATTTCGCTAAAGTTGAAAAATCGGTTTTTCGCATTTAAATAGAAGGCTAAAATCTGAGAGGAAAAATTTAGATGAGAAAGTTATGGGTATTGAAAAACCTATTATGAGCCCCCGAACGTTAAGGTAGCTATTAGGTCAGGAGTAAGCAAAATTTAGCAAAATTTTTAAAACTTTACTAAAGCACGTGTTATATAAATATGCTAACGTTAGTGATACCTCATCTAAGTGAATATTTGACATTTATTATTAACATGTGTTTAACACATAATGTGTTTCCTGGCGCTTGGAAATATTCGAATATAATACCAGTTCCGAAAAATAGTAACCCTACTGACATTTCTCACTTCAGGCCTATAAGTATACTGCCTACCATTTCTAAAATTATTGAAAAGATTATCCCAAACCAGTTAAATGCTTTTTTTGCTCAACAAAATATTTTGCCAGTGGTACAGTCTGGCTTTCGTGAAGGTCATAGCACTACAACCGCGTTGCTACATGTAACTGACGATATATTTAGGGCTGGTGATGAGAAGAAAAACACTTGCATGGTTCTTTTGGATTTTAGCAAGGCGTTTGATACTCTAAATCATGCCACTCTATGCACAAAGTTGAAATATTTTGGTCTGAGTGAACAGGCAATCTCTCTTATCCGTAGTTATTTGAGTAATAGATATCAACGGGTAATTTTGAATGGAAAATTTTCGGACAATAAGTCTATTGAACGCGGGGTCCCCCAGGGTAGCATATTGGGGCCATTACTTTTTTCAGTTTATACAGCAGATTTCCATAACAATTTAAAATTTTGTAAATTGCACCAGTATGCTGATGACACGCAACTGTACCTATATTTTTATTTAAATGAGCTGGATTCTGCAGTCAACAGAATTAACTCGGACCTTCAAATCATTTCAGATATTTCAAAAGCTCATGACCTAGTTCTGAATGAAACTAAAACGGAAATGTTGATATTTGGATTCAATAGAATGACCATAATAGAAAATGCAGATTTTAAAATTATTATTAATAACCAGGTCTTGACATCATCTACCTGTAGTAAAAATTTGGGATTGTGCTTGGATGTAGATCTAAGATTTGTCGAACATGTAAATAATATTATTAAAAAATCATATGGAAAACTAAAAATGTTATATTCGCATAAAGATATTCTGAGTACAGATTTAAAACTTAGATTGTGTGACGCCTTAATTTTATCTGGACTTACTTATTGTCATATTGTATACTGGCCAGCACTTCTAAGTAGAGATAAAGTTAGTCTACAAAAAATACAAAACTCATGTACTAGGTTCAGTTTCAATCTTAGGAAATATGATCATATTAGTGATAGCTTCCAAGAGTCAAAATGGTTAAATTTAGACGAAAGGTATCTGCTACAAATGTCAAGTCTTATTTTTAAAATTAACAGTACTCAAAAGCCTGTATATTTATTTGATAAATTGATTAAGGGATCGGATATTCATTCACGTCCGACGCGTGCCTGTGATTTATATATGGTCCCCAAACATAACTCTGCCCTATTCAAAAGATCCTTCACATATAATTCGATAAATTTTTTTAATAATCTGCCTCCTGTAATCAAGTCAATGCCGTCAATAGCCACATTCAGGAAACATGTCAAAGCCCATATTTTTTCTACCCGAAATTTAAATCTTAGCTTTTTTCTCTTTCAATGCATTTATGTACATTGTATGGTATTAATTAATCACGCAACTTGTGAATTCTTTATTATTGTTTTTGTCTTTATTAAATACAATATGATCTACTTAATAATGTTCAGTGTACACTTTCTCATGTTTGTATCTAGATATAAGTTTTTTATGTGTTTATGTGCGTTGTATATACATATCAGCTATCTTTTTCGTTCATGTGTTTAAATGTATGCTTTTTGAATAGATCGATAATTGTTAACATGTTGGTATAAGAGGTGGTTGCGAGGAAGAGCAACAATGTTGAACGCCGCCACCTATTAAAATTGTTGTGCATTTGTTAATCTCAGAAATAAAGACACATTATTATTATTATTATTATTATTATATGGGAGGAATATCTGGTAAGAATTTCAGATCGATATATGCATTATTTTTCGATAGATTCAACTTTTTTAAAAGAAGGGTCGAAAAATGTCTATAAGTAATTCACTTTCTAGGCCCGGAGCCCGTGTATAAAATGATTGACTATCCCTGCGAACTTTGACAATATAAAAAATGGATTGTTCTTATATAAGTTAGCAATGAATGGACCGTCAGCTGGTTGGGTAGCGGTGGGGGTGGCTACGTAAAAAAAAAATTGAGAAAAAAACTATCCGGCGAACGCTGAAACTTATATATGAGGAAAAGATTATGAAAGGTGAACATAGTCAGCTGGACAGGGGGCGGTGGATTTAGCGTGAGCTGATCGATGAAACAGGTCCAAAAACAGGAAAATTTTAAATCATTCGGCGAACTTTAAAATTTGGATATAAGGTAATATTTATGCTGAGATTCACGAAAAACATAGTCAGCTGCAAGTATGTGGGTGGAAAAGTCGTCAGCTGGTACAGTAACAGTGCTGAGTGTTGATCGGCTGCGAGGCAGCACGCATCACCTTTCTTGCATCAGCTGTCGACTTTTCCACCCACATACTTGCAGCTAACTGTGTTTATCGTTAATCTTAGTATGAATATACATCGTGCAAACAAACTTCTCTATTATGTTAACGACATTATTTAGGTTCTCTGGTAAATTATTCAAACTTTTAAATGCAATAACTTCTTTTAGAAGCTCCAATCAAATTTTTTTCATTAACTTTTAAGAAATCTTTTAAATTTGAATTATTACCACCAACTGAAGGTGCTGTAAAACAACATGCTTTGAGAACATATTTACAATTACAATTTTGGTTAGGAAAGGAAAAAAGCCCTGTTCAATATGGTTGGACAGTTTCTCCAAATGGTCTAAATCCAGTTTTGACTGAAGAAAAGTTATTAAGTTATTGTCGCGGCGAAACTTGTAACGCTGAACTTAAAAACATTAAGTTACCTAACGACGATGACGATGTAAATATAGATTTAGACGGTGAGGTAAATCCAGACGAACCAGAAGAAAACGAAGATTTAGATTTAGAAAGTAATAAAAGAATGAGGTTGTATGAAAACAATTCGTAAGTTAAGCTTTTGTATGCGATTTATGTGACGAGTGTATGAAATTAATGTAATTTAAAAAAAAAAACTGTACGGAATAATAGTATTTTATATAACAAGTGGCTAAAATGGTGTATTTTTTACAAGTGGGACGTTTATAGTACGAGCCGAAAACGAGTGCTATAAACCACACGAGTAAAAAAAACATATTTTAGTCTCGAGTTATATACAAAAATATAAAATTGTATTGCTGTTTCCATAGAAACCAATAAGTTTTATTTCATACTGTGAAATAATATACTATTATCTACTCTTATTAGGTTATGTACTAATTAATGAACTGCTTTTGATCAATTAATAGTAATGCGTGAGTTATTACAACTCACTAGGTACAGAGCCAATCACCTTTATCTTCATGCCTAGCCTGTCCAATCGACGTAACGCGCAACACATGAAGGTGGAGCCAGGGTAGGTAGTGACAGATTATTCGCGTTAATATCTATAAAGATTTTCTGAAATGTCACAAAATGCTACTTTTGATTCGTTCGTGTTGAGCCGAATTTTCGAATTTCGCCGTGCAATTTACGATCAGGTTTATCTGGAAGACTTCCTCTTTACGTCGCGACATCGTACGGCCGTCCCAATGGTATTTTTCGAAAAATATGAACGTGTCAAAATTGCATGTTTTTGCAATTTTTTCGACTCCGAAATGTAAGCTGTTTTTTGTTATTTTTCGCAGATATCTCCGAAACGGTCGGAGTTAGCTCGAAATAAACAACGAGATCAAAGAGTATTTTCCATTACGAATCTTTTGCTACTATCAGAATTTTGATTTTTTTTTTCGTTTCGGAGATAACTACTGAAATGTTGGCCATGTACAGCAAAAAATCGCAAATTTTGAGCTTCTACAGTTGGCAACTTTTTAATATTGGCTCCTACGCCAAAAGACTACTCTAGTTGATTTAAATAGAATTAAATTTGCTAAAACTCCTTTTTTATTTTTTGAATTCCGACAAAAATGAAGGAATTAGAGGGGGTGGGATTTGGGACTTTTTTTTTCGGTAAAATTTCTCCATTTTGTCACCGTAATTAATCGGTAATTAACTGGAATCGATCTCATTTACGATGTTCACTTAATATCATGTACTACTTTGCCGCTCCGTTAATTGGCCCTTCGAAACAAAGGTTTCTGAGAAGAGTTATTTTTTTAATATTTACATACACTCTATAGGAAAACGTGTAATTTCTTACATTTCCTCTAATATCTCGATAATGAAATTTGTAGACAGCTTATAATCCACTGCATTTAGTGAAAAATGAGCCGCATCCTCAGACCAATTCATATAAAAACAAATGTTGGTTTTCCAGGTAGGTTCTGGTGTCCTTAATAAGGTCCCAAAAGTCAGCGAAGTGTAAGGATAAAATTTGGCAACGCTGTAAAGGGCTAAAATCGTGCTCGGAAATGAATTTTTCGAGATATCTCGGTTTTCATTGCCTCTACGACAAAAATACATCAGGCCAAAAATAAAGCTATGGAAATTCTCTATAAAAAAGATAGAAGGTCTTTTTTTCGTTTACGCAATAGTTTTCTTGAAAAATTATATTTGCCAAGCATATGTTAATTATGTGCAAAATCATTTTGGCTCGAACTCAATTATTGTTTTTGATGGTTATGAAAATATTAGCAACAGTGTGAAGGCTATGGAGCAGCTTCGCCGGTCCTCAAAAGCTTCATCTGTTGACATTTATTTTGATGAGCAGATGGTTGCAACTGTAAGCCAAGAGAAGGTCCTTTCCAATAATGAAAATAAAACCAGATTGATTTCGATGTTGACAAATAATTATATTGTTAGACATGCTGAACATGATGCTGACATTTTGATAGTCGAAACAGCGCTTGAGGAATCATGTAAAAATACTACGGTTGTGGTTGGGGAAGATGTGGATCTTCTTATAATTTTAACTGCTCGTACACCTATTAATAAAGAAATGTTTCTTCTCAAACCAGGCAGAGGGAAGGACTAACGAAAAATGTATTCTTCACGAAGCTTTGATCACCATAAAGATATTCGAGATCACATATTGTTTCTGCACGCATTGTCTGGGTGTGACACTACATCTGCTCTGTTTAATAAAGGCAAGACTGCAGCTTTGAAAGTGATGAAAAAACCGCAGGACTTGAAACTTAGCTGAAGTTTTCAGCAAGACTGGTACTTCTCCTGACATAGTTACTTCGAATGGGATAAAATTTTTCCTCGCAATCTATAACGCTCCAGTTAAATAAGTTTCCATCGATAACTATCGGTATTCTTGCTTTATTAAAGCTGTGAGCAAAAGCAGACCAGTGAAATTGAATTCACACCACCCAGTCATGACACAGCTCAACAGCGTCTATTTTGTGTTTATTTTCAAGTACAGAAATGGTTGTGTAATGTATTGAATACTAAAGAGTGGGGATGGATGTTGAAAGATACCATATTGTGGCCAAAAGCAACATCCCAACTTCCTGCGTCTGATTGCCTTCTGAAGATGATTTTCTGCAACTGTACGAAAGGTTGTGGACCATTGTGTGGCTGTCGGAGGTTGGAACTTAATTGCTCACCAGTTTGCGGCAACTGCCATGGAAAATTTTGCTTGAATGCTGAACCGATTGAAAACTCGTCAGAAATAGAAGCCGTCACTAAAGCAGAGACTGAAAATTCTCAGATTGACTCGGATTTCCTCGAACGAATCGATGAATTTATAGAAGGAGAAAACGGACAAGAAGGAAATTATTAATTTGGCAATATTTTAATAAGTATGACAGTCGTGGATTAGGCCTACCGGGGAAACCACATAAAAAAAAGCGCGCCTAGTACTCAACCTTAAGGGTGGTGCGGAATAGAGTACTTAAATTATACATAATATCCCATAAGTTCAAATTCAATGCAAGATTTCAAGAAAACTATTGCGTATACGAAAAAAAGACTATTTTTTATAGAGAATTTCCATAGCTTTCTTTTTGTCCTAATGTATTTTTGTCGTAGAGGCAATGAAAACCGAGATATCTGGAAAAATCCGTTTCCGAGCACGATTTTAGCCCTTTACAGCGTTGCCAAATTCTATCCTTACACTCCCACTTCGGGGACTTTTGAGACCTTATTAAGGACACCCGAACCTACTTGGAAAACCATCATTTGCTTTTGTATGAATTGGTCTGAAGAAAAATCCTAAATGCAGTGGATTATTATATAAAGAGAATTGATTGAGCTTTCCGACGCTTTTTAAATTTTTTCTCTAACATAAAAAAAACCGCTGCCCAAGGAATCACTACTTCCACATCCAGATTCTCTGTCCAAGTCACTCACAACGAAAAAACTTTGTATGTGAAAATAATTATTTATGGAATTTTAATAATATAATATTTGAAATCCTCTACCCCAAAAACCCATAAAACGACACCCCACATAGGTAGTGGGGTGGGGGTGGTGATAGGGGGGTTGTTGGGGGGGGGGTGGATGAAGTAAAAAAATATTTTGAGATTTCTGGTTCCTGTACATGCACTAAATCACATTTTTTTTCATCCCCTTTAGTAAGGAGGTGGGGGTGGTAATGGGGGTGGCTAATGCCAAAATTTTTTTTGAGACCTCAGCTTCTCTTGTATATACTAAATACCAATTTCTTGGACTCTTACCTGCTTCATTTACCCATTTACCCCAAATTTACCCCAATTTACCCCCCAACCCTTCGACGGAACAAGATGAAAATATAATTTAGTTCTAGATCTCGTTAAAGTACATATGTGTACCAAATTTCAAGTCAATATCTTAAACGGTTTCAGAGTAAACGTGCGCACAAAAAAAAGTTACAGACAGACCGACAGACAGACAGACCGACAGACAGACCGACAGACAGACAGACAGACCGACAGAGAGACAGAAATTTTTTTTTCGCTCAAACTTAAAATCTCGACGTTTCATGACATTTTAAGCCTATTTGGACAATAAAAATTTTTAAAAATTTTTTTGTCGTTACTATACTTCCACTGGACGTGGAAGTAACAAGACTTTTGACCGAATATGCGCTTCGGGCTATTGCAGTTCGCGGAGAAGTTTTGCATTTTCCACCGTGGAATATTAATATACGAAGCTACAAGCAGTTTATGCACTATTTTGATTAAAAATCACATTCTACCTCCGCTTAAAGGTGGCTAAATCTTTGAAGACAACAAATATAAAAGGATGAACAAAAATTAAATTTTACAGTTAATTTTATTAATAAACAAACTGAGTGATTTAAACAAAATTTTCTCAATTTAATATTTATTGTTATAATCGTAGATAAAGTATAGTATTCAACTTGCGGTAATGGTAATAACTACATTACCGCTCGTTGAATAATATACTATTTTTTAAGATTTACATACACTCTATAGGAAAACGTTTAATTTCCTACATTTCCTTGAATATCTCGATAATTATCGGTTTTTTCGAAAAATTTGTAGATAGCTTATGTAAAGAGAGTTGATTGACCTTTTCGACACTTTTTTAAATTTTTTCTCTAACATAAAAAACAAAAGACTTATGACCGAATATACATATATTTAATGTCAACCTCTCGTACAATTTACTAACGTTTATATACCTTAATGAAGTGCCAACGCCAACTTCTATCCACACCTTCACTTCAGGATGCAAAAATTTCATATTGTTTAACATTATTATCAATATATCGTGTCTGAGCATCGCACGAGAACGTTAAATGGTGGCTGAAGCTCTTCGAAATTGCAGACATGAAGTCGGGAGGGCGTGTCGATGGATCTCTAATTTCAATTTTTCGACCTCGACGGGTCCCTTTCAAATCGTGCTCGTGATCTTTGATCGAAGGAGAGGAATAAGTATCAAAAACGATTATCACAAACTGTGCATCATTTCTCAAAAACATGAAACTATTCTTTCGATATGTCTGCATTAGTCATTGGGGCTACTGCAAAATCGTCTGTAGCTCGACCACTAGCAATATTAAAAAGTAAATGAAAGTGATTATTAACACATCTGTAAGAAAACTGTCTGTTCTTTAATATTAATTAAGAATATAATTGTCATGATTTGACTATGTAATGCCATTTTGGCAACGTCTACCAATGATTTAGCCACCAGCGGAGGTAGAATGTGATTTTTAATCGAAATAGTGCATAAAATGCTTTTGGAGAAAAAAATAGCTTTGTAGATTAATATTCAGCGGCGGAAAATGCAAAACTTCTCCGCGAAATGCAAAAGCCCGGAGCGCAACGGCCGCGGTCACGCGCTTGCATTCCATTACGTCCACTGAGTCTTTAGCAACATGAGACGATAGGTAGACTGTATTTTTTGATGTCTTATTAAATAAACTCTTCCACAAAAAAAATTTCAGCTTTGTAGATATAAGTAAAAAATGTTTGTTTTTTCCACACTTTGCGTGGGTGGTAGACCTGACATGACAACGCTTCCTTCACGGTAGAATATTATTTTCCGGTATGTTTTTATGTCATCTGTGAGTATGTAAAATTTCAATCTTGTAGATATATATACATTTATGCAACTTTTTATAACATGTTTAGTTTTTTACTCATTTTTACTCATTTTTTTAGCACTAAAAGTTTCCTTACACTTGCACTTTCATCATTAATACTTTTTATGTTGTATGTAATAAAAAATAAAAAAAAGTGTCGGAAAGGTCAATCAATTCTCTTTACATAAGCTGTGTACAAATTTTTCGAAAAAAACGATAATTATCGAGATATTTGTAGGAAATTACGAATTAAGTTTTCCTATAGAGTATATGTAAATCTTAAAAAAACAATTTTTCTCAGAAACCTTTGTTTCGAAGGGCCGAGATTAACGGAGCGTCAAAGTAGTACATGATATTAAGTGAACATCGCATATGTGATAGATCTCAGTTTATTACCGATAAATTACGGTGACAAAATGGAGAAATTTTACCGAAAAAAAAAAAAGTCCCAAATCCCGCCCCCTCTAATGCCTTCATTTTTTTCGGAATTCAAAAAATAGAAAAAGCAATTTTAGCAAATTTAATTCTAATTAAATTAACTAGAGTGGTCTTTTGGCGTAGGAGCCCAAATTAAAAAGTTGCCAACTGTTGGAGCTCCTTTGCGATTTTTTGCCGTACATGGCCGTCATCTCAGTAGTTATCTCCGAAACGAAAAAAAAAAAAATATCAAAATTCTGATGGAAGTAAAAGATTTGTAGTGGAAAATACTCGTTTGACCTTATTTTTTATTTCGAGCTAACTCCCACCATTTCGTACAAAACTAGCAAAAAACAGCTTGCATTTGGGAGCCGAAAAAATTGCTAAAACATGCAATCTTGGCACGTTCATATTTTTTTAAAAACACCATTGGGACTGCTGTATGACGTCACGACCTAAAGAGGAAGTCTTCCAGATAAATCTGATCGTAAATTTCACGGCGAAATTCGAAAATTTGGCTCGGCACAAACGAATCAAAAATGACATTTTGTGACATTTCAGAAAATCGATATCTCTTTTTGCAACATGTTATTTAATTTTTTACTCATATTTGCGGTACTTATAGATTGGTAGAATTGCACCTTTATCATTGATACTGTCTAAGCTATCATGGAAAAAACATCTTACGCAAATGATTTCACGAAAACTGTGGCTACCTCCCTGGTTATAAACTGCCGGTGCCTGCCAGCGAGTATAAAGGTGCTCGCGCCCGCTCGCTGTTGACGGAATCATGTCCTGTGACGTAATCGAGCCTCAGCCCAGATGATCGCGGCATTTTAAACTTAGGACATAACTTTTTTATTTATAGAGATAATTAAAAAAAAAATACAGATATTCTTTAGATTTTTAGAACTATTTATTACGAGAAAATGAGAAAAATGGAAACTTCCTAATTCCTAATCAATTTATTACTAAGAGTACCACTTAAACTTTTAAATATGAACATGTATTTTTTTAAATCTTTTTGTTAAACTGTTAATGTGTTCATGCCATTTAAGAGACTGATCAATGATTACGCCGAGGTATTTGATGTTATTAGTTTGTTCAATATACGAGGCACAATTTACATACATTTCGTTTGCATATATCCTGGTGTAAAATTAATTGATTTAAATTGACTATCTTACAAAGCGAAAAACATATACATTTTTATTCTGACATATTCAGTTTTAGCAAACTACTATTCAACCATATCATTATAGCTTGTAATGTGTTCAGATCACGCTAACGCGAATAACTGTATCATCGGTATATGCAAAGATACTCGCACTATCCGTATTAGTATTTATAAACAGATTAACATTAACGTTAACGTAAATTATGAAAAATACAGGACCAAGAACTGTCCCTTGTAGTACACCACACGTTACTGTTGATTCACTGCTCATTTCATTATTTGTAACATGTAGATGTCTGTTAGTGAGATAAGTTTTTATTAAACTACAGGAACAGCCTCAGTATTTTCCCCACACATCAATCCATACATTTCTAATTTTTCCGCAAGCTTTATATGGCTTTTTGCTAGATCTAGAAAGATAGCAGCTGTCGGTATGCTTTTATTTACATCATTATATATTTTTGTTGTCAAGGCCCTGACTGCATTTGTTTCATCTGAAATTCGAATTGATTATTTGAGAGAATGTTGTATTTTTCAAAATAATTATATAATCGTGCGGTTATTGCTTTCTCAAAAATTTTTGCTATACTTGATATGAGAGAGATTGGACGATAGTTTGCCATCTGGTTACGATTGCCACCTTTGTGTAGGTAATGGTTTAACAATAGCACGCTTTAATATTTGAGGAAATATTTCCAACATCACTGATATATTTATTTACTGAGTTAGTGGTTTCACTATATATATAATAATATTAAACTTTATATACTTTATAATAATATTATACTTTACAGGAACATGTTGGTTTTCTACCGACAACTCTTTTTTTACGACTTCGACAATACATTATTATCTTTTTCAACAGTCATAGAAAAAAATCTATTTTTCGTTGCATTTTTATTTATTTTTTATTATTGAATTCTCCACGTTCTCCTATTGTAGTTGAGTTCTTTATCTGCAGAACAGTGCAGAAAATTAAATACATGCGTTGTTAAAAAGCAAACTCGTGTGTTTTGCAAAAACATGCACCTGGACATTCGACTGAATATAGTTTTATAAATTATCAACACACTGTATAAGTGGTTGACACACCTCTCCTTAACTATGCACATTAAGAATCCCCTTATTTTATTATATAATATTACTTCTACAGTTACGTTAACTCAACTATTAAATCTTAAGAAATATGCCCCATCAAAATCGCATAAGGTACCCGCTGGAGCGCTTTATAATGACAATTAAAGAAGTTGGATGCTCAGTATTTTCCCCACACATCAATCCAAAATCAGCAGCCGTGAACACTAAAAATAACGCAGATTTCTCTGTTAATTAGTGACGTGTGCGCTCATCGTGGTGTGTGCCAGCAATTGTTATATCCGAGAGCAGGAGGGGATAATTATAATCACTAACTATTGTTGTTAGATTTGTCTAGAGATATTCCCCTCCAATGTCATAATATATTATAGTTTCTATTCTGCGATATGAATAGTATTCATAATGCTTATTAATTTCTGCGGCGTAAGTTATGAGTTCATTACATAAAATGAAAAAGTTCTTCATTTAAGGTGTAATAAAACTTTATTTGCTTTATGGCTGTAGATTCCAGATAAAGATAGCAAAACATTTTTATACAAATATGGTTGGTTGGTTGTTGCAATTACTTTAATTTATTTATTACTGTAATTTTTTTTATTTTACACTAGGATATGTTAGGAGAAAGGAGTGTTCTCGATGAAGATGTGTTAAATTAAGCAGAATATTCATATGAATTATACTTCTTAAGACATAGTGGTGGTCATAACATTTCCATACTATAGTACTTTTCACCTTCTTTTTGGTTTTTGACTTAGATCTACTTTTTTTTACCTCATGTTTATTAAGTCAAACTGTGGTGAGGAGGTATAACAATTGCGAAACGTCAGTTTCCTTGACTGTACCCTGATTCGCCTTCATGGATAATAAACTCTATCTAATGTACTGTACAAGGTGGTGCAAAATGTATTATCCTTTTTGAAAATCCTGCTAATTCTGCAAATGCCAGTTTATGTCATTAATTTTTTAACAGTTGAGTGGTAGAATGACGTGAAACACATCACATTGAATAATAGAGCACTCTGTACTGCAAAGGTGAGGAATAATAATAGTGACTATTTGTTTACGAAATAGTTTGTTGGTGGTGTTAAGGCTAAGGTGATAGAATCCAGCAAAATCAGACACTAACAGAATTAACATGCTACAAATATCTGGCTCCCAGCGATGCGACGTTGGATGGACTCTTCTGGGATGGAATTCTGAAAGTACAATGAAATAGCACTTAGAAAATCTTTCTATAAATACGTAAAACGCAGTTTGGCGTAAAAATTTTCAACGTGGTCTGAAATCTGACTGTTTTTGAAAAGTTTTTAATCCCAGAGGATCATCCTCGTCTGTCAAATTTTTGAGCTGTACATTAAATTTTGAATCCTTCAAAAGGACGTTTTTCGTTTATACACCAAAGAGTAAAATTATAGAAAGTTTAATGTTTGACTTTCCATCCTCTGACATGAATTTTTTTGGGAAAGTACACGAAAATCTGAATTTTTACTAACAAAATTCCAATTCTGAGTTGGGGTGTTTTAAATGACCCTGAAGAGTGATTTTCATCCTCCAACAAGAGTTTTGGGTAAAAGCATTAGATGGCGACTAAACCAGTGTTTTCTTATATCAAAAGGCGAATTTTTATTTTTAATCAACGAGGCAGCGGATATCTCAATAGGAGTCAGTTCAAAGCGATTCAAGATCATACGACCCTTATCAGGCTATATGCTGTTAGTTTGCTTCGCGTATATAATTTACATTTTGCCTAAAAAGCATTCTCAAGTGATTAGTCCCCACAGGTAAATCAATATTTTATTAAAGTATAAGTCCCGTTAATTCCTAACTTTTCAACCCCATCCATACTTCCTAAACATATCCTTCCAAGAAATTTGAATATTATTGTGCCAGTAGATTGTTACCCTCGCTCTAACCCTTGCATGAAGTTGAGATTAAACATCCTCGGCATGTGTCCCAAACTTATTATGTGTGTTAAGCAGGTCTGATTTGTTTTATGCACTTAGTTTTATGATTATTTTTACATTTATACAAATAGAACGTTATAATCGATATAGATGAGTAAATCTAATGCACGCCTTTCATTGATCTCATTCTCTTCAATTCTTCTAACACCTGATTCGGTTGGATCAGTCTTTTACTGATTCCTAAGGAGCTCCACAACGATCCTCACGTCAGTTTCAAGATTCCGATTACAATAGAGAAACTAACTCTAAACTCTCTAATAACGAATAATAATAATAATAATAAAACATAAGTGCATTAATGGTGACAAATACAAATGAAGACAGCAGACTAGCAATTTAAGGAACGTAAAAATTGTCTTTACGTGTCTATCCAACGACTAAGATCCTAATAGCATTTGGTAGGCCGGTGGCGGGCCTTAAAATATTCACTGTGTGTTCAGAAATATCTTGGAAAAATTAAAAATATCTGCGAGAAGAAACCACTTAAGTTTCGTGCAAGATTTGAAGATGTTTCCGTATTATATTCAGCATATCAACTGCTGCTAGGAGGTCATAAAGCGGGTCTACAGTTGACGAGGGTGACAAAAATAGTCAACAAAAATAATCATGAGCGATGAAGCGCATTTCCATCTGTCTGGATATGACAGCAGACAAGGGCTTTGCAAGTATATTATTCACTAGATGCCTTTACTTTCTTAAAATGTTACTGTTTGGTGCGGTGTTTATGCTGAAAAGAAGATTATGCTCTAAATAAGGCGCCATCGGCAACGTGGTAACTGTCAGCAACGAGCGCTACCAGGTCATGTTACGAATCTTCTCGATGCCCGAATTATATCAATTGGGATTGGGGGGGATGTGACTCCAGCAGGAACGTGCCATCACACACATAGCGCGCCACATAAATAATTCATTGAAGGAAGTCTTATCTTCTGTTTTGGCGATTTGCTTGGTCCGCAAGATCGACTAATATGACCATTCTAGACTCTATTCTCTGAGTCTATTTGAACTCACTAGTACATGCCGATAAACCACTGATACTGGAGGTCCTAAAGAAGAACATTCGACAAAAGATAGATAGCATAACGCATGAAATATTGATAAAAGTTATGAAAAATGCCATAAAAGCCGAAATCATGTTCCGCAGTTATAAAAAAAAAAATTATACACCCCAACAAAAACGGCAAATAGTAAAATTGATGATTATTATTTATTTTAAAAGTTATAGGTTAAGGAAATCGGATGGTACAATTTGGCGTCATCTATAACAAGGACTCCTGTATGGTGGCCACCGCGAATTTCAGAAATTCTGGATTTTAAATGAAGTTCATGGGGCGAGCGTAGAGGCGACTTCAATGTGAATGTCAGTCGATATTCCGTTGAAGCAACGTCGAGCGCGGTTAGTATTTGGATGGGTGACCCATCTTGGGAAATACAGCGTTCTCGTACCATCTTCTAGCGGCTTGTATATCAGTGTATACGCGGAAGTTACGTAATTTCAGACGAGGATTATGTAGTCGATATACCATCCTTCGGAGGGGATGTAAAGCAGGCGGTCCCTTGTCTATTAAATGTTAGGCAAGTAAAAGATCCTTACTCATCTTAAGGGAAGAGGTTCGGCAAAATTTCCAGGTTGGGGGTAGCTCGTCTCCTGACGTTGGTGATAGGCCCTGGTAGCGGAAATAGGCCGACGTTAAATAGTTAAAAAAAAAAATTGAAGTTCATATTGGTTATCCTTAAACAATTAAATATGTCAAATAACAAAATTGAATCAAACATCAAGTTATAAGCCGTTAGTGTCGTTAGAAAGGTAAAATATATTCTATTTACTTTATTTCTTTTTGATATTATTTGTTTTCAAAATTTGTTTTTTTAGCAACACTAAATTCTTCAGGATTGCTAAACTCTGCAAAATTAATATACTATTTATAATTAATATAGATTATTATTTTTGCATAGTTTAAGACAAATGGCTTCGCCGCTGTTGTGAAATTGCTGGAAGCAAGTTTTTTTGTTGAGTCTATCCCTGTCTGAGCAACCGAAATTTATCAGTACAAAAATTCGTTTATTAGCACTTTAGTTTTCCTTTTGGAATATTTTAAAGAGACAATCTAATCCGCATCCTGCGAGACGAGTTTAGATTTTATTTATAGTTAGGCGAAGTTTTGATAACCCTGCCCGTGTAGCCTTTCAATTGCCACGGCGCTATTGCACCGCTGACGTCTGGCTGAATCCGGACTAGGTGTTGGAAACGCTATATATATTTGATATTGTTGATGATGATGGTATGTTATGTTGCGAATACGCTTGGTCATACTGAGCTGGGTTCGATCCCTAGCTTCGGTACTGTCAATGTTGGCAGGTAGTTTCAGGACGTTTTCTGCATTTTTTTAAAAATGTGTATCCCCCTACCAGACATTTAGGGGTTATTAATACGTATGGTTTGTTATGTTATGTTACCAGATTTCTTATAATATTGAGCATTTCTACAGACACATTCGCTTTTTGATTATTAAGTATTTTATCCTTTTGACATAAATATCTCCATAAAGAACATGATTTTAGAGGAAAAGATCAAGGCGTGATTATATTTCCCAAGATATCGTGGTACAAAGTACTCAAAAATCATATATTTGCTTTACCGCGATGACGATGTTTTTTTATTTCGTTGGTATTCAAGTTTATTTTACGCATTGATGCTCATTTACACACGTTTAAAGGACTCATTCACTCTTTAAGAATTGTGTTACTTTTTTGGGTTTCAAAAAAAATGAACCTTTTTCTTTCGTGCTCAGTAAGAATTAAGTTTGTATTAACCACACGAGGTGCCAAAGAGCACGTTTCATTTTTGAAATATAAACAGGCACACAAACTGAAATTAACAAGCTAAAAACTACATTTTGATATGCTTTTTATCCCTGTTGGGATGATTCAGTGCCTTTTTTTTCTTTTTGCATTGACTAAAGTAAAGGCTAACTACATTTTGTAATACAGAAAGGGCATCGGATTATATTGTGGTCATGCATCTTTGTAAATAACTCGTTTATTTTTAATTTTTTTAAAAACTATTTCAGAAGAGGACCGTGCCTTATACCGGTTATAGAGATTGATCGACGGAATACTTAATTTTCGATTTTCATTGGGAAACTGTCGGGTATTTGTAGAATCTATAAAAAAAAAATAAGTTTTCCAGGATTTGTAGATTCGCTTTTGTTTAGTCAAATTTCTCACAAACGTCACCTAATAGACAATCGAACCCTACAATCGCCATTTTTGAAAATCAAAATCGGACCTTCGGTTCGGGAGTTATCAATATCTTTGGAAAATCATACTCGGCCTTGGAAAAAATACTTGCTCTCAACGGATTCAGGCCGCCATTCAATTTCTATTTGTTTTTCGACATTGTCTGCAGTATACTTATCTGTAGATCGTTGCCAGCGGCACCATTTCTTTTTTGAAATATCTCGATCCGACTGCCCGTTACGGAGTTATTCAATTTTTTTTGAAAAACTTGAAACGTCTATATCGGGTACTTCCGGTTTCCGAACGGAGCCGAGCTTCCAGCGTTAAGGTTTTCTAAAGGCCTCCTATTAACCACCCAAGTTTCATCGAAATCCGAAAACGGATTAGGGGCGCTGAGCGTGACAGACAGACCGACAGACCGACTGACCGACGGACGGAATTTTCTAAATTCGTTCTCGAGTCGATAGATATGACTTTCATTTCGATCCGACGTTTTTTTCGGATTTCGATGGTCCGCTGGAAAAATACAAAACCTATACTACATTTTTTTTCAAAATGTAGTAACAAGTTAAAAACTACATTTTGATACGCTTTTTATCCCTGTTGGGCTGATTCAGTACCTTTTTTTTTCTTTTTTCATTGACTAAAGTAAAGGCTAACTACATTTTGAAATACAGAAAGGGCATCGGTTATCTTTGTAAATAACTCGTTTATTTTTAATTTTTCGAAAAACTCAATTTCAGATTTTTTGTCCAAAAAGGTCCGTGCCTTATATCGGTTATAGAGATTTATCGACGGAATACGTAATTTTCGATTTTTATTAGGAAACTGTTGGGTATTTGTAGAATCTATCAAAAAAATTAACTTTTCCAGGATTTGTAGATTCGCTTTTGTTTTGTCAAATTTCTCACAAAAGTCACCTAATAGACTTAATCGAGCCCTACAATCGCCATTTTTGAAAATCAAAATCGGACCCTGGGTTCGGGAGTTATCGATATCTATGGAAAATCATACTCGGCTTTGGAAAAAATACTTGCGGTTAACGGATTCGGGCCGCCAGCAATAGGCTTCATTTGTGGCCGTGTACCTTCGATCCCACCAAGTCTCATCGAAATTGATCAATATCCTGGACAGTTATCGTGCTTCCTAGCCCGATTTCGGGAAAACCAGTTTTTGCAAAAGAAATCAATTTCCATTTGTTTTTCGACATTGTCTCCGGTATACTTATCTGTAGACGGTTGCTAGCGACACCATCTCTTTTTTGAAATATCTCGATCCGACTGCCCGTTACCGAGTTATTCAATTTTTCCTGAAAAACTTGAAACGTATATATCGGGTACTTCCGGTTTCCAAACGGAAAATTGTTTAGACCTTAGCTTTCCTTATATATACTAAATACCAATTTTATGGACTCGCTTGATTTACCTATTTACCCCCTGTGTATCTCAGTTTACTACTCAATCCTTCAACGGAATAAGATCAAAATATAATTTAGTTCCAGATCTCATTAAAATACATATGTGTACCGAATTTCAGGTCAATATCTTAAATGGTTCCAGAGTAACCATGCGCACAAAAAAAGTTACAGGCAGATAGAACGACAAACAGAAATTTTTGTTTTGCTCAAACTTAAAATCTCGACGTTTCATGACATTCTAAGCCTATTTGAACAATACAAATTTTCAAAATTTTTTTTGCGTTACTATACTTCCACTGGACGTGGAAGTAATTAGACTTAAGAATGGAAATAGGTCAAGTGTAAGGATTTATTGTTACAAATGGGGCACTCAAAGTTCCAGAAATAATGATTGGCACATACCCCCAAATTAGGGATAAAATGAATGAAGACATGCAAGTATCTAGATTTTAACGACAAATACTTAATTTAAAGCTTATATTATCCTTCAGACTAGTTTGATCTTATTTGAATAAATATTGATTGAGACAGAGTTTTTTCAAAAAATCACCTTTCAATAATTCAATTTTCATGGGCGTTTTTCCTGATTAATTTAAAAAGCGCTGCCCGAGGAATCTACCTCCACATCCAGATTTTTTATCCAATTTTGTATGTGGAAATAATTGTTTATGGAACTTTAATAATATAATATTTGAAATCGTCTACCCCAAAAATCCATAAAACGATATCCCACATCGGTAGTGGGATGGGGGTGGTGATAGGGGGGTGCTAGTGGGGATGAATGAAGTAAAAAAAATAGTTTAGGGTTTTTGGTTCTTGTATACACACTAAATCACATTTTTTTTCATCCCCTTTAACACCTTGACTGCGATACATGCCTTTTTCGGCATGTGGTCGTTTTTTCTTATGTGCGAGTGGAAAATCACCAGTCCTGCTGTAACTTGCGAAATGAATAAATCCGTTAATTTTCAACGGATCTTGCTGAAACAAATAGCAGTAGGGCTGTATGTGACTGTAGAACGTAACCAACACATTTTTGTACCACATGCCTCTAAAGGCATGTGACGCACATGACTAATAATATTTTACTTGTGTGCGGGCACATGCCTTTAGTGGCATGTAAGGGCATGCTTAGACAAGAAGTGTTCTAACTGCGGTATTCGTAAATAATAGCCAACCAACCCAACTACTCAAAATACTTCATTTTAAAAATAATGAAATCTGTAACCAGAATAATCACCTATGCAAAATAGAAAGAATACAAAAAAAAAATAATAGCAAATTTCAGTCAACAATCAAACTTGGTTCTATCCTTGTAGTTGATGAGTCAATGGTACCACTCCACGGAAGGCTTCTCTTTCGTCAGTATTTGACTAAAAAGAGTTACAAATATGGAGTTAAACTCTACAAACTTTGCTCACCAAAGGCTACACTTTTGAAATGATTGTTTATTCAGAAAAAGGAGAAAAACCAGAAGTAAACCACTTACAAGATGTTGTTTTCAAATTGTTAGCAAATATACACGATAAAGAATGTAAAATAATGTATGCTGACAACTTCTACTCGGGAATATCTCTCGTGACAAAGTTATTGGAGCAGAAAATGACTATGGAACATTCAATCTAAAAAGAAAAGGAATACTTACCTCCTATTTTAAAAAATGCAAAGAACCGGATGAAGCAGGGGCAAATTATAGGAATAAAAAAAAATATTAAAACAATAAAATGGATGGACAAACTACCAGTGGTAGACACATTCTTTACGAGAACCAGAAGAAGGAATGAAAAAAGAGAAGACCCTGTAAACGTAGGGAAATATTTAGAGAAACTCTCTCACCCAGAGATGCCTATAAAAAAGACTGTAGGGTAGTTACATTCTGTGACGACTGTCCAGGAAAACCAGGCTACTGTTTAGAATGTTCCAGTACTGTTTATACATACTAGTAATATTTAATTTTAGTTTTTGTTCGAATACAAAGTTTTTTGTAGTATCAATAAAATGATCCTTTTTCTTATTGCTGTCTGTACGGTACATGCCTACCTAGGCATGTGCGAGTATAATCTAAGAAAGATACCTATCTATATAAGTATTTGATACAATACTTTTGTATGAAAGTTCTGTACTTGATATATAGATGGCATTAATATACAGTTCCGCTGACATGCCCCTAACGGCATGTGACGCACAGAAGTAAAAAATCATCACATGCCTCGTAAGGCATGTACTACACATTCAAAAAGTCATTCAAGTATGGCCTCGCAGTCAAGGTGTTAATAATGAGGTGGGGATGATAATGGGTGGTTAATGCAAAAATTTTGTTTGAAACCTTAGCTTCTCTTTTATATACTAAGTACCAATTTTATGGACTTTTACCGCTTGATTTGCCTATTTACCCCTATTTACCCTAATTTACCCCCCAACCTTTCGACGGAATAAGATGAAAATATAATCTAGTTCCAGATCCCATTAAAATACATACGTGTGCCAAACTTCAAGTCAATATATTAAACAGTTCCGGAGTAACCGTGCGCACAAAAAAAAAGTTACAGACAGACGGACCGACAGACAGAAAGTTTTTTTTGTTCAAACTTAAAATCCTCAGTGCAGTGCAATTAGTCATTATATATGAAAAATGACGGAACTCAGCTATAGTGAATGGATTTGAAAGATTTTTTTTTATTAGATTTCTAATGCCATAAACTAAAAAGTTTACCCATTGAAAATTACCGCAATTTCGAAAATTCGTAAATAAAAAAAAATTAAATTTTTTGGAATTTTAAATATTTATTAACAAAATAATGATTGTTATAGTTTCCTAGGTTGTTTATAAAGAATTTGTAAAAAAACGAAAATGAAAATGAAAATTTGAAGATGGCAGAAGCTCCAAAACGCGAAATAAATGAAAGAAACGTTAAATAATTTATTAATTCCAATAATTTTTTTTTCGTTGAGATTTCAAAAAAATTTATTTTTTTTTTAATTTTCGGATTTTAGAAATTGCGGTAATTTTCAATGGGTAAACCTTTTAGTTTATGGGATTAGAAATTCAATAAAAAAAAATCATTCAAATCCATTCACTATAGCTGAGTTCCGAGGTATAAACCTAATTGCACTGGACTAATGACATTCTAAGCCTATTTGAACAAGAAAAATGTTTTGTCGTTACTATACTTCCACTGGATGTGGAAGTAATTAAGGATACTACAAAAAATGTTACATACAAAGTTTAAAGCCTATTTGATTACTTTGAAGTATCTCTGATGATTTTGTAATAGACTGAAACGTTGGAAAAAATCAACAATCCTATAAACTGCACCGAATTATGATTTCCTAAATTATGTTGAATAAATATACCTGGCAAAATGACATACTGACACACGTAGTCAGAAACGTATTATGTCTTAAAAACCAATTTTGGGAATCAGCATATTCCAAAAACGTGTATTAATACTTTTTGCATCTTTCCTAAATATTTTGATATTTAATACAAACTGTACCGTAAAAAGACTTTTTAGAAACAGCAAGTTTAAAAAATGTGGGGTTTTCTAAATATGAAACCTATACATATAACAAATCTGTAAAGCGTGTACATTGAAAATGTTTGCAAAACATTTGGGGGATGTAAGATTAGTAATAGAATATATTTTGAAATTTTTGTCTATTTGTCTTTTTGTTTGAACGCGCATCACGCAGAAACTACTGAACCGATTTGAATGGGGGTTTCACAGCTAAATTTATCTAAGCTTGGAGTAACATTTAGTTTCTATTTAATCAAAATCGGCCTACTCTAAGCCAATTTTTATGAAAATCGATTTAGAAGAACCGGAGATACAGCTTTGGTCTCTACAATAAGCGTATTTGCATGTCATAAACTTTCATGATTAAACTTCTGTAATATTCCAGAAAAGCAAGAACAATCTGGAACGTTCCAGAATCTCTTTATACATGTTCCTAGTTATTATTTTTCCTCAAACGTCGTTTACGAAGAAGCTTTTTAATTAACTTCAAAATTCCACGCGAACATAGTTGCGGGTACAGCTAGTATTTAATATAATCATGAATAATTTTTATTTTATACAACATATGAAACATAACTCGACTTAATGAGATCAAAACGGAAATATCCAAGGGAAGTGAGGTAATTTTCATTGTTAACTACTAGAAGGTGGAGTCCTCGGTGGAGTCATTCATTCACTTACAGCGTACCCGTCACTTAAACCTAGACAAGATAAAGCGCTTAGTTTATTGTTCAAAGGATTGTTAGCAATTTAAAACCTTATTCATTATTTTTTCCTGTCGCAAATGCCATTGACAGAAATAGTTTAATAAAGGCTAAAATAGATTTGCCTTCATTACTAATCGAAATGCAAACAACTTATTCTGATTGATTGGTAATTGAAGGGAATATTTATTCAAAAAAATATATATACTGACCTATTTAATAAACTTTATACTACTTATTATTACATTGAGTACTAATTGTACAATATACTAACTTGAAAAGATATTTAACTAAATAAGTCAGTTGTAAAACTACACTCTACATTAGACCAACCCAAAAAAAACAAAAATCTTGTCATATTTTATGTCTCACCCTGTAAAAATGTTCCTTTTTATGTAAAAGAAAAAAATGCTCTTTTGATTAAAAAAAAAAAATGAATTTTAAAATGTGCTATCACGCTTTAAAGTACGCTATTTCAATAATTTTGAGTTATCTACAAAAATTAGGCTGCGGGCTTCATCTAATATATGTTTTTTAGTGCCAAAGTGGTTTTTCACTTTAAATATTATATAACTAATTGAAAATTATCGAGTAAAATTTTTTTGTAAGAAACCCGATAAAAAAAATCTACTTTGAAATGCTAAAAAATGGACAAAAGGAAAATCTCAAATAAATCTGCTTTAGGCCTGCTGAAAATACTTTTTCAATATGTTCCAAAACATATCTAAACCAACATTTACTATAATTACTTGCAAGCGAGCAGAAACTAGAGTGCGAAAATTAAAGTTTTCAGGGTGTATTTCACAATTTTACTAATAAAAGCACCAAAAATATATCATTAAAATTGTAAATAACTAATGAAGTTACTTAAATAATATTTTTTTTCCTGGAAAATTATATTAAATACAGAAAATATTGTTTTTTGAGGCCCCGGGTTTTTAAGGATAGGCTTGAATTTGTTTAACTTATTCACCATTGTAAATAATTATTATTAATAATAATTTTTTAATTTGTTATATATTTTTTTTGTTTTTGAACATTTCTTTGTTTCTGCACTTTGTGTTAACAGTAAAGCTTGTTTTTGTTCTTCATATATTGTAATAACATTATTAAATCGAGAAGTCAACGCAATTTGACATTCAGCAGAATCATTGACAACTTTAAAATTTATGCATACATTTTTTCCACACACATAATGATGGCTTGAATTCCATAGATAAACAAATACCCGAATCATTTTTTTTTGGATCTACAAAACCTTTAACATTACGTTGCGGCTCCCGTAAATTTTCTTTTTTTGAATTTTGTATCATTTTTATTTTTATTTCATGAGTCACTTTATCATCAAAAAATGCAAGGCACACGAGTTCCTCCGAAAAATACCAGAAGTGATTGGTGAATTTATTTAATAATAATAATATTTCTTGTCCTCGTCATGAACTTATTAGAAGATTTATATGAATATGAAAAAGTAAATAAAAAATTGTCTCCATTATTATTAAATAAATTCACCTCTGGTATCGGAGGAACTCGTAAGCCTTGCATTTTTTTATGATAAAGTGACTCATGAAATAAAAATAAAAATGATACAAAAGTTAAAAAAAAAGAAAATTTACGGGAGCCGCAAAGTAATGTTAGAGGTTTTGTAGATCCAAAAAAAAAATAATAATTCGGGTATTTGTTTATCCGATTTCATATCAAAGAAAAGTTTAAATTTTTTTAAAATTACAAATATAAACGTTGACTCTTTAAAGAAAAATCCAGATCTATGGAATTCAGGCCATCATTATGGGTGTGGAAAAAATGTATGCATAAATCTTAAAGTTGTCAGTGACTCTGCTGAATGTCAAATTGCGTTGACTTCTCGATTTAATAATGTTATTACAATAAACGAAGAACAAAAACAACCTTTACTGATAACACAAAGTGCAGAAACAAAGAAATGTACAAAAACAAAAAAAATATATATAATAAATTAAAAAATTATTATTAATAATAATTATTTACAATGGTGAATAAGTTAAACAAATTCAAGCCTATCCTTAAAAACCCCGGGCCTCAAAAAACAATATTCTCTATATTTAATATAATTTTTCAGGAAAAAATATATTATTTAAGTAACTTCATTAGTTATTTACAATTTTAATGATATATTTTTGGTGCTTTTATTAGTAAAATTGTGAAATACACCCTGAAAACTTTAATTTTCGTACTCTAGTTTCTGCTCGCTTGCAAGTAATTATAGTAAATTTTGGTTTAGATATGTTTTGGAATATACTGAAAAAGTATTTTCGGCAGGCCTAAAGCAGATTTATATGAGATTTTCCTTTTGTCCATTTTTTAAATTTTAAAGTAGTTTTTTTTTGTCTGGTTTCTTACAAAAAAATTTTACTCGATAATTTTATTTATATAATATTTAAAATGAAAAACCACTTTGGCACTAAAAAACATATATTAGATGAAGCCCGCAGCCTAATTTTTGTAGATAACGCAAAATGATTGAAATAGCGTACTTTAGAGCGTGGTAGCACATTTTAAAATTCATTTTTTTTTTAATCAAAAGAGCATTTCTTCTTTTACATAAAAAGGAACATTTTTACAGGGTGAGACATAAAATATGACAAGATTTTTTTTTTTTTTTGGTTGGTCTACTGTACATCTTCATAAGAAAAATCGCTAATTCTAGACTACCAGCACAAATTCTTGAAGTTATTTGAAAGACATCTTAAGAAAAAACTGCTTCATCATATATACACTTTTGATATTGTCTATAATTATTTATTTGTGGTCCATTTGTAGCTTGTCACCCTTTATAGGGTGGACAAGTTACAAATCTTACAAATTACAACTTTATCTTTACAACTTATCCAAAAATATTAAAAAATTTAATTAAACAAAAGAGAGAAAGGGAGACAGACATTTCATTGCCCAACAGATTACAAAGGAATCCAATTCGAGGACAAAATTAATTAAACAGAAATATGTACACATCTAGTATTAGTATTCGCAATATTGGCTTTGATTTATTACTAAATCATTAGCTCAGCGCCTGATTATTTTTTCAAAAATATTGTTAGTATTATATTATAAATAGAAGTACTGATTAAATAATTGTTGTTAAACCGAACTGGACCTGCCCAGTCCAGCCCCACAACCACCACGGCGCACAGTGGGACAGGAGACCCGAAAGTCTGGCCTAAAGTCTGAAACTTGGCTGATGATCCAAAAATAGGTTCAGGTCTATAGAAAAATTATTTAATAAAATTATTTCTCAAAAAGGGAAATGGAAAAATTATACCAACAGACAATTACGAAATTTTGTATTTTTAAGTATTCTGTAATGCTAGTGATGATGGGAAAAATATTTTTTCTACGATTGTGCTGAAAGTCAAATTTTCTAACTTCAAAATGAGTGCAGAAAATATCACTTTGCCGCACGCCGTGCGGCAAAGAATTTGCCACACGCCTTGATTACATCTTCACGCACATGAATAAAATAGTGTGTTTACCTTAAAGAATTTTATATTACTTACTGGTAATAACAATTAAATTCTATAAATGTACATTAATTACACATGAATTGCAATTACAAAGTCAAATTTTCTTACTTTAGAATGACAGCGGAAAATGTCACTTTAAATAAAATCTGACAAGCAGCAAATTCAAAATTTTGGAAAGACTTTGAAAAGGGAAATAACTTCACAACCGTAGAAAAAATAGTATGTAACACACGTGTGGCAAGCTTCATTGCAAAACTCGTATGATAGGAACACTCGCTGCGCTCGTGTTCCTACTTTCATACATCGTTTTGCAATGAAGCCCTTGCCACACTTGTATTACAATTTACTATTACAAAATCTAACTTATAATGGCTTTATAAGAATCGAAAAAAACTTTCGAATATAATAATTATTATATACCTGTTAAAAAGCGTTTCAGGCTAGAAATAATTTCTAGCCTGAAACGCTAATAATTATTATATTCGAATGTTTTTTCGATTCTTATAAAGCCTTTATAGAAATAATTTCTAGCCTGAAACGCATTTTAACAGGTATATAATAATTATTATATTCGAATGTTTTTTTCGATTCTTATAAAGCCTTTATAAGTTAGATTTCGTAAAATATTTTTCCCATCACTAGCATTACAGAATACTTAAAAATACAAAATTTCGTAATTGTCTGTTGGTATAATTTTTACATTCCCGTTTTTGAGAAATAATTTTATTAAATAATTTTTCTATAGACCTGAACCTATTTTTGGATCATCAGCCAAGTTTCAGATTTTTGGCCAGACTTTCGGGTCTCCTGCCCCACTGTGCGGCGCTACACGCCGTGGTTGTTTAGCTAGCCGTGGGTCAGGTTCCAGCGAGGCACATTACTGCATCTTAATTATGAATAAATGTATAAGAGCAAAGCAAGCAAGGCATGTGTGCAGGTAATCCTCAAAAATGCAAATGCAAGTGCAAACGTTTATATTCACCTAAATTATCTTAAACTAAACTAAAATCAATTAAATTATATTAACTAAAATTACATAAAAATAACTAAGTTGAATTAAGTTCAGAATGGATCAAATTAGTCATGATAAAGATAAAATGAAATATACTAAATAAGATTGATATGATATGTGATAACTTTTGTCAGTCAGTTTTCGTAATGTATATCACAGACCATACCAACGCCATTTACAATATTGCACATGACCGCAGCAGTATATTAGTTCTAGCCACAGGCAAGTGAAAAGTAGTTGAAACTGTTGTAGAAAATCTCGGAACTCGAAATAATGTTTCATTGATAGCCTTTATTATGTTAAAGTTTATAAATAATGCATATTGTTGGTAAATAATGCTTTCTTAGATGTAATGATTGAAAAAAGGAATTTAACAACAGATGTTGAACGTAGTCTCTTTTCTGAGAGTAAAAACTTTAGGAGTTTCTTGTGAATATTCTTAACAACCAATTCATGGATATTATAAAACGGACACCAAATCTAGGAACTAAATTATAATTTTGATGTCACATACATGAAGTGGGGATTATGAAAATTAAGACAGTTTCGGATTATAAAACCTAAAATTTTTAATGCGGAAGATGTAGATTGATCGATGTTCATTGAAAGACAGTTTTGAATCATATACTACACCAAGAATTATTATTTATAATCACACCGGCTTAAATCTGACTTTAATTGACAAGTAAATATCTAACATTTTCTACGGCATGGAAAACTTTCAACAATCTGTACCAAATCATTAATGAAAGCAAGAATAATAAGGGACCAAAATTAGACCTTTGCGGCACCCCAGAAGTAGCAATGAATTGCTTAGAAGTGACACCAACTTTTCCTTAAATAGAATGACTACCTATATTTCTTGATGGTTTCTCATTGAGCGTAAAATTCTAAGTGCAGCAGTTTTTTCCGATTTAGAAAATTCCAAAAAGTAAGTGAATTACCAACATTTTCTTATTTCTTTCAAAATGTTTTTCAGATGAAATATTTTTAAATGTTATTGGGAGATTGTTGTAATTTCTAAAATTTTTATTATTTTAAATTAAATAATTAAATAATTTCTTGAAAAACTGGAAGTTGGTAAGTTAATATTATTTTAACTAGTGCTGCAAAATAACTACCTCATTCACAAATTTTTGACTGCACAATCCCCAAAGCAGAATACCATACCTTGGGTGTGATAATAGTAGAAAAAGTAAACTGCCTTTACCATAGAGTATCCCAATTCGATGGAAATTGTGTGAATGGTATAACATCCCCACACTCAAAGAAATGGTATGGGTAAATTCAACAAAAAAAAAAAATGGTTAACAATATCGTTAATTTTGTTAAACTAAATCATATTGATGGTATTTTTAAACAGAGGTGACTGATATTTTAATTAATAAAAAGTTGTCGTACAACAAAACAAACATTATCGTAAAAAAATAGATGAATAAGACTATTATTTTGTTCGTCTGACTATTATTTTGTTGAATTCTGTCAAATTAAACTAGATAATAGTATATTTTATTTTTAATTATTATCGTATTGTAATTCTAACCCAGTATTAGTTCGCTGTATTATTGTACTTGGTAGACAAACCAATATTATTGTCGTTTTCTAGAAGTTCTAAAAGAATTACCATAAAATTTGCTTGCTTACCACGTAGTCTATTACAGAAATTATTCTCAGATGACGCCACATACAAATCACTGACAATAATCAATCATGCATTATCTTATACTCTTATGAATTTATGGAAAATTAATAACATAATTGCAATTTTCAAATTATCTCAGGGAGCATCTGTATATTTGGATGGATCTTATAAACGATCTCTAATCTTTGGTTTGGGTGGTCTAATGTATCAAAACTGAGATTTTGGCTAACCAAAAAAAACTTCATCATACAATAAAGTGTAGATCAACCTAAAAATTAGTTGGTGAACAAAAAACAAAGTCGTTGTACTATTTAACTGTAGACCAAATTGAAAATGGTTAGTGAACATAAAAAAATGTTATTGTACTATTTAATTTGTTACAAGAAGATATGATTATAAAACTACTATTTGTTTACGAAAACAAGTAAAGTTGTATGACTATTCTTTTCTGATTGATTTAAGTATGAAACTAGATAGGCGCGATTTCATATGCTCTTTTTGGTTGAATTTACCTATCATTTTCTTTGAGTGCAGGCAAATTTATTATTTAGGTTTTTTCTACATGTTCTTGAAAATTTTATTTGTTATCAACAATCAATATATAATCCAAGAAACTATGTGAGTTATATTTTCAAGAAGGTGATTTCTGAGAGAAAGATCTTCCAAGTTGCAACCGAAGACTGTTACGTTAGTTTTAGCGATATTAAGTATGAGAAGATTTGAATCGCACCATATTTTTTACTAATGAGATGTCGGAGCAATCTTTCTCATATAATTCCTCAACTTGTTTCTTTTCAATATCTCTTCTGAATATTTTTATGGAAAATAATGATGTTATTACATTTACAAGGTAAACAGGTAAAATATTGTGAACGATCAATACTCTGTGTGTCTTGATCATATTAGTAAGTCACAAAATAAACTTGTTTTGTTTTTTTTTCTTTGGCACTTACTTTTTGAGAGTTGTTTTTTACTGGATGAACAAAGAAATATTCACGATGTTTTTTTTTACCTAATTTAATTTAACAATTCTCACAGAAGGGAAGCTAACCTGGTTTTGTTTTAAAAACCGTTAACCAAGTTAATGAGAACTGTCAGGAATATTATTTATTTTATCAGTATTACCCTTAATTGTCACGGTATGTTTAACATCAACAGGTAAAATTAAATAGAAAGGGTAGTGGTGCATATGATTATACCATTTAGAGAATTAGCTACAGGTCTCTGTGAGAAAATGGGGTGAGTGAAACGCAAATTAGGACACAAGTGTGGCCGATACCACCCTCAAACTACTGTACAAATTGAACATTGAAAGCACTATTAGCAATGTATTTTTATAAATTGTGTACTTCTCACAATCAATAAAACTGCAACCAAATAAAAATGTGCTGAATTGCTTTAGGTAAACATAAAAGACAAACACACCACATACAGTAGAAAACCCCAAAGACCAGGCTGTCCGGAAGGGGGTTACACATTTGAAAAAAATGCAGACATACATCCATACCCATCGACAGTGTCAGTGCCGCGGCACACAATACAGCATATTCGCCATCTAATACGCTTTAGCCGACTGAGCTACTAGTTAACCATCCTAAGTTGGCAAGTAGCCGCGCAGAGAGAGAAGAAATATCATCACTGTTGGACACAGACAAACAAGCTTTTTAAGCTAGCTAGCTAGCTAGCGTAAGAAGCTTAAAAATCTTGTTTGTCTCTGTCCAACAGTGACGATATTTCTTCTCTTTCTGCGCGGCTACTTGCCAACTTAGGATGGTTGACTAGTACCGTGCTGGAGTATCCAATATATGATTGAAATGTACTAAACCTTCGCCTTAACAGCGAATATCTCGAAAACGGAGCAATGGAAAATTTTTAAAAAATATATGTTCATTAAATGTCTATTTTTAAATCACTCATTCAAATTTTCATAACTTGAGTTTGAACATTAAGAAAATTATTTAATTTGTACCACAAAGTGTACCATATTTAGGGAGATTATCGTACATTTATCTTTATCTTTATTAAATATTTTCTTCTACTCCCAAATTTCAATTCGTTTATTAGACATTCCGTACCCATTTTAATGAGATTCATTAAGATACTTTTCCATTAGGATAGGTTTATAACTAATAGAAACGCGACACACAGCAATATTCTGTCAATATCAATTTTGACAAGTCAAATTTTCAAACTTTGTGCCTCTTGCAATTAAAATCAGTGAACATGTGTGATAGTGAAAGTGAAATTGAACTAATAATCCATAGTATTTCCTAAGTTTAGTTCTTATGTTTCCTAAATTGTAATCTATAGTTAATAAATTTCAGAAATAAATTGTTAATTTTCTATTTTATTATGACTGGTCGTAGAAAAAATAGTGTATGCAACAATGGCTCTTAAGACACTCACATTCATTATGACATTCGCTTACGGCTCATGTCATAATTCATAATAGCCATCATTAAATGATCGTTGCATAATATAAGTTATTGGTGGACCACCCTGTATATGCTGATTTCATTGTAGATGCATATCTATAGTAATGTGCAATATTTTAATGGATTTTGTAGAAAACATTTGAAAATTGTCAGAGAAATGCATTTATCTGGATTTCTCTTTAAGCTAAACAATTGAGACCGTTTCTTTTTTTAAACTACGTAACGGTTCAACTATAGCTAACTTTAACATCGTCGCAAACATTTTATTTCCCATAACATGGTCTAACAAACTGCGGAGTAATAATTTACATTATTTTATAAGATTACTAGCTGATGCCGACTTCTTTCGCGTGGAAGATTTCGTCCGCGTGGAATTAAGAACACTGACGTACTTATGCCCATAAAGAAGTACTACATACTCACTGGGTACTCCTATAGTACTCAAGAAGTACATTCGAGGTAACCCATTGCGCAGTCAGTCATTACACTCGAGGAAAATATCCATAGTACTCGGGGAAACCTACTGCGCATCCATTGTACTCGAGAAAACTCACTGCGCATGGTACCCGGGGAAACCCACTGCGCATCTATAGTACCCGCGGAAACCCACTTCACATCAATAGTACTCGGAGAAACCTACTGCACATCCATTGCATTCAAGGGAACCCACTGCGCATCCATTGCACTCGAGGAAACCCACTGCGCATCTATTGTACTCAAGGAAACCCACTGCGTATCCATAGTACTCGGAATTTGATAACAATTCATTATTCTATCTTTGTGTTACAGCGGGTTAAACTAAACGATAATTATTTTAATTGACACTAGAGCACATGGACGGGTATGTGTCAAATTTCATGCTTAAAAACATCCCTCTCCCTGTGCACCCGTTCGGGGATCTCTTTTTGAAAACCGTCGAATACGTGTCTCCTTATTTTCTCAGAAGAGTCCACCGCTCGAATAATCATGTTTCTGATTTACGCGATTTCAACAATACGGGTGTGCTTTAAACCGTCTACCACCCCCGTTTTCAGTCAGTTAGTCAGGGTATTCTTTTATACAGGGTGTCTCACCAGGAACTGCATCGATCGATATAGGGAAAAGTACGCACCAGACAATTTTGAAAAGGGGGAGGGTCAATAAGGCCGGTTTTCGGCCCCCTTCAAATTTGGCAAAAAGAAAAAAGAAAATGTTTTTAACAGTCTAGGGTCAATTTAGAGTCGATTCGACCACAAACGGAACCAACCCCACCCCCCTTTTAGGGTAATTTCAAGGTCAAATTATAAAAAAAGCCGTGAAATAAACTCGCATTTTCGGAATGAGTAGGCTTATTTTGGGTCTTCAATTTAATATATATATATATATATAGGTTTTTTGGGTCGCTGATTCCGGATCCAAGGTCAGTTTGTCTACAGTGTGTCCCAGGATAGATGTAACAAGAGGTGTAATGGACCAAAAATTTTGAAATTTTGGAATGGTATTTGGGGATTGAGTCCTGTTTGTTGTAAAACTAAAGTATGCCAAAAATGACTTGATTTGGTGTTCTACAGGGTGTTTATAAGCAAAGTTGTAAAAATCGCCACTAATAAAGTACCTTTATTTTTCAAAATATGAAAAAATTACACCAAGAAAAGTTATTTAGAATGCAATTTTATACCTCTATACCTTTCAGGAATATAAAATAATTTTTTTTAACTTCCCATTTTTTGCGAATTAAGAGTTGAATTCATATTTAAAGTTGTGTAGGAGCAAATGTTAATCATCTGCTTTTCTCATAGCATACTTTTAGCTTCCACATAACTTTAAATATTAATTCGCAAAAAATAATTTCTATACAGTTTTAATTGAATGGTTCAAAATAAAATACTAATTTATTGAAAAAATGGGAAGTTTCAAAAAAATAATTTTATATTCCTGAAATTTGGTATAGAGGTATAAAATTGCATTCTGAATAACTTTTTTTAGTGGAATTTTTTCATATTTTGAAAAATAAAGGTACTTTATTAGTGGTGATTTTTACAACTTTGCTTATAAACATCCTGTAGAACACCAAATCAAGTCATTTTTGGTATACTTTAGTTTTACAACAAGCAGGTCTCAATCCCCAAATACCATTCCGAATTTCCAAAATTTTTGGTCCATTACACCTCTTGTTACACCTATCCTGGGACACACTGTAGACAAACTGACCTCGGATCCGGAATCAGCGACCCAAAAAAAACTGTATATATATTAAATCGAAGTCCCAAAATAAGCCTACTCATTCCGAAAAGGCGAGTTTATTTCACGGCTTTTTCATAATTTGACCTTGAAATGACCCTAAGAGGGAGGTGAGGTTGGTTCCGTTTGTGGTCGAATCGACTCTAAATTGACCCTAGACTGTTAAAAAACATTTTCTCTTTTCTTTTTGCCAAATTTGAGGGGGGCCGAAAACCGGCCCTATTGACCCTCCCCCTTTAGGGGCAGTGTGGCCAATCCAACTAAAGTAATTACAAGCATCTGGCACTTCCGGTTATACCGGAAGTCGATACTAACTTGCTTATTTTAAATGGTTTTTGAAAAGAGCACAAAATTGTGAGTAAAAAATATATAGGATATCCTGTGCCTAAACCCAGCCGTTTCAGAGATATATGACATTTTAAAAAAATTTTGACAGGTGTAATGGTTTACAATAACCTTTATAACTTTCTTCGTGTAAAAGATACTCATTTGCTTTTTGGCACGTAGAAAGAACACAAGGAGAGCTGCACTCTACATACTATACTAATATACTAATACTATACCAAGTGTTCCATTTTTGACGTTACATTTTGTAAACTTCAAACTAGGAAAACTTGGTTAAGTCAAATGGAACACCCTATATTTTTTTACATCAAGTTATGTAAAATTAAATTCCTCATTTTCTGATGTCAGCATTGTGGGGGTTTAAGTTACAACTTTTTGAAATATTTGCGATTTTCTAAGAAATTCAAGAAATCTTAGTAAAAATTTTATCAAATTAGCCATGATTAGAAACAATCAGTAATGTCATCATTCTCTTATGTCAAAAAATGCCACCGCTTTTAAATTACACCCACGAAGACTTTTTGAATTTGTTTCTTATTTTTGGAGAATGTGATAAAGTAATATCAAGAACTTGCAATGCTTGTATCAGAAAATAAGGAAATTATCTACTCTTATTAGGTTACATACTAATTAATGAACTGCTTTTGAACAATTAATAGTATACATAAACAAACTGCGTGAGTTATAATGCGTGAGTTATTATAACTCACGCTAGGGCAGAGCCAATCACCTTTATCTTCATGCCTAGCCTGTCCAATCGACGTAACGCGCGACACACGAAGGTGAAACCAGAGAGGTAGTGACAGATTATTCCCGTTAATGTCTATAAAGATTTTCCGAAATGTCACAAAATGCTACTTTTGATTCGTTCGTGCCGAGCCAAATTTTCGAATTTCGCCGTGCAATTTACGATCAGGTTTATCTGGAAGGCTTCCTCTTTACGTCGCGACATCGTACGGCCGTCCCAATGGTGTTTTTCGAAAAATATGAACATGTCAAAAACGTGTTTTTGCAATTTTTTCGACTCCGAAATGTAAGCTGTTTTTGTTATTTTTCGCAGATATCTCCGAAACGGTGAGAGCTAGCTCGAAATAAAAAACAAGGTCAAACGAGTATTTTCCATTACGAATCTTTTGCTACTATCAGAATTTTTATTTTTTTTTTGTTTCGGAGATAACTACTGAAATGTTGGCCATGTACGGCAAAAAATCGCAAATTTTGAGCTTCTACAGTTGGCAATTTCTTAATCTTGGCTCATACGCCAAAGGACTACTCTAGTTAACTTAAATAGAATTAAATTTGCTAAAACTTTTTTTTTATTTTTTGAATTCCGACAAAAATGAAGGAATTAGAGGGGCGGGATTTGGACCTTTTTTTTTCAGAAGAATTTCTCTGTTTTGTCATCGTAATTAATCGGTAATTAACTGAAATCGATATACGATGTTCACTTAATATCATGTACTACTTTGACTTTCCGTTAATCTTGGCCCTTCGAAACAAAGGTTTCTGAGAAAAATTGTTTTTTTAAGATTTACATACACTCTAAAGGAAAACGTGTAATTTCTTACATTTCCTCGATATCTCGATAATTATCGTTTTTTTCGAAAAATTTTTAGACAGCTTATGTAAAGAGAATTGAATGAGCTTTCCGACGCTTTTTAAATTTCTTCTCTAACATAAAAAACAAGACTTTTGACCGAATATGCGCTCCGGGCTATTGTAGTTCGCGGAGAAGTTTTGCATTTTCCGCCGCGTAATATTAATCTACTAATTTTTTGTCTACAAGAAGTTATAAAAGTTATCCACACCTGTCAAAATTCTCTGAAACGGCTAGGTTTAGGCATAGGGTACCCTATATTTTTTTGACTCAGAATTTTATGTTGTTTTCGAAAACCCTAAAATATATAGGGTGTTCCATTTAAAATAACCAAGTTGGTATCGACTTCCGATATAACCAGAAGTGCGAGATGCTTGTAATTATTTTAGTTGGACTGGCCACGCTGCCATTAGTAGCTCCCTAAATTTTCAACTGTCTGGTCCGTACTTTTCCCTATATCGATCGATACAGTTCCTGGTGTATATATAGATTAGAAATATTATCAAAACGACTGCAGTTTGAGGATTTAAATTCGATTCAGAAATTTGGGATCCATCTTGTCTAATGCACGCGTAAAATCACAGAAAACATCTGAAATTATACGATTTTTCTCCAGTTGCTCTTATTCTTTCGGAATATAGTGTTCTAACTGGTTACCGCGGGCCTAAAAAGTAGAGTTTCTCTGACAGTCGCTAAATAATTGTAACGATTAGATAAAAATATTAAATTCGAAATAATTATGTCTATAGAAATCGACTGACTTACATACCTATATAAAATGTAATTATAGTAATAATGGTCACTACACAATACATTTAAGTACCCCATGACATCACGCGATAAAACTTTATAAATCAAACAAGAGGAGAAATCATTTTAATTACAGTGTTTCCTGTTGTCAAAGCGGCGCCCCAACGGAAACATGAAACAAAGCATTTTATTTTTTTTATCCGAAGGTGCTAGCAAATAGGATTAAAAATACGATAGCAGTCTAGCATTTACATGATTAATTCTCATAATTTGCACGTTAGAGGTCATTCACAAACAACCAAATTCGGACTAAAGGTTGGATTTGCGATTCATATTCAAATTAATAGAATTTATAATAAAGTTGCTCTTTGGACCATTTTTTAAGTTGTAATAAAATACGTTTTAAATAAGCATTAGTATTACACCCTGTACTATAAGAAGCGAGGTGTAATCTATTATCGATCACCACTAGAGCCAATGTGTCTCGAAAAAAAAAATAGCTTTTTTGTTTATATTTTAAAAGACATCTAAATGAAATATACAGGGTGTCCAGATAGTGTTCCCTCGGAGGACAGTGCAAAACGGCTAATTTTGTAAAAAAAAACTTTCTTGACAAAACTTTCAATGTTTCATCTCTACTATAACGTAAAATTATTTTCAATTATACAAGGTGTCACAAAAACGAGTTACACAAGAAACTATAATTTTTTAAAATCAAACATCCTGTATTTTTTTCATTTTCTTGGCGCTCCAAGGGTCCTGTATTATACCCTAAACTATTTTTCCAATCGTATGCAGCGTTGCCAAGCTATGATTTTTTCCCGTTTTTTTTGCCAATTTACAAACATTTTTGTAACTGCCATATCTCTGCGAATTATTAATTGTTTTTTCTAAAAATGTAGGATTTGATAATGATGTATTTACTGAAAAACATTTTTGAAATAAATTATTGTTATACCGGGTGTCCAAAATATTTGTTTGCGTTTCTTGAGATTTAATTATTATTTTTCTCAATTTTTTTAAATGGAATGCCTATAATATTTTTACATGGATGAATAAAGCATACAATTCCCCATATTTCGATATCATACGCTTTATTTTTTTTTTCAAACGGTTTTTGAGATATGATTATTTCAAATAATTTTTGCGTAAATTGAGGTGCTCTTTATTTTAGCATCAAAATCTAGTACGGCTTAGGTTTTTTGTTTTGCGTTTGTTTATCATCTTATGACATTTCTGTTAGGTGTGTAAGATTATCGTGATTAAGTTGAATTAACATAGTTAAGTAATATTTAAACATATGAATTATAATTTTTGTCAACAAGATTTGATATCTTATGGTGTATGTTATTGATGAATGTGATGGAAATTGTTTATTGGCATCAAGAGTGTATCTTCAAAAATATCCCGATATAAGGTGTCTTGGTGAGGTCTCTAGAAAATTTAAAACGTTTGGAACGTACTGGAAGTGTGGTGGATTTGTGAATAGACACAATTTCCATTATTACGATAGAGAAAACCCTCATGTTGTACAGAAAAATCATTACTAGCACAACTGGATTTTAAATGTTTGGGGAGGAATTGTACATGATTATGTTATTGGTCCTCACTTTTTTGAGGGAAATGTGAATGGAGCAGTTCTTCTTGGATTTTATGCAATATGCGTTTCCACAAATGATCTAGCATATTCCTGGTTATATTACAAATAATATGTGGTTACAACTTGATGGTGCACCACCACATTTTAGTATAAATGTTCATCAGGCCATTAGTAACCAGTTTCCTGAAAGGTGGACAGGAAGAGGAGGTCTGATAATTTAATAAACTGTTAAATTATATCTAATTTATTATTTTATTAAATTATGTAGGGTCCCATTGCAAGGCCGCCCAGGCCACCCGACCTGACTTCAATGGATTTCTTCCTTTGGGGATTTGTGAAGTCAGACGTTTATAAAGTAGAACCAACGACTTGAGAAGATATGATGGAAAGTGTTTGTCTTTATTTGTTTTCATTTCTTCATCGCTTGCATCGGAGGAGGGAGCCACGTTTCATCAACAAATAGCAAAAGTGAAAAGCAGTTATCTGATTAGGTCGATTGCAGCCACTTTCTTTTAATTTCCTTGGATTGGATTTTTACTCCTTTTTAATACATTTTTATCTACGATTGACGTATAAAGAAGACTTTTTTACTTACATTTTGAAAGCGCAAAGTTGACATTTGCCGAGGAGCTGTGAATAATGTCACTTTGCCCCACGTCTCCCATAACAACTTGCAACATAGTACTTTGACGCACATTTCACTGCATCTGCACTGAATAATGTTTCTTATTAAATAAACTGACAGCGATTGTGTTTTGTTCATCTGTTTATTTTGATCACATATGCAAGACAGTCTCATAATATGTTGATGAATCGGTGTTTCCAGCTAAAATTCAACTTAACTATTCTTTTTATTTTGATATTTTCACACGATCGAAGATACAATTACGTGTGTAATTCGAGCACAAAGTGTCACTGTCGCTCACAAGGGTTTGACTTCAACTTACACTATCATGCTATAGTGTGGCACTTTGCTCTCTTAATACACAAATAGCTATTAATATATTTCATCCTGGTTTGGAAGCTTATAATAGATCTTTCTTCCTGATAGAATAACTTGTTTTTTTTCAGATAGAGAAAATTCTACAACCAATTATTATTTCATTTGATATAATAGAGTTAATGATATTTATTCTTCTGCACAATTTGCATTTCTTGGAATAATTTGGGTTGAAATAAAATCATTACGACCTTGAGTTTTGCCAGGATGTTGACCATTTTTATGACATTATCTAAACGAATTCACTTAAGACGAGGTTACGTTTTCTGTTTACCTTTATGTAAAATAAAAATTAATTAAACGTAATGATACTATAAGTATCTCTTTAGAATAAGATTTATCATCCTTAATTTTACGTTCTTCAATAGAAGTCTATAACAGAAAAGTAAGAATATGGCGAAATATGTTGTTTCACAGAAGTGTGCACAGGAAACCGACGCCTTAGTTCTAGTTTCTAATTAGTATTGCATTCAACGCAATAAATTACACCAAATTATTCAATGTTTCAAAGATTTATTGGAATTAGATTATTCTTGAAGATACATAAAAAGTGATGCAGAAGTGTTATTTTTATACTCTGCAAATCATAAAATAAATCCTAAACGAGTTAATAGGAGATAAACAATGATTTCAAAATAACGACCATTTTTCTCCACTTTCCCTATATGGCAATTTTTCGGAGTTTTACTATATTTCTTATTACAACCATCTTCTTCTTATTCACAACGCCAGACGTTTTGTGATCCATGAACTATTCCTGTTGATCTCCGTCTGCTGTATGGCACGTCCTATGGCAAGCGAATACCTACCTCCAGCAGATCCAGAGAGTGGAGAATGTTGCTCTCCGTACAGCGATGGACGCACCATGGTTCGTACGCAACGACATCTTCAGGGACTTGGAGTACATCCCAGTCACTGAAATCATCCGGGAGAGAGCCAAGAAGATATACACCCTTGCCGAGGAACACGGAAACCTGTTGATCAGGGAGGCCATCCAGCCGACGCTCCGGGGCACAAGAGGCCGAAGATGAAGATCACGGATAACGGGTGAGTATGAGAACCATACCACCGCCAATGAAAGACAACCCACAGAAGAGACATGACGATCATCCAACCATCCACCCACTATCCTGCGGGTACTGGACATGCATCGTCCAGTAGCCGTAGTCACTTAGCTCAGTGCAGACGAAAGTGCTAGGATCATCAGTATAGATAGATAGATCTTTATTTGACTACATTATATACATATCATACATTTGTACCAAGTCAACACTACTGATATTTCAGTTGAGTAAGCTTAACACATAGTTTGTACACAAAACATTTTTAAAATAGGCACATACTAAAAAGGAATTTTTTTAAAATACAAAGAATAATGTAAATTACATAAAAGCAAATAGACGAATACTACATTTACAGTCAGCAGTTTACACAATGGGCACTAGTACATAATAATATATAAAAGATATAAATATTTAAAATGATTTAAAATCTGTGAGTATCTGCCACACTAACATACAGTATATAAGTTGATATCAAGTTCTGTGCCCATAAGTTCATCAACAGAATAAAAACAGTATGTAAGAATGTGGGTCCTAATAATTTTCTTGAATTTATTTGTGTTTAAGTTTTTTATCTGTTCGGGTAACCTATTGTACAGTTTTAAGTTAAGAGAGTTTTTAACCGATTTAGTAAGACGGTATCTAGGTGGTTTTAGTAAGTTTGCTGACCTTGTGTTATGATTATGATAATCAACTGGCCTATCATAAAGACTAATGTTTTTGTGTATTTCTAGCAATGAGAAATATATATATAACGAGGGAATGGGCATAATACCATATTTTATAAATAATGGTTGACAGTGTTCATCGAGATTTACATTTGCAATAATTCTAATGGCTTGTTTTTGTTGTCTAAAAATCCTGAGAGCATTGCTTGAGTTTCCCCATAGTACGACCCCATAACTTATATGAGAGTGAATCAGTGAGTAGTATGCCGATAGCAGTGTATTATTATTTACCACATATTTTAGACGTCTCACAAGAAAGATGTAACTAGCCAATTTACTACTGAGTTGCTCAATATGGGACGACCAGGTTAAAGTATCATCGAGGACCACGCCTAAAAGTTTGACGTTGTCCCCTTTTGTAATATTGTTATTTGTGGAAAAAATTAGTTTTTGAGTTTTATCACGATTTAGTTTTAGCATATTGGAGTTATACCACAGTTCAGCACGACTTTCAGTTTCACATATTGTTTCATGTAGATTTGCAAGGCATTTATCTGAATCGCGTAGGGTAGCGTCATCAGCAAACATAATGATTTGACTTGAAAACAAGTAATAGAATAAATCGTTGACATAAATAATGAATAGGAGTGGCCCCAGAATAGAGCCCTGGGGCACACCATGTGCCACTGATCTATAGTTAGATTTTTTATTACTTACTGAAAAGCATTGCTTCCTATTTTGCAGATAAGACTCAAGGAGGGATAGTGGTGTTCCCTTAATACCATAAAAACTGAGTTTTTCCACTAAAATACTATGTTGAACACAGTCGAAGGCTTTACTGAGGTCACACAGCGTAATCGCTGTATGTTTGCCCTCCTCAAAGCCCTCCACAATGTCACTCACAATCTTGCAGACTGCATTTATTGTCGAGCACTTAGCTCGAAAACCAAATTGGAGTTTATGCAATAATGAATACTTCTCAAAATATTAGAATGATTTCAATTATCTTGCCAAAAATAGGAATGATCGATATGGGACGATAATTGTCGGGACTACATTTATCGCCTTTTTTAAAGATTGGTATCACTCTCGCAATCTTGAAAGCATCTGGAAAATATCCTTCACTAAAACATTTATTTATAATAATAGTTAGTGGATAGACCAAAAAATCTAATGTTTCTTTAATTATTTTACTGTTCAGATCATATATATCAGTACTAAATGAGTTTTTGAGGGCTTTGATTGCATCACTAACATCCAATGTGGTGACCGGCTCTAGAAAAAATAAAGTGTTTGGTGCTGGTGTATGTTTCAAAAATTGTATTGAATTTCCATTTGTTTTCGGTAAGGTGTTTATTATGTGATCAGCTACTGTGGCGAAAAAATTAACGAAAGTATCCGGATCAATATTAGTTTTTTCGTTTTTATTTTTATTACGATTGCCTTCAAAATTTATCAGTTTCCAGCTGTCCCTAGCCTTATTTTCGGAGTTTTCTATAAAAGTATCGTACGCGGATTTTTTTGCATTTGTTATTGACATTTTGTAGTTTCTGCGGTATGTATTGTAAGCTAATTTATCAGTAGGATCTTTTGTTATTTCATATATTTGTTTTATGGTACTTAGCGTATCTCTCATATTGCGAATTTCATCGTTGAACCAGTTGACAGGAGGTTTGTTGTCTGAAAAGCACTTCTTCAGGGGAAAGTGCTTTTGCACTAATGATTGGTATGTGTTGACTAGAAAATTTGCTAGATCATTTGTATAGAAAGAATGGTTATTTTCTTGTTTTTCATATTGAATGTTAGATATATAAGTGTATGAAAGAAGTTGACAAGTCGGTTCGTAAGGCAACTTCTTGCTGATATTCTAGCTTGGCCAGATTTAGATCAATGATACATGAAAGGAATTAATGGTTTCTTTGAAAATTATCTGCTGAATACCCAAAATAATATTTTATAACAATGAGGCAAACAGAAATGCTGGATATTTATTTTTAGGAACTGTTAACCTGTTGATTGCCATTTCTTCCGATAGCTAAGCAGCGGTAAAGGCAATCGATTCCATGCAGATCGATTCAAGACTAGTATAGGACGTACGGAATCAGAAGCTTTCCGAGGTAAGTATTATGGTGCAGAAGCTAAGTGGCTTTTTCGGACACTCATCGTTACAAGCATTTTCTATGCGCTGATTAATTCTATCGAACTTAAATAACGACAAAATAGACTTCTGGCATATGTCAGCCCGTCGAGTTGGCTATGATTCAAGATATAAAAATCAGTGAAATTATATCATTGTTACAAAGCCAATTTTCTTTGGGTGTACACATTTTATGTTTAGAATGAATAAAATAAGATCGCCAGAAAGTGTGGGCCATCAGGGGCGCAACCAGAAAGGTCAAAGAGGTAAAAAAACGGAGTTATATAACATCATCGTTACAAACTTTTTTAAGGTTGAGCATGTTTATTTAAATGTTTTGAACACAGAAAAAATTTCCCAGAAAGAAACTCCCGTCAGTAAGGCTAGCCAGAAAGAAAATGTTTAGGATTTTTTAAGAAAATTGGATTTTTTTTCTCATATTTCATCTCAGAACTCTAAACTCATCGTTACAAGTTCTTACTGTTTCTCATGCTTTTTTTCTTATAACAAACAAAATAACAGCTTTATAGTGATTAATGAACTGGAAAATCCTTGCTGAAGAACTTGTTTCAATCGTCCGACAAGCATTAATGCTAGACACCGATCGAGAACTGCTAATCTCAGGTGATTTCGAAGACCAAGAAACAGCAGTACCAATGACCTCTGTTGGCCAATTGCGACTGAGTCATGAAGAAGCTGATACACACTTTGCTCGTCACGGAGTAGATTACAAAGTTTCTGAATTTAAGATATTGACAGTCATAACGCTGTGTAAGCGTGTAATGCTATTGATAATCCATTTTTATGAAAAGTTACCTGCCACGATCTGGATCAAGTGTGGGACAACTAATAAGCCAATATTTGTTCCAGTACATGACATAAAATTAATTGACATAGATATGAGAAAAATTTTGTTGGCCTACCACACTTTAACAGGATGCGGTAGCACCAGTGCCTTCCTTGGCGATACATGTTGGCCAATATTTATTGATCATTTGAAACTTTGAGGGGATCTAAGATGTTAGCTTCAGTTGAGCGAGGACCAAATCCAAATCCGGCGCTTCTCCGCCATTGTCAAAGAGAGAACTACCACGCATATTCCTGATGTAGGTACTGCTGATGTACTAAACCAAAGCTTGCCCTCAGGTGTTCAAAGTGACCGGAAGATGAAAGATCGGCAATTACTACCAGTAAGAGCTTTGAAAAAATCAGCATTATTAAGTGATTTGGAACTGATCTCGTGCCAAGACAAAAGAGGTTGCAGGACCCTCTTGTGGTTGTCCAGGTAAAAAGCAGAAATGCGTGGAAGGTGCTTGTCATCATCGGATCATATTGAAAATATTTTTGCTTGTTGTTAAAACCCAGCTCACTCCGGAGAAAATCGTTATTTTATTTTGGCTTCCCTACTAATTTTGGTTTACGTGGATTTCATACTGTTTAAGTATTGTATGTTTTGTTCTACTAACACACGCGTTATGCTTGATACCTGATTTCGTTTAACCCACTTCAAAAAATTTTAAAAAGAAATTTTGACATCTGCCAAAAGTGAAAACTTTATTTTTA
This sequence comes from Rutpela maculata, assembly GCA_936432065.2. Classification (NCBI taxonomy): domain Eukaryota; kingdom Metazoa; phylum Arthropoda; class Insecta; order Coleoptera; family Cerambycidae; genus Rutpela; species Rutpela maculata. The sequence goes on along the minus strand of OW386285.2, from coordinate 25,941,951 downwards.
TATCAATTATGAAACTAGAAATTTTAAAACAATCTCTTCTATGAAAACTCAAATTATTTTCAAAATTACGAAAGACACACTTGTAAACTTTTAAATTTGACAACGATTTTGGCAGCTGTCAAGAATAAAAAAAAGAAAAAACTATTTTGGCAGATCGATTACACAGCCCCACAAAAAAAAAAACAAAATTCTCAGACCCACGTTTCCCTATGTATTTTCGATCGGTTAATCCGAATCTGAGGTCAAAAAAATCGTACATCCCTAGAATCAAAAAAACACCCCTGGAATTGGGTAAAAAGAAGTATAAGCTACCAGAATAGTTATTACATCTTAATCAATCGAATTATACAAATTGAGGTTAAACAGCAGCGTACATACAGTAGATATAAAACACACCCCCAGGGAGGGGCGAAAACTACCCCCATCTATAAAAAATATCTATCCAAAACAGCAATGACTGCTGAAACAGCTCGAAATATCTGTTTTGTTAAAATGATAAGAAACTATATCGAGTCCGACGTAATATTCATAAACTGCCCCTATAGGGTTGAGAACAACCACCAAGTTTAAAGGACACGAGAAAAACAAGAAAAAACGTAAAATCCAACAGGATGTCTATTTTCATGAATGCTTTGATCGGCTGAAATTGCATAGTACCCTAAAATAGAACTAGAAACTTACGAACCATCAACGCCCTACAGCGTCAACCCTCAGAGTGTGTGAAAACTACCCCCATTCAAGATTCAACTTGAAAAAAGCTGCAGTGACCTTCGAAAAAGTTCGAAACTTCGGAGGTTTGTAAAGGTGAGAAGAGTCTGCAGTAGTTTTGGCTCAATTATTGAAAACTACCCTTACAGTGCTGCCAAAAATTACTCCTTATCTTAAATGCCACAAAAAAACATGGAAAAAACATTGACCTAAAAGTATTTCCATTTTTATGGATGCTATGATTGGTTAAAACTGCGTAGTACTCAGAGTTAGACTTAGAAAGTACCTCTGTTGTTATTCGATTCCACTCTCCTAGGGAGTGACAACTACCTTTCTGGGGGTGTTACTTAATAACATTGATAGGACATGAGTTTCACACTCTAAGTGTACAACACGATTTTTGTCAATCACAGCATCTTTAAAAATGTAAATCCGGTTAATTTCTCTCTATTTTTTTTGCATCCTACGGATATAGGGGTGGCATCTCACAATTCCGTGGAGGTAGTTTTCAAGCACAGCGCCAAAAATAGTCTAGTTTCTTCTCACTTTCACACAACGCAGGTGTTTCGAATTTTTATAGAAGTCACTGTAACTTTTTATAGTTAAATCTTACATAGTTTTCACACCCTCTGAGGGTTGACACTGTAGAACATTGATAATACGTAAGTTTCTAGTTCTAGTTTAGAGTACTACGCAATTTTAGCCAATCATAGCATAAATGAAAATAGAAATTCTTTTGGATTATACGTTTTTTCTTGTTTTTCTCGTGTCCTTTAAACTTAAAGGTGGTTGTTCTCAACCTTATAGGGGCAGTTTGTGAAAATTACGTCGGACCTGATGCAGTTTCTTATCACTTTAACAAAACTTAGACATTTCGAGGTCTTTCAGCAGTAATTGCAGTTTTGGATCGATTTTTTATATATGGGGGGTAGTTTTCGCCCCTCCCTGAGGGTGTGTTTCATATCTATTGTATGTACGCTGCTGTTTAACTTCAATTTATATAATTCGATTGATTAAGATGTAACAACTATTCTCGTAGCTTAATCTTCTTTTTATCCAATTTTTGGCTCTAGCTAATGATTTTTTTTGACCTCAGATTCGGATTCAGCGACCGAAAATAAGGATACATGTGTCTGGTTCGCTGGTCTGAAAATTTTTCTTTTTTGTGGGCTGTGTTGTGTATTTGTAAAGTAATGATTTAATATTAAAATTGTGCGAATCTGTATATTTCTGACCTGTAGAGTGATTTTAATTGAAAAAACGATATTTTTTAGTAAAAATTCAATTTTAGACAAAAATTATGAAAAAGTAGAGCCAGAAATCAAAAATACTTCTCGACAGATTGATAGGGAATTTTGAAAACGAATATTTAAAAAAAAAAGTTTCTGATAACTTTAACTTGACGACCTGTAGACTGATTTGGGTGGCACAATGGGGTTTTGTCCCAATGTGCGACGTGGATAGTGAAATTTTATTTCATAAATTTTTGACGACTCTTTTTGAAGGCGGCTCAATTTTTTTTTTCAGAATTTATTTTTTGGAATATATGTATTACATTATTTAGTAATTTCTTTGTCAAATAATTTTACAAGGATCAGAATTTAAAATTAAGTTATGACGAGACTAATTTTTTTTAGGTCAATAATTAATTAACGCGTCTACAAGAACACAAATCAAACGAGTCGAACCACTTAAGATTACAATATCAATTTACAATCCAATTGTTATTATTATTACGATTATTTCCCCCGGATTAGTTCTACGCGACTGGCTGCTGTTTACCTGGCCAACTGAGTAATATATTCTCACCTGTCGGTGGTCACTACAGACGGACACGGATAATTTGTACTGTGATCGCCCGATTGTTTTTTACAGACATCAAAGATGGCGCCGCGGTTATTGTCTAACACTCCATTGGTTATCACTCAACCAGCAAACGACTACTGTAAATCTGAAAGAGATTTTTGTTCCGATGATTTGTCCTTACTTATGCATCGGTAATGGCACGACGAATGTGACAAAGATATCTATAGTCAAGTATGGTTTGGTGGGTGGGTCCTAGCGTGATGTGCAAAATTTCTTCGGTCTACCGAGAAATCAATTATGCCGGGGAGCTGTTTTGTTTTCTTTAATTATGTTCGTAAGAAAAAGTAGTACGGTTCGTAAATCTCTAATGATTTCCTTATTGTTCTAGTTGGAGTTAAATTAGGTGAGATTGATAATTATCAACTCTAGTAATAACAAAAAATAATATAACTTTATTTAGCTCTATTTGTATCAGTATTACAGTATTCTTTTACAGTCAATATACAGAGAGGCCAAATCACTGAACATGCTTACATTTTTTATAAAAAGCGTTCCAGCTGAATTGAACTGAAAGCAAAGGCTTGAAAATTTGTGTGTGAAGGTTTGGCCATGCTCTGTGGCAAAATTCTTGGTTTGTGGTGAATAATGAGTAAAATTAAATTCGTTATTGGTGGTACAGACAATTTTGGTTTCGCTTTAATCCGTAAAATAGTCTAAGGCGCAAAATCATTCAACCTGGATTTAGAAGTGGAAAGTTTTCAAACTAAATTATTTCTATTGGCTTTTTACTACCTTATCAAGATATTTGTCAGGCCTTCAATAAAATCATAGCTGTTAAGTCCAATTTAGAATGATCGAGTTTTATTCGAGAAATTAGAAAATGTTGTGGTTTTATAATAATAATAATAATAATATTAATAATCGGATCCCCTCCTCTGCATGGTCCGGGACCATGCAAATGCAGGGTAGGAGCTTTTCTGTTTAAGGCAGCACAGAGAGCAGCCGATGAACTTGGTCTCTCCTTCGACGTCGAGCTGGTAAATCGCGACTCTGTCACCGAGTTGGAACCTGCTCGGCGGAAAGCCCAAACTAAAGCTGCAGAACACAACATCTTTCTGCAGCTGCACACGGAGAAGCTAATGCATGGAGTTTTCTATAAAAATATAGAAAACCTTGGCTTATCCGAAAGGCTGACCTTTGCCTTCTTAAGGTCAGCCGGGCTGAAGTCTAAGACCGAGGGATTCATAATGGCTTGCCAGGATGGTGTATTTAATACCCTCGTCTATCGTAGTCGTGTCATGGGTATAGAGGTCCCTGATGTCAGTTGCAGGGCGAGAGAGACTGATGCACTTGTTGTCGGCGTGTCCGACAGTCTCAGCCTATATCCAGAGGCACGACGGAGCATTACGAGTGCTTTATTATCACCTAAGGCACTCGTATGGGGTAGACGAGACACCAGTGCTGCCTTACGCTCCGGGGGATATTCAGTCCGTTGTGGGAAATGAGAAGTGTCTAATTTATTGGAACTACTCGTTTTCCACCGTCAGGCAAATACAAGCCAACAAGCCTGACGTAGTCCTCCTCGACCATCAACTCAAAACAATGTTCGTCGTGGAGTTCTCGGCTCCCGCGGAAAACAACATTGTCTTGAAAGAGGAGGAAAAACGGACAAAATATCGAGATTTGCTCTTCGAACTCCGCAGACTATCCAGACCATACTGTTAAGATAGTTTTACTGATTATAGGAGCCCTCGGTGGAACGAGACACACACTGCTTTCGGAACTGAAGATCATACTGGCATGCCGAAATTCGGCAGAGGTCTTAGCCAGCAGAATGCAGAAGGCCGTCATCCTCGGTTCATTACGTCTGCTCGGGGCACACGATTCTCGGACCCAGTAGTCACTTACCCCACGGATGTGGGGAGTGGCTGCCGGTACTACCACCTCCCCTCTGTGAGGGTCGGAGCCACAGAGAAGGGTGACTGGTTTTTAACTAAAAAAAATAAAATAAAAAAAATAATACTAAAAAACGTCTTTATTGTTCATCATACAAATAAATTCATATACAAATAATGAATTATTTAGGTGATTTGGCGAAACAAACGGCGATGTTTAGATTCTGCAAAATTGTACATCTATTCTTACTCTTACCCTTAATCGCTTTATGAATTATCTTGAGGTAGTTGCTAATGCCTATGAATTTACTTATTTTTTATTTATTTATTTATTTATTATTATGACAAGTCTACAGCTTTCACAAGCCAATTACAAACCGTCCTGTATACTTAACCTAACCTAACTTAAACTAAATTAAGATATCTAAAACAAGACACATAGCATGTATTAAAGAGATAAAATAAATTATATAGACATGTTAGATAAAATGCTTACAAAATTTCTGTTTCATTCTGGATATTACGTAGGTAGTCTATTTGTTAATTTGTTTGTGAACATTTCATATGTATCTCGAAATATGTTTAGATATCGTTATAATGAATTATAGCTCTTTGCCGTTCTCACAGGAGGTGACTTTAGTTCATAGTTTCTAGTTGGTATAATGTATGAAAAAGTTCTTTGAAAACGTGTACCTGGTATAGAAAGAACTCCACACCGTGGAGCAATAATCTAGTTTCGATCTTATAAAAGAGCAATATAACTTTAAAGTAGTTTTTTCGCACTTAAATAATTTGCAGTTGCGTAAAATAAAAGCTAAATTTTTATAGCACTTATTTGAAATATTTATCACATGGTCATTAAATGTCAGTTTAGAGTCGAATATCACACCCAGATCAGTTTTTGTATAATCTCATTCCAAATTTTCGTTTCCAATTTCGTATTAATAATCAAGCATATTTTTGCACAACGTTTTCACATCATCAGAGAAAAGGCTAACTGATGAATGTTTAACGGAATCTACAATATCATTAATGAAATTTAAAAATAGAAGTGGGCCTAGATTTGTGCCCTGCAGAACTCCTGAATGTGATATGTAGTAATTCGACTCAAAATTATTGATCATGACATATTGCTGTCGATTTATAAGGTAAGTAGACATAAATGTTATTAAATCACCACAGACGGAGAATTTTTTAAGCTTAGTTAGCAATATGACATGGTCAACTTTATCAAATGCCTTAGCAAAATCGGTATAGATCACATCCATTTGTTTATTGTTTGTCAAGGCATCCGTCCTAGAGGTCACAAAATCCACTAGATTTCCATTTGCTGATTTTTCTTTTGAAACCCATATAGAATTTCCTTCTTAGCATGTTCGTACAGGTAGTTATATATTATGGTCTCCAATATTTTAGATAAATTTGATAATATAGATAATAGATAATTAATCATTTCTTTTCGATCTCCGCTTTTAAAAACAGGAGTAATTCATACTATTTCCAGTTTATCAGGTAATTTTTTATTTCTAAGATCTATATTGAATATTATTACTAGTGGCTTAACAAATGCTTCCTTGCAAATCTTTACTACATAACTAGATACACTATCATGTCCCATCGTTTTCTTTGGTTTATCTATTGACATCAGCATCAGTAATTTACTAAATATTTAATAATTCCAAATCTCCACCATCAATTACAATATTGACACTTGAATTAATTTTTTTAGGTATTTGAAATACAGACTTAAAATTATTGGTGAAGCCTTGAGCAACAGACCTCATTATTTCTCGGGGTATTCTAGATTTTCTATTATTTTTCTTTTCAACAAAATTCCAAAATTGCTTGACGTCCTGTTTAATATTATTCTCAACATTTGTAATATAATGGTAAATTTCGGCATTTTTTTTTAATTCAAAAATTAGTTCTTTAGATTAAAAGAAGAGACCCGTTTCTTTTAAGCAATATAAACGTGAAAAAAAATGTTCAAGTTTAATTATATATTTTCCCCTAAAAATTTATGACGTATGTAAACGCAGTTAGAAAATTTTAGGCTTACTATAAAAATGATACCTACCCTGGCCAAGGAGTTGAGAAGAAAAAGATAACCTAAAATTCTTAATTGTCATCTGAATTTTAATTGCTCTCAGTCTCGTCTCGATCAGTGTCGTTTATATTAAGAAGTTCAAAAACAACAAGAATTTACAACTAATTCACTAACAGGTTATTTATAAGCTTTTTGACAGCGACAAGTGTCAGTCTATGGCAGAAAATAACATGAAAGTACAATTTTGATGTTTTTTTTATTCCGGTTTTCAAATTATTATAATCAATTTCACGTTGTTCTATTTTTGTCTATATAACCGATTTCTTCCTTTGAATCTAATATACTTTAAAATTTCCAGTTGAATGGATGTAATAAACCTACACAGATTTTTCAATATCCTCGACCAAAATACTTGCTTCTTGTCTTGTCTTGTTTGAAATGTCTTGTTTTGGTTTTTCCCATTCTCTGTTGATATTTTTTCAATTATATTTTCTAAGTAGAAAACAATTCCTAGCCTATAGTAGGTTTAGGTCTGTCGAATACCTGAGAATTCCTGGTGCTCCGCAAGGATCAATTCTCGAGCCTTTCCTCTTTAACTTAGTCATAAACGATAGCTAATAGGCTAATATCTAATAGTTCAGAAGGTTTTTTAAAGGTAGCTTGTTGAGAATTTCGAATCGTGAGAGTCTGTAATGTCAAAATAAGATAATTTGCAATAAACTAATTCTACCTAAAAAACTATTGACAATATAAAGTTTCATATATGGTTCGAAAGCGCACTTTTTCCATTTTGGAACTCCTAATTTTTGTGCAGTTAATCTATTCTGTTATATGAAAAAATGAAGTGCAACAACCTTCAATCTGACTACTCCAAAACTGTGTTTAAACTTTCATCAAGCATTATCAGATTATCATAATTGTTTTCTGAACGGTAAAATACTATTTCTGCTTAGGAATAATTAATAATAATTTTGCTGACAATTCAATTTTGTCGAAGTCGAGGCCGAAGTTTTTGAAAATACAAGTTTTCATTACCATTTCTTTATGACATCTCTCTCAGTCATTCTCACTGCAAAAATAATCTCATAACCATTTGCTGACGACCATCCACATCTTCTGTTAGGGTTTTCCAAAATTAAAAAGTGGCAACACATCCATTAGTTTTAATTTTGTTGTCACAATGAACCCAAGTGCTGATTTTTCAAAATTGTTTACTTTTCTCGATTAACGAAAAAAAAAAAAAAAGAAGTAAAAACTTAACAATCGCTATATAAAAACATATTTTTCTTCATATACATACCAAATTTCAGATGCCTATATCAATAAAACAGTTGCTTCGGTTCTTTGGGATCATCTTTCTTCTTTTAGCTTTTAGTCTATTTAACTATACTCATTTTTCTATTTGAACGAGTAAGGCATCAAAAATCTGCTTATACAATTCAACTGTAACTGCTACACTTCAACTGTAACGTAAATACTAAGTTGTTATATTAAGAAGGCTATTGCCTTTTTGATGCTTTTGCTTTTCTTCAGAGATAAGTAGATAATAAAATCTAGATAGATATTATTTATTATTAGTCTGTTTAATGCATCTTACTTTTCTCAAATTATAAAGTGGGCGTTTTAAGTCATATTATATTATCTCGACAAGATCGTATGGTTTGCCGCCCGGCACTTTGCTTTTATCACACGTATTTAACTGAGAGTTATCTCAAAATGTAAAATCACGTCGGCCATGTTAAAGAGGGAACCAGCTAAGTAAATTTTCGGGAATGTGTGAGAATTGGAGCTCTTGAAGGTTTTACGTCGTACAAGTTATTTTTTAATTTATTACGAGGAGCACTCGCACCAAAGCAAAGAACACGCAGAAAACATGAAATTCAAAGGAGTGGCAAATTTTGAGAAAATTATTCCTCTGTGTGCTCACTTTTAGCAAAAAAATGATGCTATTCTTTCAATTTAACAAATTTTATCAATATACAAATCAAATAATATGTGTTTATAGGTTTTTTTATGTAAGTATTATTTTTTAATCTTTTATATTTTTTTAAAACTCTCATTTTAGTCCATTTTCTAAGGATTTTAGTAAACTTAATAACTTAGTAAATTTTTTAACATTTTATATAAAACGCTATAAAAAAGTTTGCAAGACTAGAGTCCTGGCTTTCTCTTGAAAATTATTAAATAATCGGGTAATGAATGTATCCGACGCCATTTTTTGATTAAATCTCAGTAAATATAAAAAAATATCGCTCTAAATATTTCGAGTAATTAATGAAAAAGTATTGTGAGTTCATCGCTGTGTAAGAGAGAATGTATGCGCTCTTAGAAAGAATGTAATAATTTCCTTAATTATAATCGAATTAAAATAAAATAAATAGCATTTGAAAAAGGAAGGTTTTAGTTTTTCAATTTATTTATTGCTTAAGAGTTACTTTTGATTTATGTTATTGAAGATTTAATGTGATATACTGATTTTGGATTTATGGACATAAAATTATTCATTTTATATCTTGATTAAAATGTTGGTTCGTGCATTTATTTATAAAATAGCACCAAGTAAATTCTTTCAACATGAAAGAAACTTGTTTGAATAGGAGCAAAGATGTTAAACTGAACGTCCCTTGTTTACCTGCTCTGTCCGTCTGTGGTGCTGTCATGTTATGACGAGACTATTTCTTTTGCATGACAATAATTAATTAAAGCGTCTGCAAGAACATAAATCAAACGAGTCGAACCATTTAAGATTATAATATCAATTTACAGGGTCCCGTCAATTAGGAAGTTTCCATTTTTCTCATTTTCTCGTAATAAATAGTCGTAAAAATCTAAAAAATATCTGCAATTTTTTTTTATTATTTCTATAAATAAAAAAGTTATGGTCCTTCCAAGTTTAAAATGCTGCGATCATCTGGGATGAGTCTCGATTACGTCACAATACATGATTCCGCCAACAGCGAGCGGGCGCGGGCACCTTTATACTCGCTGGCAGGCACCGGCAGTTTATAGCCAGCTTGCATCTGAGAGCCGAAAAAATTGATAAAACATGCAATTTTGGCACGTTCATATTTTTCGAAAAACACCATTGGGACGGCCGTATGATGTCGCGACGTAAAGAGGAAGTCTTCCAGATAAACCAGATCGTAAATTGCACGGCGAAATTCAAAAATTCGGCTCTGCACGAACGAATCAAAAGTGACATTTTATGACATTTCAGAAAATCGAGCACATACACTAAATAAAGGGAACATACGGCGCGCCGCCGGCATGGCAAGTCAGCGCGTTGTGTATTGTGACGTCACGGTGAACTTCAGCCGAGGCGAAGTACTCAAATAAGAAATTGAATAAGTTCGTAAGTTTTTCAGATATCGAGATAATTTTTTTTTGTTTGACTAGTTATCTGAAAGACTACTAAATGAGGTTGAATGTACATGATATTTCTAAAATAGGAAATTTTCTAATTGGACGCAGGTAATATAGGACGTGCGACAATTGGACGCGTTTATTAAAAATAATCATATTGCATAGCCTTGTCATGATTACAAACAGTAGTTGCTGATTATGCGAACAGAAGCATTTTGAACTACTTGCGAGAAATTGCCCAACTGCAAGTGTAAATAATTATATTTTATAATTTCTATATTATTATATTTTGATAATTTTTTTGGATGATTATTTTCTTATGTTAACCATATATTTAGTGTAACCTGTTTTTCATGGTGAGTCTGTTTCTATGTTGTATTTGTAACTATTATTATTTAGGTAGTGTTAGGTTAGATTAGAGTAAAAGAAACTTGTTTTGAATAGGAGCAAAACTGTTAAGGTGAACGTCCCTAGTATTCCTGCTCTGATCCTGCCCTCTGTGGTGCTGTGCGTGTCTCATTTGCATGCTATTGTTTTATTTGTGTGCGTGTAAAAAAGCGTTAGTTTAGGTATTATGTACTTAATTAAGTTAGAGCCTGAGCGTCAACTGAATACAAACTGTGTATTGTACATGCGGGTGAAAGTTATATTATTATTTTAAAAAGAATTTCTGTTAACGTCTTATTTATATTTACGTTCTAGCAGAGCTTATTCCACCACTCAACCAGGGAACTCACACATAGACAACAACATAATATCCATTCCTTGCGAAATCACCATCTGTTGCAGCTGAGATTCGAACTCAGGAGAGAACAGCGACTAGCTGCGTTGTCTCTTACACAACAGTGGTCTAGACTATTTCTACGGCAACACGTAAAAAATGCCACTACACTGTTTCACTAGGCTTTAACATTTTTACAATTAATTATTTTTTAATTATTTTCTTTCATAATAATGATTAGAGAATCTTATTTAGGTATTAAGCAAATCACAACTTACACACTTTTTTATTTATTATGAAATTACCTACTTTCTGTATATTATTGCCCTTCTCACGCTAATGTATTATATTTAAATACTTTAAAACATTCATTATTCATAATAGTGTCGATTTCTTAAAAGATAAAATGAGAGAAGTTATTGCATACCACTACATTAAAGTCGAAACAGTTATCGGGAGTTGAGAGCTTGAAAGAGAGAAAGCGCAGAAGTCGGTGGTGATACTTTTGAATAGCTTTTTATAAACGTAAAATACACCACATATAATAGACAACCCCAAATCCAAAACCAAGGCTGTCCGGAAGGGGGTTACACGTTTCGAAAAACGCATCCATACCCCCCCCCGACATTGTCAGTGCCGGGGCTGGCGATCGAACCCAATACGCGATAGATAGTACGACCAGCGTATTTCCCACACAATACGTCTTAGCCGACTAAGCTAGCATGCCGGTTGCAGATAAGTTGGTATTTCTGTTTAACAAAATGTGTTATTTTTCATAAAAAATATTCTTATTATTTAAAATTGAACAATCTCGATTTTTAATATGGATGTATCAGATCAGAATGATTATTTTCGTAATATAATATATAAACGTTATTTTAACATAATTTTGAATTTTGAAAATATTTTCAAATTATTTGGAAATTTTCCACAACCAAATCAATATTTTTGACTAACCTTGTTGAGCTGTCAAGAATCCGATAACCGAAAGAGGTGAAGCAGACTTTTTTTATCAAGAATTAGGTACTTTCTTTCAAAAAATCAAGAATTAAAAAGTGTTTTCTCTTCCTTGAACACACTGTATAATTGATTCAACTTGACCTTAAAGTCACATATGAGCTTCTAAGTATATTATTAGTGTGGTAATTAAATTTAAGACTCGTCTATAGTTACTTCTAAATTTTTAGCATTATTTATCCACTGAATTATTTGCTGTGATATCAAAATTATCTGGACGGAGATTAGAGCTTAGTCTTTGGAACACAAAATGGTTGCGATTTTTTTGGATTGGAAGATTAAGTTCATTTTTGTAGCACCATGTACAAAAACGTTTTAAATCTTCATTTACATTTGTCACTAAATTTGGAAATTCATCAACCCAGACTAACACTTGGAAGGTCCAACGTAAATACCGAAAACAGAATAAATCCCAGTACACTGTCCTGAGGGACACCCTTAACATCTGCTGCATGAACGAGACATTTTGTATTAACCAGATCAAAAGCCTTGCTATGATCAAGTAAAATGGGAACAGTTAACATGGAAAAAATGGGTGGGTAAATTTTTCAGGTAAGTAAATTTTTTTCCATAACTTTATATAATACAGTAAAATATTCATAGGACGTAGGTCGTCACAAGTTAGAAGCCTATTAGTCCAAGATCCCAGAGCTGCCAGACCTACGTCATTTTAGCAAAGCTAATATTTTGACAACAAATAGTGTAATATCTAGTTAAGAACGTATGCGTATTTGCTATTTTGAAAGCGGGGCTCTTTCGCAGAAAACAGGTACAAAAGGTGCATAAAAATTTTACACAGTACGTTAAAGTATGATAGCTGGTTTATTTTCCATGTGACACAGTAACGACGTGGTGTAAGCGTCAACCTCCCTCACCAAAACCTACAACCAACCTCTCTATTCAATCTATTTGTTTTTACCTTTTTTGTTCCTTGCCCATTTTTTGTCTCTAAATTCAGTCTCGACCAATAAATTCTTAACAAACGACAATTTCACATAACATTACACACTTTTAACTATCCACGACACTTTCCTGGCGTCAGGAAGACTACCAGGGTGGAATTGTCTCAAACGGGTTTTTTTGTTGAGTTTTGTTTTCCCGTGCCAGCAATCAAAATTTTTAAGTGTTCGCGTGTGCGCGAAATCGATAGTTTTACAGTTTTAATTTTAATTATTTTTAAGTACCCTCGTGTACTACGTTGCACGATACTGTTAAATTTAAGCCTTTCCCTATTAGGCAGGAGTTTTAACTCACAATTAATTTTCGTCACCGCCAAACCGGACCCTCCCCGCCCAACCTCACACCCACCTCGGCGATGTTCGCCGTGGTTGTCTGGCTGGCTGTGGACCAGACTCTGGAATGACGCATTATTGTATGTGAATATTAATAAATGCTTGTTGTTGTTGTTGTCAACTTCCGAATCTTAAGGTCCGAGGTTCGATCCTGAGCGTTCTTAGCTTTTTTTTTTCAACAAATATTAACTTAAGTTGGCGATTACCAAGAAACAGACAACCGAAAGGGAAATATTTATTATTTTTGGTCATAACTTTTTTCTTTGTACGTATATTTGAAAAAAAAAACTGAGAACGCTCAGGGATCGAACCTCGGGCCTTTTAAATTTGGAGGTTGACGCTTACACCATGTAGTTAGCGTGTCACTTGTAAAATAATCCAGCTATCATAATTTAACGTACTGAGTAAATTTCTTATGTACCTTTTCTGCAAAAGGGCCCCGCTTTCAAACTAGCAAATACGCATACGTTCTTAACTAGATATTTCACTATTTGCTGTCAAAATATTAGCTTTGCTAAAATGACGTAGGTCTGGCGGCTCTGGGATCTCACTCTATATCATTTTTTGGGATTTGTAGTAGGGTTGCCGCTTTTCATATGTTCTAAAATGTACTGGTGTTTAGAATAATTGACTAGATGAGTCAAAGTATATATACAGTAATTCGAAATTAATTTCAACATTGCAGCATTAATATCATCTACTCCATAAGCTCTTGGTTTAATCGATGAAATCGTCCTACAAATATCGTTTTCTGTTACCTCGTTCAATTGAAAAGATGAATTATTTATTTTGGTATTTTCACAATACTCTAAGTCTTCGTGAATAACTTGTACTTTCAGTAATATGTAAAAAGTGTTCATTCAACAACTGCGAATTTTGCAAACAGTCAGACAAATCTTTTTTTATTTTTTAGATCTCCTACACCTGTATACCTAAAAGTTCTCCAGATATCACGCGGATTTCTTTCATTTTTTCTTAACATAAAATTATGTTTTCATTTGTCGACGAATGGTACCATTGGCGTAATTTCTTAAATATACATAATAAGCTCTAGACTAAAAGCCAGCAACGGATTTATACCTACATGTTATTTCAATAGTCATAAGAATCGGTATGCATACCCTTCTTAACACACTAAACACGAAACGGAAGTTCTGGCACCCCGAAACGGCCGGGTTTAGTAACAAATTCAAATTAATTTTTTTTTTCCATTTCCAACTTAAAATTACTAAAAGTGACGCAGGCTGTCAAATTTAAACCTTTTCGTTCACACGAGCCATTCATGCGTAAAATTATAAAAAATATGTGTAGATAGTAATTCGTGAAAAAATAAGTTTAAAACAATACACAAGAAAAATGCAATTATAACAATACGTAATTATCACGTGTTTAATAATGTACAATAACCAATAACTGAAATTAAACAATTCTCAAGTCGAAAACCAAATCAAAATATGAAATTACGCAATTTACATACAACTGAAGTTGTGGCGTCAAAATTAGTAAAATATTAAACCTAAAAATTGGAAATTGCAATTGTTAAAATTGCTTTAGAGAATTTTAAAAAATCTACAAAAAAACACAAGTAGTTATGAAAATAGTAAAAAATAATCTACGACTATTGACACTCCATATTGGTATTGTTCCATTACACTCTGTTGTATTTTAATAGTCTCTTACAAAAATTTGGGAAAAATTTGAAGCCTCGACCGGTTTCAACTAAACCGGTCGCGGAAAAGGTCTTTGAAACGAAAAGGTTTAAATTTGACAGCCTGCGTCACTTTTAGTAATTTTTAGGTTGGAAATGGAAAAAAAAATTGAATTTGTTACTAAGTCCGGCCGTTTCGGGGTACCAGAACTTCCGTTTCGTGTTTAGTGTGTTAAGAACGGATTTACACATGTTATTTCAACAGTAATGTTGAAATAACATGTGTAAATCCATTGCTGGCTCTCCCTCTACTCGATTTCTTTCTGTTTTTAAATGTAAATTGTTTTTGCACTTTATTTTTTGTTTTGATCATTTATTTAATATTATAGGTAATATAGGGTAAATTATGTTTTCTAGGTTTAACTAATAATATTAGCGGTGCATGCTTGTCATATAGTTTCAAGATATAATTATTTAATAGTTCAACTTTATTGTTTATGTCCTCTATTTGAAAAATTACATTCCTGCTAGTGGCACCCTTTGCAAAATCTTGTACATTAAAATGTTTATACGATCTACAATAAAAAGGTTCAGTTTTACTTTTTAATATCTGTATCTAAGCATTATTATTAATAAGTGATCCGCTATATTACTTAGGTCTAAAGTATCAGATTCGACTACCGCATCACTTGCAGTAGTTATTTGTTTCTTATGCTTTTTAGATGGTCTACATCTGTTTAGCTATGTCTTGAAATTTGTATGTGTCACGTACATGTCATTTCTTACCTATCTTGTCGCCTCGCATTTTTATATATTTTTATTTCATTATTGTTCTTTTGCACATCATCATGTTTTTCAAATCTGTAATGACAAAAATAAATTTAAAAAATGGGTTGCAAAGCTTTTGTCGTATATCAAATTCACATAAAAATTCTGCGGTGTGACCAAACTGACTAAGACAATAAGTCTAATTCGTCTCAGGGCAAATAGAATTATGCTTGTTAAAGGTTGAGATTAATTTTCACAAAAAAATCCCTAATTTTTAACGGTTAGATAGCGATTATATAAACGGTGGAGAATTTGAAGAAAGAACAGAAGCAGGCAAAATTAAACTAGATAATTTAATTCGGGTATCGGCTTTTTCTTAAGCTGAGCAGAACGAATTAAAAATAAACAATTTGTAATGGGATTAAAGATGTAATAGGAATAATGACCGGGTCATCAACTTCACTAAGATCAGATTTGAAAATTCACCTGCAGACGACGTGACTGTCCATAGTTCACTGACTAAACATATTGCCCATTATAGGCACTGATTTTGTTTGAAATCAATCGAATGTGTGGTGGCACCTGTCTAAAACAACGTCCCTAACCGCAAAATAAAGTGGATTTATTTTTTGTCTTTTTTCACAACCTGATACCTAAGGTAAAACCTATCATTATTTATTAGCTATCTGCCTCTAATGCACTTATTAGTGTGGCAATTTACTACTTTGTCTGTTTCAGGGCATTAACTTTTCAATTTTTTCTGCCAGTCCTATCCTTAAGAAACTAAGATTAAGTTGCTAATTCAATGATAGAGAAATTGTATTCGTAGATATAGACTGTTTTAAAAATATATTGTTCTCGTTTCCGGTGAATTTAAACTTATGCATTCGGTTAATATTGCTCGGCCTAAGGCTTTTTGATCATAATTTTACTAAATTTAAAGTGCGGAAAATGAAAGAAGAGATTTGCACAATTGTCGATTTTGTTTAAAATTATAACAAGAAAATCAGCATCATATTTACATAACAAAATAATTTCTTATCGGTCTCTTGTTGACAATGTTAGCACAAAACATAAAAAGTTGCACGTTTACCGTCCTGCCGTTTTCATATTTAAATATTATAATAAAATTTCCCATGACTAAAAAGTGTTTCTTTCTATTTAAAACTAAGAGCAATTATTCATAGGTTATATCCCGAGAGCTCTGAATTTTATTGGATAAACTGCGGGTAGCTTTTTTTGGAAAATTTTGCTTAAAAAATGTTCGAGACGTAATAATTTTCCTTAAAAGCCCGAGATCGAAAGTCGGGGGCTTTTTTTTGCAAAAAATGTAGCTACCCGCAGTTTGTATGATAAGATTTAGAGCTCGAGAGATATATGTCAAGATTATTTCCCAAATGAACAAATTCCTTACGTACTTTTATATTCAAGTTTTTGTTTATAGATACATACACTTTTTTTTATATAAGTTAAGTAATAATCATTATTATTGTATTATATTAATTGACGGCGACGAGTTCTATAAACTACCTTTGTCTCGTAGCCATGGTAGCCATGGTGGAAGGGAAAAGAGAGAGAGAGAGAGAGAGATACTTTATTGTCCAAAGAAATAATTCTCATTGACAAAGTTTAAATATAACACAAACAATATTTGTTTAGACGGTTTACAAACAATACAAAACAAAAACAGAAAAAACACAAAGATACAAAAATCACGATCATACGACAAAAGTTGTATATTTTATAAACTAGTGAACTAAACACATTAAAATGTATCGTCATAGTACTCCTAAAAGTTATAATAGGGTTTATCAATTAAGAATTTTTTTACAGCCTTCCTAAATAGTTTGTCAGAGGAGATATTTTTCAATGCTACTGGGATACGATTGTAAATTTTCTTACTATTGTAAATTAGAGAATTTTTTGTGAAGTTGGTAGATGGTATGGATAAAGTAATGTCATTTGCTTGGCGAGTAATGCGGCGATTTTCTGTACGTTCAAAAGTATTTCGTTTTTTATGAAATGAGCACACCGTTTCGTGGATAAAAATAGATACTACAGTTAATATCTGGTGAGCAACAAATGGAGGTTTGCAAGAGTCTCTAAAACGCGCTTTGCACATATATCTTACTGCTCGTTTTTGCAAAATGAGCACCCCATTTAATAGTTGTTGGCTGCACAATCCCCAAAATGATACCATATCTCAGGTGTGACTCTAATAAGGAAAAGTATGCTGTTTTTGCAATAGAGCATCCCAATTCGATAGAAATTGTGCGAATAGCATAACATCCAGAGGCTATAGGGCTATAGTAAGGCTAATTTATTATTTAGATTCCTTATATGTTCTTGAAAATTTAATTTATTGTCGATATACAGTCCAAGAAACTTTGTATGAGTTTTATTTTCTAGAATGTGACTTCCCAGGTAAAGCTCTTCTAAGTTGCAACCGAACGCTATTACATTAGTTTTAGCAATATTAAATGTGAGAAGATTTGAATCGCACCATTCCTTTACCACAGATATATCGGAGGAGATATTCTCATGCAACATTCTCAAGTTTTCATTATGCCACATAATAGTGGTGTCATCGGCAAAAAGCGTAAAACTTCCCAATATATTGATAGTTGCCAAGTCATTTATATATAACAAAAAGAGAACTGGGCCGAGAACAGACCCTTGTGGAACTCCGCAGCTTATCTTAACTTTATTAGAATATTTTCCTGATGATTTTGTCATTTGGAAGCGATCCTAAAACCGGAAATATCGCTCTCAGAAAAAAAAAATCATATCATTGTGTTAGTGAACGAATTCTGAACAAATTTCAAAATGTCCGTGTCCGTCCGTCCGTCTGTCGGTCCATCACGTTTCTTGTAAGCACAATAACTTAAGAAAGAAAAGTCCGCTTGTATTGAAATTTGGACAGAAGTTAGTGTCAGCTAGAGGAAAAACCCTGTTGTTATTGATGAAAATCAATCAGTAAATAAGAAAGTTATTAATCATTTAATTTAAAAAACATGTTTTCTTAATTTTCGTCGCTTGTATTTAAATAGAAATCTTGCGAAATGTTATCTCTATAATATACTTTATTTGTTTATAAATTTTACTAATATATATTTTACAATAATGTATTTACTGCGTTGAAATATGATTCTCGAAAGATATATATTACAGACATTCAATTTTTGTAGTAATGTGTGATGGTACAGTGGCTAAAGTTTTGCCTTGTAAAAAAGATCGTGTGTTCGAATCCCACACAGGTTGGATGTTTTTTTTTCAAATATTTTTTGTCAAAACAAGATGTTCAAAAAACAACATTATTCACAAGAAAATCGCGAAGGGTATGCTATAGAATGTGTAACAATTATATAGAAAACTAGAGTACGTTTTTAGCTTGTTTGACTTTTGTTACGCGATCATGATTGTAAATCTGACAGTTTGTGTCAGTTTGATATTAAAAACACTTTTGTAAAATTGCATAAATACAACGTTGGTACATATAGACCGGGAGCCAGGTGAAAATTTGGTCAATTATTTCTTCTCGAACGATAATTAGTGAGACGCATCAGGGAGTTGTATCATAATGCCTCGTGAACGTCAGCTGCGGTTCCGTGGGTGGGATGAGCGGCGGTAGCCTCCCACGCACTGAGAAAAAAAATATATTTTTAGTCATTTCCTCCTGACTAAAAATTTGTCAAACTATAGCTGATCCAATATCTTGAAAGAAAAAGAAAGTCAGCTGACTATAACATGGTGTATTATACATCAGCTGGTCGCTTGAACATGAAAAAAAAATTTATACATTCAATGATTTCCTCTCAACTAAAAATGTACCTGATGATAGCTTATATGCTACTGTGAATGAATATAAATGTCAGCTGGCTGTACCTCGGTGGAAAGATCGTCAGCTGATACCTTGAAAGTTGTAAGCAGAAGTTAGGCGGGAGCATCTATCGCCTATTTAAATGCATCAGCTGACGTGTTTTCCCTCGACTTACTGCTACCTGATTTTATTTATTAATTACAGAAGTACATCAACAATCAGGTTAAAAATTTTTATCCGGGAGGAAATAACGTATCTTAAATTATTCGGCATTACGCTCCGATATGAGTGTTCCGATTAAATCAATATTCTGTATAGATACTTTAAAACTAATAAGTATATAATTGAATAACTGAAGAAATATTTAGATAAGTAAATTAATCAATTTATAGTTTATTGTAACTTAGCTGATCGATAAATAACATTCATTTTAAAGAAGTGATTAAAAATAATAATGTAATTTAATCATTTTCGTTCTCGCTTTGGCTTGTGTCACTCTCATATCTCTGATTCACTGTCAGAGCTGTCTGCCATCATGTCTTCATCATCATTATCTGTACAAAAATTTTAAAAAAATGTTACCTTTTTCGGGCTGAATAGTTATTTCTTCAATCGACTCTGGTAACTGAGTTCTAGAAAACCAGATGAATTCAAATCTGTTGTCGATTTCTACCCAGCCATAGTCTGAAGGTTCATCAGTAGTTGGGACTTTCAGGTGTGCGTGCGACCAAATTTGAGCTATGTAACATGCTCTTAAAAATTGCTGATATAGCTCCGATTTGCATGGTGGTAGAGAAGAGCCATCAATACCCTTTTTGGGCCACTTGTGTTTAACGGTCACTATATTAATTCTTCTTGAACACTCTCTACGACTTACTACGTATTCTATTGTGATCGCCTACTCGCGTGCTGGATTCTGTAATGCTATTGGTCAAACCACCATAAACTGCCGATAACACTCATCGTGGTTTCGGTACAGGTGCGTACTCAGACTCAGTTGGAAGGACATCGTTGTTGTATCTGTTTACTTTTCATGTCATTGTTTAAATTGCATCTTTGTAAATACCGTACCTTGTGATATGATTATTGTGTTTTATTTATATGCTTTCAGAGTATATTATATAAGTGTGTTTGCCTCTCGGGCATATACCAAGACTTTGACTTTGTGTTTTGTTTAAATACTTTTTCGGTGTATCAAATATATCAAGGACACCTAAAAATATCTAGTAGCACGGATACAGCTGATGAGCCCACAGAAATTTGTTTGTCTCCTCTTAAAAAAAAAGGTCGAAAAAGTCTCATTTCGACGTAAAGACCAAGGAAATGATTTTAAGCGTGTATAAGCACGAGATTCAAGAAAATCCTATATTACTCAAAGATGAAATTGTAAACAAAGTGGCAAATATGATAGAAGTGTGTGGCCGCAGTGTTTACAAAATTGTCAGAGAGTATACCACTAACCATAAATTTTCGGTGCCAAAAACTAACCAAAACCATAAAAAAATTGTTGATATGGTAGATGACTTCGATTGATATACAATCAGGAGAAAAGTTCATCAATATTTCTTTAGAAACGAACTCCCTACTTAATTATGCTCCCCCTTAACTTCTGCGTTACAAGTTTCAAGGTATCAGCTGACGCTCTTTCCACCGAGGTACAGCCAGCTGACATTTATATTCATTCACAGTAGCATATAAGCTATCAGCAGGTAAATTTTTAGTTGAGAGGAAATCATTGAATGTATACATTTTCTTTTCATGTTCAAGCGACCAGCTGATGTATAATACACCATGTTATAGTCAGCTGACTTTTTTTTCCTTCAAGATATTGGATTAGCTATAGTTTGACAAATTTCAAATTTTTAGTTAGGAGGAAGTGACTAAAAATATTTTTTTTTTCTCTGTGCGTGGGAGGCTACCGCCGCTCATCCCACCCATGGGACCGCAGCTGACGTTCACGAGGCTTTATAATACAACTCTCTGATGCAAATAAAATAATAATTCTTGAATTTGTTATGTTTTATTTTGTTTTTAATCCATCTGAGAGCAAATTAATTCAATTATGTGCATTTAAAAGTTAGACGTAAATTATTCGCTGGTAAATTAAAAAAAAAGCCAGCTTGCGTTTATTCAGTGTAAAACTGTTGTCATTGGCTGAAATTTAAAAATTCGCGAAATGTCATTGATCTATAATTTATGAGGGAAATAATTGACAAAAATTACTTTATAATGCTCTAGTAGTGCTTAATACGCTTTTAAATGTATTATTTCCTTTAATTGATGTAAATCAGTATTTTCCAATAGATATTTAATTTTTTTACAGTTCAGCACACTATGTGTGGTGTATTAACATTTTGTTTGACAGTGGTAGACGAAACTTTTCGAATTCGATCTTTTAGCTTGTTCTATTTATTTACTTCTTGAGAGAGGTTTTGTAACCCATCCATTATTCTAGTGGTCTCTTTTACTGTGATTGCTGTATGGTAAGTCTGACCTCATCAGAAACTATTTTTCGTGATATTTCCTCATTTTTTATTTTATTCTATACATAAAATCGATATTTCTTTATACTTACTGAGACATAATTAAAAAATGGCTTCGGGTACATAAATTACCCCGTTATTTAGCGATCTTCGGGGCAAAGCTGGGACCTTATTCTTTCTTGCTACTACTTACGTTTGCTTTTACTTATAGTCCAGTCAACGGAGCGCTAAAATGACCAAAATCTCTATTTTGAGTGTTAATAAATGGACTTTGATGAAACCTTGTACAATGTGTTTGTAATGACGTTAATAATAAAGTTGAAAAAAGATTAGAGCAGAAAATGATAGGAAGGGATAGAAAACACTCTTTTTATCATGGAAAAAAAATACCTTTTTTGGCTCCGTGAATTTTTTCGAAAAATGCATATTTTTCGGGAAATGGTCACTCGAAAATTCCTAAAAGTGGGGCAGGAGAAATGTAAAAAAAAATTAAAAAAAAAATCTAAAAAAAATTCAGGTGAATGTATCATCGAAATATAAGACTTTTTTATTTGCAACTTTTCTGTAAAGTGAGTTTTCACCGAGTTCTTCCGGAAAAACATGAAAAACTACCCCTTTCTTTGAAATTGTAGCGCATTAAAAATATGCAATTTAAAAACTTGAAAAAACTCAGACGTATGCACTGAGACCTTCTAAATATTTTTTGTCTCTTGGAATTTTTTTGTAGCTTATTAATTTTCCGAGTTACAGGCAGTATTTCACAATAAATAATATACTACTTTTTTTGTACATTAAACAATACATACAAATTCGAAAAATAAGTGCGATTTATATATATTATTATAAAAAAATATGGAACCTATATAGTTATACCATTTTTAAAGGTTCAATATAATTTTTAAATTGAAAATGTGAAAAAGTTTTCCGGAAAAATGTTTTTTTTTTTCACAATTTTTATTTGTTAATGATAGAAGTGGGAGAACTGATTCAAAGGGTTGAAATAAGACTTTTTTAATCAATAGCTTTTTCCAAAGAACCATTTGTTTCGTAACATTAAAGAAGATAAAATTCGTGGTGTACCTTTTCAGATGCCATTTAAGAATAGAATGCAGTAAACAAGCACTGTATAAAAGTGCTTTATTTCATTATCTTTAGATAAGTATTAAAAATCGTTAAATTTATAAAAAAATTATCATGTAATTTTTTTTCTTAAGGAATAATTATTCATCTGACGATAAGAATTCTTGTGGATGCGAGGCACGACAAACTGTTGGCCTAATGTGTACAAAAAGTAACTACATAAGTTACAAAAAAAACTAAAAAAGCTTATTTACTCAGTATCTCAACATTAATGAATCAATAATAAACCAGAATTTAATTTCCTTGTGCTATTTTTCTGCATTAATTGCATTTACCTTTTAAAGTTTTTAATGCATATTCCAATGTCTAAACCATCAGCGCACAGTGGCACGAATCGTGATTTTTTCGTTCAAAATTATCTGGAGCATTTATTTCGTAACTGATTGGGATATATTTTTTTTAAATACTCGTTATTTAATTTCCAAAAAAACGTAAGAGAGCCGATTTCGGTATAAACTTTAGCAAAAATATTTCATTTTTCATCATTTTTTAGCATTTTATAACCGCCATTGATTCTGCCATCTTGCAGATTGGTTTATGACAATTTAGATATCAGATTCGTAATCAGCGACCTCAAAAACCGCCGAGTAACAAGGTTTATGTAAATTGCATATGAAAAAAAGTTTTTATTTGTAAGTTTTATTTTAAGATTTAAATTCAAAATGACCATTCTAGCTAAGTTCAATAATTTTGGTTAGCATAATTCAGAAATCGGCTCTCTTACGTTTTTTGAAAATTAAATACCTAACGAGTATTTAAAAAAAAAAATATCCCAATCGGTTGAGAAATAAGTGCTCTAGATGATTTTGAACGAAAAAAATCACGATTCGTGCCACTGTGTAGCGCCAGAAATTCTTTTAAAAACGATCTTCTACGGATGCGAAAAGGGTTGCCGAGCAGATTGTGGTTGTCGCAAAGCTGGACTTCATTGTACCTCAGCTTGTAAAAACCGCTGCCCAAGGAATCACTACTTCCACATCCAGATTCTCTATCCAAGTCACTCACAACGACAAAACTTTGTATGTGAAAATAATTGTTTATGGAAAATAATATAATATTTGAAATCCTCTACCCCAAAAACCCATAAAACGATACCCCACATCGGTAGTGGGGTGGGGGTGGTGATAGGGGGGTGGTAGTGGGGGGTGGATGAAGTAAAAAAAACATTTTGAGGTTTCTGGTTCCTGTACATACACTAAATCACAATTTTTTTTCATCCCCTTTAATAAGGAGGTGGGGGTGGTAATGGGGGTGGCTAATGCCAAAAATTTTTTTGAGACCTTAGCTTCTCTTATATATACTAAATACCAATTTCATGGACTCTTACCTGCTTGATTTACCCATTTACCTCAAATTTACCCCAATTTACCCCCCAACCCTTCGACGGAACAAGATAAAAATATAATCTAGTTCTAGATCTCGTTAAAGTACATATGTGTACCAAATTTCAAGTCAATATCTTAAACGGTTCCAGAGTAAACGTGCGCACAAAAAAAAGTTACAGACAGACAGACAGACCGACAGACAGACAGACAGACAGACAGACAGACCGGCAGACAGAAATTTTGTTTTCGGTCAAACTTAAAATCTCGACGTTTCATGACATTTTAAGCCTATTTGGACAATAAAAATTTTTAAAAATTTTTTTGTCGTTACTATACTTCCACTGGACGTGGAAGTAAAATGCAATGATGTAGATTGTACTAAATGTAAATCTGCGGAAGATTTAATGCATACTAACGGAACAAATGAAACTTTAGCAGTTGATGAGTCTTTGCTGTAATATAAAATTATGGTTACATTATTTATACTTTAAATAAAATAAGTGCTATACTTATACATACAGTGTGTCCCAGGATAGATGTAACAAGAGGTGTAATGGACCAAAAATTTTGGAATTTTGGAATGATATTTGGGGATTGAATCCTGCTTGTTGTAAAACTAAAGTATACCAAAAATGACTTGATTTGGTGTTCTACAGGGTGTTTTATAAGCAAAGTTGTAAAAATCACCACTAATAAAGTACCTTTATTTTTCAAAATATGAAAAAATTACACTGAGAAAAGTTATTTAGAATGCAATTTTATACCTCTATACCAAATTTCAGGAATATAAAATTATTTTTTTGAAAGCTCATTAATCTTCTGTTAGTAATTGTTTCTTGTTTTACAATTAGTTCGATTAACATTATACCTTCTTACATCTCGAATATCAATTTTTTATTTACCAATAGCCTACTTTTTGAGATGATTAACATTTGCTCCTACACAACTTTAAATATGAATTCAACTCTTAATTCGCAAAAAATGGGAAGTTTAAAAAAAATAATTTTATATTCCTGAAATTTGGTATAGAGATATAAAATTGCATTCTAAATAACTTTTCTTAGTGGAATTTTTTCATATTTTGAATACCGTTCCAAAATTCCAAAATTTTTGGTCCATTACACCTCTTGTTACATCTATCCTGGGACACACTATATATAAACATTTTTTTCCACTGGATGTGGAAGTAATTGTGAAAAAAAAAAATTTTCCAGAAAACTTTTTCATATTTTCAATATAAACATTATATTGAACCTTTAGAAATGGTATAACTATATAGGTTTCATTTTTTTTATAATAATGTATATAAATCATGCTCATTTTTCGAATTTCCATGTATTACTTCCACATCCAGCGGAAGTATAGTAACGACAAAAAAATTTAAACATTTTTTATTGTTCAAATAGGCTTAAAATGTCATCAAACGTCGAGATTTAAAGCTTGAGGGAAAAGAAATTCTGTCTGTCTGTCGGTCTGCCGGTCTGTCTGTAACTTTTTTGTGCGCACGTTTACTCTGGAACCGTTTAAGATATTGACTTGAAATTTGGTACACGGTATGTGCTTTAGAGAGACTTGGAACCAGATTATATTTTCATCTTGTTCCGACGAAGGGTTGGGGGGTAAATTGGGATAAATTTGGTGTAAATGGGTAAATCAAGCAGGTAAGAGTCCATAAAATTGGTATTTAGTATATACAAGAGAAGGCAAGGTCTCAAAAAAATGTTTGGCATTAGCCACCCCCCTTACCACCCCCACCCCATTATTAAAGGGGATGAAAAAAAATGTGATTTAGTATATGTACGTACAAGAATCAGAAACCTTTTTTAACTCATCCACCCCCACTACCACCCCCCTATCACCACCCCCTATGTGGCTTATCGTTTTATGGGTTTTTGAGGTAGAGGATTTCAAATATTATATTATTAAAGTTGCATAAACAATTATTTCCACATACAAAGTTTTTTCGATGTGAGTGACTTGGATAGAGAATCTGGATGTGGAAGTAGTGATTCCTTGGGCAGCGTTTTTTTTTAATGTGCAAAATTTTTCGAAAAAATTCCCAGGAGTAAAAACATCTTAAAACATCTTATTTTGGGCCAAAAAAGATAAGTACACCTTAGTGACCTAGTTCTACCCCTTGCGATCATTTCCTACTCTAATTTTCTTTTCAACTTTTTTTATTAACGTCATTACAAACACATTGGTTTCTTCAAAATTCATTCATTAGCACTCAAATTAGAGGTGAAACCGTTGACTGGACTATTAGTTACTAATTTTTTGCGTAAAACCCGTAGAAAATAGACTATTTAATAAATGGTATCTATTTAATCGGTGTTCAAATATAATCAATCTTTACAAGAACTACATCCGTGTTTTACATTTTTTTCTGTAGGCAGTGCATT
This sequence comes from Rutpela maculata, assembly GCA_936432065.2. Lineage (NCBI taxonomy): Eukaryota > Metazoa > Arthropoda > Insecta > Coleoptera > Cerambycidae > Rutpela > Rutpela maculata. The sequence continues at coordinate 25,915,516 of OW386285.2, read as the reverse complement.
AATATATTTTTTAAATTAGTTGACATAATCAATAATGGTAAAAAGAAAATAAATGATTATACATTAATTAATACATAATAACACGATCGTAAATTAACACGTAGATATAGATATAAGTGTCAGCTTTGTCAATATAGCGACATGTTAACTCAATTATAGTTTCAACCGCAACGAATAGATGCTTGAAGCTAACAGAAGTTAGCAACCCTTAAATAATGGACTCATAAAATAATTAAAAGGTAGTATCAAGTTTATAATTAATTATGAAAAAAAATCTCATTGATTTATAGTAGGAAATTCTGATAGAAAATCAATAAATCTTTAATATTGCGTCGTAACTTGATATCTTGCTGCCTGGAACTTGATAGTTACGAACTAATTGATACACAGATATGATATGTGTTTGGTAATATTTATTAGAAATTAATTAGCAAGCAATAATTAATATTTTGTAAGGCAAATAAATTGTCACAGATAGAAAGGTGGAGTGTCAACTTTAGATTTATACTCTTGTAAGTTTAAAACTATCCATTTCGCTTTGGTTTGTTTGCATTGTTTCGAATGCTAATTAAAATATTTTGTCTGTTCGTTAATTTATGTACTTATTTATCCCCGTGTAGTTTTATTGGCTCGGATTCGAAAAGTGTGTTATTATTTATGTTTCCTATTTTTGTTTCAATCCGGTATTTTAAATAATTAATTGCCGTCTTAATAACTTACAATACTAAATAATAAATAATTATAAATTATGCATATTTTAAAGACATCTTTATTACCGGCAGAACTGCTTCTTATACGTTTTTTAATGTGAAGAAAATGTAATTTGCTTCATGTAATTCGCATTTCTAATTTCTAAAGGCTCTTTTCAAGTAATATCTAATAGTCCAAGTGTAGTCAATAATCTTCAAATCAATCAATTCTTACAAGAAAATCATATATTTTTAACAATCTACATTTTTTGTGTAATTCCACCCCGTCGATTCTACAAACTCCGGTTGTCTGCTTGAAAATATCTCTGCCAAGGGTGAATTGAGAGAAAAAGTCAAATTAGCTTAAAATGTAGCTACTGATTTATGGAATGTGAAACTGAAGATCGAGAATCAAGAAAATGTTTATGATAACAAGGAAGCAAAGTGTGTGTAGTGAAAACTGAGGTAGGTGTTAAATCATGTCTAGACTAGATTACCGTAATTAGGCAACGTTGAGTGGAGTTAGTAGAATGCAGATTTTTAATTAGTATGACAGAATAAATCAATGCTTTACCAAATCAGATCTGCATAACACACATTTCAAGTAAGTTTAGGACACACCTCGGGGATGTTTAATGTCAACCACATACAACCCAATAAACAACTTTGGTTTCTAAATACCTACAAGGGTGCTATAAAACTGTTTATAAAATGGCTTGAGAAATCCATTCTGCTCCAATAACATCCTTGATGCCACCAAAGAGCAGCTTTTATACTAAAAGGGCCCACTCTCATGAAGGCTGTTAAGACCTTTTTTTAAATTCTCTCATAAAACTCCTTAGAGTGACATAGTGCCACTCTTGAAAACCTGGTCTGGACCATTTTAAAACCTTTATCAAAACCTATTTACAGATGTACTTTTTTATGAGCTTCCTGCATTTCTAGAAAACACATAGAAGGCTACCTTAAAACTGTTTTTTGAACCTTATAAGTTGATATCAGGAGTGAAAAGTTACAAACGGTACATGAAGGAATTCAAATAATTTTATTATTACATCTATTATCTCTAAACTGATTTTAGCAAATACTGGATCAATACGAAGATAAAATAAACTTGAAATATTTTAAAATAAGAGTGGTACACAGTATATAGCTTATATCTCTCTATAAGACCGATTTAAAAAACCAAAAGACATCAGTTATGACAGAAAAATTCAAACCAATGGAAATAATAATTATTACTTAATATCCATACAAAATTAGACAAAATTTGCATATAATAGACGTTAATCAGCAAATAAAATGAAAGGTCAGGGTCATTTTCAGTCGTTTTTTATGATTGTAAAAAAAAATTGGAAATTATAGATAATTATGATTGTAAAGTTAACCTTGAATACTTTTATAACAATAAAATATGGCCGTCCAAATAAATAAAACCTAATTGTCATTTGTAATCCTCTCAATAAACTATATATTCTAATAATGGTAATGGCCTTACTCTAGACTAAAATCGTAATAAAACCTTTGGGATTTAAGTGATCCGCCGCGCCGTCAAGAGTAATCCGCTTGAGAACTTTAAACTTAAGGTGGGCGGTACGATGAACGTAATTCGACAATTTCTCCTACATCCCTAAACAGGTTTAAAAAAATTTTTGATGATCTTTTAGAGACAACTTTATAGAATGCTACTAGACTATTGAAAATTAAATAAGGAAAAAAAAATTTTCTCGTGCGAAAATCAAAAAGAAATTTTTTTGTTGATCTCAATAGACTGCTATCATCCATCAAGTTTTCTCTAAAAGCCTATCAAAGAATTTTTTCAGTCAATTCAGGGATGTAGGAAAAATAGTCGAATTATGAAATCATTTTCTTGAGCACTGCACCGCAATCCTTAACCAATAAATGTTCGTCTCCTACTAATAATTTTCACAGTTCCAGTGCTGCAGCAACGTACATTCATTCCGAACTTTTAGTTAAAAGGTCTGTAGAGCCCAAATACTCTACAAACCTTATACCCAAAAGGTGCCAGATTTACAACAAAATTGAGTGAGTTTTGTGGCGAGTAATTTGAATTTTTGAAAAATTGTGTAGGTCAACAGAAATTTAATATTGAAATAAAATAGAGGTACTTTAAGAACCTATAAGTGTTTAATTGTAAATTAATATCACGCAGTTGTATTAACAAAAACAACACTTTAACCTTTCCATTTCACATATTAATCAGAAATGCCATTTAAAAAAATTAAGTGATTTTTTTTCCATTTCATGTTCTTCGTCTAGTAGCAAATGCTTCTTATTCTGAAACTCAACAGGTTGCCTGTTTTTGTTCCATCACATAAAGAAATATACGTTCAGAGAAACTTTACATTTTATTTTTTTCAAATAAACAAAAGCATCGAAACGGCAGCATTTTCATCCACATTTTCAGAAAAGACATAATTACAAGTCGTGAAATGCTTCTAATACATTTGTTGTCATGAACTGATTTTTTAGAAGGTGTTTTATGGAATTAAAATTTGCCTTTTAGATTTATAGATGCTTTTTTTCTTTATAACGTTTTCATCAAAACATTTGTCAAGGATGCTTTAAGAAACTAGTTGTGTAATGGCGTTTAATAAGTACTAATAGCCATTGAAAATGTCTAGTTTTAAAAATAACTTGAAATGTCTTTACTGCATACTTGTTAAAGGATAATTTAAAGCATTTTTAAATCTTAATGGAATTTAAGAAGATAATAAAACCATTTAGCTTTATGGAGAGTTTTATATAGATATGATAAACCCATTACAAATACAAATAATCCTAGCAGCAAATTAGCTCTATAATTAGTTTTTACAGAACGCCTTAAAGCTTACCTTATAAGAGAAAATATATTTAAAGCCGGAAAGATCTCAATTACAACATCAATAAAGCAATAAACTATGTTATAACCCTGACAAAACTTTCTTAAAACCTCCTGAAGACCAGATGACTTTTAAATTGTTTATTGGGAAGGGTTAAAGTGGGGGTAATAATAGACAAACATAAAAAGATTCAAATACCTTGAAGAATATGTTTGGAAAGTTTGGTTTGGGGTTAAAAAGATTGGGCTCGATGGTAATAATATTTATTGAAATGTTGGTTCGCCTGTGGTTAGCTTTATAAGTTCCTATAAGCGATTATGTAATTCGTCAGGACCTGATCAACTGAAAATGCCTTTTAAAGAATCTATGTTACGTGAGATTTTCCAATTTTTACAAACATACTCACGTCATTATGTGATAAAGGTTGTGTGACTTTAAATTTGTTTCGACGTACCCCCATTGAGACGTACGCCCCTCATTTTAGGAGATTTTGTAACACTGCAAGATTTCGTTGCTTTCGTTGTGTTTTTAAATTTTAACATTGCGTCTTCCATGGAGACAGGTATATGTGCAATATCATAGTACTGTCGAAAATCCTCCCCAGAGCAGCTGATCCAGTTTAGTTAGGGACCAGATATTTGTAACACTTTAATAATTCTGCTTGGTGTTAAGTTTGTAGGTTTTGCTAAATTCTATAACAGTAATACTGTGTGCCAAGTCGTTGCTGCCTGAATACAGACCCACACACTGACTAGTCATAGAACTGTATCGACTGTTACAGGAATTAATGCTACTCGCTGTTTTATTTTAGAATAAAGTTGCACAATAAGTGTTAATGGCAGCAGTGCCCTCGAAGCTAGTACGGCAAATGGCCCAAAAAAGCAATCTGCATTATTGGAAATTATGTATTTTCTCTAAGAGTGAAACAAAAGAACAATCTAAACTAGGTTTTATATGGAGACTAAAATAAAGTAGGTAGCCACAGAATGAAGTATGAACTTGGTCTCGGTATTACATTAGTGTCAGATCTTATAGCATCTGAGGGTCATTACTAGGTAGTTGTCTACGAATTTGCTGGCATTTCACGCCCATAATGGTTGTCATGTGGCATGTAGAATTACTTTGTGTAAAGTTCCTCTGACAATATCTGCCAAAAATTGCTATGAAAACTTTGTAATTATGACACTGACGTTGAATCTGTAAATGAGGCAAAACTGTTTGGAAACCTGAAAAAAACCTGAACAAGTGCCATCTACATCTGACACTTTACATTTGCACATAATGAGAGCATAGTACCAAATTTTAATTTGGGAAAGTACCCGCGTTTCAGAAGAGTTCTTATCGCCAGCAGAAACCGATTGGAAACTTGATAACGCATCGTATTTACTTTGCACACTTTTTAACATTTTTTTCACGATTAAAACCGGTTCTTACCATCCTCCTACCTGCAGAAAGTATCGTCGCTTATTGAGGAGTGGGGGGAGGTAGTTTCAATCGCCGGAGATGGGTTAAGTCACCTGTGATCAATTATTACTTATTTTGTTCGAATTGACAAAAAAAGCCCGATCTGACAAGCCCTCGCCAGTCTAGCATCAGAAAATCGGAAATAGAGGTGGATTTTCCGGTTTAGGAGTAGTAGGTGAAAAATATTGTCACCGTCGTATTCCCCGCTCTCGAAAACGGCGCGGCGGTAGATGTCTTGCGGTCTAGTCACAGAAATTTTGGGGTCAAAGCTTTACCTCAACTATAACAGTAAAAACATAACTTAAAGATACCCTCATACAAATCAATTTTACTAAAGTAGTATATCGAGAAATAGTATTGAACTGACAGAATGACACGATAAAATTCAAGTTTCTTCAGTTCGTGACTATAAGAATTTCTGAAGGCATTTCCTGTTTAACTAATATGATTAGTTTTGCAAAATCTTAAAGCGATCATTGACATTGTTCCTAGAAATTGTCAGTTTACGCAAAAAATAAAAGTAACTCGGGGAATGACTAAGAATAAAAAGCAAATTTTAGCGGGTCTGAAAAAACTTAAGATTGGATTTTCTGTCTTCATTCAATGAGTTATGCATTATTAGCTACACTGAAGTTTTCAAATTTTGGTATAAGTTCATAAGAATTTTTTGTTTTATAACAGCTGTTACATAGCACTTCTAGTTGCACAGAAACTGTTCCGAAGGGTGTTAAAGAATAATTCGGTTCTATTGGGGGTAATTATTCATATTACAGCTTTTTGCTTTATAAATAAATATAATATAATAAATAAATGCCGTAACAGATTGTTTTATAGAACTATTTAACTCGTTATATAACCATTATATAGCAACAAAGTTCTTATGTTGTTTAAAAATTACTGCGGATTATTAAACACCTTAATAAAGTTACTGTATAAAATCACTTATCAAGCACTGTTAAATGTATAAACCTAACTGCTTTATAATTTGTTGAAAGAATATCTGTATCATCTGGTGATAAAATAGTAAATGAGTAACCCACAAGTTTTATTATAGCTGTATAACCAATTTATGTAATAGTTATAAAATAAAAATATTCGCATAGTTACTTGAGCTTATAAGAGATACACTGAGAATTTTTGCTAGGTAATAATAGAGGCTCTTTTAAAACGGTTTCATAGTTATGCAATAAGAATATTTTACCACCACTACTTGAGTGACTACTAGTGCAATAATGCTAGATGCTAGTTGGGTAATGAGCAGTGGACATACAGGTTCATTATTTTTGTGTATTTTCGTTAACAATATATTTGATGCTTTTGAATTCATAAAAACAAGTTCTTTGTCCTAATTTTAGAGTATTTAGAGAAAGTGATAATACACTTTACAAATAACACCAATGTCACCTAATGAAAAAACTCGCCAGAATTTATATTGAAATCGGCTTGTTTATAACGTGAAGTTCGTGACGGTCCTCCAAAGGCAATAAGAAAAAAATGAAGATATATAACAACAGTTATATCATTGTCCGATCATATTTTTTCTCTGTTTAAAACTGGATGCTGAATGAAATAGCAATTTAAAATTTATCTGACTGCAAGTTTTTTCCGCAAACAATTTTAATCATATAGTTTGAAGGCAGTATATTTATAGGTGGTTCTTGTCTTTCGTTAAGAATAGAAATTACTTGATTTTGTAACAACGCGTGTGTTCTTGGCAACGTTTAAGCAATTCTTTGTTATTTCTTACAATTTTATTTCACTTGCCTGACTTTAATTCTTGCCAGACAAGTCAATTTAAGTGTTATTTATCAGTATTTTCAGTTATCAGGTTATTTGATCTTAATAATTGTAGAGAAGATTTTTATTAGAACAAAAAACATACTTTTTTAAAAAGTCGACGTAGACTTCAAACGCCTGGTTTCAGTTCGTATTTTTCAATGCGTAAACTTTATAAGAAAAAAAACTGAATTTGGTCCAGTAGATTAAAAAACATGATTATTATTGAAGAGAAATTAAACCTCTGCCTGAAGCTTTGACAAGCGTAAATTGTGGTTTCGTTCACAATATTTGACCGATTTCGTACTAATCACTATTCTACAGCGTACATGTATTGGAAGTAAAAATAGCAAATTCTTAGTAACTTTGTCATGCTAAATAACAATATAAAAATCAGAAGTTCAAGTTGGCTCTGGTTTTCCCAATACAGGTAATAAAGTGTGACGCAGACATAGAGGTCTACAGACGATCCAGCTGCTGGGACCCGACATTGTCGGTACGCTTTGAAGATAATTGGAATTCCAGTGGACCAGTTAACTTTTACGAATGAGTTCAAAGCATGCCGAGAAGGCTGGCTCCCTGCCACTGAATCGTGTGTAGACCCCTTATAAACCCTAGTTTATGGGCGGTCCTATCACCTTTGGAGTAAAGGGCAATAGTCGTGCCTGGCCCCAGTCATCCAAGACCGACATCTTTAGCCAAGAATATTGGCGTCCTATCACAAATTAAATGTAGAATTAGAATTCTACGAAAAATAGACATACTAACTACCTACTTCTTTATTTGTCACTAAAACTAATATTCATTCTTAGGTAGTCGTATTTGTACCTTGTGCATGATAAGCGTTCATTTTCTGAAATAGTGCTATTTTGAAAATATGCCACGAGATTGTGTAAATACACCAACTTTTGTTATATTTGTGGTGAAGTGACTTTTGCGCATCAAAAACGTAATTTAACTCCCAAAATTAAGAAAGCGTACCAGTTGTATTTTGGTTGTAGAATTGGAGATGAAGACAAAAAATGGGCACCTCATATATGTTGCAGCAATTGTGCGAACAATCTTTTCAGTTGCCTAAGTGGAAGAGGACGTTCAACGGCTTTTGCTGTACCCATGACCTGGCGAGAACCTACAGATCATGTTACCGATTGTTATTTTTGCGTGATCCTCCTATTAGACAGGGTATTAACAAGAAAAAGAAGGATGGTAATACAATACCCCAATTTACCATCTGCCATTCGCCCGGTTGTCCATGGTGATGAACTACCTATTCCTAATCCACCTCAAGAATACAGCCTTGATTCTGACGAAGAAGCGGATGATAATGTAGATGACAACTTAGTCCAGCCATCAACATCACAAGATCCCGATTTCTCTGCCGAAGTGTCCGGTGGTGAACCACACAAAATTAATCAACGCGAATTAAGTGATCTTATAAGAGACCTTGATCTGTCCAAGGCAAAAGCGGAGTTTTTGGCATCTCGATTACAACAATGGAATTTACTATGAATTTTCCATGTATCGAAGTCGTTAAAAAGATCTTATACCTTTTTTCAAAATGGAAAATGACTTGGTTGCCTGCAAGGACATTGACGATTTAATGAGTGCTTTACACATTCCCCATGATCCTAGCAAGCGCGGGTTTTTTTTTGGGGGGGGGTGGTAACGAGGTAATTACCCCCATAACATACATATCAATAGACTTTTCAAAATAAATTTGTCGGATTTCTGTGCTATAAACTAAGCACAAGAGGTATTTTTTTTAAACTACGAGGAAGCAGATCATATTTGGGAGTTCTTCCTTGCATTTGTTGCATTTCCAATAATGACAGGAGTCATTGTCCAAAACGCAGTTAATGTTTCGTTTTCCAATTCTTCTATGTTATTAGAACATTATCTATATAATATTTTTTAAATAACCCCAAAGCCAAAAGTCGGCAGGGGTTATATCGGCAGATCTAGCTGGCCACAAATAGGACCATTATTTTCTAAAAATTAAATAATATCTAAACTACTTTGTTGTTTATTAATGTCCAGTTAGCTAAATTAATTGTTAGTTAACTAGACATTAATAAACTAGTCCTGAGTGATATATAGACACCTATCCAATCCTCCCCAAATTGAGCATTTAAATAATTTCGTGTTTCATTTCACGTATGAGCTGGGGCGCCATCGTGTTGATAAATTAATCTTTGAAATTGTCTTATAGGCATATTGTCTACAAAGAGCTCTATTTCTTGTCGTAGAATGTTAATAAAATTTTCGGCATTTAAATTACCGTGAAAAAAATGAGGACCTATTATTTGGTGTTCAATAGGTCTCCATAGTTTTAGAGAAAACCGCAAATCCCATCTAGTTTGGCCCACCTTGTACCTTACTGCCGAAAAACATAAACATAATGTTCAGTTCTATGAATAGGATAAGCTCAAGTGTCAATCAATTTTATAGCGTGTTTGATTTATTTAGTAAATCTCTTCATGATTTTGAAAATCAGACTAAATGAGCTATACTGCAGTAATTGTTATTATTTTATGTCCTTATTGTATGGTACTTATTGTACTTTGCTTTTCTCTTAACGTTTACTTTAATTTGTTCATATAAGTTTCATTATTAGGATTTTTATTACCATGTAAATTACCAATATGTAATTACCATAAAATATTATTTGGGTATTCAGCAGATAACTTTCAAAGAAACCATTCATTCCTTTCATATACCTTTGATCTAAATCTGACCAAGCTAGAATATCAACAAGAAGTTCCCTTACGAACCGACTTGTCAACTTCTTTCATACATTTAATATATCTAACATTCAATATGAAAATACAAGAAAATATCCATTCTTTCTCTATACTGATGATCTAAGTCTGATCATGCCGATATATTTTAAGAAACCTCCCTTACGAGGAATTCTTTCTAGTACCTCTAGCCCTACCTAGAGGATACTACATCACAAACAAACATTTGTTACATTTCAAAGCCAAAAACTACTAAAAAGGAAACTTCTTGTTGATATTCTAGCTTGGCCAGATTTAGATCAATGGTATGTGAAAAGAACGAGTGGTTTCTTTGAAAGTTATCTGGTGAATAGCCAAAATAATATTTTATAACAATGATGTAAGCAGAGATACAAAATACCTATTTTTTAAAAAGTATTTATATGTTAATAAATATATAAATATCATCTGATTTGTCATTTTTGGGAATTAATGATTACATTATGTAATATACAATGTACAACTATTAACAGCAATACCTTGTATCAGCTAGAGTTATAGCCATAATTACCAATATTAAATATTAAAATTATTAGGGAAGACTTTAAAAAAATATAAATAATATGCTTCTAACATGCATTAATTTCTACCGTAATTGAGCTATGGGGTACTGTAATGTTGGTCCTCATTTCTATAGTATATTATTATCTTTAACTGGCCTGCTAATGTGAAAAAACTATCCGAGAGACACACCTATAATACCGTAAGTTTATAATCTTGTCCATGATATTGCGTGATCAACTTCAAATTCTTAATAAAAATTTGCAAAAAGTTTAAATATAATTTGAATTTGCCTATTGGCACGACAATTGCGCACTTAAATTCGCCTGAAGAAATAAAAACATATATTTTTAACTAGTTTCCCTCGCAGGCAACACTGTTGCTTTCGCAAAAAAAATGTTCTAAATAAAATAATATTATAATTATATAATTATACCAAATATATTAATTATATAAAGTTTCAAAAATATTTACATTCTTACAGAATGTTTAAATATAAGTATTCATTAAAGTATTCACTATTTAAGTAACAAATTAAAAATTTGGTTTAGATTATCTGTTTGCAGCTTTAGAAAAAAATATGTATACAAAAGTTAGGAAATATGAATAAAAATATAAAAATATATAAATATAAGATTATTCCAAATGTTCAAATGACCAAATGTCGGTAATTAAAAAAATGTCACGGTAGCGCTACTGTACTCACAACGATTCACTATTCTACAGCCTACATGTATTGGAAGTAAAAATAGCAAATTCTTAGTAACTTCGTCATGCTAAATAACAATATAAAAACCAAAAGTTCAAGATGGCTCTGGTTTTCCCAATACAGGTAATAAAGTGTAACGCAGGTATAAGGGTCTACAGACGATCCAGCTGCTGGGACCCGACATTGTCGGTACGCTTTGAACATAATTGGAATTCCAGCGGACCAGTTCATTTTTACGAATGAGTTCAAAGCATGCCGACAAGGTTGGCTCCCTGCCGCTGGATCGTGTGTAGACCCCTTATAAACCCTAGTTTATGGGCGGTCCTATCACAAATAACAAGTAGAATTAGAATTCTACGAAAAATAGACATACTAACTACCTACCTCTTGATTTGTCAATAATATTCATTCTTAGGTAGTCGTATTTGTACCTTATGCATGATAAGCGTCCATTTTCAAGTAAATAGTGCCCTTTTGAAAATATGCCATGAGATTGTGTAAACACACCTAACAACTTTTGTTATATTTATGGTGAAGTGACTTTTGCGCATCAAAAACGTAATTTTACTCCCAAAATTAAGAAGGCCTACCAGTTGTATTTTGGTTGTACAATTGGAGATGAAGACAAGAAATGGGCACCTCATATATGTTGCAGCAATTGTGCGAACAATCTTTGCAGTTGGCTGAGTGGAAGAGGCTTTTGCTGTGCCCATGATCTGGCGAGAACCTACAGATCATGTTACCGATTGTTATTTTTGCGTGCGTGATACCACCTATTAGACAGGGTATTAACAAGAAAAAAAGGATGGTAATACAATTTACCCAATTTACCATCTGCCATTAGCCCGGTTGTCCATAGTGATGAACTACCTATTCCCAATCCACCTCAAGAATACAGCCTTGATTCTGACGAAGAATCGGATGATAATGTAGATGACGACTTAGTCCAGCCATCAACATCACAAGATCCCGATTTCTCTGCCGAAGTGTCCGGTGGTGAACCACACAAAATTAATCAACGCGAATTAAGTGATCTTATAAGAGACCTTGAACTGTCCAAGGCAAAAGCGGAGCTTTTGGTATCTCGATTACAACAATGGAATTTACTACAAGAAAATGTTAAAGTTTCCATGTATCGAAGTCGTCAAAAAGATCTTATACCTTTTTTCAAAATGGAAAATGACTTGGTTGCCTGCAAGGACATTGACGGTTTAATGAGTGCTTTACACATTCCCCATGATCCTAGTGACTGGAGACTTTTTATTGACGCCTCGAAACTTAGTCTAAAAGCTGTGTTACTCCTCAATGGAAATAAATTGGCATCAATTCCAATCGCCTATGCTATCCACATGAAGGAAAATAACAGTAACATGAATGTATTGCTACAAACTATAGAATATAATAAGTATAAGTGGCAGATTTGTGCAGACTTAAAAGTGATAGCTATCTTACTTGGTATGCAGCAAGGGCATACCAAATATTGCTGTTTTCTTTGTAAGTGGGACAGTCGAGCGCGATTAGAACATTACAAAAGAAAAATTTGGCCGCCAAGACTGGGTTTTGAACCAGGAGAAAAAAATGTTGCTAACATTCCATTAGTTGATTCACAAAAGGCAACACTGCCACCACTCCACATAAAACTAGGGCTTATGGAAAACTTGGTAAAAGCTATGGACAAAAAAGGACGTGCTTTGAGTTATTTAAAGCACAAATTTCCCAGACTTAGTAATGCGAAAATTAAAGAGGGAATTTTTGTGGGTCCTCAAATCAAGAACCTTTTCAAAGATGCTGAATTTGACAACATTCTAGAAGGTAATGAAAAAGCTGCTTGGAATTCCTTTAAAATGGTAGCAACACACTTTCTCGGTAACAAAAGAGCAGAAAACTATAGAGACCTTGTTGGGAATCTTCTTTCTTGCTACCAGAAATTAGGATGCAATAAGTCATTAAAAGTCCACTTTCTACATTCACACCTAGATTACTTCCCAGAAAACTGTGGTGCAGTAAGTGATAAGCATGGGGAGAGATTCCACCAGGATATTCAAAATATGGAAAAAAGATATCAGGGCAAATCAACTTCTGCGATGTTGGCAGACTACTATTGGACATGTATAAGAGATGCTCCAGAAGTAACCTATAAGAGACGGGCTAAGAAGCGCAAGAAGAATAATTAATTTTCTGATTAAAGGTTATATTCTAATTAAATATATAGTATATAACACGTATTTGAAATATATATCAAAATGGTAAATATATTTTCTCATGATGTAATTAATTGCTTTTTTTATTAAATTTATACCATAATATGTGAGTTAGGACAGTTATTACAATTTTTAGAGCCAACAATTTTTTTTATGACTATATTAGGCGTAGCGGGGACCAAGACAATGCAAATAAGTGGTTTTGGTTAACGATACAAAATAAAAGTTAAAATTTGTAGGTGTGTGATGGGCGATATTAAGTAAGGCTTTCTGTCTCATATTATTAGTTTATAGCAAGGTGTTAGTACTATGGATCCCATTTTGTTTTCTGCTAAGCTTAAATACTATAGATTGGATGGAGAGTGAATCACGCTACTTCAAAATTACCTTAGGAAGAGAACCAGGAATGTATCTTACATCAAGTCTTGTTAATACAGGGCTACCACAGCGATGCATGCTTAAACTTTTGCTTTTTTCTGTCTATATTTTTCGTACTTTCACTGGAGCAAAACAATGTAAAATTCATCAGTATGCGGATGACATTGAGGTCTCTTTTTAACCGACTTAATAAAATATAAAAAAGGAAGAAGTTCTCAATTGGACCCGTATGCATGTTTTTTTTTTTTTATATAGCTGTTCAATGGTTACTCTGTCGCAGCTTAAGTGATTTCTGCCAAATTTTTTACAAGATGTACGCTATGATCTTGCGGTGGTCCCACACGAAATTTATCAAGTTACATCTAGTGTAAGATGAACAAAAATTGCAAACAATTTTTTATATTACGAGCATATTCTAATATTTGGCGGAGTCGCCGGTGATTTCAATTAAAATTTAGTTCTCGATTAATAATAATAATGATTTTTCACAAACAACAGTGTATTATTATAACTTCCTAGCATGTCACATACCATTTCGCAATGAAATAGAGCCTGGCATGGAGGCGAACCAGCTGAAGGATGTTTTCTACGACAACAGAATGAATTGAGACTTTTATAGAGAAACGTGCCCGTTGAACAATTTACTTTTAGAAACGAATTATATAGCACGTTCTCGCAAAGGCCGTTGTTTTCAATGCTCTTAATGATGACAAAGAAGGAAACTGCATTAACTGCATTACAGACCTGACATATTTACGCTGGCGAAAAAATATTTCACAAACCAAATAGTAAAATTGGTTGGAAAGGGCTCCAGTTGACGGTGAAAATTTAAGCAAAGTTATAGAAGCTGTTCTAAGTGGTGATGGTAGCAAAATCTCTCTGAAGTAAATAAAGTGAGGTTTATGATATTTATAATGTGAAGCTTATCACTATTCCTTAATACCTAAAATGTTTTGATGAAAGTACACTTATAAGGCAAAGATGGATATTAGGAAAGTGTTCACAGAAGAAGAACTGTATTATTTAAGACCTCATCTTTACATTTCTGAAAAATTAAATGAATAAAAAAAAATAAGTACCAAAAATTGTTTCAAGTTGTAACAGTCTTCCCTATATTAAACATGTTTTTTAATTTAACGAAAAGCAGACAATAAAATCACATCACATGTAACTCAACTCCCTTTATCCCCGAAAGCCTGACATAAATTTGTGCGGGAGGGGGCTACAGATATGGAGACAAGAGACACACAACCAGTATCTAGGTATACTAGTATTAATTTCTTTCTCCGAAAATATCCCAGTGTCGCGCCCGGGAATCGAACCAGAAACATCAGGATTAGTGCTTCGGACTCGGCGAGACGAGATCGAGACTGGGCCAGTCTCGTATCGGGCTCGGGATCGTGCGTAAAGTATCGAGCTCGTTATCGGTCTCGTACCCGAGACTCTCGGGTCTCGGTGCCCGTAACCTTAAACATCGCATATACTCGGCAACAGTGCAACGTTGTCGCAGTATCAAACCGCAAATCAAAACAATTTGTGCAATAATTTTAAGTGTCTTTTTTAATTGACAAAATCAAGAATATTAAGATGCCGAAACGCAAACGGAACTGGACCTAGAGCTGAAAAAGAAAATGGTGGAAAATGCACCAAACAAATTTTCCTCATTTGTCTAAGATGGCACGAGATATTTTCAGCGTGATAGCTACGTCAGTACCTCCAGAGAGATTATTTTCCAAAGCAGCCTTAGTAATACGGAAACATCGAAGCTGTTTAAATAAAGATTCTGCCAGAGGTCTTCTCTGTTTGAATTCATGGGCAACTTGTAAACTTACAGAAAAGCTTAAATTTTTTTTTAAAATATATCTTGTTATTACGTACTAAAATTATTTACATATAAGATACATTATTTATTGTTTTTATTTTATAACTGCGAGTATTAATAAACTGTTTTATTTATTTTAAGTTCGCTTCCATAATTCACCCATAAAAAATTATTTAATGGACACATTATCCCTTAAAGATATTTTTTTACAATGCAATGTGAAAAACACTGTAAGCATCTACCTCTATATTTATTTTAATTTAACACTATATTGTTAGGAAAATATATTTAAAAAAAATGCACCGAGACCGATATTGAACGAGACTATCGGGGGACCGGTGTCGGTCTCGCTCTCTGTCTCGGCCGCAAGGTCTCGGTCTTGCTCTCGGGCTCGGGGCTCGTTACGAGACCGAGAGCGAGGCCGAAAAAATCTCGGTATCGTCAGAAGCACTAATCAGAGTGACTGCCAAGAGTGTTTATTTCGCAGTCGTACAAGACAGAAAACAAAAATTACTTTTAACATAGGAGGCAATGGAACTAAACAATTCACAATTTGGAATTTCTTGCTCGTCTTCCAACAAAATTTCCTGGATTCTCGACCAAGTTGGAATTCACAATCTCAAGTCAGTTTGGATACCCAAATACTGAATTAAAGCAAAAAATCGCTGCCCAAGGAATCAATACTTTCACATCCAGCTTTTCTATCCAAATCGCTCACAATGAAAAAAATTTTGTACGTGGAAATAATTGTTTATGGAACTTGAATAATATAATATTTGAATTCGTCTACCCCAAAAACCCATAAAACGATATGCCACAAAGGTAGTGGGGGTGGGGGGAGAAGGGGGAGTGGTAGTGGGGGTGGATGAAATAAAAAAATTTCGAGGCCTTTGATTCTTGTACACATACTAAATCACAATTTTTTTCTCACCCCCTTTTATAATAGGGTGGGGGTAGTAAGGAGGGTTTCTAATACCAATTTTTTTTTGAGACATTAGCTTCTATTGTATACTAACTACCAATTTTATGGACTCTTACCTGCTTGATTTACTTATTTACCTCCATTTATCCTAATTTACCCCTCAACCCTTCAAAGGAATAAGATGAAAATATAATCTAGTTCCAGATCTCATTAAAATACATACGTGTACCAAATTTGAAGTCAATATCTTAAACGGTTCCAGAGTAATCGTGCGCACAAAAAAGTTACAGACAGACAGACCGACAGACAGAAAATTTTTTTGCTCAAACTTAAAATCTCGACGTTTCTTGTTATTCTAAGCCTATTTGAAGAATAAAAATTTTTTTAAAAGTTTTGTCGCTACTATACTTCCACTGGATGTGGAAGTAAAATGTTTGTTCTTAGTTATTTTTCCACATCCCATATGATGACGAGATGACTGAACTATACTGTATCATTTAGCTTGCACATTTCAAAAATTCGTATTAAAAAGACATAGTATTTTCGTATAATAACACTTTTAAATTACTATTAAATATGTAATTTAAAATAATTTTAAAAAATGTATGTATAATCATGTATAGTTTAATAATAAACCAATATTCGTTCCTCAAATAACACATTGATGATTTTTTGTGATTATTAGAGGCCATTTAACATAAAATGCTGATTATTGAGTAAGATTCCTGTAGGCTAATGACGATAAATTATACGTAGCAACTTTCTTAACTGCATACAGTTTTTTTTGAGAATTACAAGGCATGTCACGGTTTTTCATGTTTTACCATAGAATTTGCAACATTTAATTTCTATAAATTTTTAATAAGGTAGCTAGGATATCCATTGCAAATTTCATTTATATGAAAGTCCCCGTTTATCTCTATTGTATATGTATGAAAGCAACGCCCAGTAGCTATATTTTTCATAGCTGTAAAGAATAGAGCCGAGAATTTTTACACATTGAAATATTTCTGCTGGTCACGACAAATACATATTATTTTCTGCCTCCGTTCGGCATTTTTTAATTCGACCAACACATTGTTTATATCGCCATTGTTCGCGCTCTTTTATTCGGATTGTGTGGTATCTAATATATTCATTGTTTTTGTTTCTATTATCTGTTTATCGATGTAGTCCGCGTTTCTAAATTTAGACGTGGGCTTTTACCTCCTCCTGAGAAATTTAGTTGTATTTATGTAGCACAGGACATAACTTCATTTAAATTTCCTGCGCAAGTATAATTTCAGGAACAAAATGTGAATTTGATTCTACCGAGAGAAGTTCGCAAATGAGAATTTCGAATTTTTTTAAATGCAATTATTACGATTCATACAGACTGTCCATTTTATCAGGGCCCTCGAGAATATCTCACTCAATATTGGCCGTGCAAAAAAATTGTTTCTACGAAAATTGTGCCGATTTTTATAAGCTACAAAATGGTTTAAAGACATTTGAAATACATGACCTACTTTCAAAGTTATGACAGAAAATATCGAAAATACGGAATATTTATAAGCAAAATATTTTCGTTATTTGAAGAGATACGACGAAAATTCTAAAGCGACAATTTGTTGAAAAACAGAATATTTCAACGAGGTTTTATTTAAATTTTTTCAAAACCGTTGTATTTTGAGATTTACTCTTCAGGGTGTTAAATTTTTTTTTTTTTTTGAAACGGGAGGAAAATGGCGTCAGTAAATAGAGTATTTTTCTTCCTTTTCAACGATATATCACATGTCATATTTATTCATTGGAACTAATCAAGTAATTATTAAAACATTTTTTAACCAATAATTTTTTGGCTATGGAAAAACTTGACAATTTAATTTTTTGACAGATCATCTCAGTTAACAGTTCAACCCTCACTCACTCACATTCGTTTAAGAATTTAGAATTTACAAAAATGATTTTCACACACATTGACCGTTATAATATGTTCCTTACATATTGCTAATGCAATTTTAACTCTGGATTAGCTGCAGTAGAATATAGAAACAGATTTTCACAAGCACTACAGCCGAATAAAACTCTGTTCAGAAAACTAGCTACGAAACTGAAAAGTAATGATTCATTTTTAAAGAAGGCAAGGATGAACAGTGTTACTGAAAATGTGAATATGGTAAACCGAGTTATTAATTAAATAAGAAACAAAAATGTAAAAAATTTTTTAAACATCATTAAGAGAAGTTCAAATTGTTTGTCGTATAAATAAAAAAAGTGTTAAAAAATCATTATAGAAAAATGGTGTTATTATGTTAAAAAAGTTCACAATTTACAACTACAGGACGAACCAAGCGTGCCGATTCATTAATATGTAGTAAAATACTTTTAGTGGAGTGAACGTAGTCAAAAAAGAGGCATTGTTTCGGAATAATTCGTAATTGCATAAAAATTCATAAAAACTTTTTAAATGTGTTCTAAATAAGTATCAAAGTTCAAAGTCTACCGGTTGGTATTGTACGCTAAATCTCTATTTGTTTACTAATAACAAAAGAACTGCAAAATTAGTTGTTAAATGAAATATCTCGAAAATTAATCGAGGAAAAATCATACTAGGGGTTTTTGGGTATGCTGATTACAAATTTGATGTCAGATTTGCAAAATTCAAAATGGCGGATACAAAATGGCCGACCGAAACGTATTATGAGCATTAATTGGTTTTTACGGGTTTTCGGGTATGCTGATGATGAATCTGATGTCAAATTCACAAAAATTGTGTAGATAAATGTAAAATGTTTAATGTAAATAAATACAATGTGCTATAAAAATACTTTTATTATAAACTACAATGAAAGGAAGTATTTTGACTATAATATATGATACATACCGTTTTTCAATCAAGAATGTAATAAAAAAAACTTTATTTACGAACATACAGTGATTGTCCGATAATTCATTTTTAAATACAAACACGTAGAACGAAAATGGCAGATAAAACTTTTTAGTTGCTCCCGAAATATTAAATAGTGTTTTGAACTCAATGCCTCTCCGCGCTCGATTCTGCATAAGTCCTGGGTGCTATATTAATTTTCATAATTAGGTAATTTTTTTGTCAGCTGAATTTACTTTATTATTTATAATTATGTTAATGTTTGATTATAGTAAATATTTGAGGAACTTACTGAATTTTTTAATTGTTTTATTTAATCATATTTCTCCACGGCAAGTATGATGTTAGTTAAAAAAAATATTGGTTTAAAAAATGTTTTTATAATTACTTGCTTAGTTCCAGTGAATAAATATGGCACGTGATCTATCGTTGAAATATAGAGGAAAACACTGCATTTAATGCCGCCATTTTCCGTCCGATTCTATCTCTTCAAATGTTTTATATGTATATTTTGCTTAGATATATTCCGCATTTTCGATATTTTCTGTCAGAACTCTTAAAGTAGGCCATGGATTTCAAAGGTCTCTAAACCATTTTGTAGCTTATAAAAATCGGCACAATTTTCGTAGAAACATTTTTTTTTGCACGACCGATATTAGGTGAGATATTTTCGAGGGCCCTGATAAAATGAACAGCCTGTATATTACTTGTGCTGGTACGCACTGATAGTTCTTTTGTAACTAAGAAATCACTTATCACAAATCACAATAAAAATTTGCTCATGTAGATCGCACGCTTGGCAACCATTTCTAGATACACCCAATTTCAGTCAAAGCTTTTAAAAGGACAATTTCATATACTGTACATTACTTATTTTAGTTGTCCTTTTCTTGTAGTACTGGCAGCATCATGCCATACGGTCCCACAAATTCCGTTTCTTCAACTCTTTTTGTGACGCGTTCAATTGTGTATGATATACCAATGATGTAAACACCCCGGTACATCAGGGTTATCTTCCTATAAATAATTGTAGAACTTAGGATAAGGCATTCAATATTAACATTAGTCTTGTAGCCGAAGGCTATGCTGTATTGACTGCTGTATACATTTTGTTGTGTAAAAACTATTTCTACTAGAGATTGTACATTGTATAATTTATTGAAAAATGATTATAAATCTAAAATTGTTAATTCAAAAAAATTACATATGACAATTTCATAAACAAGTCTGTCAACAAAATGCGTTATAGTTGGAAATTAATAAATTTCAAGATCAATAAATCCAGCTCGTGCTCTCCCGAACACGATATCTCACCAGATTCTTTTAATACGTACTTCTCTACAACTGTTGAACAATTGATTAATTTGTTGCCATCAGTGGACGTTTCTGCCACAGACCATTTAAAAAATGTACCTAATGTTAATTCCTCCTTTTTCCTTGATCCGGCAACTTCTCTTGAGGTTAGGGAAGCAGTTAATAGCTTAAAAAATTCTAGTTACATTGACGTATATGTTATAAATAACTTAATCCTTAAAGAAACCATTGACATAATTATACACCCTCTTACTCTTCTTATTAGTGTCAGTATTCGCGAGGGGCACTTCCCTGATATTAATTTTATCGACAACTACCGTCCTATCTCCATCATTCCCATATTTGAAAAATTAATTGAAATTATTCTCAAAAAAAACTTTCTTAGATCGTAATAATGTTTTAAATTGTCGTCAATTTGGTTTTAGAAATAAATGTTCCACCACTATGGCAGTATTTAAATTAGTGTGCGACATAGTTGAGGGCCTTGAAGAAGGCGTCTATTAGCTTGTGCGACCTCTCCAAGGCCTTTGACTGTGTCTCACATAAAATACCATACTGGATATGATGAGTTTTTAAGGAATTCGAGGTTTGCCATTGAATCTTTTCTATGCCTACCTTAACAACAGACTTCAGTGTGTCTTTATAGATAATTTAAACTCAGAACTTCTTCCTGTTAAACATGAGGTTCCTCAAGGCTCTGTTTTGGGGCCCCTACTCTTTATATTATACGTCAATGATTTTTTTCACTTTATGTTACTAAAGAAATGCATAGCTTATGCTAACAATACATCCATTATTGATTTTAATTTGAATATTCCTGACGTAAGTGAATTATACACCAAGCTGGTGCTTGGTTCTCTTCGAATAATCTTAAATCAAACGAAGAAAAACCCAACTAATAATTCACCAATCAAGGGTAACAGTGTTAAAATTCTGGTCCAATCATGTGGAGCAACACACACAAATTATCAAGTTCGATATTCATGCTACGTAGGCTAAAAACCAACTCTGTTCTAAAACCTTAAGAGCATGCTGTTTTTCATTATTTCTTGCTCATATTAATTATGCTATCCTCCTATGGGGTGGATCGTCTCGGGCAGCTGTAATCTTTCGTCTGCAGAAGAAAGCAGTCGGGTTAATTGTTAATGCCTAAGAGTATTGGTATAATGCCGGTTCCTTATCTTCACATTTATGTTATGTTACGTTCACTTGGGAACTTTACGTGTATTTATTAAATTCCTATATATCACACCTAAGAGTTAAGAAATACTGTACGAGTATTTACCATCTTTTAGTTGTTTATGCTCAGATATATTATTATCCTGTACAATGTGTTTAGATTTAAGGTCAATGCCTTTTTGTATGCTTTAATTTAAACCATTATTTGTTATCTATGTTACAGTTTTTGCCAGCGGCACATTAACACCTGGGCTATACGTATAACGCGAAACAAATTCAAACAACATTTAATTATGCCTTTTCTTATTGAGTCTATCTTACACACAATACATTGGGTAGTATAGTGGGTTGCGTAGAGCTTTATCTCCCCTAGTTAAACAAATCTGGTTATTTGATATCTAGAAGTTTCTGATTTATTATAGTGTGGCAGCATTAGTCTAGTTGGAGGGAGAAGCTGCCTTATTCACTGACACGGAGAGAGATTGATTTTTTCCAGTTCTGTGGCAGCTGTAGTCAGCCACTCCAAAGTTCACGATAATTAATTAAGCAAACACTTTGCTTCCTTTGTCATTATCGGGTTTTACTTAAGTGAAAAGAACAGTAAAAGGAGTTTTGCTGCTTATTTATTTTGCTGTTTATTTATTTTGCTGTTTATTTGTTTTTGCTGCTTATTTATTTTGCTATTTAAATAGTTAAATATTTAATTATTTTGCTGCTTAATTAAGTTGCTGTTAAATTTGGACAATTAACTTGAACACCACGTGGATTGTTTGATTAATCCAGTTAAATCATTTTGGAATCCATACAAACACGTTTTCCACGTTTCCATGCAATTAGATCAGCATACAGCATTCAATGGAAATCATTTGGTTTAGTTTAGTTTGGTTGCACGAATAAAAATTTATATATCACAAAGTCATAGTCCATTCAGTTTAGTCAACTTTAGTTTAGTCAAATCAGCAAAACCCCAGCGTATACAGGTGATTGAGACATCCAGGCACATCTTGAGCCGCCCGTGTTAATGAGGTCGCTGACAGAAATTTCCGGAATCCATCAGGATCCATCTTGTACCGTGAGAAAGTGTAAAGTTCTAATTTTTAGTTAAGTTGTATATTTATTGCATAAAGACAATTTTTTTTTACCATCGACGAATTTTTATGAAGTCATAATTCACTTATCAAATTTTTTATGTGATTTAAATTTAATATATTATTGCACTTAATTATTAATTTAAGATTTCAATAACGTTTGTTTTCATTTATAATAATTTAATCTTAATGATAATCAACAAAAATATTTTAATGATCTAAGATTTTGATAATTTTTGACTATCACCATTTTTCTCTTTTGAATTGTAAAATTTGTCATTTTTGGAAGTTCGCTGAAATAAATTGTGATTTTTTATCTTAAATTTATTTTCTCATTATCCCTGTTTGTGTCTGTCTCATAAATACGATCGAATCTCTCCACAGCGGTTGATCTCACCACTTGCAGGGTAGCTTAAATCTCTCAAATCTTTCTGTGGATGGCGCCCTCTAATTAATATCATTAATAAAACTACCCCTGAGTGTTGAGACAAACTGGCTTGGCAGGGTATCGAGAAAATATTGGTTTATTCTCATTCTCATCTAAAAATAAAAATCGAACTCACGACCCGGCCCCGCAATAGATCCGCTAGCCGTATGCACACACCATTCGCGTTTTATCTGAATCTTTTTCGGACTTTACCTTAACCGGTATTTCCGAATTAAATTTTTGTAAAGCCAGTGGTGATGAATTCCTTTTGTACTAAGATTTTTATTCGTATGGTACTAGGTCTGCCATTCAGTCTTGTCTTAGATTAACAAAATCACAGAATAACACTCTAAACCTTCAGTAATACAATCACATTCCTAATGATGTACAATATCTTAATTTTAATAGTTTCAAGAACTCAATAAAAAAATACATTTTAAAATATTGTTTCTATTCAATTGATGAATTTGTAAACACACAAAGGAGGAGGGTCTCTAAGGCCGGTTTTCGGCCTATTTTATTTCTTGAGGAAAAAATTTAAAAAACATTTTTTAGTATCTACTAACAATATTAAATCGATTCCGCCCCAAAAGAAACTTTCCCGCACTCACCTCCCCTATTTATACCCCCCTAAACTATTAGATAAGCAGCATTCAGTTGATTTTTTCTGCAGGTCATTGAAACATTTAACAACAAGGATATTTTTTATTTTGTACTTTTATTTTCGTTGTTTCGGAAGAGGTGGGAGGGGGAGGAGGGGGTGACAAGGGGTAATAAGGGAAGGTGGGGGAAAGTTTCGTTTGGGGTGAAATCGATTAAATATTGATAGTAGATACTAAAAATGTGTTTTTCAAATTTTTTCCTCAAGAAATAAAATAGGCCGAAAACCGGCCTTAGAGACCCTCCTCCTTTGTTGATATCTTTTAGTTTAACCTCTGGTTGTTTGATAGGCCATTACATGGGAGCTTGCCACCTCTTTCTTTTTTTTTGTATTTTTCATATTGTGTGAAGTATTTGTATATGTAGTGATGAGTATACATTTTTTATATTTTTGTATTTTCTATTTTTGGCTTGCCAAAAACGTGTTTTGTAACTTGGTCAAATAAAATATCTATCTATCTATCTATCTATTGTTTCATTATTTATCATATTATGTAACATTATTTCTGAAATTAAAATCTTTTTAAAAATTAATATTTCGGAGTGATAAATATAACTCTCCTAGACATATTTTACATCAAGAATAGGCAATTCTAAGAATGATAGAAAAATTGTATGTACCTAATGTGGTATTTATTTATTTTATTTGTGCTTGCCTTTTTACAAATGTATTATGAGTCTCAGTTTATTAAAGACATCAAACATTTTTTATGGTCAGTCACTATTCTCCGAATAATGAGTAAGTCATCAAAATAATCCAATTCCCAAACCACGTCGTATTGTTTGAAAATATTTGAGATCTGGGAATTTTGTCTGTGATTCGTTACAATTATCGGTGTGGCTAAATTAGCTATTATTTTTCAACAATTAGGTACAAATAGAGCAAAATTTAATTGATTATTTAAAGTTAATATTAATGCGAACTTCAGTCTATAATTTTAGAGGACATACTGACATGACCCCTGAAAGTAAAAATTTCAAGAGTGAAACATTAATTCTACTATGACATTTTTAAGAATATAAAAAGGGGGATTTTATCCTGATTGCAACTTTGTTAATAAAGTTGGTTCGTCACCAAGGTCAGCTGGAATACGGCAATGAAACTCACACACGTCACTAAGCTTAAGAGACACCAAGGACAATTGAAATCTAAGTTCATCATATATATCGTTAATTTTGCCGTCACGGTAGCTCAGTCGGTTAAGGCGTATTGAGTGGCGAATATGCTGACCGACTGTCTATCGCGCTCTGAGTTCGAGCCCCAGCCCCGGTATTGACAACACCGGTGGTTACGAATGTATGTCTGCGTTTTGCTAAATGTGTAACCCCCTTCCGGACAGCCTTGGCTTTGGTTTTGGAGATTGTCTACTATCTGTGGTGTGTGTTTATGTTAATTCTGCGAATATTCCAATAAATTAGTACTTGGCGATAAGTAGAGTTCGGAATTTACAACTTCATGAAGTACAGTTTTAGCAATTCTATGAAGACTCTGTGCTGTATTTGTTATAAGTTCCCTTCAAAATTTTTCCAGTAGCTGGCATATAAGAAAGTCTATCGGTAACAAATAATAGCAACTTTTTACTATTTTCTGCTTATTTTTGCTCCATAACTTTCGTAGAGAGGGGCCGTTCAAAAAACATCACAAAATGTCATAACAATGATAAATTTAACAAATGGAAATAATGCTTATAAACTCCAAAATAGATATAATTTGCATTGCTGAGCACTGGATATGTATGGATAATGTTGACAATATAAAGATACCAAATTATAATATAAGTTGATTTTCTCGAATTAATCATGGTGGATCTCTAATATTGGTAAATGCCAATATCAAGACGAATGAAATTATTTCAATAAAACAGCTCTCAGTCGAAAGTCATATTGAAATATGCGCGGTAAATTGTAACATTTATAATAAAACATATAGTGTCATAGTTGCATATAGGCCATCAAATGGGGATATAGGCGTGTTTATTATGAATCTAACACATACATTAAAAATTGCTTATGAAATGCCTAGGAATATTATATTATGTGGTGATTTTAACATAGACTCGAAGAAAAAATGTCTTAACACCAACATGTTACACGATGCATTTAACTCTTTTGAACTAAATCTAACTTCCTCTAATGCCACTAGAATATTTACTAATAGTCTTAACCAAACCAGCCTCTCAAGAATTGATTATATGGTAACTAATCTGTCAACAAATCTATCAAAATGTGAATTATACAACCCGAATATTGGTGATCACCTTGGACATATTCTAACTATGGAAACGAATGAAATTACTCTTAACAGCAGTTCTGAAATAATTTTCAATAAGAGGTGTATAAATGCTGGAAATATGGCAACTTTCAATTTTGAAATTAATCGAGTAAACTGGAATGAAATGCAGGAACTTAACATAGATGACTCTTTTTATTTTTTCATCAACACGGTTATATGGTGTTTTAATGTTGGTTGCCCATAATAAAAAAATATACTATACATAGCAATAGAAGACAAAACTACAGAAAAAGAACGGCTAACAGAGGAGTTAATACATCAAAGCAATTATATAAAAAAATCTTTATTGGCCAATGACTCATTCAAAGCAGTGACGTCAAAACACTATACAATGTAGGAAACAATGAAATACAAAAATAACATTAAGTCAGTGAAGCAAAACTTTTACAAAAATAAAATATGCAATACGTCTAACAAATGAAAGGAAACCTGGAAAATTGTCAATGATAAGCTAAGTCGAAATCAGCGTAATGATAAAAATATTGTTCTAAAATATAATAATGAACAAACTAGTGACAAAAACAAAATAGTAAATATATTTGCTCACCACTTTGCAGATGATACAAAAAATAAAATAGGTGCACTTATATTCTACATCCTACAACATATGCTGCTAAAAATATGGAGAGAGTATTTATTTGTCAAAAGAGGATCATAAGGTCTATATTTAATATGAGTTGCAGAGTAACATACAAAAACAAAAAAATCCTCACGACACCATGCATTTTTATGTTTAAATGCCTCTGTTATATAAAAAAATATATATGGACCTTTTTGTCATAAGAAATTAGAATCATCCATATAACACAAGGCGTGGTGATTTTGTTGAGCATACCAAATCACTTGACGAGAACATTTAAACACTCTCCACGTTACAAGTGTATAGTATTATAACCTACCACAAAAAAATCAGAAAGATTTCACAGTATAATAGTTATAAAAAACGTAGTAAAAGGCTTGCTTTTAGAAGATGGTTACTAAGTACAAATGAGTATTTTAATAGATAAAATTAGGTACTGAAATTATCCTTGGATATTCTGAATATTGTTTGTCTATGATATAGTTAGTACTATGTTCTTTACTTACTTGCTTTATGTTATTTTATACAGTTTGACTAATCATTACATAGTTTTGTTTAATTTTAATTTTATATTGTAGTAATTATCTATTTAATTGTTTATTTTATATTATCCCATAAAACCAACTTGCCATACCGTTCATTTCTGTACCTCAGTGGTGAATAGAATTATTATTATTATATTATTATTATATTGGCACCGTATTCGCCTTTGTAGTGTTGAAATACGTTTTCAGTTTCATTGTGGTCAAATTGTTTCAATACGGCTATTTCAAGATGGCGTCGAATTTTTGAGATAAATATAAACCTTTCTATAGAAATACCAAACCGTAAAACCTAAATCCTAAATAGATCCATCTGTTACAAGAATAGAGGTAAGAGATAAACAAAAAACCCGCTGCTCAAGGAATCACTAATTCCACATCCAGATTTTCTATCCAAGTCACTCACAACGAAAAAATTTTGTATGTGGAAATAATTGTTTATGGAACTTTAATAATATAATATTTGAAATCCTCTACACCAAAAACCCATAAAACGATACCCCACATCGGTAGTGGGGTGGGGGTGGTGATAGGGGGTGGTAGTGGGGGTGGATGAAGTAAAAAAATATTTTGAGGTTTCTGGTTCTTGTACACACACTAAATCACAAATTTTTTTCATCCCCTTTAATAATAGGGTGGGGGTGGTAATGGGGGTGGCTAATGCCAAAATTTGTTTTGAGACCTTAGCTTCTCTTGTATATACTAAATACCAATTTTATGGACTCTTACCTGCTTGATTTACCTATTTACCCCAAATTTACTCCCATTTACCCCCCAACCCTTCGACGGAACAAGATGAAAATATAATCTAGTTCTAGATCTCGTTAAAGTACATATGTGTACCAAATTTCAAGTCAATATCTCAAACGGTTCCAGAGTAAACGTGCGCACAAAAAAAAAGTTACAGACCAACAGACCGACCGACAGATAGACCGACAGACCGACAAACCGACAGACCGACAGAAATTTTTTTTCGCTCAAACTTAAAATCTCGACGTTTCATGACATTCTAAGCCTATTTGAACAATAAAAATTTTTAAAAAGTTTTTTGTCGTTACTATACTTCCACCAGATGTGGAAGTAATATACAAACATATATATCACCTCTGTACTGTCGGAGGTAAAAATAAATACATGGAGAAGAAAGCCAGGAGACTCTGAATAGATGGAGATTAAAAAACTAGTGAAAAGTGTGTGCATAAAACAGATGATTACAGATTTCCACAAAAATATTCAACTTTAGCGGTCCTGGATTTTAAAAATTGGAACAGAGATTAAAATATAAGCGGGGACGAAAATCAAGAGGATCTGAGCAGCTCATGATTAAAAAATAGTTACTCGTGCTTTTAAATCTTATCTATAAATTTTGCTCAAGCTAAGTTGTCAAAAGGTAATATAATTCGTGTAAATTAGCAGTTTATTATCAAAGATTAAATCCGATAATAAACTGTCAATTAACACTCTTATAAAATTCTAAGCACTAGTAATATTACACACGACAAAAAAATTCACATGCTGAGTTTTAAGATGATAACATTGGGAGATGTTAAAATTACGTATAGCAATTATTCCTAAAAAATCAAATTAGTTTCAAAAACTTGCGAAAAATATACTATAAAATATTATAAAATTATATGTAGATTTCAATAATCGTCGAGGAGTATAATATTTACGTTCAGTTAGTTTTAAATCGAAACATGTAAACTACATCTCCTTGTACACATTTTTTAGTCATCGGTAGGCGTTGAACATCATTTTCCTCAAGTTTACATAAGCTAGCCCATGTAATAATTTAAACACCTTTTAGATTTATTTGGGTTTTATCAAATTATATGTTATAAAACACTGATAAAATCCATGTAAATCTAAGAGGTATTTAAATTATTACTTGGGAGGTCCACTTTCTCGGAAGAAAAGTTATTTCATCATTTCAAAATAGTATACAGAATGTCTCGTACTTAGTGAACATACAGCAATTTTACTTGTAGCTGTAGATCATATCAAAATATAAGGCTTAAGCTAATTTATTTTTCTACTAAGTTGCATCCCTGCACTCTACTCGTATCTTTCTGTTTTTCTGGAAAATAATTTCTACACCTACGTCAAATCAACAGTTAGATAGTGTTTTTGATAAAATATAGGAATAGGAATAGAAATATAAAAACCACGCATTTTGCTGATGTTTTGGAAACCAAAACTGTTCCCTTTCTCAAAACTTTGTTAGACATTTTCTTACGTACTTAAATACCATGCAAATCCAGTAAAAACATTTTTTGACACGATGCGTATACTATTTTCTCGTATTTTATGTTAAAATTTATTAATAAACATATATTTACATTTTGTGTAGTATAATATTCTAAACTAAAAATGTTTAAAAAAGCATAGTGTAGCGTACTCACTCACATATATGAGAATATATATGTATAATTACTATAGTTATAAAATAAAAAAAAATTATTATGAAAAAGTATATTTTGAAAGTTGAAATGCAAATCTTTAGAACGATATTTTTATATTTATTATTATAGCTTTAATTTAACGCTATACATAGACTCTCAGTAACATGAAAACCTGACAGTACTTGTTTTCTGTTCATAGCAACATTCAAACAGACTCGTTCTTGGAGATCCAATTTAAAATTGATGGATCTGGATGATGAATATAACGTGAAAAATTACTCGGAAGCTGCACCAAGAAAGTTAAATCACCTGACAAAACCTTAATGCTGGCCTATCTTTATGATAAAGTAAGATATTTGATATTATTAAAAGTTTTTTAAACATTCATTTGTTACTTCAGGCCCTCAAAAGGCATAAAGGGATAGCAGTATTGGCAGTCAACCAGCGTGGGATATGTCGAGGAAAACGTTGGTAACACGGTAAAAACTTCAAAAATGATATTTAGCCAAAAATCAGAAGCACCCCAAGGAGGCCGTTCAAAAATTGTGGTGCGTGAAGAAATTTTTAGCAACAATAAATTGTTATAGTAAGGTCCTAACTTTATTAGAAAAGGTTACTGAGTTGTAACCCTTTCCAATTTAAACAATTTTATTTTTAATACATATAAGTAATATTATCTAAGATAATTTTTTTTAGTTTTAATGACAATGACATTATTATGCAATAATTGTTGCTATGCTATAAAGTGGCCCTTTACTGTACGATTTCGAGAACATTAATATAGTACATTTACCTAATAAAATACGAAAAAATATATTATATTTATATTTCTATTGATATCATTTATAAAAAACATCCCCTTACTGTTCTTCTGACATAAAAGTTACAGGCATATAGCTTATTTTCCAGTAATATACCGAATAAGAGAGGAGGCGTCCTGACGTCTACGATTGGCTTTAGTTGCAGAAATATTGTATTATTTTCAGGTGACTAATACAGCGAAAACACTGGTCCACCATGTTTAACATCGATTTGGAAATCTTCCCTTTGTTATCCCTCGGACTTAGGGAAAAAAATGGGCGGATGCTCCATCCTGCTGGACGTATTTAAGTTGCAAATAATTCAATAATTCCTTAGGAAGTCTTCTTCGCTATTTTCGGACACTCTGTTTCCAATTTTTGGATTCTTGCGAATTGAACATTGTATTACGAGTGTTCGCATTTAATTGCATTTCCTAATATAACTTTTTTTCTTAATTTTTATATACAAGAATTAATAAATTCGGTTTTGCAATACGTTTGACACTTTACGATGCCATATGCTCTGCTGTTTTGCACCTTGCAAATTACTCTTAATCCGGAGATTAAGCACTTGAAAAATTCAGCTATTCGATTGCGAAATAAACCTGAGTTATATTCTGAATCGGACTGGATAGAGTGCAAATCATTCGGAACAACTAATAACAATGTATCTAACGGCCACCTACAGAATCACGCTTTCGAACTGGTTATTATACAAGAAAGGCGGCAGCAGAGCATAGGTACTAGCAGGCCGCTTTTAGCCCTTCCCTACCACTATCAAATGTACCACCACCTGACTTATTTATGTAAAATAGAGTTATTAAGAGGACATTCATCATGCGGACGTGCCTTATTGATATCTTAAGCTCGTAAATTCCCTCACTGCCTGCAGATATCCTTATGCTGGATGGCGTGCGTTGTTTTAATTTCTGCATGCAGTTCCGCGTGGGTGGGTTCATAAAAATCTTTTATGTACTAATACATTGCGTATATTGCTTATTACTATATATTCTAATGTTTAAACTATAATTCATGTTAAACGATTTACCTTGGGCCGTTTTCTCTTACAATCAATTATTTCGAATAATTTACTGTGAATTTATAGTAATGTTGTGTAAAATGAAGCAGGCGATGATTTCAATAACGCTCTCTAAAGGTACACGTATAGCCACGAGTCAATAGAATGACCTAAAAGCAAAAGGATATGACTAATTAAAATAACATAAAAAAGTGTTGAAAACTTAAAAATGTAATTACAGTTTTTGCCGTATAAGGCTCGCCTCTACTTATGTTGAATATGAAAATAATTTATTAATTTCAATATTAAGTGCCTGTTGTACTACTTCTTCGTAGCTATAGTCGTAGAGAGTAGCTTTAAGATGTGGTTCCAGATACACATCTTCTCTGTTTTAAGTTGTGGAGAAGTCATAATATATATTTGTTTCATTGTGCAGCTGACTATAGTCAGGTTTTATTTAAAGAAAATAGAAACTATTATCTCGTGCCCATATTGATCTTTTAGGAAAACTGTGGTCCTCCCAGAGGGCACATGAATTTTCGCTGTCCCAGTACTTTCAATTATGTTTGCTGATCAAGTGATTTAAGGAAAGATTGATTACTGAACTGAAACAAATATATTTTAAATTTGAACCAATTTGAACATTTCGATTCAATTCCTCGCAGAATTGAATCCTTCTGTCAAAACTTAGACTTAGGAAAAATTCATTAAAAGATAATTTAGAGCATAATTAAAAATATTTAAGGCATCAGCTCTGAAAACTCGCACAAATGGACTCATACACGTTCGCAGGAATGTAAGGCACAACGCCTGGCGCCCAATTCAAAAGTACGCCAACATTTCAATATTTTGGGGGCCAGGCTAACAATTCGAAAATTTCGCTTGGTAAACATTTTTGTGGACAAGAAGAAAAGTATATGTATGTATTTTGCATTTTAAGAAGTACACTGAAAATGAACAAGGGGCACAATTCAAAAATGCGTCAAAATATTTTTAGGTTGCTCAGCGATGACTATGTCCAAAAGGTGTAAAATTTGAAAGTGAGTCGAATTTCGTCTTTTCAAAATATTTTTTAGCGTGATGAGGCGACGTACTGAAATGGCGAGACCGAAAAATATGGCAAAGGCGCGTAGCAATTATTAAACAAAAAAACCGCTGCCCAAGGAATCACTACTTACACATCCATATTTTCTATCCAAGTCACTCACAACGAAAAAAATTTGTATGTGGAAATAATTGTTTATGGAACTTTAATAATATAATATTTGAATGCTCTACCCCAAAAACCCATAAAACGATATCCCACATCGGTAGTGGGGTGGGGGTGGTGATAGGGGGGAGGGGTTGGTAGTGGGGGTGGATGAAGTAAAAAAATATTTTGAGATTTCTGGTTCTTGTACACACACTAAATCACAATTTTTTTTCACCTCCTTTAATAGTTGGTAATGGGGGGTGGCTAATGCAAAAAATGTTTTGAGACCTTAACTTCTCTTGTATATACTAAATACCAATTTTATGAACTCTTACATGCTTGATTTACCCCAAATTTACCCCAATTTACCCCCTTTCGACGGAACAAGATGAAAATATAATCTAGTTTCAGATCTCGTTAAAGTACATATGTGTACCAAATTTCAAGTCAATATCTTAAACGGTTCCAGAGTAAATGTGTGCACACAAAAAGTTACAGGCAGACAGAACGACAGACAGACCGACAGACAGAAATTTTTTTTTCGCCCAAACTTAAAATCTCGACATTTCATGACATTCTAAGCCCATTTGAAAATAAAAATTTTTAAAAATTTTTTTGTCGTCACTATACTTCCACTGGATGTGGAAGTAATTAGATTCATCCAGCGACTTGTCAGTTGGACGAGTGGGTTGGAGAATCAGCAGAAAGCTGTGGTAGCCTAACCAAATGCAGATTTTTAAAGATAGCAAAATTATAGAGAAAACGGTCTTGTGCATAAGTAAGACAAAAAAGTAATTTGCAAAAAAGTCGCTCGAAAGCGAGGTCATGTCACATACCATAATTCGAAATTATATGGGGCAGTACGTCGCCGTAAAGGAGGCAGGAAAGCACAATAAACTCATATATAGTTGAACTCCGTTTTTGTGAATGATATAATCACTAAAAGGAACCTAAGCCAACGACTAGTGTCCCAAAATTTTGTAAGTAAAATAATTTTACATTATTTCCAGTGAGTCCAAAACCAAAGTGCCTTCATAATCTTCTGAGGAAGATGTGTGAGTCTTTTTACCAATCGATTACTATTGTATGCTCTCTATTACTGTTCACTATAAAAGGCATTCGTCCTTGCCCTGCTTGGGGAGGCGATTCAATTTAAAAATTTCATATTGTCTCTAGAAGGGCTATTGCATAAATATTATTGTATTTATTTTTTATTCTAATCAATAAATGGTATTATTTGAACTATTGTATTTTACTGACTCAATGATTATCTTTAAGTTTTTTCCCTCGAGGGCTTTTGTATGTTAGATCGGAGTTGAATATCGGGTGTCTCCTGGTCCCTCAGGTCTGTAACTCAATACACCGATCGGCTGACGAAAGCTCGAGAGGGATTTTCTATAAAAGTGAATCAGAGATCTCTAAGCACAAGATCCATTACAGTGATAGATAAACAGGGTGTCCCAGATTTAAACTGACATACTCTAGTGGAAGGTAGAGAACTCAACAGAGTTCAAAACACCCCTATACTTACCGTTGAATGTGAACCGTTTTTGAGATACGCGGTGTTTTATGGTTTTTGACCAGAACTTTAGTCCGCCATATTTTTGAAATGACTGCACATATTTAGATAAAAGGACCCCGCAATAATCCTATGGAAATCGTCTGAATCTTGGATATGTTTTAGGTTTCGTCATCCCAAGCAAAAGTCCCAATGGGCGCAAAGCTCGAAAATCAATACTTTGGCTGCTACGGAGCTTGAAAGCTCCAAGGCTCCACCACAGATTTCGTGCAGTCTTTATAGATTTTTAAATAACTTATTTTTTCGATTTTAATGTCTAGGTTTATGTTTTTGAGGTTGCTGAATTCAAATCCGATGTCAAATTGTCCAAATTGACACTTGACAGCTGTCAATTAGCTGTCAAAGTGCTTTAACAAAGTGCAAATCTTATTTTTATGTTATGAGTTTATGCTGTTAGGTAACTGAGTTACCTAAAAAGCATAAAGTCATAACAAAAAAATAAGATTTGCACTTTGTTATTGCACTTTGACAGCTAGCTGACAGCCTGTTGACAGCTGCCAATTGTCGAATTATTGTATTCACATCATGTATGAACTGAGTTACCTAAAAAGCATAAAGTCATAACAGAAAAAATTAGATTTGCACTTTGTTATTGCACTTTGACAGCTAGCTGACAGCCTGTTGACAGCTGCTAATTGTCGAATTATTGTATTCACATCATACATGAACTGAGTTACCTAAACAGCATAAACTCATAACATGAAAATACGATTTGCACTTTGTTAAGGCACTTTGACAGCTAATTTACAGCTGCCAAGTGTCAATTTGGACAATTTGACATCGGATTTGAATTTAGCAACCTCAAAAACATAAACCTAGACATTAAATTGAAAAAATCTATAAAGACTACACGAATAAATAAATCTGTGGTGGAGCTTTGGAGCTTTGAAGCTCCGTAGCAGCCAAAGTATTGATTTTCGAGCTTTGTGCCCATTGAGACTTTTGCTTGGGATGACAAAACCTAAAACATATCCAAAATTCAGACGATTTGACCGAAACCCAATTTCCATAAGATTATTGCAGGGTCCTTTGGTATACGTATTATACTCTTTTAGGTTAATGAATAGCTTAAGTGATTTTGGAAGAATTCCAGGACCGACTTCCATTTTTTTAATATGGCTCTAAGGGTCGTTAACATCACACCGTATATTATTTTTTGGTAAATGTTAGTACATTTTTAAAAAGCCTATGGACCAATTTATAAAATAATGTCATAATATTTGATGGCACGTTTATGGTTATTCTTCAATAAATTTTCAAAAGTACTGAAAGACCAACTTTGACATTCTACAAATAAACACAATCCTTGCTAACATCATTGTTTTATTAATTTTAGCTAAATACCCCGCAGACGAGGTTGTTATTTGTTTTTGTTTTGACATTAAGTGTCTCTAAGCTTTTTTAGTTTAAATTTCATCCAAAATAATACACATTCCATTTCTTTTATGAAAGAAAAATAATGTTAGTGAAGAGGCCTGAATTAACAAGCACAATTTAAAAAAATATTAAACACCTTTTGAGAATAACTTGAAAATATTAAAGACAAAAGTTTGCAATTTTATTTTGACAAAATAAATTTATTTAGAACTTTAAATAATTGAACAAAAAAAATAGATAAATGAAAATGGTGCAAATAATTAAAACTATAACTGGTTTTCAAAATGAATGACCCCAGCGTCAATACATTTTTGAGAACATTTTAATATGTTTTTCACTGACCTATCAATCACTGCCGGGTTATTTCTAATGTTATCACATACAGTAATATTTTTTTCTAGAAGCTGTTCTCGTGTATTGAACTCTTCATTGTACACCTCTGACTTGAGGTGACCCCATAAAAAATAATCTAGAGGTGTAAGATCAGGAGACCTCGGTGGCCAGTTTACCGGACCTCCGCTAACAATCCATCTGTTGGTGTAATGCTGGTTCAGATGATCCCGGACCGGTGCAGAAAAAGCACCATCTTGCTGAAACCACAAACCCCTAGTATTGATCTAATAAATCTGGCAAGATATCTCTAACAAAGTTTAAATAAACTTCACCATTTAGCCTTTCTTCAAACATGTGGGGCCCCATTAGATGATTATTATAAATAGCACACTACACATTAATATTAAATCTGTATTGGGAATGTTTATGAATCACTGCATGTGGATTTTGGTTGCCCAAACATGCTGATTTCTACAGTTGTTAATTACGTTACGTGTGAATTGGGCTTCATCCATGAATAGAACTTTCGATATTGTTCTTCTGTGAGCCAAAATCCACCTACAAAATGTTAAGCGGGGAACGTCGTCGCCCTCTTCTAGACGTTGAACTGTTTCAACATGGATACAAATTTTCCTTCTTTAATGTTCGCCATACTCTTGTCTTAGATACTGCTAACTCATTACTTACTTTTCTAACACTTATAGATGTATTATTTTCCACAACCTGTAATATTTGCTCTTCTTGTGGAAAAGCTCTGGGAACATGTTCATGCTTTCTCATTGACGGAAATTGTCCATGTTCCCTACTAAATTGGTATACCTCTGAAAACGTTTTATGATCTGGTGCACAGCGATTTGGAAAACGCCTTTGATACTCCCTTTTTGGAGTTCTCCCATTTCCGTCGCAAAAGCCATACACAAAAATAATATCCGCATAATCTTCATTACTAAATTGAAACGGCATCTTAAAATTTTCACTTTTATAACTGGTCACTTATTCTAATAATTACTAAGAGCGAACAGCAATTCTTATTTGTAAAATTACACATTTGACATGTGCCTACTTGGGATTTTTAATGCAACAATGTCGTGTTAATCGCATCGTTTTATTACTTATTTTTTTTATTCGTGAAATAAATGGAATATGCTTTATTTTGGACGGAAAAAACACTGAATGTCTAAACAAAAACAAATAACAACCTCTTCTGCTGGGTATTTAGCTAAAATTAATAAAATAATGATGTTAGTTAGCAACTGGATTGTGTTATTTGTAGAATGTTAAATTTGGTCTTTCAATACTTTTGAAAATTTATTGAAGAATAACCATAAACATGCCATCAAATATTATGACATTATTTTATAAACTGGTCCATAGGCTTTTTAAAAGTTTGCTAACATTTACCAAAAAATAATATACAGTGTGATGTTAACGACTCTAAGAGCCATGGAGGTCGGTCCTGGAATTTTTCCGAAATCACTTAAGCTATTTATTAACCTAAAAGAGTATAATATGTATACCAAATTTTATCTAAATATGTGCAGTCATTTCAAAAATATGTCGGACTAAAGTTCTGGTCAAAAACCATAAAATGGTTCACATTCAACGGTAAGTATAGGGGTGTTTTGAACTCAGCTGAGTGTGCTTTACCTTCCACTAGAGTATATCCGTTTAAATCTGGGACACCCTGAATAAGCTAAAGTGCATCGCCAGGAAAGCCACATTGAGAGGGAAGGCAGTTAGCAATCTACGGTAAGTACAGCTTTTACCTCTCTTGTCTATTATCTCTTAAACATATCGAACTCGACTGGGAGTGGAAACAACCAAACACAATCAAGAGGTAACGCGACTGGCACCCCAAGGTGATATGTTACGTAAAATATTTATGTACATTGTAGTAAAGTAGGTCAAGTAAAAAAAGTTATTTTTGAAAATGTCACCACCTTTAATGTCTTTGTTTCATGTATGGTAGCTGGTAGCTATATACAGCTTAATACGTATGTAGCCTAGTCCACAGTATTTCTAACACACCGATCGCTTAAAAGCACTCTAAAAACCATGTATACTCGGATTTGCTTCTGATTAAACTGTTCGTCTACTGAACTATTCGTAAGTTGTTCCTGAAAAGAATATATCATAATTATTATAGCCATCATTTTATAAACGATTATCTTGCAGATTTATGTTACCAGTTTCAGTTAACTGCAATTACTGCAGTCGAAGTCTCGTGTAAATAAATGTATCCCTGTTAATAAACAATAGCTCAATGTTCTATCTGCAAAAACTAATAATAAATCAACTAAAAGTGGTTCATCTAAGATATTCTAAGATAGCAGGTGAACTATAGTAGTTGGCTCTGGCTCGTGGCGTCATGGTTGGAAACAAATGACTGGCAGAGCGAGGATAATGCCGAGCGTTACCTACTACTATTAAAATAATTATTATTGGACTTTACCTGTTCCTTATAGTAATAATTGTGCTGTTTTGACAATGCATAACTTTTTACAGTTATAAGACTTTTTACTGTAATTTATAGGATTTTTGTTTTTGTTTAAGTATGTTCAACTGCAAACAAGATGAAAAAACTATAATTAAATAGTGCTTAGTAAAACGCATGACAACAAGATTTCTGTCGTTCCCTGAAAGGGGTGGGAAAAATATTACCGAAAATAAAAATGTCATTATAGACTAGTACGTGACAGAGCATATTTGAACTTTTTCGGATTCAAATAAATGCCTCTCCTGTTTGACCGATGTAACATCATTCTTCACAAGAGAGCTTCTAAAGCTCTGATTTTTTATTTTTATATGTTTTCTGTGTTGCATTATAAAAGAAATTTGACAGTATTTGCCTAGGTCTAAATTCCATTGGAAGGTTATCATTTTTTAATATTACGTATGAAATTCTTCTAACAAGGGGCCAAAATATGTTAGACACTTTCTTGGGATTATTTTTAATTTTAGGACAGATTTAACTAACTGTAATATCTTTCTATTTCTTGAGACTAAACAATCTATTATATTTACTAAAAAAACATTGTTGGTTGTTACTTTTTTATGAATCCTAATTTGTCATTAAGATTTTCTTTTGATAAGGTCTTTGTGGTATGTAATTTTATATCAAAAAGGACTTGCATCTGTCGGTATATTATTATTATATGAATATGTTGATTTTCTGTAGATACTGAAAGTTAATTTATTTGTATTTTGTCTATGTATGGTATGATCTAAAAAGTACTTGTCAACTCCGTTTTATTTCTGTGGTGAATGAAATGTTTAGGTGTATATTGTTGATAAAATTTAATGATTTCTGTATTTTTAGAGTGTGCTCTGAATAACAAATATCATCTGCATATTCATGAAAAAAATGTGATAAATGGGATTTAAAAATAATTTTTCAATATCTTCCATAGAATTCTCCCATAAGAACATTTAGTGGGGCTAGGTATTGTTCTTTTTTTTTGTAAAATGTGTTGCCAAACTGCACATACTATTCACTTAGGCATAGCTTAAATATTGTAATGATTTAGTCTTATAACTGATTATATTAATGTTCTTAGCGTCTAACATTATTTTGATTATTTTGAGTCACGCCATATATGGTATATTTGAAAATATGTTACTAACGTCAAAAGATGCTAAGATTAATTTTCTGGAACTGCAATATGTTTAAGTTTGTTGGTAAGTCTACTGAATTCTTGAAACCATGGGATAGAGAAAAACTTCTGCGCATCCATAATACTCGAGGAAACCTACTGCGCATCCATTGTACTCGATGAAACCCACGGCGCATCCATGGTACTCGCTGAAACCCACTGTGCATCCATACTACTCGAGGAAACCCACTGCGCATCCATAGTACTCGGGAAAACCCACTGCGCATCCACAGCACTCGGGGAAACCTACTGCAAATCCATTGTACTCGAGGAAACCCACTGCGCATCTATAGTACTCGGGGAAACCCACTGCGCATCGCAATTTCATAACAATTCATTACTCTATTTGTGTGTTAAAAAATAATTATTTTAATAGACAATAAAACACATGGCGGATATGCGTCTTTCATGCTTAAAAACATCCTTCTCCCTGTTCTCCCGTTCGGGGGGGGTCTCTTCGTCAAATACGTGTCTCCTTATTTCTTCAGAGGAGCTCGTCACTGGAATATCACGTTTCTGTTTTACGCGATTTCAGAGATATGGGTACCTTTTAGAACATCTACCACCCCCGTTTTCACCCCTTCAAAAAGTGAAAAGCGAAATTTTGTCTTACTCGTGTCTAATAGATTCCAGTAAGTAGTATTTCTGCCAAATTTCATGCTTCTAGGTCTAACCATTTTTGTAAAAGCTTAAAACCCTCCCCATCCCCGTTCACCCGTTCGGGGGTCTCTTTTTGAAAACCGTCGAAATTATTTCCTCAGAAGAGCCCGTCGCTGGAATATCACGTTTCTGAGCTACGCGATTTCGGAGATATGGGTACCCTTTAGACCATCTATCATCCCCTTTTCATCCCTTCAAAAAGTGAAAATCGAAATTTCGTCTTACTCGTGTTTAATAAATTTCAATAAAGAGTATTTCTGCCAAATTTCACGCATCTAGATCTAACCGTTTCCGAAAAAGCCTAAAATTTCAACCCCCTTTTTCACCCTCTTGGGGGTCGAATTTCGAAAAATCTCTTCTTTGTGGTTGCCTACGTCATTCGAGGAACCTCTATGCAAGATTTGAAGTTTCTAGACCCAGCGGTTTGAGCTGTGAGTTGATAGATCAGTGAGTGAGTCAGTCAGTCAGTCAGGGTATTCCTTTATATATATAGATAGATGTATATCATGATACCTAGTTTGTTTAAAATTCATGTTTATATTTTTGGTTTTCGAAAATTATGTGGAATATCTGCAGAATTATTTAAAATAATTATTAAAAGAATTTAAATCAGTTTAAAGTCGTTGTTTACACAATTCTGTATTTTAATTTCAGTAATTTGGTGGTATATTTATTACATAGTATTGTTTACGATTTTTCAAACACATTTACTTTTTTTATCAGATTCTGCATATAGGTTATCGCTGCTTATTTTTTTAGCAGCAGATATAAATTTCTTGTATACTCTCTCATAGTAATCATTCTTAATCATTCACACTTTTTGTTTCACACTCTTATATAGAGATTCTTTAATTTGTTAGCTTGCTAATTTCTTATTGGAAGCATATTATAAATCTTTGGTTGTGAATATGTAATTTGTGTTTGAAACAAAGAAGATTTTATTACATAAA
Organism: Rutpela maculata; assembly: GCA_936432065.2. Lineage (NCBI taxonomy): Eukaryota > Metazoa > Arthropoda > Insecta > Coleoptera > Cerambycidae > Rutpela > Rutpela maculata. The sequence continues at coordinate 25,874,518 of OW386285.2, read as the reverse complement.
TTGAACAGTAAACAGAAAACTCTTGATTATTTCATTTCCAATGGTAATTTTGAAATCACTGTGGAGTTTTCTACAAAGACATCAACGACATTTAATCCAAATATATATTATTACCGCCCTTGGAGATACTTAAAGCATTCAATCAAACTTAAGGTATACAATTCCACCATCAATGAACGCTTCTTGTACCTGTCCAGGCAACACAATTCATTCATGAGTGTATCATTACAATGTTAAGTTCTTTCACAACAATTCTTGAAGAAGAGTAAATGGTACCGGTGTTAGTTTCGCCGTGGTTCACGTACTTCTGTGGTCGAGAGGCTACCTGATTCCACATCCGGTCTGCCACCTAAGACCACATCCTCTGTTCTTAAGCTCGCCACGAAGCATCAGCCGCATTGGCGTCTCGTCAGGGATGGAGAAGGCAATTATTAATCGTAAGATTTTAGAAGATACATACAAATACAAATTAGAAAACACTGATTACATTTATAACCCAGTCACTCTATACACGAATCTCTAAAAAATCCAACTGAATGTTTTCCAACGGGATTCTCTTTATTTTGGAGTTACAAATAATTTCTCAGAAGTCCATTAAGCCAACTGGTCGTCTACAAAAGTTACAAAGGTCAAAGGGCACGAAAGTCAGTTTTACGTTAATTTTGACTGTTATAAAATTTGTTCGTGAGATAAATCTGTATAAGAAAGGTCCTATACAAAATTTACGTAGAACCAATAGTTTTTGAAATATAGGGCTGAGAAAACTCGGGCATTGCGCTGCTTTTGTTTCCGCACCACTTTTGGGGTAGAATGCAAGGCGCATTTTTTTTTACATTGTGTCCATGGGTTACAAGTTATAGTATAATTTTGTTGATTATTGTTCGTCTTTGCTGACTTCTTCTTCTTAGTCTCCATCTATCTCTTCTATTTCCACTTCTTCCATATTTTCATCTTCATTAGCAATCATTTCAGCGGAAAATAACGAAATGAGGTCGGCTTCATCATCAAACTCGTCAATAGATTTATTACTGCCAATATTCTTTTTTTTATTTTTCACAACATCTTGGCAGACATCTTGTGGTTCATGAATTATTCTAGTTGACCTGTCTTTGTTGTATGGCACTTTTGACAATATCAATATCCAGACCTGTGCCATATGCCGCGGTTGCTTGTTAGGCACACTGTCCCGCCAAAGCCTTGTCCCATCAGCTCTTTGGTCATATCAGCCTAACGATTAAGATGGCACTCTCATTGCCGTGTATCATCTAATTTTTCCTGAATTATCAACCGTTCTACATTGTCATTTCCCCGGTTGATGTGACAAAAATATCACTGGATTCGGAAGAATACGATTCTGAAGAGTCGTCTTGAGGGACGTATTTCTTGGAGAATCGAGTTGCTGTTATAATGGGCTGTCTAGACAATTCGTAACGAACGTTTTCATATCCATATTTAGAAAGTATCAATATGTCGTCCGTCTGCCTCCTTCACTGAGGTTGAAAAAAGAGCCACTCAGAAGGTACAAAGATGGATCTATGATGGATGAATTGATAGTAATGTGTGAGCGCAGTGAGCCTAAATGTGAATTATTCAGAGCTCTAGGCAGAGCACCTCATTCATCTTCCAAAAAACATTGTATGCTATCAATGTATGTGTTCGGTAATGCATAAACAAGGATATTCGGTGGGCAACAGCTTTATTCTCCGACAGCATTAAAGGCTCTCAGATCTTATTCCTTAGAATTTAAAATTACCTGGGACTGCGGACAACTGTAAAAGACAACAGAGTGACCCATATGAGGCTGCCAGGGAACGAGGGATTACAAGGTAAAAAAAATAGCTGATCGCCTTGGAAGAAAAGATATTAGAGCTTACATTTCCTGGCTGTCCCATTTTATGGCTTATCCAATACAAAGAAAACATAGCGAAAGAATTCCTAAAATAGAAAAAGGAACAGGAGAGGTCCTAATTGAGGAATATTCCAGGCCAAATACAAGTGAAAAATCTGATAGCTTATTCGACAAAGAATTCGAGATGTTTGAACTCCGACGACACACCTTTTAATGAATCCTTACCCGGTAAGATAACACCGAGTACTCAGACAGACTGAATAACTTAGAACCGCCCTTCTTAGCAGGTGAAACTATTCCATTTGCGGGGGAAGTGAAATACTTAGGTACTACACTAGATAAATCTGAAACTCCCATCTGGAAAAGGTAATTCACAAAGCAAGACTCTCCTTGTGGACGCAGAATTTGTGGAAAAACCTGGGGCAACCATATTGGATACACATTACGGATATAAGATTAATGGTAGCGTATGCCTATAAAGTTTGGTGGTCGAAAGGGCAACAGCAAACGACCAAAGCCAAACTATCTAGTCTACAGAGACAAGCATTCCTGGCGGTAACTGATGCAATAAGTACCACACCGTCAGCTGCTCTGGAAATCCTCCTGGATCTACCCTTCTCCACATCTATTTGGAGTGAGAGGCCAGGTGGGCAACATATAAACTTCAACAAGCTGCAACCAATATGCCGTAGGCTAGCTAGGCAAGGGTGTTGAGTTGAGTAGCTTAAGGGTTGAGTTGAGTAGCTTAAGCTAGACTTCGCCCATTTGGAAATAATTGTAATGTTCAATTTTTCTAAATAAAGTCATTTATTATTATTATTATTATCATGGAATGCAACAGGCTGTCAGATGACATGGAGTGTCATGGCAACCTGGGAATGCTTTCAGATGTGATGCCTGCCGTAACCAACTACGAACTGCCTTTTACCGTCCTGTTTCCTGAAGGAGATGAATGGGATCGGAACAAAACTGACCTATAAAGCGCAGACATCTGTTGGTTCACAGACGGCTCCAAAACCCCTGAGGAAGTTGGAGCTGGAGCATACAGTTGCAACCTAAAAGTCAAAATTACTTCGATCCTGGGTAATTATGCGTCTTTCAGGCAGAAGTTCATGCCATTGAACTGTGTACAAGGAGGCTTGAACAGATGCATCCTAGACACAGATCAACAAGAATCTTTTCAGACAGCCAAGCAGCTCTCAAAGCTCTTGGCTCACATTGCTGCAATTTTAAATTGGTCTGGAACTGCCAAAAGGCTCTAGCCCGATTTTTTTACACGTACACTTGGCCTGATGACTGAATATAAGTTGTGGGTCCAACATGACACCAGGTAATTACTTTGGTCCACTTTTTCAATGGTACACTCATTGATTTTAATTGTATAATTGTTACTCAGAACCTCAGAACCAGAACCTAAAACAATAAGATTTTACCCGAATTTGGTTTCAATTTATTTCCACATAACACACATTGTTAAGAGTGTTGGTTATTCTCTTCTTCTTCTTGAAATTCTAGTACTACTAAAAGTATACTTTTTAAGAATAAGCAAATGCTTTGCTAATCCCTAAAAAAGTGGGCAACAAATAAAATAGCTACTTGCAACCTTCGGAATTATTTTTCGGATGCCACTGGCCAGCATACAAATTAACTGTCAGAAATCAGTTCTCACCGATAGCTCCCGTCTGATTGGTTTTTTGCCTGATTTTTAAAAGAGCACTACTAAAATTGTGTGAAATTTTTCTTTGCGATATATACCTACCACAAACTTTATTTGATGTAGGTTGTATATAGCACAAAATTACTAGTTATGGTCGATAAGATTTTTATTTAATAGTTATATAGATGTATAATAATTACCAGCCATTATTTCAATAATCCATTTGAAATTTAGTCGGTTGCATTTCCAAATTGGGTTTTTATGATAATTTTATTTTTAATAAATCTTCCAATATTCCATTTTTTTGTTTAAAAATGACTTAATTTTAAGATTCTAGTATATTGTTTCGTCTATGTAGTCCATGACGATTATAACACAATCTGATTGGAAGGTAAGTAAAGCAGATTTGACTCGGTTAATATCAGTAAAATATGTTGTTATTTTTGTTTGCATGTGTATCTTTATATACAGGGTGTCCCAGAATTGAGTTCCCGGACGGGAACCTGTGATTCCTGAGTTCATATTGGGCCTATTTAACCCAACTTACCTTAGTCCAAAAATGCATTCCTGAGGAAGTACATTCTCTTAAAGTGAGACAGAAAAAAAACGTTTTTTCCAATAACTTCCGTTGTATGGAAGATAAAATTTTCAAGTTTGGAAGGGAGCTGTATCTCTATAAGTACTCTATGTAAACTTGATAACAACCAAATATCTTTTGTTTCTCAATTTTTTTTCATAATAATTAATATTTGACTGGTTGTAACTTTTTAATCACCCTGTGAAATTACGAAATACTTGAACATTTTTACACAGCATTGAAAGGGCTGCAAAAAAGGTACTCTTAAAAATTTTTGTAATATCAATCAAAATACAAGAAATTATCGTTTTTTCTTCTATTTGTATTTAACATTTATTTACAGTTCTAGAACAGAATTTTGTAATAGCAGAAAAGTACTGTTTATTTTAAAAACTACATTCATAACAAATGCTCCACGTGACGTCCACCTGTTTCAGTACACAAATCAATACCTTTAAAATTTTTTGTAATATCAACCAAAAATCAAGAATTATCGTTTTTTCTTTGTAGGTCGTAAGTGCTCGTGAAACAGAAAACCTGTCGCGGTCTCATGACAAAACTTAATTAATTCGTAACGTCAAAAAATAGCAAGTATAAGATTAATTTCGGTAATCTACCAGCAACGATGAAGCAACATTCACAAGATACGGAATATTTGCTATTTTTGTATTTGGTTATTTAAAAACCACTGTATACTCTGTTCCAACTGACACTAGGGGGCAACTTTGGCAACGTGTACAGAACGCGTGCGATGAATTTAGAGAAAGGGCATAGCCGGGTAAGCATGGTGTGACTGCCCCCAAGCGTCTGGCGCTTATATTTGTGCAGTAGGAAGCAATCTTGGAAAGTAGCAATTTCACAAAATATTAGCCCGAAAAAGGGACCGGTTTGGGGTGAGTAAGGGAGGGTTGATTTTAGCAAAACTATTTTTTTTCTAAGAAACGGCGCATTCAATCGTTTTGTAAAAAATATATGTTAAAGACCTACTGAGAAAGTACTAAATAAAAAATCGTGCTCAAATTCCGAAAACAGATACAGTAAAAAAAACATATATATTATTTTCAAATTTTTTTTAGGGTAACTTATCCCTGGGGTACCAGCCTAAATTTTTTTCTGTAGCATGTCTATGGACTCACTTATGTTATATTTTTTTCCCAGTCTTGTCCGAAGATTACGCCATACTTAAAAAAAATGCCGAAGTGTGCAGTGCCGTATGCATATTTTGTGGACAATTAACTCCTTGCAAGTAAAAAAGGCCAAACTGCAAAGTAAATATGGATATCTGAGTAGTGTATACATATTAGTGACTAGTGATTATGGAGATGGTGAACGTTGTAAGAGAAACCAACATAAAGCTGCAACGCTGACAGTTAATTAGGTGCTCAATAGAGTTGACTCTTGCGCCGCAAAAATCAGTTTATAGCCGTAATGTTAAATATCATTAAGGGTAAAACCTAAAGTCAGCGGTACTATGGAGTACCTTGTCAAAGACTGTCATTATTCACATATTACCGTCGGCGGGGATAAGAGCTTGGTTGTTAACAATTTGCAGCACTAAATCGTAGCATTACTAACCTGAGAAGGATATAGATGTTAATCTTCCTCACTGTCATCTGCAATCACTGTACTCATGCTATCCTTCTGGAACAATAGGGAGAGAACTTCTGCCGGTTTAGGTATGCTTGCTAGGTATCATCCGTACGAAAGGTAATACACGACAGCAGCTACATGGGAACAACATCCAACAGTTTGATACCAATTGGCACATTCACAGAAATGTCTTCTAACGCCGACACTGTGGGGAATATAGTCGAGGAAACATCGGTAAACCTTGGTTTTGATATGACGTGAACAAACTTGTATTTTGAGTACATTGGACTGGTCCTTAGCGTACTGAAGATTGAGTGTTCCGTCTTCATTTATGACTTCGAGGTACGAAATCGTTTGTTTATATTGATACGATCCGGTAAAAAACAGTTTTAAATCCGTCATTTCTGGGAAGTCCAGTACATCTTTGCTGGAAATATCTACAAAAAGCAGTTTTGCAATTTCTTTGAATGTGCCAGTGGGAATCGAACTGTTGGATGTTGTTCCCATGTAGCTGCTGTCGTGCATTATCTTTCGCAAGGACGATATCTATCAAGCATACCTAAAGCGGCGGAAGTTCTTTCTCTATTGTTTCAGAAGGATAGCATGAGTGCAGTGATTGCAGATGACAGTGAGGAAGATTAACATCCATATCCATAACAGGTTAGTAATGCTACGATTTAGTGCTGCAAATTACCTATTAACAACACATGACTGTTAAGACCAAGCTCTTATCCCCGCCGACGGTAATATCGATAGTACCGCTGACTTTAGTTTTTACCCTTAATGATATTTAACATTCCGGCCATAAACTGATTTTTGCGGCGCAAGAGAGTTAAACTCTATTGATCACCTAATTAACTGTCAGCGTTGCAGCGTTATATTGGTTTCTCTTACAACGTTCACCATTTCCATAATCACTAATCACTAGTATGTATACACTACTCAGGTATCCATATTTACTTTGCATTTTGGCCTTCTTTACGTGCAAGGGGTTAATTGTTGACAAAAAAATATGCATACGACACTGCACACTTCGGCATTTTTTTTAAGTATGGCGTAATATTCGCACAAGACTGGGAAAAAACATAACATAAGTGAGTCCCCAGACATGCTACAGAAAAAAATTCAGGCTGGTACCCCAGGGATAAGTTACCCTAAAAAAAATTTGAAAATAATATATATGTTTTTTTTACTGTATCTGTTTTCGGAATTTGAGCATGATTTTTTATTTAGTACTTTCTCAGTAGGTCTTTAACATATATTTTTTACAAAACGATTGAATGCGCCGTTTCTAAGAAAAAAAATAGTTTTGCTAAAATCAACCCTCCCTTACTCACCCCAAACCGGTCCCTTTTTCGGGCTAATATTTTGTGAAATTGCTACTTTCCAAGATTGCTTCCTACTACACAAATATAAGCGCCAGACGCTTGGGGGCAGTCACACCATGCTTACCCGGCTATGCCCTTTTGCATATTTTCCAACGAATTCGCTCGTCATTGATGAAGAGAATTGATTTGTGTACCTACTGAAAATTTTTTATGAATGTAATTTTTTTTTTAGTAAACTGCTTTTCCATTATTACAAAATTTTATACTAGAATTGTAAATAAATGTTAAATACAGATAGAGGAAAAAACAATAATTTCTTGTGTTTTGATTGATATTACAAAAATTTTTAAGAGTACCTTTTTTGCAGCCCTTTTAATGCTGTGTAAAAATGTTCAAGTAATTCGTAATTTTACAGGGTGATTAAAAAATTACAGGCAGTCAAATATTAATTATTATGAAAAAAAATTGAGAAACAAAAGATATTTGGTTGTTATCAAGTTTACACAGGGTACTTATAGAGCTACAGCTCTCATCAAAATTTGAAAATTTTATCTTCCATACAACGGAAGTTATTGGAAAAAACTTTTTTTTTCTGTCTCACTTTAAGAGGATGTACTTCCTCAGGGATGCATTTTTGAACTAAGGTAAGTTGGGTTAAATAGGCCCAATATGAACTCAGGAATTACAGGTTCCCGTCCGGGAACTCAATTCTGGGACACCCTGTATATTAGGGTAGGCCGAAAAACACGAAAATTTGAATTTGAATTTGCAGATGGGGTAGTTTTTAATTTGTTACGATGTATCTAAAACTAATTCGGGTAAATTTTTAGCCAAATCGATTAATATCTAGCCGGCCCCCACGGCCTTGAAAATTAAGGAAAAGGTCAATTTTTCGGTTTTTAACATTTTTTAAAATTGACCTTTGAAATTTTTTTATGACTTTATTAATGTCTAAATGCGTGTGACAAAAGTTTTCCAAATATAGTTATTTATTAGGCTAGTGAGTTATGTTACATACCGTGCGTGTAATTTCCCATTAGGCATGTACATTCACGTAGCGCGAGAGATTTGACAACACCGGCAGCCGTAAATTCGTCCGTTGGTGGAGCATTCCAGCTCTGTTATTTCATTGCAGCCAGCTGGCACGCGCGATGTTGTAATTCTTCTCTCCATGCCTAGCCCGCGACTACACACACGGTATAAGTCACGCAAGAAAAGTTTAGCCCGCGAGCCCGAAGGACGAGTGGGCTAATTTTCTTAAATGGCTTATATGTAATAACTCACGTGTCTAATACAAATTTTTATCCAGCACTTTCATATAAATGCTTTTTCAGTGACGAACAATAAAATTATTAAAATGTCATGTCATCGATTCTGTGTCAGTTGTCAATGGCAAAGTCAACAGTGTTTCTCTAAAAATTATAAAATACAAGTAGCTTATTGCTAAGTAGATTCTGAATGGACGTGCCGAGGAAGCTGTGGTTGTTATCCATTTTTTTGTAACCAGGGGTTTGTTTATTAAACATTGCGTGATTAGCATTAAAATGGAAAATCGATATAATATGGAAATTCCGACCAATATTTTGCAAGAAGCCAAAGAAGCTACAGCCAATTTAATTCCAGAAAAGTCCAAAGTAACCTATTTTAAAGAATATCTACAATTTGAAAATTTTATGAAAAAAGAGGAGTTAGTGCTGTAAACGAAGAAGTGCTTCTCGCTTACTTCTCCATTTGAGTAAAAAAATTGCACCTTCTTCGATGTGGACTAAATATTCTATGATAAAGACGACTTTAAAAGTATACAGGAACTTTGATATAACAAGATATGGAAAACTTGAGTCATACTTAAAAAGCCTATCAAGAAATGTCAAACCCAAAAATGCCAAAATTTTGGAAAGAGTACATATCGAACAATATTTGATGGATGCCCCTGATGATGAGCATCTTACGTCAAAGGTTGTTCTTGCTTTTATGTATTTAATTGTTTGGGTTTTTTAGGTTGCATTGATATTGGGAGTTTGCGGTGCCTGCCGTTGCGGTGAACTGACCTACTTAAGCGTCGAAGATATAAAAGATAAAGAACAATATCTATATATATCCATTCCAGATACCAAGACCAATAAATCAAGAAGTTTCACAATTTTAAATGAAGAATTTTCTGTAAACCCACTTGATTTGATTAGGAAATATGTGACTTTAAGACCACAAAACGTCGGCAACATGGCGAACGGGCAAGGTGGTTCTGTTGCTCTCTCCTGCAAAAAATGCAAAAAGTGCAAATCAAACGTGGTAAATGGTTTGAAATGCAAAAAGTGTGACAATATGTTTCATGTTAGTTGTGCCAAATTATGCAGTAACGTAAATTTCATCAATAATAATGAAATAAACTGTTGTGAAAATGTGATAGTGTCCTGCGAAAGTGACAATGCATTTTTCGATGCTGTGGAGGAACTGTCAGGTATAAATAAAAAGATCGACATACATATTTTTAATTACGTTATTAAGCAAAAAGACTTAATAATCCAGGAATTGCGTGATAAGATTGATTTGTTAAATATCCAAATTAATTTATCTCAAAGTTCTAAAATAATAAATGAACATAAATCAAATCAACAAGAACAAAAACCAGATAATACTGTAAATGATAAGGACACAAAAAATGAGCCAAGTAAAAATGAAGATAAAAACTTACAAATAAAGATGGTAAATACGGTGACTAATCCAAACGAAAAAAAAGGAGATTCCAAATTAACTAAAACTGACGTGTCTCTAAGTCTTATGAGGGTGGAAACGGAGAATAAGTTAAATAAATATATAAATTTAACAAAAGATAATATTACACAACCTTCTAAATCCCAATGCAATGAGTCGGTTAAGACTGATTGGAAAGAAGTAGTTCGAAGGAAAAGAAATAGACATGTTATAGTTGGTAATAATAAAGACTCAAACTCTGTTAGAGGTGTTCCAAAATTAGCCGTATTGCACGTCTACAGGGTGGACAAAAATACATCAGTTGAGGATCTTGCAGCACTTTTAAAAAATAATTTTCCGGAGGTGAAATGTGAGTCAATAAACCCAAAACATCCGGAGCTTTATTCTTCATTCAAGGTAACAATTCTCGAGGATAATTTCAAGAAAGCAATGAATCCTACATTATGGCCCTATGGGGCGTGTATTAGTCGTTTTTTAGAATTTCGGAAGAAATTGACCGAAGTAATGAACTGATTTTTAATCCTGGTGTGCTTCTTTTAAATGTGCAGTGTTTAAATATTGAAAAACTAAATAATTTGTATATGGATAGCTGTAATTATGACTTAAATTTTATATGCTTGAGTGAAACTTGGGCTAATCCAGTTTCAATAAATACTTTTAATTTGACTGATTTTGTGTTAGGAAGCAGTTATTGCAGAAATATGTTCAAGGGTGGAGGCGTCGCCATATTAGTAAAACGTGATTTAGACTTTTGGGAAATTGATTTAAAAAATTATTGCCTAGACAAACATATAGAAATATGTGCTGTATCTTGTAAAATAAATAAGATAGGTAAAACGGTTGTAATTTTAACATGTTATAGGTCTCCTTCTGGAGATATCAATATGTTTTTGGAAGGACTTATGAGTGTCTTGAACTTTATTTATAAACCAAATACAAATATCTTACTTTGTGGCGATTTTCATCTTGATTCATACAATAGCTCAAATGATTTTAAAAAAATGTGTAATTTGATGCAATGTTTTAACCTTAATAGTATGGTAGGGTGGCCTACTAGAGTAACAGATACCACTCTATCCGGAATCGACCATATATTTAGTAACTTTACTGATAATGGTACATCTTGTGTTGTGGATAATAACATTTCTGATCACAGAACAATTTTGTTTGACTTCGGTCTAGATAAACCTAGTGAAAATTCTAATATGTGTTATGTAAAAAGATCTTTTAATGATAATAGTCTATGTAACTTTCAGTCTGATATTCAAAAAGAGAAGTGGTATGAAATTTATCACATTAACGATGTAAACTTGGCGTTTGATTATTTTCTAAATATATTTCTGTTTTATTTCAATAAACATTTTCCTAAACGTAAGTATTATGTGAATAAAAGCAAAAATAAAAAATGGGTTGATAACGAAGTTCAGATTTCGAGCCTCAAACTGAAGGACTTGTACGTTTTAAAAAATGTATACCCCGAATTGACTTCTTTTTACAAAAAAGAAAAGAAAAAACACAATACTTTAGTTAAAAATACAAAAAAAAGATATTATCAAAGTAAAATTGATAACTCTGACAACCCCACAAAAGCGGCGTGGAATATTGTTTCTGAATTGTCTAATAAATTTAAACAAAACAAGAACATTATAATTAAAGAAAATAGTGAAATAGTCGATAATCAATCTGATGTTGCTAACGCATTTAACATTTTCTTCAAAAACGCTCCACTTGATATTATCAACAAAATACCACATAAGGATAATGAAAATGCTTGCTTTAGTAATAATATAAATAATCAGCATAGCACAATATTTTTAGAACCATATTCAGAACCAGAAATGTGTAATATAATAAGATATAAACTAAAAAATAAACACTCATCAGGACATGACGATGTACCCTCATTTCTCATTAAAAGAGTAATGATGGAAATAATCAAACCCTTAGTTTATATTGTAAACCTATCATTTTCTGCTGGAGCTTTTCCAGAAATTTTAAAAATTGGGAAAGTTATTCCTGTTCATAAAAAAAATAATATACAAGAGTTACAAAATTACAGACCAGTTACCATACCTTCAGGGTTTTCAAAAGTTATTGAATATTGCTTTTTAAACCGATTACTGATTTTTTTGAATAAAAATAATACACTTTCACATAACCAGCACGGATTCTTAAATAATAAATCAACTCATAGTGCAATGCAATCGTTTTATGAAAAGATAATAACGTATGTCGAAGCAGGTGAATGTCCTGTTGGTATCTTTTGCGATTTAAGCAGGGCATTTGACTGCGTTAATCATAAAAAACTTATCTCCAAACTTTCTAAGTACGGGGTAAGGGGCCTAGCCTTAGACTGGGTTGAAAGTTATTTGTCATGTCGCAAACAGTATGTGTCAGTTACCAATATTACGCACAATACAATTGATTCTGTTAACTCGGCATCTGTAGAAATTAATATGGGCGTGCCACAAGGGTCGGTATTAGGTCCCATATTATTTTTATTATATATTAATGATCTGGATGGTTTGAGTGCTTTAGCAGATTTTACTTTTTATGCAGATGACACATCCATTATACTATCAGATAAAAATGTTGATATTTTAGAGATGAAATGTGATGTTTTATTGGAAAACCTTAGTAATTGGTTTAGTGAAAATTCTCTTTATTTTAATGTTGAGAAAACACAGGCATTAGTGTTTCACAATAGACAAAAGAAATGTGATTATCCAAATATTCAACTTGATAATACGTCAATATCAACAAGGACGTCCAATGTAAAATTTTTAGGTATAAATATTGACAGTTGCTTGAACTGGAAAAGCCATTGTGAATTACTGATAGCCAAATTACATTCTGTAGTTTATCAGTTCAAAAATGTAAAAAATGTTCTAAACATGGCTCAACTAAGGAATTTATATTTTGCCGAGGTTGATTCTCGGTTAAGATATGGTGTTTGTTTTTGGGGGATTTCCACCCTATCAAATAATGTATTTTTAGCCCAAAAGCGTGTGATAAGATGTATGGTAGGCTTATCCACAAGAGAGACCTGTAAAAATATATTTAAGGACTATAATATCTTGACACTTCCGTCAATTTTCATTTTTGAACTATGTTTATTCGTCTTTAAAAACAAGAGTAAATTTGTTTCTAACAATCATCTACATAATGTAAATACCAGGCAAAAACACGATCTTTATGTGCCCTTCAGTAAATTAAATGTCTCTGTAAATTCACCCACTTGTCTAGGACCTAGGGTTTTTAATCACCTCCCTGTGGAAATAAAACATTGCAATAAACTTGAATTATTTAGAAAGAAACTTAAAATATTTTTAATTAGCAAAACCTTCTACAAACTAGAAGAATATTTTAATATGTAAAGTGCTCTGTGATTTACTTCTTTTTTTCTTTCTTCTTCTTCTCTCTTTTAGATATTAAGACTGACTATTCCTATACAATAATGTATCATATTGTCATAAAAGGAAAATAAAGTTTATTATTATTATTATTAAAATGTGTCTCACAAAAGATTTTTCGTAAATTTTCAAAGTTGAAAGTGCACTGTCCAATGCGTTGGATTAAATAAGCTCTCAAAAGTTCCAAGAAATGTAGCTGATTATTTGCAACTTCCAGATGCAGATTTGTATACTGGCCATAGCATGCGCCGTTTCTCGGCAACTCTTTTGGCCAATGCTGGGGGTGACATTACCACCCTTAAACGTCATGGTGGATGGAAATCATGGCGGAGGTTTATTTGGAAGATTCAGTCTCAAACAAGATTGTTATTGCTAAAATACAGGGAGAGCATCGCAACGAGTCAGGCGATACAGACGTCGTTTCGTTACTAGTATAGAGAAAAATTGTGTACAGGAGAGCAGTTTTTTTTGTGAAAAATCGAATATGATGACAATAAATATTAAAATAAATATAAATAAATAAGTGTTAGTGCATGGATTTTTTGTTTTGTTAATTTTCCGTATAATAAAGACAATAAATAAATTGCTTGGACTTTTTTTTATGTTAAAATTACTCTCTAATGACTAAATCACTACCTCACTACTGAAGTGTAAAGTATACTTTAGCTCACTATTTTATCTCATTAGTGACTTATGGGCCACTTTATACCTTCAAAATCTCGTCAATAAAGATCACTTTATATGAAACTGTTGGATAAAAATATTTTTCAGTTCCAGGGAAATTAGAAATTTGTAGACTTTGACGAAAATAAGGTTTTTTGTATAAAATTTCTAATTTCCCTGGAAATGAAAAATATTTTATTCGGAGAACTTTTGCTACACGCGTTTAGACATTAATAGTCATAAAAAAATTTCAAATGTCAGTTTGAAAAATGTTAAAAATCGAAAAATTGGCCTTTTCTTTCATTTTCAAGGACGTGGGGGCCCGGCTAGATACTAACCGATTTGACTAAAAATTTACCCGAATTAGTTTTAGATATATAGTAATAAATTAGAGACTACCCCATCTGCAAATTCAAATTTCCGTGTTTTTAGGCCCACCCTAATATATATGACACATTAGATACTCTTCATCGGGTTATTGACGTTTCCATAAAATCAATAAACATCGTACAGGATACAATTTGAAATATTTAATACATTTTAAAAATTTTAATAAGGAAATATTAATGTCGACCCATATGTATGTTTTTTATAAATATTTTCATCTATTACTCGAGATTGGCTTAAGTAACTTCTATGAAATCTCCTTCCAACTGTAGGTTGGTCTCGTTATAATTTGATTAAGTTGTAAGTAATTGATAGAGATGTTCAAAAGATAAAATCAATTAAAAATTAATTGAAAGACAATAATTTAATACTAACAAATGCAAACAAATCAAATGCAACTATAGTTGTTCCCAGAAATGATTATGATGGAAAATGCAAATTTTTATTCAAACGGAATTAACAGAAATGACAAAAAACCTCACCAATAAAGTTCAATCCCAAACAACACAATTTCTATCAGAAAACAGCATCCTCTTTAATAATTTTAAAAAGACTTAGATTAATCAACATGAACCCTTGTCCAACCAAGCTCTCTGAACTTATTAAAAATCATAAATAAATTTAACAATACGCCCCCTTTTATCATACATCAATGGTCCAACACACAAAATAAGAGCAAATATTTATAGTACAGTACCTAGAAGGTATGTAATGATAATTTTTCATTGTGGGTCATTATTGTGGTAAAAGATATCACCTTCAGTTTCTATATGGTCCGGATACTTGCTCTTACCTTCAAGGGGTGAAAACCACCTCTAAATTTAAATGTTGGATATTTGAAAAAGTGTTACTAATTTATTTTGGAAACATTGGATAGTGATGTTTTTGGTATCATTGAGTCCGAATCTGAAGTCAAAATTAAAAAATTCAAAAAGGCGGCTCTAATATGGCGGATTGAATTTTTTCTAAAACGAGTGTTTTAAACGGACAAAATAAAT
Organism: Rutpela maculata; assembly: GCA_936432065.2. Lineage (NCBI taxonomy): Eukaryota > Metazoa > Arthropoda > Insecta > Coleoptera > Cerambycidae > Rutpela > Rutpela maculata. The sequence goes on along the minus strand of OW386285.2, from coordinate 25,859,344 downwards.
TGAGCATATAGGTGATGCTATATATTAACGAAAAACAGCATTTTTGAAAAAAAAATTGATTACTGAGCTAAATGGCGATATTTTGTTAAAAAAATGTGATAACACACATTGAATCGGCCACAACTTCTTTATTTTTTGTGATGTAGAAATAAACAAAAAATCATTATAAAATTGATTAATTATCTTTAGTTTTGTTCTTTAGAATTTTTTATGGAAGTATCACAGTTTCTAAGATATTCAACATTTTAATTTAAATAGTTCATCCTAAAAACGGCCAGATGCCATATATAAAATTAAATATCTCCGAAACTATTAATTGTACATAAATATATAGACAAACCAAATTAATTCTCAATTTATAAGCTTCATTTAAGATATCTACTATTTCTCTAAAACTAATATTGATTGGGATATTTGCAGAGAAATAAAAATGTTACATTTTTAAAAAAATCTGTTTACAGTTTAAAAACAGTAGATGGGAATATATTTTTTTTAATTGCTGACTACTTAAATTAACAATATAGAAATAGAGAAAAAATCTTTTGAAAGCCTAATTAAAAGTCTCATTTTGGTTCTTACCGCTTTTGACGTAAGGGTCATAATTTCTGGGATATTTAAAATTTAAATTAAATACTTCATCTTATAGACGTTCGGATGCTTCCTTTATACTTCCAGATCTCTTAAATCATTAACTCTACAGACATTAGGAAAAAACGAAGTTCATCCTCAATTTAGTAGCTTTCTTATTATACTCTTCGCAAAAACGAAGCATTTGATCGGCACATTTCTAAAACCGGAAGTATCACTCGTAGAGGAAAAAAATTCATATCATTGTGTTAGTCAACGAATTCTGAACAACTTTCAAAATGTCCGTCCGTCTGTCTGTCCGTCCGTCACGTTTCTTGTAAGCACGATAACTTAAGAAAGAAAAGTCCGATTCTATTGAAATTTGGAAAGTAAGTTAGTATTAGCTGGGGGAAGAACCCTCTTGTTTTTGAAGAAAATCAATCAGTAAATAAGAAAGTTATTAATCGTTTAATTAAAAAAAATATATTTTCTTAATTTTTGTCGCTTGCATTAAAATAGAAATCTTGCGAAATTTTAACTTTAAAATATATTTTTGTTTGTTTGTGCGTTGTGCGTTAATGCGTTGAAATATGATTCTCGAAAGATATATATTATAGACATTCAACTTTCGTAGTAATCTGTGGTGGTGCAGTGGCTAAAATTTTGTCTTGCAATCCGGCAGCTCCCCTAGCCACACTTCCTTCTAGGATAACTTACCTCTACCCCCTTACTTTTATCTTTCCTCAACTTTACATATTTCCAATCCCTCTCTCTCCCCATTTATGTTTGTACAATTTTGTTCTTTTATCTTCTTTGTTGTTTTTGTTCCCTTTTTGTTCTCTTTTTGTCTCTCGAAATCCCCTCTAGGCCGAAAACTTACCTAAATCCTAATTTTTTAAACCACAATTTTATTTCCACCCTACCTTCCTTGTCGGCGATCAGACCACAAGGTCGCCATTTGTTCGAACGGGTTTTTTCGTTTAGTTGTGTTCCCCGTATCAACAATCAAAATTACGAAGTGCGCTCGCCTACGATTTTAGTGTTCTCAGTGTTGTATTTATTTTTAAGCTACTTTTAGGTCCATGTGGACACATAAAAATTGTAATCTAGCTTTTAAGTCTGCACGTAGCAGACAGGAGATTCTACCCCCCCCTCCCCCCCTCGAATTTACTTTCAAGCCGAACCGGACCTACTCCGCCCAGCCTCACACCCACCTCGGCGATGTTCGCCGTGGTTGTCTGGCTGGCTCCGAGCTAGGATCCGGTGAGGCACATAAATGTATAAAACTGTTAATAAATTGTTTATTGATTGATTGATTGATTGTCTTGCAATCCAAAGATCCTGTGTTCGAATCCCAGACAGGCTGGATGTTTTTTTTTTCATTTTTTTTTTTCATATATTTTTTTTTCACAACAAAGTTGGTATCACAAAATTCAGGCTGTCCAAAAACTAACATTATTTAAAAGAAAACTGCTAAGAGTATCCTATAGAATGTGTAACAATTATATAAAAACCGCTGCCCAAGGAATCACTACTTCCACATCCAAGTCTCTTACAACAAAATACTATATTTGCACTCCACTATGTGGAAATAATTGTTCATGGAACTTTAATGGTATAATATTTGAAATCATGTACCCCAAAACCCCATAAAATTATATGCCACATCTGTGGTGGGGGTGAAAGAAGTGAAAAAAATTCTTGATGACTTTGGTTCTTGTACACACACTAAATCACACTATTTTTTCACCACCTTTAATAATAGGGTGGGGGTGGTAATATAGATGGCTAATGCCATTTTTTTTGAGGCCTTAGCTCCTCTTATATTTACTAAATACCAATTTCATGGACTCTTACTTGCTTGATTTACCTATTTACCCCCATTTACCCCAATTTACCCTTCAACTCTGTAATGGAATAAGATCAAAATATAATCTAGTTCCAGATCTCGTTAAAAAACATACGTGTGCCCTATTTTAAGTGAATATCTTTAACTGTTCCAGAGTAATCGTGGGCACCAATATGATACAAGACTAACAGACAGACTGACGCAACAGACAAATTCATTTTGCTCAGACTTAAAATATTGACGTTTCCTGATATTCTAAGCCTGTTTAAACAATGAAAATTTTTTTGCGTTAATATACTTCAACTGAATGTCGAACTAATACGCAGAAAATGACAAGACAAAGATATAAAAAATCGTTGTGTGCCGTAAACTACACGATAGAAGTAAAGCCTCTACTTTAAGTATTTTCTTTGAGGAAACCTACTACGCACCCATACTACTTAAGGTAACCCACTGTGCATTCAATTTACTCGAGTAAAGCCACTGCGTATTCATACTTCTTGAAGTAACCCACGCGCATTCATTTTACTCGAGGAAACCCACTGCGCATCCATATCACTTGAGGTCACTTACTGCGCATCTATAGCACTCGAGAAAAGCCACTGCGCACCCATACTACTTAAAGTAACCCACTGCGCATCCATACTACTTGAGGTAACCTACTGCGATCTATAAGACTCGAAAAAAGCCACTGCGCATCCATAATACTCGAGGAAACCTACTGCGCACCCATAGTAGTCGAGAAAAGCCACTACGCATCCATACTACTCGTGGTAACCTACTGCGCATCCATTGTACTCGAGGAAAGCCACTGCGCATCCATACTACTTAAAGTAACCCACTGCGCATCCATACTACTTGAGGTAACTTACTGCGATCTATAATACTCGAAAAAAGTCACTGCGCATCCAAAATATTCGAGGAACGCCACTGCGCATCCATAATACTCGGGGAAACCTACTGCGCATGCATAGTAGTCGAGAAAAGCCACTGCGCATCCATACTACTCGTGGTAACCTACTGCGCATCCATTGGACTCGAGGAAAGCCACTGCGCATCCATACTACTTAAAGTAACCCACTGCGCATCCATACTACTTGAGGTCACCTACTGCGACCTACAATACTCGAAAGAAATCACTGCGCATCCAAAATATTCGAGGAAAGCCACTGCGCATCCATAATACTAAGGGAAACCTACTGTGCATCTATAGTAGGCGAGAAAAGCCACTACGCATCCATACTACTCGTGGTAACCTACTGCGCATCCATTGGACTCGAGGAAAGCCACTGAGCATCCATACTATTTGAAGTAACCCACAGCGCATCCATACTACTTGACGTAACCTACTGCGATCTATAATACTCGAAAAAAGTCACTGCGCATCCAAAATATTTGAGGAACGCCACTGCGCATCCATAATACTCGGGGGAAACCTACTGCACATCCATAGTAGTCGAGGAAAGCCACTACGTATCCGTACTACTCGAGGTAACTTTAACAACATAATATTAGAAATCGTCTACCCCATAAACCCATAAAACGATATGCTACATCGGTAGTGGGGGTGGGGGTGGTGGTAGAGTGTTGGTAGTGGGGGTGGCTGAAGTAAAGAAATATTTTGAAGCTTTTGGTTCTTGTACACACACTAAATCACAATTTTTTTTTCATCCCCTTTAGTAAGGGGGTGAGGGTGGTAATGAGGGTGGCTAATGCCAAAAATTTTTTTGAGACCTTAGCTTCTCTTTTGTATACTAAATACCAATTTTATGGACTCTTACCTGCTTGATTTACCCATTTACCCCAAATTTACCCCAATTTACCCCCCAACCCTTCGACGGAACAAGATGAAAATATAATCTAGTTCCAGATCTCATTAAAGTACATATGTGTACCAAATTTCAAGTCAATATCTTAAACGGTTCCAGAGTAAACGTGCGCACAAAAAAAAAAAGTTACAGACAGACAGACAGACAGACCGACAGACAGACAGAAATTTTTCTTTCGCTCAAACTTAAAATCTCGACGTTTCGTGACATTTTAAGCCTATTTGAACAATAAAATTTTTTAAAAATTTTTTTGTCGTTACTATACTTCCACTGGATGTGGAAGTAAAAGTTCAGTAAATTGGCGAAGAGTATCTACGTTTTTAGTTTGTTAATAAATACATTTCCTATCTTAATCTGTTCACAAAATTAATCAAACATTCTCGTTTCAGGCATTACGAAAACCAAAATTCATATTATTATGTATTAAAAGGGAGCAACGCAATCAAATCAGACGGGAGTGGGCGGAAATTAGCCAATAAAGTACAGAGAGCTGTTGTGTTGGTTGTCTAGTTTGGCTTTAGGATGTTTTCGTTCAATGTAATACTTTTCGAGTTATTTGACGAATATTATTTTGAAGTACCTTTTTATTTAAGCTAAAACCCCAATTTTTCAAGTCGTTATAAGTTAAAGACTATCAATTGGTATGCCACCCAAAGGGGTGGCACCCACCCCCTATAAATTAGCAAGCGCCTCTTTGTCAAAATACGGTTTTTTGACAATAAAAATCGGACTTTACTCGAAATCTATGACGTAGAAAGTTTTTTAAATTGAAAATTCGTTTTCAGCACACAAAAATACTTAAAACATGATTGGTTTAGTCCTTGGAGCAGAACCTTTTTTTTTTTTTAGACTTGTGTTACTTACGATTTTAAAAAACAACTATCATTCTTACCGTTTCATTTCTACTCCTCTCATTTCGGCATTTATATATACTCCAGTCAAATTAGACATAATAAAAAATTTTGCGTCCTGTGGACTTTTTTTTGTGGAAGTTATTTAAGAGGACATAATAAGCAAGCACAGAAAAGTACACCATGTGCGTCGTCTATTTTTAGGGGCTGAAACTTTGAAATTTTACTTATGTGCCCATATCTTTTTCCCTATTTCCCGTAGGGCTCTTTACCAAGTTACACTTTTTGAAGATTCATCCCTCCTCTACATAATATACATATTACACATTTGCCATAGGACAAAAGGTTTTAGCTGTAGGAGGCGTTGTCCGAATTTGGGGGGTCTTCTGTACAGGACAAACGGCTATTATTTCCAATCTACAATACTACACATACTAACGCCCTTAAGGAGGGATGATGATTTGTGAAAAAACTTTCATCGAATACCGCGCGGTTTCCATGATACGGGATGTTGAAATTTTGAAAACCCCTTTTTAAAAAAAAAGTGAACCTGCTTTTTTTCGCTCATTTTTTTTCATGTATGTACGACCTTAATATAAGAAAATTTAAGTTGGTTTCATTTTAATACATTCATTGGTTTGGGAGCTAGACAGCAAAATATGCCAAAAATGGCTATTTTGGCATTATTGCATTAAAAAACCAAAACCAGTATAATTCTGGTAAATGTTTTTGTTTATCCCAAAAGTCCAGTTCATTGTGCATAGAAAATGTGTTTTTGTTTTTAAATAGGATCAACACTTATTGTGTAATAACGATTTATGTCATGTGTTCTCCAGTCTCCTTTTTCACAATTTTTTTTGCGGCCTTATGGTTCATTGTAGGGCAGATATACAAGTGGACAGGGCACATAATAGGGTGTTAAAATGGGTTTCTTGTTAAAACGCGATAGGACGTACCGTTTTCGAGTAAAACGCACTTGTTTGCAAAAAATTACTTCAGATCACACTTTTCATCGACTGACTAGTAATAGACTGGCGGTACATGACCAGTCAGGTGCAACGTTTCTAAAATGCATGCCAATCATATATATGAATGAAATTACCATGAATATGCCAGAAACGCAAATTTTAGGCAGTCGTCGCGTGCAGAAGGCTGTGCAAATCGATTTTTTTTTGTTTTTTTTTATTTTAAAATGGATACCAATAGTGCCAAACGAAAAGCCTTGAAAAAAAAATCCAAAATCAAAATCATCCAAAATCAAGAACACCAAAAAATTTTATGTTTTAATGTGCGCATCAAAGGTTGTTTTGCACGGGGAAACTGCATGCCAATGAATTTCCGCTGGATTCTTTTTCAAGACTTTTCGTTTGGCACTATTGGCATCCATTTTAAAATTAAAAAAAAAAACACTAAAAGAAAACAAAAAAAATCGATTTGCACACCCTTCTGCACGCGACGACTGCCTAAAATTTGCGTTTCTGGCATATTCATGGTAATTTCATTCATATATATGATTGGCATACATTTTAAAAACGTTGCACCTGACTGGTCATGTACCGCCAGTCTATAAATACTCACCGCTAACTACGAAAATATACAACTATGTGTCGCTTCTTGCTTTTTCTGTTTATGAGGGACATTGCTAATGAAAAAATGAAGGGACTCGGACGGAATAGGGCATTCTCACCCGCTTATTTGAGGGTTCACGCTTGTCTGAAATCATCATTGCAACTTATTTTGTGTTTATTTCACATTACTACTATTCGGTACAGAAATATAATATAATAATAATAATAGTAATATAATATCTTTATGTAATTTTTACAAATTGATTTGTTTCCGAACCACCTTTTCTCGTGAGGTAGAATCATTGCCGCTTTTTTTTTTACGTGGTTTCACCAGTAGTCGTAATCCATGATATCCAAGTTGTTCTGAATTGTGATCTGATAAATAAATAAACTCTACATTTTGGTGTTTTCTTTCTTAGGAGTTTGTTTTCTTAAATCGAAATGGACATAGCTGTTTCTCGAGGTAAAATTACTGTGGATTTTGTTATAGACATAAAATAAGTTGCAATGATAATTTGAGACAAGCGTGAACCTTCAAGTCCGAGTTCCTTCATTTTTTTATTAGCAATGTCCCTCATAAACAGAAAAAGCAAGAAGCGACACATAGCTGTATTTTTTCGTAGTCAGCGGTGAGTATTAACTAGTCAGTCGATGAAAAGTGAGATCTGAAGTAATTTTTTGCAAACAAGTGCGTTTTACTCGAGAACGGTACGTCCTATCGCATTTTAACAAGAAACCCATTTTAACACCCTATTATGTGCCCTGTCCACGTGTATATTGCTTTCTGCCCTACTATGAACATAAGGCCGCAAAAAAAATTGTGAAAAAGGAGACTGGAGAACACATGACATAAATCGTTATTACACAATAAGTGTTGATCCTATTTAAATACAAAAACACATTTTTTATGCGCAATGTATTGGACTTTTAGAATAAACAAAAACTTTTACTAGAATTATACTGGTGTTGGTTTTTTTAATGCAACAATACCAAAATAGCCATTTTTGGCATATTTTGCTGTCTAGCTCCTAAATCAATGAATGTATTAAAATGAAACCAACGTAAATTTTCTTATATTAGGGTTGTACATACATGAAAAAAAAATGAGCGAAAAAAAGTAGGTTCACTTTAAAAAAAGGGGTTTTCAAAATTTCGGTTTTCAAAATTTCAACATCCCGTATCATGGAAACCGCGCGGTACTCGATGAAAGTTTTTTCACAAATCATCATCCCTCCTTAAGGGCATTAGTATGTGTAGTATTGTAGATTGGAAATAATAGCCGTTTGTCCTGTACAGAAGACCCGCCAAATTCGGACAGCGCGACCGATAAGTAAAATTTCAAAGTTTCAACTCCTAAAAATAGGGGACGCACATGGTGTAGCAGGGTGTAGTTTTCTGTGCTTGCTTATTATGCCCTCTTAAACAACTTCCACAAAAAAAATTCCACAGGACGCAAAATTTTTTAATATGTCTAATACGACTGGTCTAATACTGACAATTTGTGTTCAAATACTCCATCACCATAATTAAATCCACCTCTGGTAGATTAGACGAATCTGCTCTTAAATAGCCGGATCCGCACATAGTAAAAGATCCTACGTCTCCTTATTGATAATACCAACACTAACTTGTGATTGCGGAATGCGGAAGATTATTAAGCGAGGTAGACTGACGTCAGCGATTCGAGCGCCTCAGCATATAAAGAATTAAATTTTAAAGCAGCATATTTCCGGAGCTACTTATCGGATCGACCTCAAATTTCCAGTGTGGTAATTAATTGATGATTACTTCGCTCAATTGTAATAAAAAGTGCAATATGAAATTTGACTAAATGTTCCCATTCATCTTCTGAACCCAATGTTGCAAATATTAGAACTATTCAAAGAACGCTTTTATGATTAGATATTTAAGTATTTCCATCGAAACTTCCATAGTCCATATTTACCCACCTTTATCATAATTTTTTCTTAAATGCCAAATATCTCTGCATTATGTATTAATTGCTGCACTATCATAAATACATTCTTTTACCCCCAACACACTAATCCTTCGTGTAGTTAATTCTAATAGTATTATATTAGAAAAAGAGTTTTATCCTAGCGATATTAGTTTTGGCTGACCTTATTTTACAGATTTTTACATTAATTTTATTGAAAAGAATCATTTTTATTACCGAAGTTGACCTAATTTTAATTCGTTGTGATTATGTTATATTGTCGAAACCGTTGTTAAGAGAATTGCCTAATTGGTAGGTGTATTTTTGATTGGTCCAAATGTATTATAAATTATATTATAAAAAATTCTTAAAGGTTGTGATGAAGCCATGTCATAAAAACAGAAACAAGTCAATTTAGATATACAAGTATTTATTTCTTGCCCAATTACCCACTAAAAACGTATTACTGAGTTAAAATCAAAGAAATTAAGTCCATGAACAATAATTTCCAGTGGTTAGTTATACATTTTATTGCTTCATATTTACATCTTCCTGCTGTAAGTGGAATGTAAACTCTTGAATTAGCAAAATAAAATAAAAAAATAAATTGAAGGTGTCTTAACCTAAAATAATACAGTAAAAAGCTATAATCTTGTTAGAATGTCAGCTAAATATTTGGTTCTTCATTTACTTAAACCTCACAATTTTGGTATTCACAGTCGCTAATCCTATAAGGTGTAGGCTTTAGCTAATTTACTCTCGCTCTTTCACTGGTGTCGGAAGTTAAATGTCCTTGCAGATAGCATATTACACTCGATAAGAACTGTACTCAGTTCTACAATACTTCTGCTACAATCCTTACAAGCTGGCCACTACCAAAAATCCGCACGCGACTTCTTGCATTTTACTTAATCTGTTTTTCTTTCTCTTGTTCACAACGCATTGACAGATTTTTAGTCACTCATTTACTATAGTTCGCATCCAGTTGTTGCAAACACGTCGCACAACATTACGTCATATTTTAAGAACAACATAGTTACGTTTAGGTGGAGGTATGGTTTTATTTTTGTTTTTTTTTATTTTGCGCCTTACTTAAGTAATGTTTATTTAAATTTTCATTACTAATTTACAAAACTGTATAAAGAAAAATGATAAGTATTGGCATATTTTATACTATCTGTACAAAGAAAATTTATATTCGGATTAGTTGTGCAAAACGTGTACCTGCTTCTTAGAGCAGTTTTTGCCGTCTTTTGAATTTTTTTCATAATTAATTAAAAATCGTGTAAGTTGTGCTTTGTTTAACACCTAAATAATATTCTCTATTCATGATGAAAGCAAATAAATTAAAAATAATTAATTGTAAAAGAATGACCCTGTATTAGATACATAAAAACTTGAAAAAAAAAATAGTTTTGTGCACAACTAAAGACATAGTGATTGGCTTCTTATAGCATTGAGGCAATTCTTTTATCGAAAAACTTTTTGTGTTTGGAAGTAGCCATGAATTACCTGGAAGAGATGTTGAAAGAAATTATATATCAAACATCAGGTAGTAAGTCCGCATATAGTTCCAGTCGAAGTCGCTGCAAAAAATGGCTTGTGAATTTGGTGAGAAAACTAAGAAAGCCCTTGCACTGAAGATATGGACAGACGTGTCTTAGTGCTCAGCTTTAAGTGGATACCCATAAAATTTCTAACAGTTAAAGATAAAGTGACAAAGTGTAGGAATACTTAAGTTGGCATAAGTGGGTGGTATGTGTTTAGATTACACAGGTTTACAAAAAAAAAGTTGTCTGGATATGTGGTCAGACCATACGTTTCTTATGTATTTTTCGACGCTGAATTCGAATCTATTTTTAGTTTTGCTCTATCACGTCAGGATTTTGAGATATCCTAACTTAAAAGTGCAAAAAACACGTTTTTTTTGACATATTTGAATTTATGTAGTTTTGCGAATTTTTTTTTTCGAAAAATCATGTATAGGATCTTAAAGTACAACTCTTTCTCTTTAAAATGTCGTTGAGTTTGCTCAAATATCTTTTTTTTTTTCGCTGAGATATCGAATTTTTAAAATTGTCTGTTCATATCATATCTTTCCCAATACATTTAATTAGTACGGAAATCTTATGGTCATTATTTAAATTGCAATATCTCGGCAAAAAAAAAAGATATTTGAGCAAACTCAACGGCACTTTAAAGTTGAAGACTTGTACTTTAAGATCCCACACATGGTTTCTTGAGAAAAAAATTCTCGAAGCTAAATAACCTCAAATATGTCAAAAAACCGTGTTTTTTGCACTTTAGGTTACGATATCTCAAAATTCTGACGTGATAGAGCAATTCTGAGACCGGATTCAGATTTAGCACACCGAAAAGCTTCGGAAAAGTATAGTAGCTTTTTTGATACAAAAAATTTGCCTAATTTTGTAGGTCTGTGAATCTTACATGATACTTAACTAAGGTCGATGTATAGAATAAACCTTCAAGCAATGAACTTTAAGCCTATAACCCCACCCTTTCTCTCCCACCGCATTCTTAAACCCTCAAACTCCAAATGTGAAAACTAAAACGCATCAATCAACAAACCTGCAATTTACTATCATTAAACTTAAAAACCCAAAAATCCTACTCCTATGATCTTAAATCAAAATAACTCTGAGACCCTCAAACTACACAGCAACAAATCGAGAACCTCCAAATGCCGTTGAGTTTGCTCAAATATCTTTTTTTTTCTCGAGATATTGCAATTTAAATAATGACCATGACAATTTTGATAATTCGATATCTCAGCGAAAAAAAAAAAAAAAGAAAAGATATTTGAGCAAACTCAATGGCATTTTAAAGAGGAAGATTTGTACTTTAAGATCCCATACATGGTTTTTCGAGAAAAAAAAACTCGCAAAGCTACATAACTTCAAATATGTCAAAAAACCGTGTTTTTTGCACTTTTAGGTTAGAATATCTCAAAATCCTGACGTGATAGAGCAAAACTAAAAATAGATTCGAATTCAGCGTCGAAAAATACATAAGAAACGTATGGTCTGACCCCAGATCCAGACAACTTTTTTTTTGTAAACCTGTCCAAAAATCTTAAGTCCAAAATTTTATCAAAATAAAAAAATGAAAAATTTTAAATTGAAAAATTTGTTTTAAAAAATATAAAAAAAACTACAAATTACTTAACATCTACCTGACAGCTTGGGTTTAATTTTAAATAAAATTGTCATGAATTTTTTGAACAAAAAACCCATTAAAATGATATTTTCGGACTTGGATATTATTTAAAACAAAAATTAATATCTTTTAATTTTGATTAAATTTTGAATTTAAGGTTTTTGAACAATTCTGAACAACTTTCATTAATAATATATTTTGATAAAAAAATGCCTAGCATCGGAAAATCGGAAAAAGGGATTTTTTTTTTCAGTTTAGGTGTAGTGGGTCGGACAATATTGTCACCATTGTTTTTCCCGCCCTCGAAAATGGGAGTAGTCTTGCGGTCCAGTCACAGAACTTTGCCTTTTCCTGGTGTACCTCAAGGGACTACCAGTGCATTGTAGTGGAAGTAGATACGTTTTTCTTTTTCTAATTTTTCTGTTTTCTTTCTTACACTCATTTATCTCAGAACTCATACATAAAACTAATTTGCCGAATGTGTAAAAAGTAACCACGAGTGAAAAATTTAAATATATATTCTGGGAATTTATCAGGTTATGTCGTGTCAAAATGATTTCCTCTGTTCTTACCCTCTGTTTATAATCACTTTCTTACCGCTGCCTCGTGTTTTGTGTATTAAGTCGTCATGAAGGGCACCTTGACGTGAAATGTGTATCGCTGTCCAATAATCCCTTAGTTTATGTCTTGTCATATTATCTGGTTCTTCGTGTTAGGTTAGATTTTGATTCGTGGGTTAAATTAATATTTAGTTAGGTTAGCGGTTATAGATTCAATAAAAAGTATGATTGTTTTTAATATTCCAAAAACTTCGTGGCTGAATGAAGGAGATGGAATGGAGATATCCAAAGCCAACAAAACACTCATTGACTTATACATACTCTTAGGATATTTCTGAAGATAGCTAGCTTGCCATCTGTAACAAAAATCATACTTACATGTATTATTTTTGATGTTTGCCCAACATTGCAATAACTTTGTTATACTATTGTTCAGACTAAAGCATCGAGATATACTCTAGACATAAGAACGTAAAATATTTATAGTTTTTGTTAATAAGAACATTCTGGAGCTAGCATAGTGCAAGATGATTCAAATAATGCCAATTAATATAATGAATGTTTTTTACATCTATTGTAATGTTAAACGCAAAACCTTATTATAAAAATATGTGTTCTAAGCTATGCGCTCTGCCGATGTTCTAAATTAATTATGGAGCATAATATTATTACTGTAATCTAGTAAAGTGACTTGCAGAATGAAACTGAATATTCCAACGTTAGTGCTCAGTATGAGGTATGCCAGATCATAAAAAGTAGTAGTCATGATTTACTTTTTACCCTTCTGCTTGTCACCACTGCAAACATCAATTGTTGATTTTTAACGACGTACAGGTATTGTAGAATGTCTGTAATTCCAACATTTCAGAGTTGTTACCCATTGTACCTCTAATTGAAATTATTCTTTAAAAATAACTCTGCACTCTTACATTTCCTTGGAATTCTCATCCCAATAGAAATGAAATTCTTTGGGAGATATTTATAAAATTTAAATAAAAGTCCATTTTAGAATATAAGGTACATATACAGGGCGAATGTGAATATCACTTAATATTTTACCACTAAATCCACATAGGCTGTTTAATTATTCATTGGTGTTTTAGTTTCAAAATTTTCTAGATTGTAGAAGTGTTAAAAGTGGAGACATACATGATACAGGCTTCTGAAGTGAATTTGTTTTTTAGAAAACAGAAAAGGGTAAACCGTCTTGCAGAAGCAGTTTATCTAGAAATATAGCAATTAAGAAATCTTTTAGCGCCCTCATCGTATTATGCTAATTATTTGATTCAATCAACTGTGTATAATTATAACCAGATAATAAATTCTAATAACAGGGCCACATAAAAGCGAATCCGATGTCCATATTGCTTGGACCTTATTTCATTTTTTCCTTAAATTGCGAGAAATGTCTTTTTTCGTGATTTATCTGTAGTTTGTTGTGAGAATGTTGTAGAACTCTCCAAAATTGTCCTAAGTTGAAGACAGAATCAGAATTCGACTTAGGCAAAAAATTTCATAGAGGCACAGATTAGTCCATAAGGACCGTTATGAGTTCTATAAGGCGTCAGAAATGACCAGGTGAAAATTCGGAGAAACACCGAATTTTCACTTAGGAAAATATTTTATGGTTCAGGATATGAGAGCAAAAGTATATAATGACAAAGATTTATGAATAATATACTTTTTCAAAGGTACCACAAATTGGACTTAGAAAAATAATATTTTTAAAAAGTGTGCCGAAATTTGGATTGAAAATTAATTTATCAAAAGTACGCCGAAATTTCACTTGCAGAAAATTTTTCAAAACTGCGTCGAAATTTGGCCTGAAAATTGATTTTTCAAAAGTACGCCAAAGTTGGACTTGGAGATTAATTTTTCAAAAGTACCCCAAAGCCAGTTTAAAAAGTACCACGAAAATATACTTTAAAAAAGTATTGAAATATTTTTTATTTTTATTCCTCCACCAAAGACATTGACCTTTGAGGTACGGTCATTGAATGCCCCGTTCTAAAGTATGCGCATAAAATTTTAGCGATGCATTGCATCTAAAAGGCAAAATAGACGATTTTGACAAAGCCGGCATAGTGCCGATAAGCAAAAATTGATAAAAATCAATGCACATGCACAAGGCCGGTTTCTCGCATGGAAAGAGTTTGGATTAACTCAGCGGCTCGCAATTTGGTCGAGCGCGTTGAGTGGTCCCGACAAAGCAATGGTTGGAAAGCCAATAGTGGGGTTTTCAAAATGACAAAGTTATAGAGGAAAACGCCTTGTGCATAAAAAACAAAAAATTCAATTTTGCCTAAAAGTCGCTCGAAGGTGCTGCCATTTCGACAATATTGAACAACTGCATAGGGGCAAGTAAATTGTGGACTGATTGAACGCCATCAAACTTATGCAGTCATAAGTCCTCACGAATGTGTTTGAGTACGTGAACCGCCACGATACAAGAACTTTAAAGCTAAGTAGTCTCTAGCCAAACTAAATTCATTTAGTAAAACTTTTTTAAGTTAAAATCAGTCAGTCGTAATTATGAAATTACAAATAGTCTCAGACTTCTCTAAAAAGCTCGCATTTTGATTCTGAGAAGGTATGCATGAATCTTTTCTGCCTAATCGATCGTTAGCCTAAGCGCTCTCGCTTGTATGGTCTGAAATCCATTGCCTTGATTGGGGAAGGCACGATTCTTATCTTGAGAATTTTGTGTAACCATTTCTGTTAAATAAACGGAATCTTTGAACTATTGCATCTTAATTGCTCTTGAGGCCTGTTGACGGTCTATAATCCCTGGAACTTTCGTATCGAAAACCGGATGTGTCAAGTTAACTCACATTAACACTTGACTTCTGGTTGCCTTACGGAGGTTCGATAGGGATTTTTTTATGCGTTTTTTGAGAAATCCCTAAGGTGTAGAGTCCGTTATTAACAGATAGAAACGTGGATACTACGTACAAAATTAATCCCTCCGAAGAGAAATCCTTCGGTTGGGATTTTTTTATGTGAAAATCCAGAATTTCAAAAGGTACCTAAACGAGGGAACTCATTTCCAGAGAGAGCGTTGTTTCCGATCTGTGATAGTGCAGCCTTGGTCCATTATTCGGCTATCGAAGTGCATCTTATCTCGAACCTGCCTGGGAGGTAGAAGAAAGCGACTGACGCCCCCTGAGAAATAAATTGGTGTCGCGTCATTTTGACACTCGGTAGTGCGTTCTTCTACAAGAACAATGAACAAAAGCTTGAAGCTTCAGAAGTCTTAAGGCAAACAACCTTCAAGGTTAATTTTATGTATTTTATGTATTTTAGAGGTAGGAACATGGGGAGGGCAATTTCACTAAGATGTCAAAGAAATGGAGAGTGGACAAACGGTGGTTGATTTCTTATATCGACGTTCCATTGCTTTGATATCTTGGTGAAAGTGCTCTCCTTTTAGAGGAGAGACCTTTGAAGCTCCAAACTTTTGATATCAAAACAAACTGCAGATAAGTGACGAAAAAACAAAATGTTTCGCGATTTAAGAAAAATTGGGATGAAATCAACAAATATCTAGACATCAGATTCGTTTTAAGCAAGTCAAAGTATAGAGGAAAATGAAAATGCCACCTGTGCCACGCCCTAGCTCTACGGATTCACATTACCTCAGCGAATCTTTACGTCCCTTATAAGCCAACACCGGCAATTCATCAATTGCAACAAAAATCAAGGGTTCTTTATGTTATGCCAAAGACATCGATATGAAAATTTATATCGAGAAAGGTTCTACTAGTAAAACCTAACATCCCCAATGAATAATTCGTGATCTTCAACGTGAAATGGCATATTCCTACAAGTTACATCAAGATCACTAAACAAACTTATGTGGTGCATGAGGGCTGTTTATTGTGAGTTCCGTGTATTTGGGATTTGAACATGAAGGATTCTTACACATAGACAAAGTGGAATGCTCAGTAAATACCTTTGGCAGTTGTAATAGTCTGTTTCTGCTTGCTACTAAGTTTGTTTTGATTTTCCTAATAACGAGTATTTTCTATGTAAAAATTGTTATTAAAGGCAGCTCGGTTGTATACTTCATTACAAAGCCCTCGAATACTTGAAGAAAGTTACAAGACCAGGAAAGTGCTGCATATTCAAGTATTTCTTTTCATCTCTCATTCGCATTGTACCGCAACTCATTTCAGTTATTTGTCAGTGCATTAGACTAACCGGTTTTTCGTTTTACTTAGTCTCACGTTCTTTAATTTTTGGTTCTTCGAACCCGACTGTGTTCAGAAAACACAGTTTGCAATTGTAGTGATTTTTTCCGTTACTAAGTTTGTTTTGATTTACCTCGCAAAGAGTAAATTATTATATACCTGAAAAAATAATATTAAATACAGTTTGGTCGTGTGCTTCATTACAAATTCCTCAAATAACATACCGGTGAAAACTTCTAAGCCTTCCATCATTGGAGAAGAAAAGTACTGTAAATATAACGTATTTCATTTAGTCTCTCATCCGCATTGTACCGCAACTCATTTTAGTCAGGACCGTGGAGAGAAAATACAGGCCCGGGGAGGGGGGGATTTTTGAAAATTGATGAGCGGGGGCGAGAAATTCCAAATTTGATGAGCGGGGGAAGAAGTTCGAATAATTTTTTTTTAAATTATAATACAAAACCGGCCCCCAAACAAGTCCGGGACTGGGGGAATCACCCCCACACCCTCCTCTCAACAGGACTGATTTTAGTCAGTTCTGTGGGTGCTTCGGTTTATTTAGTTTAGACCTGTGTATGGTTCGAGGACATTTCTAAGTTAGAGGTAATGGTGTTCAATTAGTTATTTAAAATTATAATTAATTAAAAATTATTATATTAACTTTTATAAATTTTAAATATAACTAATGCATAATAGGGAGAGGATAAAGTAAATTCTTTATTCGAAAGTACCTAATGTAACAACTTCTACATATTTTATTACATTGTTTGTGTATTTTTAATACAAAATTTTCTATTAACACACAAAAAAATAAATATACTTGTTTGGTTCCGATAATTTTAATTATAATTAATTTCACATAAAAACATAATTATTTCTACATGAATATTTGAATAACAAATTCTATTATATAATATTTTTAATTATCTTACCTGATCTTTATGTTTGTAATTATTTTCTTAAGAAAAATATGAAAATAATAACGTTTTAACTGAGGTTGACATAATATTAGTTATTTCTTAATTTTTGGTTTTATAAGTTGTTTTTTAGGCATAAAAAATGTTTCAATTAATATTAATGATACATGTGGCATTTTAGTCAGAAAGTCATTATGAAATTTTACTAATGTTTATTTAGCAAATTATTAAAAATTCCTGAGACGATAAAATAAAAATTCTAAACTATTTGAGAAGACAATTCCGGATTTTTTACGATGTTTTTTACACAAAACATAAATCAAATCAAATCGAATGAAAAATATATTTATTTGCAAAATTTACAACTGTAGTAATGCTATAAAAATTGTACAATAAATATATGAAGTTGGCACGTAATTGTGCATATACACACTGGCTTATGTAATAAAGCAAACATTAGCTAATTCTAGAATATTATTGAATAAGATACGCACAGAGATATACTAATTACGATATTGAAAATAACAATACGTCATTCGCTTAATATACATATGATAAACAGTATAAGAAAATTTGTAAGAAGCACCAAACAGAACGGAAGCAGTAGCTGGGGGATTTTTTGTTTGTTTTGTTTTAACATTAAATGAGAATTTTTCAAATCAATTTGATTATGTATTCTATGTATTCTATTCAGAGACAATATGTATTATTTTCTTGTTTTTTAAAATTTTTGTTTAGGATATATGTGTTTAATGGCGGGCGGAAGCGAATTAAATGATCTTCGCGCTGTCTTGGTTTTGAACATTTTTGGGACAGGTAAGTGAACACGGTTTCTTAATTCGTAATTACAATTGTTATTAATGAGTGTATTTTTTATAAGATATGCCTTCTGTAAGAGATGTACAAAATATATCTGGGCACAATTTTATTTTTTCACCCCTTCAATAATGGGTGGGGGTGGATGGGGGTGGCTTAACTTCTATTATATATACTAAATACCAATTGTATGGACTCTTACTTGCTCGATTTACCTATTTACCCCAATTTACCCCCCAATCCTTCAACGGAATGAGATAAAAATATCTCGTTAAAATACATACGTGTACCAAATTTCAAGTCAATATCTTAAACGGTTCCAGAGTAAACGTGCGCACAAAAAAGTTGCGGACAGACAGACAGAATTATTTTTTGCTCAAACTTAAAATCTCGACGTTTCGTGACATTCGAAGCCTATTTGGACAATAAAAATTTTCAATTTTTTTTTTTGCGTTACTATACTTCCACTGGATGTGAAAGTAATTAATCAACTTTCCTGAAGATTAAATTATATGAAGAATTTTCTCCGAAACAATAATATATAACACAGGTAGTTTTCTTCTCTTGAGCGATTGAGTCACAACGTTTAAAGTAAGTTTTTTCCCCCTATACCCTCTCAGATCCCCACCAGTCGAGCTGTCAGACTTCACTTCTGTTATGTTGTGCTAAAATAGATCTTTGGAAAGGGGTTTTTAAGGGAGGGTGGGATGTAATTATTTCGGAGAAAATTGTTCATATAATTTAAATTAATCTTCCAGTAAGTCGATTAATTTTTCAATTATATTTCACAATTTTCTCCTTTAACAATTATATAACAGAGGTAGATGTTTAGAGAACATGATCTATTTTAAAAGCACGTGTATTAATAATTTAAAAAAATTTCAGCTTTTTGAGTTCTTTAGTAATAGATTCAGAAACAATTTGTAATTTTAATGGGCAACAATTTAATGATTTTTATTGTAAATAATACAAGTAATGCAAAATAAATTTCTACTATGTATTATTCGAACGTAGTAATAGGCCTTTCCAAAACTTATGTCATTATGTAAAATCATATTGGAACCTCCAAATATTCCTTCAAAGAGGCTCCTTACTGGATTCACAGGTTTATTATAAAATGAATTGTTTGATCCGTCTACTTCTCGTCTGAGCAGTTGCTGCTATGTGTGGCTTTTTACATTAGTTGGTTTCACCTTCAGGGCTAATGTCTCGTTTATATTCCAAATAAGATTTTAGAGTAATAACCACACATGATTTTTTATTTTGTTTTACTTTACACAAATACCTGTAACTAGGTATTTATTTCCTGTGGATATGTTTACAATAAATAAACAAATAAACAAATGTATCGTGTGACTGTTTGGGCTAATAGTAATACAACGTATGTGTGTTGCATTTCAGAACATAAACATAAATATGACTTACTTTTTACCAGTGTACTTGATATGAATTACTGCACAGATTACATTAAAGATTAGCACATTAACTTAGTTTTTGATACACTTCCTACTTGCACGGCACAAGAAAACGAAGTGAGGTCTGACAGCCCGACTGGAAGGGATCTGAGAGGGGATAGGAGGAAAAACTTACTTTAAACGTTGGAACTCAATCGCTCAAGAGACCAAAACTACCTGTGTTATATAATTGTTGAAGGAGAAAATTGTGAAATATAATGTTTAATATATGTTGAAAATATTTAAAATAATAAATTAAACACCTCCATTTATATACGCATTCAGCCACACATGCTGAACGATCAGAATTCCCAGATATTTTATGTTGGGTGTTGACTTTATTATTATTTTCTATTTCAAGCTGTGAATAAGATGTTTATTCAGATTTATATGAAGAGGGGACTAAGTAAACGGTAAAATATTTGCGACATCTGTTGATATTGAACAGTTTTTCTCTCAGTATAAATACATTTTTAATGAAAGGCGCCAAAGTACAGTTTCAAAATATTCACAACAAAAAGAATAATAAAAACTTTTGGTAGTTAAAAGTACATCCTAGCCATCTTTAAGAAAGTATTTGTAATAAATATATCGTGAGAAATACTGCACAAAGTCGATAGATGTAAGTAGGGCATGCTTAAGATATCTGAACGTTTGTAAAGTCGCCACATTTACGTCCGGTGTAGAAAAGTTTAGTTTTTTTGTCATTTAAAAGATGTAGGCATTATGTCTAACATCGTAAGAAATTGTTTTTTAGAACTATTTCGAGTTTTTATTTTACTGTTTTAATTGAAAAATATATCGTCGAAAATCGAATGCACCATTCATTACATCAACTGTGGTAAATTTTGATGTTTTTGGCCTACATACGAGGTCGCTTATGGCTAGAATTTTCAATTGGATCCATAAATCTTTGTTAAGCTTGTGAAATAGCAACTGCTGGATCTGGATTTAGATGCTGTAGTAATAATTTGACGCCATCGAAGTTATTATTATAGTTACGATGTTGCATGTATACAAGTACTACATCGTATTAAAATAGGCTCTACAGGTAATGGAGTACTTGAAAGAACTACATAAACATAACATAAATACAGCACAGATAGTAGACAACCCCCGAATCCAAAGCCAAGGCAGCCCGGAAGGGAAAAACGCAGACATACATCCATAACCACCGGTGTTGTCAATACCGGGGCTGTCAATACCGCAGAGTGCGATAAACAGTCGGTCAGCATACTCGCCACTCAATACGCCTTAACCGACTAAGCTATCGCATACGATCGGATGCTTTTATGTAAGAAACTCCATTGGTATGAAATAATAACTTTTTCCTATTTCCTGGGTATTTGTCGAACCATAATTCTCATAGAGAGAGGCCATCCACAAAACGTGTAATGTGTTTGGGGAGTTCATTAATAGTACAATAACTAGAGATTTTAACTTCGAAATAATGTCATATTGAACGGATTTCGTTCATTTTTGGCAGTGTAATAGTAAATGCTTCACAGAAAAGTTTCTATATTATGTGGGGGCTTGCTAATTTATAGTGGGTGGATGCCACCCCCTCTCGGGGGTGGGCAAATATATATTTATTGGAGCTGAAATGGAATCAAATTTTAAGAAGAAAAGGTTCTATGCAATTTTTTACATAAATTGACAGTTTTTAAGTTATAACGATTTCAAAGTTGCGATTTTAACTAAAAAAAAAGCTATTTCCAAACGGCTTTCATCAAGTATCTCGAAAAGTATTACTTTATCGAAAAAATGTTACAGACCAATTACAGAAGGAACAAACTGGGAATTAATTATATTTTTTGCTTATTGATGTAGGATTAATAATTTCGGAGATATTTATGTTTATATTTGGTATCCAAGTGTTTCGAAATTACTTTTTTGCATTTTTTTCTAAAGCAAGTGCTTCAAATGAGCAAAATAATTTGGGCATCTTGGTAATGCCATATCTTAAAGAAAAACTGTATTTGAGATAATTTTTTTAAATTACTGGCTAATTAGAGTAACAAAATGGCGACCTTTTTATATAAAAAAATATAAATACGCACATTTTTCCGTCATAACTTCTTTATTTCTTATGCTACAGGAACGAGTAAAAAATATTGAAAGCGCAATTAATTGTTTTTAATTCCATTTCTTAGCATGCGTGGGGTAGGTGTCACAATTTCTGAAATATTTAACATTTAAATTGCATTTTTCGTCTTATAAACGTTCGGATGCCATTTGAAAACTTTCATATCTCCGAAACTATTAAATCTATGTAAATAAATAAACAAGCGAAATTCATTATCAGTTTATTAGCTTTATTTTTGGTCTCACCCATTTTTCAATAAAACTAATATTTATTGAGATATTTGGAAAAGGAAAAAAAAATATGTTTTATCGAAAATACCTGCATAGTTTAAACTGTATTTTTTTCTAAAGCAAATGCTGTATTCAATCCAAAAAATTTGAGCATCTACGTCATGCTATATATTAATGAGAAACAGTGTTTGAAATTCATTTTTTTTAATTACAGGCTACTTACAGTAACAAAATAGCGACGTTGTTATTAAAAAAATTTGTAGACGCACATAACTTCTTTGTTTTTATGCTACAGAAACAAATAAAAAAACACTCACTCTAAATAATTATCTCATAAACACTTGGATGCCAAATGTAAACTTAAATATCTCCGAAATTATTAATCCTACATTAATAAAAAAAAATATAATTAATTCCCAGTTTGTACTTTCTGTAATTGGTCTGTAACATTTTTTCGATAAAGTAATACTTTTCGAGATACTTGACGAAAGCCGTTTGAAAATACCTTTTTTTAAGCTAGAATCGAAATTTTGAAGTCGTTATAACTTAAAAACTATCAATTTATGTGAAAAATTGCATAGAACCTTTTCTTTTTAAAATTTGATTCTACTTTAGCTCCAATAAATATATATATTTTTTAAGTGCCACCCCCTGACAGGGGGTGGCTTCAACCCCTGTTAGTACTATTGTACTGCCAAAAATGAACGAAATCCGTTCAATATGATATTATTCCGAAGTTTTGCATATTTTTTACCTGTAGGTACTGTAATATGAAGCGTCATAAAAATGTTAATTAGAAGGGTACAATTCATGCGTCAAAGAGACAGAACAGGCACGGTAATCAGTCAATCAATGATTTATTGACGCCGTATTCGTCTTTGAAGTGTTAAAGTACAAATATCAATTTCACTGCGATCGGATCATTTGAATATGGCTTAACTAAGATATTGGCCAGAATTTAAGTAACTATAAACCTTCTTATAGAAATACCAAATCGTATGGTAAAAACCAAGGATCAGATGATCAGAATATTAACAACATTTCATAATTTTATAATTTTTATATTATTTGGGAATGTTTACTTGTCATTTGCAATATAATGTTATATCGGCATAAAGACTATCTTTGGAACATAAATTTTTTCATCCGAACTCTGTACATCATCAAGAACCAACCCTGGTTTTGGCGTCATTTATCGCTGCGATCCGAGCTCTACTTATCCCTTCTAGAACAAATTGGAGCTTTAGGTTAATACTGAACTTCTCGTAATAAAAGGACAAAGATGTTACGTTTAAAATACCCTGTATACTTTCGTTTAATCAATTATGTAGGTACATAAAAATAAAAAAGTGTTATAGAAATCCTTAGATAAAGTCACAAATCTTCATTTTCTGGTACAATGATTACAAGGCTTCTATTTGACCCGAATACAGCAGCAAATATATAGTGCATTTTTATAAGCAGGAAATTAATGACAATCAAAGCAATCCGCATGTATTCTTGAGTTTATTATACCAGGACGTATAATGAATGGGTCGTTCATTTATTTACTATTTTATATACAAAGTATTTTAAAGGTTACTCGTATGGAGGCAGTTAAAAGTAAGATAATACAACTATAAATCAAATTGGTTGTATTTATGAAAGAGAGAGGGATCGTAAAATCAAACTCTATATGGGAGGTAGATATACATCAATAGCAAAGCGTTATTTGGGTTAACAGTTTAGAAAGTTAATTTTTGTGTGTTATCATACTTTAATTATAATGCACAAAATAAAATATATCTGAAATTTTAATATATTTGGAAACAATACACAGTCACAATATTGCTCAATGATAAAGGGTATTGTGGTAAACCTTTCTTACAATGTTTTAGAATATTCCCAAATTGAAACTCTGGATGAAAGGGCATATTATTATTAAAAAGCTTTTATTGAAAAATAGCAATATAATTTCATATAGTTTCATTTTCAACAATTTTTTTCATTTATTCCTTAATTGGATCTTTCTTTTGCTGCCAATACTACCCACATTTAACCATTTTTGAGGAGCCAAGCACTTTACATTATGTGTTTTGTACCATAGTTTTACTACTATGTTTAATTAAATTGTCGCAATTTGGGATGTAAAATATCCCAAATTTTTTAAAGATGTTCGTGTCAATAATTGTGTTTCACATTTTTTTGGTGATTTTTCTGCTATACAGGGTGTGTTAGCTAGAAGTCCCCGGACCATTATTTCGAAAAATAATAAAGATATTTGAAACTTGTAAATAGCGTATGATTGACAGCAAAAAATGCCTTAAATCACTGCAGTTATAATTGTGAATTC
Organism: Rutpela maculata; assembly: GCA_936432065.2. Classification (NCBI taxonomy): domain Eukaryota; kingdom Metazoa; phylum Arthropoda; class Insecta; order Coleoptera; family Cerambycidae; genus Rutpela; species Rutpela maculata. The sequence continues at coordinate 25,834,982 of OW386285.2, read as the reverse complement.
GCAGTGAACAGAGATGGCGCTGGCGTGTTAAATTATTTGTCGATGGCTGGAATCTTGAAACATAATTCACATGATTGAGGAATAAATTATAAATAATTTTGATTATAAATAGAAATTTTTGTAAAACCCAGTCGTGTTGGAGCTACATGATTTTTATTCTTCGTTTCTTTTTATTATGCTAATTTTGAACACAGCGTAACTTTTTAGTTAATAACTTTAGAATATCGTTCATTTAAAGTTTTTATCTTATTAAATGCAATACTCTCTATATTATTACATATTTTGAAAAGGACCCCGCAGAAACCTTAGGTAAATTGGCTCTCAGTCAAATTGTCTGAAACTGAGATATGTTATAGATTATGAGGTCCTGATCAAAAGTTCTTATGGGCCCAACACAAAGTAATGACTAGATTTTGACTTAGAGACGACGTTCACTGATTCGCGATTTTCATATAACTATTGTTTAAATACATATATGAATATTTTATGAGTTATATACTATCATATATGTTCTAAAGCATGTTTGGTAAGACTCTGAGCATGTCAGAAACATGCCATGGCATATCTGTCTAAAGTTTGTTAATCATTTGTAAAGTAAATAAAACATCAAACTTAATAATTAAGAGTACAATTTATTAATATCACTCTACGTATATTCATTGTTAGCATAATACTAATCGGTGAAGTATAGGTTCAAGATGTTTTACAATAATTATATCTTAAGAATAAAATCCTGATAAAAAAGTTAAATCACAACATAAAGAAAAATTAGAAATATTAAAAAATACCTACTTACGACTTGTGTAATCCCCAAGACAGGCATTACAGATTTTTTTGGGCTATCAAACGTGTTTGAGCATGTCTGTAATGTGTCTGATCATGTTTAAAATATAGAACGTAAATGAAATAAAATGTCACGCATAGGGTGCTTGATTAATGTGTCCCTTTTCCACTTACAATTAATATTTGTGTCTATCATTTAAACCATCGTTGTTTGGTAGTAAAGCTCTTTCAACAGCGGTATAGAAGAGAAGTTGGTGGATATCTGATATTTTGTTGGTGCCGAGCAAATTCAAGATACCATAAAATACTGGCAATATGACAACATGTACCTAATGTCCTTGCTCCTGATATGCAAGTACAGTAATACCCGTCAACTGGATTCTCTTCGTCGTAATTGTGTTCTCGTTCTGTATTATAAGCAATCCATTGTTGATAAACGGTCGCATTTCTAAAATGTGAATGCAGTCTAAATCTTACAAAACCCAGCACCAGTGCATGTCATTTTCCCTGTTTAAATTATTTTGAATATATGACGGTGCCAAATATAATTGATATGCACCAACAGTTAGATTTTCCAGGTATTCAAGAGAGAGTTCAGGAAAGTCTGGAAGTTGATTATGCTCAAGACGAATCCACTCAGCTCCCCTTCGACGTAATAAATATTCTGCCTCCACGCGTGCATGGCCAATATTTACCTCTTCAGATCTATGTGATAAGGTTAATGCTAGCTCTGCATTTGCCCCTTTCATCAGTACAGGATCATGAAATCGATTAATTAATGCATCAGCTATACGGTAAAAGTCGCCAATATGTGTGTGCCATTCTTATTACTTGTGCAAAAAAATTAAAAATACTTTTAATATGACCATTTCGACTTTCTACAATCCATCTAGTTTTTATTACTATCCTGGAGTTATTGGCTTCTCTGGTCGATAATTGATGCTGTCCTCTTTGTAGTAAGTGTGGCATGTGGTACCTTATATCTAAGTGATCGAGTAATTCTGTAGCAACGCGATATCCACGGTCTACAATAAGAATATCTCCAACCTGGAACCATTCCTGCATCCCATTAATGTCTCGGTCAAATTCAGCTCGTAACAGTGCTGCATCGTTATTGTGACTATCGGAAAAGTAAGGTCTTTGAATGTCAAGAATTTTGCCATCAGGTGGATTACACTAAATGATACCCTTTAAATGTACAAAATACTCTAAAGTTTCTGCTCATTTCAATTTTTAGATAGGTACATGTCATATTGCCAGTATTTTATGGTATCTTGGTTATACTCGGCACCAACAAAATATCAGATATCCACCAACTTCTCTTCTATACCAAATATTAGACGCTGCTGAAAGAGCTTTACTACTAAACAACGATGGTTTAAATGATGTAGATATTCGATAGACACAAATATTAATTGTAAGTGGAAAAGGGACACATTAATCAAGCACCCCATGCGTGACATTTTATTTCATTTATTTCATTTACGTTCTAGATTCTAGACATAATCAGACACATTACAGATACGCTCAAACACGTTTGATAGCCCAACAAAATCTGTAATGCCTGCCTTGGGATTACACAAGATAGGTATTTTTTAATATTTGTAATTTTCCTTTATGTTGTGGTTTAACTTTTTTATCAGGATTTTATTTTTAAGATATCATTGTAGGGCATCTTCAACCTATTCTTCACCGATTAGTATTATGCTAACAATGAATATACGTAGAGTAATAATAATAAATTGTACTCTTAATAATTAAGTTTGATGTTTTATTTACTTTACAAATGGTTAACAAACTTTACACAGATATGCCATGGCATGTTTCTGACATGCTCAGAGGCTTACCAAACATTCTTTAGAAAATATATGATAGTATAACTCATAAAATATTCACATATGTATTTAAAGAATATTTATAAGTTTCATGAAAATCGCGAATCAGTGAACCTTATCTCGTCTCTAAGTCAAAATCTAGTCATTACTTTGGGTTGGGCCCATGAGAACTTTTGATCAGGACCTCTTAAACTATAACATATCTCAATTTCAGACAATTTGACTGAGAGCCACTTTACCTGAGATTTCTGCGGGGTCCTTTTTACTAATTTCAAATTTTACAAATTTTTAAAACAAAAATTTTCAAAATATGTAATGATATAGGAAGTATAAAATTATTAAAAAAAAAGAAAAGAAATATGCAGCTCAATTTTATAATTTTCAGCTATAATGTCCCAAGGACGTTGATAATATTGTTTATAATTTATCATTTGTGGCATAATCATGATTTCTTGCGTTTTTGGGTATTTTGCCACTCTAAAAATATTTAAAAAATTTTGATGAAATAAACATCTGCACCAAAAGGATCAGACAGAGGCTGGTTTTTATACTTCTATTACAAAATGTCTCACACCCAAAAATATATAAACTGAAACAAAATTGTTAAATGATAAATAGAAAAATTAAAACGAAGGCAGTTGACGATTCGGAAAATAGTTCTTTTTCCGTTATCAAAACTTTCACTTTTGAGCTTGTCAAACCAGACAGTTTGTTGTTTATGTATTTCCATAGTCACGTGAGATATTAAATTATATTTATTTTATTTTTACTTACTTCGTGTCTGAGGATCGGCAACCAGCCGGTACAGAAATCTATAGAATAATTAGAAACACATTTATCCTCATTTAACAAAATAATAGCGGATTCCTTAAGTTTTCTTTTAGTTGAGTTGCTTTCTTTTTCCAAAATTTTCGCGGAGTCCCACTGGATCCTATGATTGTTATCCCACGCGTGTTCACAAATTTTTGATTTTTGAAATTCTCCCTTTCTAGCATAATCTCGGTGTTCACCAAGCCTTACGTTGAAAAGTCTAGATGACTCACCTACATAATGTTTACCGCACTCACACGGAATACTATAAATACAATCCTTGGATTTTGGACAATCTTTACCGGCTTAGTCTTTGATAAAACAGATTTTAATGTGGCTCCCGTTTGAAAAACTGTTCTTACAGAAAATCTATTTCCGATTTTTCGTAATTTATCCGATAAACCCTGTATGTATGGAATTACTGCTAAAGATCTAAATTCAGGTTGTAAATGTTGAGTGGTTACTTTACTTTCAATGTTTGCCAACTGGCTATCAACAAAACTCTATGGTATTGATTATTCAATAGAACGGTTTTTATACTTTTTTTCTCGTTATTTAAACTTCCATCATTTGAAGAAATTACTTTAGCCCTATCATACAAACATTTTACAACACCTTTTTTAACGCTAATATGTTGATTTGAATTGAAATTTAAATATCTGTGTGTGTTTGTTTTCTATAAACACTGGTTTCATATTTATTATCTAACTTTTTAATTAAAACATCTAAGAAAGGTAATCCATTGTTATTCTCTACTTCTATTTTAAAATTAATTGAAGGTTCTTTTTCATTAATTCGATTTAAAAAATTATTTAAATGTTCTTTGCTATAAGGCCATAGCGCAAAAATATCATCGATATATCTCCACCACACTATAGGTTTATAAATTAAGTTATTAATATTATTTTCTTCAAAATTTTCCACAAAAATATTACTTAATATTGGAGATAAAGAAGAACCCATGGCCATACCAAAGTTTTGTTGATAGAAGTCATTATTTAATTGAAAGTATGTCTTTTTGATGCAAAGAGTAATTAATTCCATTATAGTTTCTATGCTTAATTTAGTTCTATTCGCCAACTCCCCATCATGTTGCAATTAATTTTTAATTTTTATTAATGTTTTATCTACCGGAACATTTGTAAAAAGGCTTACTACATCAAAACTCACCATTAGATGATTCTTACAATATAAAATTGTTTTCAAATAGTTTTTCCAAAAAATGTTTGCTATTTTTAATATAGGACTTAGAGGAACCTGATAAAGGATTTAAGATTTTTAATAAAAATTTGGAGAGATTACTAAATGGAGAATTAACTGAGCCCACAATGAGTCTAAGAGGAATTTGAGGTTTATGTATTTTTGGGAAACCATAAAAATGAGGAGATTTACTATGATGTGGAGTTTGAACTGTTCGCTCAAAATCGATAAATTCATTTTTGTGTTTAAATAGAGTCCTATATATTTTGCTTTCTAAAGATTTTGTTGGATCATTATTTAATTTAGAATAATTCCCATCATTAATTAAGTTCATAATCTTTGTATTATACACAGCTGTATCTAAAATTACAGTGGCATTGCCTTTATCAGCGGGTAAAATTTTAATACTTTCGTCATTTTTTAGAGATGTAATTGAAAGTTTTTCATCTGATGTTAAATTAACCCTCGTCTTATATTGTTTTTCTAACTCAATTTTTGAACGAATTCGGTATTCATTGGCATCATCTATAGGCGTCTGAATTTAAGATGCCAGCGCCAAAGTGGAGAACTCGTGAACTAATTATTGGCCGTTTGTTTATTTATTTGGCGAATACTTATATCGATTTTTTTCTGTTTATTGTTATTTTTGGCGTTAAAAATAATAACATTAATAATATATTACCTAAAGGTTTGCAAGATTTTGTTGTAAGTGATTTGCAGTATGTTAATGGCATTATTCAGCAAAATTCATATTTTTTAGGTTATCTAGTTTTTCCCTTGAAAAGTACAGTTTCTTCGACATAAACGGTGTCTGGCTAGTTAAATATTAATAAACTTAAATATTTCTTTAAATTTATGTACAGTTGTAGTTTAAATCACTTTTTTTTCAGGAAACATGAAGTGACATTTAGGTTAAGCATATTGCAATGTATGGAACATTTGGGAAGCACTAAAAATGTAAAAATTCTAAGTGTGTGTATGAAGGGGAATATGTTTTAAATGCACGACATATTATTTTGTGTGGTACAACCCAAATTCAACACAAAACTTAATAAATGTGTATGCTCTATGTTTACAAACAAGTGTCAGATCAAATACCCATGAAATTAGTAGTACATTGAATATAGGTAACTGAAAAGATATTCATTAATTCTTTAAGTAAAATAAATGAAACAGTATTTTGTAAAATATGAAATAGAAATATTCAGGGGTAAAACATAATAGTGCATGGTGAAATAGTATATATTACTTTTATAAATATACTGGACAGTGCGTTTCTGACAGTATTAGTGAGTGGACGCGTTTAAAACTAGTGCGAGCAAATTCAACTGTAAATTTAAAAATGGAAACTGATAGTGATCCTCCTGACCGAGGAAAAACAAATGTTACTGAATCAGACATGGATGTGGAAAAAGAAAAGGCTACGAATAAGGGAGTACCGTCTTGTTTAAATAATTTAAGAAATAAAATATTGAAAGATATAAACAGTGAACAGGTAAGTGGAAATAGCACATTACAATTCACATTCACACACATTCGTAGAATAAAAAGAAAAAAGGTAAATAGTAATGGGGAAACAGAATTAGTACCCACTACAACTATAGTTGTGACCTTTAACGGACAAAGACTTCCTACGAAAGTATCTATACATAAAATAATATGTAACGTAGAACCTTATATACAGCGAGTCGTACAGTGCTTGAAATGTTTACGGTATGGACATTTCAGCACTCAGTGTAAGGGGAAAGAACGGTGCGCAAAATGCAGCGGAGAACATCAAACGTCAGTTTGTGAAATTGAAGAATATCGTTGTGCTACATGTGAGGGAGGTCATCAAGCGAATGACCATAAACAATGTCCAGAATTTTCAAAACAAAAAAATATTAAAAATATTATGGGTAGGGAAAATGTCACTTATCGAGAGGCTATAAAAAAATATCAAAGCAGTTATTCAACTGTCACAAAAATTAATTCAAATAATGTACCTTCAATACATACCTCACAAATTAAAAGAAAAAGATCAGACGACGAAAACACTCTTCTTCGGGCACATAAAGAAATTTTAGAAATTCCTAGGGTAGAACCGACAAACTACGAGGACTATAGATGTACACCGCAATCTCATAATATTGCAAATAATAATTTAGTTACAAGAATAAGCTCTCAAATATGTAATATGGTAATAAGTTTAATAACAAACAAAAATATAAACAATAATGAATTGGAAAAAGCTATAAAATTTAATATTCTTGAAATAATAAATAATAATGGCTAATAATATTAACATGTTACAGTGGAACGGTAGATCCGTATTATCAAATAAAGGTAATCTAGAAAATTTTTTGTTTGAAAAAAAAATAAGCGTTGCATTCCTTTCTGAAACATGGTTCAGAAGAGGATCTAATGTTGTGTTTAGTGGATACAATTTGTTTAGGGAGGATAGAAATGATGGTAAAGGAGGCGTAGCAATTCTGATTAAAAAACATATTCCTTTTGTAGAAAATAAAAACATATATAAAATAAATAATATCCTGGCAGTTTCAGTCATGATTAATATTAAGGACAAAAATATTAACCTTTATTCTATCTATGTTAAACCTAATTCCAAAGTAAGTGACGCAGATTGGCAAAGATTTTTTAATAGTCTAAAAAAGCCATACATTGTGGCTGGAGATTTCAATATGCATCACGTTGCTTGGGGATGCTCATGGACGGATGTGGAAGGGGATAATCTATTGAACGCGATGGATGATTGTTCCGTAAGTTTTTTAAATAATGGAGATGAAACTATAGTTAGAAAAATAAATCAATATAACGCTTCAGCCGTAGATCTTACACTATGCAATCCAGAAATAATTACCGATTTCGAGTGGAATGTAACGGAGGACACATTAGGGTCTGACCATTATGTGATTTTATTTAATATGATTAATTCTAATCTCAATAAAAATAAATTTGTAAATAATTCCTACAAAAAGTGGAACCTTAACAAGGCGGATTGGATACTTTGTTCTTCTCTAACGAACAATTTCAGTAATTCAGATGAAATAGATTACGATTCTTTTAAGAATAAATTAAATAATATTAATGAAATATGCATACCGGAGAAGAAGAAAATATTCAATCAAAAGTTCAATAAATCCTGGTGGAATGATAATTGTCAAACAGCTATTTTCGAACAGAAGGAGGCGTTAAAAAAATATAAAGAAAGACCAACACTAGAAAATTTAATTAATTATAAAAAACAAAATGCACTCACAAAAAAAATAATGAAACAAAGTAAAAAACAAGCTTGGATACAATTTTGTAATGGCCTAAATAAAAACACTAAAATTAGTGATGTTTGGAAACAAGTAAAATAATTGAAAAACTGTATCGTAGAACCTAAATCATATCCATTCGAAAATGGCGTGTTAAATGATTTTTTTTGTAAACTTACTCCTCCAATTTCAATAGAAGAAATAAAAAAATATGAAGATCATATTCAAGAACACGAATTACTAAAAGAATTCTCCATTTCTGAACTAGAAAGATGTTTAAGGTCCACTAAAAATACCGCTCCCGGGTTAGATAATATTCATTATATAATGTTAAATAACTTATCGAATAATGGAAAAACATTACTATTAAAAATTTATAATTATATATGGCTATCTGATGATATACCCAGGGATTGGAGAACATATTTAATTATACCAATATTAAAAGCACAGAAAGACCCAAATAATCCAAACTCATATAGAGCAATAGCATTAGCGTCATGTGTTCTCAAAACATATGAACGTATGATTAAAAATAGACTTGAAGCATGGTTAGAGCTAAATGGAAAATTGCCAGTAACCCAATATGGGTTTAGAAAACAATGTTCAACATTTGACAACCTAACTCATTTAATTACAGACATTAATTTGTCTTTTAGTAACAGAAACTCACTGAGTGCCGTTTTTGTCGACATCGAAGGGGCTTACGACAATGTAAACTTAAAAATTTTATATAAAAAAATGCTAAAAATGAATATTCCATCCAAGATGGCCTATCATATAATAAATTTATATATAGATAGGGAATTATATATAAGAATAAACTCTGAAATTGAAGGACCTAGAACATGTAATATTGGACTTCCTCAGGGAGGTATACTTAGTCCTCTGTTATATATAATATACTCCTACGACATAGAAACACAACTAACAAATGACATCAGCATTATTCAATACGCCGATGATATATGTATTTACAAAAAAAATTGTAGTATATCTTCAGGAATAGAAGCTTTAGATCAGGCTATGGAAAAATTAAACACATGGACACAAAATAACGGACTCAATATCAATGAAAATAAAACTAAAGTGTGTGTATTTACTAAAAAACATGAGTTAATTCCATTTGAAACAAAATTGAGTAACAAAACTTACGAAACCAAGGAATCTATTCGTTTTCTAGGCGTCACTCTTGATAAAAAACTTCTATGGAAACAGCATATTTTAACTATAATAGAAAAAGTAGAAAAAATATTTAATATATTGAAAATAGTTACTCATACAACTTGGGGAGCAGATCCAAGTATCAGCCTTCTGATTTATAAATCGTATATTAGGACAATTATAGATTATGGCTCAATTTTTTACGATCAAGCAGCTAAATGTCATTTGGACAAACTGAATAGGATGCAGCTAAAATGTTTAAGACTCTGTTTAGGATTACTTAGAAGCACCCCTACCACTAATATACTAGCGGAAAGTTCAGAACTTCCCTTAAAATATAGAAGGAAAATATTATGTACGAGATACGTCATTAAGTTATTCGAAAAAGAAAGTTTGATCATAAACAAAATTCACTCATTCTTTTTAATGGATTTAACACATCTCTATTGGTCAAATAAAAAATCTCTTCTGTTATTAAGCTGTTATCACGAAATACTAAAAACATCTGAAAATATATACACAAGTAATACGATTCCCCTATATAGGACACATTTAAATCTTCCAGAAGAAGTAGATATTAAATATTTTAGAAACTATGAAACATATCCCTCAAAAATTAGAAATTCTATATTCAATTATGATGTAACAGCTACAGCTCCAAACGCTTATCAGATATATACTGATGGATCAAAATCAGACAATGGTACCGGATGTGCATTCTATGACCCACAACTCAAAACTAATAGTACACTGAAATTACCAAATGATTTTAGTATTTACAACGCTGAATTGGTAGCAATATTGGAGTCTCTCAATTATATAAAAAATGTAAACACACACGAAAATTTTATAATACTCACAGACAGCAAAAGTGCTGTAGATAAAATTAAAAATATCACGAAAAACTCCACGAAAATTAATTATATATTATGCGAAATCATAAATACTATAAACTCACTACAAGGTAATAAAAAACATATCACATTAGCATGGATTAGGGGTCACTGCGGAATAGAGAATAATGAAATTGTGGATAAATTAGCGAAAAATTCTATTAACAATGTAGAATACAGTGGACTTTACCGGATTCCATCTGAAGATATCTTGAGCAAGTTAATTAAACAAATCAGGATAGAATGGAGTAGTGAATATAGTAATGAATAAAAAGGAATGTATTATAAAAGTATAAATGAAAGCATTAACAAAAAACCGTGGTTTAGTTCATTTCGAACTACAAACAAAAATTTTGTTAAGACAATATGTAGACTTCGAAACAATCATGGAAGATTTCCATATCATTTAAATAAAATAGGAATTATTGATAATCCTCATTGTTTTTGCGGAGAAGTAGGCACATTACAGCATTTAATATTAGAATGTCATCAAAAGAGAAATTCAATAAATATTTTACTCGATTTGTTGTACGAAATGAATATAAACAAGCCTTTTAAACTAAAAAATTTACTAACGCTAAACAATGAAAAGGTTTTATTATGTATCTACAATTATATTAGGATTGAAAAAATTGATATATAAGGAAATTAATAAGCACCATGTTTAGAATAGAAGTTAATCAACGAAATTTTGTAACATATTTATAATATGTGAAAAGTTTTAAATTAATTGTAAGTATCCTCTGTTTTTTCCCTATGTGGTTCCCCATTCTTTCCGTGGTCTAGTCAGTAACGTCTTAAGTCGTCATGAAGGACCCCTTGACGCACTCATATCTTTCCTCGTTAACTTCCTTATAAAAAAAAAGAAAAAAAAACAACAAAAAAACTAAAATGGAAAAAAATATACAAAAAAAAGTAGAATAAAATAAAAAAAAAAACTATAAATCAATTCAATAATAAGTACATGAAATATACATAAAAAAAATGTATGTGTGTATGTATATGTATGTATGTATATATATGTATATATTAAAATATAAATAAGAAATAGTTAGGCAGACATATTTTTAGAATTAAATTATAATTTTGTATAATGGGTATGGAAAGTAGTCATATTAAATTTAATCCACAGTTGAGTATAAGTTAAAAAAAAAAAATGATAATAATAATAACTTACAAAATTAACCGGCCTGAGGTGTCATAATGATTACCAAGTACAACACATCAACTTCCACGTGGCGCTGAGCTAATGATTTATTAATAAATCAAAGCCAATATTGCGAATCCTACTACTACTATAAATATACTGAAATTGCATATATTTACTTCTTTCAAAAATTTCACTTACAATGTGTGATTGTTCAGGCCATTATTACTGCTACTCGTGCCCCTCGGGCCACTATTATTTGCACCAGCTTTTTCCCTCTCAATGCCTGGTTAAAGGTGTCTACATACAAAGAGGGTATGCTGTGAACATTGTCGTGCCAACTCAACTTTCACGAGTTGTCCCTGCAATCTACAAAGGATACCGACTAGGTTGGTTCCAGCAAATTGTATCTTGTGTAGCCCCTTTAAACGCTATCATATTTTTAATAACTTAGCATCTCAATTTATCATTATTTACTTATTGTTGATATCATCGTACACTAAAGAGACAATAACAGAAAGGCCTATAATTAGTTTGACTATAGACCACCAGGTGGCGTACTCCTTATTTTCAGACGCCTATTGATAGTTTCTGTGCAGCTTGTTCAATTGCAGTTATGATATCAAATTTAGGAATAGTTTTCGGTGTTACCGCATAATTCAAACCTTTATTTAATACAAGTAGAGAATAATAATGAATTACCTTTCTTAGATGTTTTAATTAAAAAGTTAGATAATAAATATGAAATCAGTGTTTATAGAAAACAAACACACACAAACAGATATTTGAATTTCAATTCATATCAAGGGTGAATATTGTTCAAAATTTCAAGGATTGTATTTATAGTGTTCCATGTGAATGCGGTAAGCATTATGTAGGTGAGTCATCTAGACATTTCAACATAAGGCTTGGTGAACACCGAGATTATGCTAGAAAGGGAGAATTTCAAAAATCAAAAATTTGTGAACACGCGTGGGATAACAATCATGGATCCAGTGGGAATCCGCGAAAATTTTGGAAAAAGAAAGCAACTCAACTAAAAGATATTATATTTATCAAGTAGTTATTTGCAGTGCCAAATCGTAATTATGACATTATCAAAAAATAAATTTTAAATTATTTAACTGTCAAACTGGATGACGTAAGCTATAATTTTCCTAGGGAGATTATCAGTGTCATGTTGTTCTGTTTGTTTTCGCACACGTGATTAGAAAAGGGCGAATTTAATAGGATTTCTATTTCAGCAAAAAATTTTTTCTATAATCAAAATTATTCATAATTTTTTTCTTTAATCGTGTGCACTGCGAAGGAACAATTCTTACTGCAGCCTGGCTACTGGTTTACGGGTCTTCTTCCGCGTAGACTTTGTTGAGTGCTTGACGTTTCGACCATCTTGTCGTGGTCTCCTTCTGAAGTGAAGTGAGCTCTACTGGACTGAGCTCCTCTATTTATAGAGGTTATCGGGAGGCGCGTTGCGGATCATTGCTCCTGAGGAATATTGACTTCGATGTGCGTCGGTTTCCTGTATACCTTGTGCCCTAATTCTTCATTGTCCTTCTTGAACACGAGGACGTCCAGAAATTTGAGTTTACTACCTGTTTCTATTTCCATGGTGAATTTGATCTTATGATACATAAAGGTATACAAATAAATTTTGCTACATCCTCTATCTACTTATAACTGTAAGAATCTGCCTACCAAATATTTCAAGGCTGAACTCCTCCCTTAGAGGACGTTATCACACCTACATGCAATGGAGCGTAATAGTATCAATAGAGTGGCACAAAAAAAATCACAATTTTCTGAAAGCAATTTGACTTGAACTGACGGTAATAATTTTTTCACTTTTGGTTAGCTAGTGGCTAGCTTATAGTTCCTAATAGTGACTATATCATTCACTAGAACTTGTCATGTGAAAAAGCTATTAGTTATTTTTCTATTTTGATCGATTCAGCTGGGTTCTACAACAATTCCACCTTGCATATTTTTCACTAAAAGCATATGATCAGGTTTCATAATGATGAATTCTTCAGTCACAACCATTACCATTATAATATTACAATATGCTGTACCTACTTAATAGCGTTTGCATTGGAAGCTCGCTGGGCGTTAATTTTTTATAGTTTTTATTATCTATTTTCCAAAAATGCAAATGGTAAGCAATTCTATATTTAATATATTATTACAAAATACTCGATATGATACCAGACCTTTCAATCTTAGTGGCATAATCGTAATTTAAGTCAAAACACAGAGCCTTAGTTGACTGGTCTATACCACATATCAATTGAAAAGTGAATCTCTCGAGGATATTCATGAGAATGCCTCATATTCTCTTACACATCACATTTAGTAATAAACTCCACGGGGGTATGAAGTATGTTGCATATAGGAATCCCACGCGATGTAATTGATTTTCTTATTGTTTTATACGAACATGACGTTGAACCTGAAGCACATTGTTAAATGTTTCGGATATCAGAAAATATGAGTGAATAAATCATAATGCGGGTCTCTAGGTATAACAGAAATCATTTCTAGAAGCCATAAAAGTCCTGGTTAGGTTGAGGCAGAGGCGCGATCTTGCTGGGAAAGCAATTAACATCACTCAAACGCACACCAGGCTGCTCTTCTGTGCATACATTACAGTGCAAAACCGGCACATTACGCCGTTTCTTCGAGCAATATTAGCTATGAACTCTGCTGGATGTGACGTATTATAAGTATAATTGCCATACTTGCGAAGTGCATCTGCGAAACTTGAAATGAGTTTATCTGCATTAAGAAAAATCCGAATGAGATTTGGTCCCGAGGTCGAGCCGTTGCATTTTTTCTGGTTAGAATTTCCTGTATATACGTGAGATGTCATATTGATTTGCTACTTGCAATTTAAAGTGTTACACAGAATTTATTAGAGATTGGGAAGAAGTGATAAATTCCAGAGGCGGCTTTCATGTAGATATATAAATATCTAATGAAACATTCTCAAACAACATAAAAACTACGAAATGACGAAATATTAGTAATATTTCATCGTCGTATACCATCTTGTCAGTGTTGCTTAGTATAATTTATATATTTAAAACACAAGACGTTTTTCTTCTCTGGATTCCCCATTGGACCGATTTTGATGATTCTTTCTTTAAATCAAAGCTCTCACAGACGTCATCACTAATTTTTAATTTTTTTAGTTATTATTTTCATACGTAAAAACAAAATATAAATTCAAATAAACAAATCAATAACTGTGCTCGCTCTATAGCGCGTTCTGTACATTAAACTCTGCGGGTTCGTTAGGAACTAAATGCTGTTGGCATCGGAAATAGGTATATAGTTTAACACTTAATTGATACCCGAGCAGACCTAAGTAGACGTGGCCGACGCGTTAACATTTTCCCGTAGAAACCAAGATGGTGGCCATTTCTTGATTTTTTTTAATTACAACCACTTATATCTGATCTATTCATTTCAACCTTGCAGTGAAGTTTACTGATGTCTTAATGACTTACAAGTGTCTGCCGCATAAAAGAGTTTAGATCCGTCAAACCCTTGAAAAGTCGACATGTGTCAACAATTTATGGCGGGCCAATAAATTATTGAAGTATGGCCACAATATCCATGTGTAAACCTTCAAGTAAATTATTTTTTATTCATTATAAAAAGATTCAAATGAATTTAATTTAGATTGTTCCCGAAATAACCAATAACGTATTGTTTGTAAAGTATGGTCATAGAAATTTCTTATGTTGACCTTCACACTTTTTTCATAATGATTAAAAGTATTCAAGCGAATTTAATATAATTAAACCAGTAATAATCAAATGCATTACTCTTAAAGTATGGTCATGATATTTTCAAATTGCCAAGTAAGGTTCTTCAGGTAAAAATTACGCTCGTTGTTAAGTGGAAAATTCTACATAGAGTGGCACATATTAGCATAAAAACAATTAAGTGATATAGCCAATATTTAATTAATACGGGTGATTAAATTTCTCAGTGCAAAAAAGTGAAAAACAAGGCGACAAAGATCGTTGTTAATTGAAATTGTACATAGAGTGGTACATAGCAGCATAACAACAATTAAGCGATATAGATAATATTTAATTAACACGATATGATTAAATCTTTCAGTGCAAATAAGTGAAAAACAGGGTGACAAAGACCGAGTATTCGATCTAAAATCACTCGGGAAGTAATAAATCATAGTGAAGTTGAGTGTATACAAAGACAACAACAAAGTCTCCAATGTTTACCACTTAAATTATTTATGCTTTATGTACTTAGTGGGTCTATGGTAAGGCTAAGAAATTTTATTAAAAATAAGCAAGAAATAATAACTCTTCAGCAAACGCAAAAATAATGTACCCACTACAGAACTTAGGAACGAAGACACACCAGCTATTAAAAATTGACGGCGATCAGAACTGCCTACATGGAGCACTAAGCCATCAGTTAGAAGGAGAAAACATAACAAACCAACCCTATGAAAAATCTACGGAAACAAGTAGCGGACTATATACAAAACAACATAGATCATTTCACCCCGCCCATTGACAAATCAACGAACTGGAACCCCATTACAATAAACACAGCGGACCCAACAAAACACTGAAGAGCAGCAAACAAAAATAGGGAGACTAGGTTACACGTGGAAAACAACATTCGAGAGGATCACGAACAAACTGGGAAAGGACCAAACATACTGGGAAAGAAAAGCGTGAGGAAAAAGAGGAGCACAAACACTCCACATCATGACAAATGCGGCCACGCATTTCACAAATACCTACAGTTATATACTCTACCAGAACCTGAAATGGAGGAATCAGAAGACTCAGAAGGAGAAGAAGAAAATTTGTAGAAGCAGAAACACAAACGAGAGGAGCATAAACATTAAATATTACGAACACAATGCTGCAACGCATTTGACAAACACCTACACTGCCCATCCCCCACTCCTGTACCATGCGTCATGTGGCTCTCGCTGCTGACAACAAGCATGACCCAAATCCAACCCAGCATCGGAAACCGAGGAACCGGAAGACTCAGAAAGAGAATACTAGAAGAAGCAGAGACACAAAAAGAGGAGCATAAACATTCCATATCACAACACAACGCGGCAACATATTTCACAAGTAAACTCAGAAGAGACCAAAATCAAAAACACAAAAAGAGAGCTTAAATGTCCCCTCACAACACAATGCGGTAACGCATCTCACAAAATACCTACACCTCCCATCCCACATTCCTTTACCATGCGGCTCTCGCTGTTGGCAACAAGCATGACCCTAATCCAACCCAGCGTGGATGTAGTAGACTTAGCTGTACACTGGTAAATCAATCAATCACTTATATTGGCGCAAAACATACATTTGGAGTATAATCTCTGGTTAAATAATATCTGGCGAATACGAGTACGGTGTCTATTTTTCACAAGAAAGCAATATGGCCGCTATATTTTGTAACCGTACAATTTTTTTAAAAATATATATTTTCAAATTGTACATGTTCGGTATGGCACGGTAGCTCAGTCAGTTAAGGCTCAGTAAGAGTGGCGAATATCTTGACCGACTGTCTATCGCGTTCTGGGTTCGAGCTCCAGCCCCGGTATTGATAATACCAGTGGGTATGAATGTATGTCTGCGTTTTTCCAAATGTGTAACCATCTTTCCGATAGCCTTGGCTTTGGATATGTAGGGTGTTTGTGTTTATGTTTATGTTAAGGTGTTCGGCCGTTTTTTGCATCCTGAACGCAAACATGAATTCCTTTTGCTCATATAAAGCTACAAATAAACAACCAATTTTTTATTTAAAAAAGTTAAATTTTCTATGTACGTATTTACAATTTTAAACATTTTTTTAATTTCCGTACTTCGATTATATATACTAGCAGAGGCTCTCGGCATCTCAACTCCACGGGATGCCATTTGGTATGATTATTCCTTACTCCAAATAGATTCGCTTTCGATTAGGACCCGTCACAGCGGGCCAACATTTAAGTGAATCAGTTTCAAGTCATATAGCCAAACATAAGCTTCTAAGGAACTGTGAAACTTTTTTTGTCAGTCGATCGATATTATCATTCTCCATTGCATATAGTTGACAAACGGCCATTTGAGGGAGGCGTCCGCACTTGCCATGTTTGGTAGGCAGATTCTCATAAAATATATTATTAAGTAGATAGGCTTTTTATCATCATTTATTAGTACACTTTTGAACTTAATAGAGTAAATAGTATTATTGGACTCTTGATTTTTCTGGATTGAATGATTAAATTGAAGTTTAACCTTTCTGGCGTTTTCGTGTTAGGTCGATAACTGAATGTATAGTATCCTCATAAAATCCTCAAATCTGGGAATAATTCTATAAAAGCAATTGAGTGTAATAAACAATGTTTAGAGATAAAAGAAGTACATCGTAAGAAGGCAGATCGGAGAGAGCAAAATAATCGAGCCCCACTGAGAGTAGAAAAACCAACTTACGTTGAAAGAGCGACATGGTGCCCTTAATAAAATAAATATTGTCAGGTCCTTCAGACGAGATGTGGTGAGTTCTTTTATATAATCAAGGGTACTAATCTTAATTTCATAACGAATAATTTGATTTTTGTTTTTATTGAGATACGAGTTATACAACAGGAGATTCTCAGCTGTATATCCCAAGGACATTGATAATAGGAAATAATTTTATCGCAGTTTCTGAAAGTACGTTGCTTGGTAATATCCCGACGACGTAGGCGGGGGGATATTACATAAAACAACGTGCTTAAGTAAGTTGTGATAAAATTATGAGCTATTTATGAACGTTCGAGGGACAGGACAGGAGGGACAGGACAGGAGGGACAGGACATTTTTTCTAATTTATTTTATTCCAGATGTACTGTTTACTTTTAATTGTATTATTTGGCGTGTCTTTTTCTATTATTATTTATCAAGTCGTTATTTGCAGTGCCAAATCGTAATGGTAATATAAAGAGTGCAAATTGGCAGTTTATTATGTGATTAAATCCCGATCGCTTTAGCGGGAGGGATTTAATCTTTGATAATAACCTGCCAATTTGCACGAGTTATATTACCTTTTTGGCAACTTAGCTTGAGCAAAAATTTTTTAGATAAAATTTAAAAGCACGGGTGGTATTTGGGGAGAATATTTCAAGAATAAATAATTCATTAAGTATATCTTCAATATTATGTTTTGTAATTAATTGCATTTCCAAAACGACTCATCTAATAAAAAACAAGGTAGGTATAAATGATGTAAACGTTAAACCACAGATATTGTAACTTATAGACTGGTATTCCCAACAAAGAGTTCTCTAGCACGCTTCGACCAATCACACTATGAGTAAAGCCAGACAATATTGCATTTTACCAATTTCTCGCTTTTACGTTCTAAGATTGCGGACATGAAATGGTACCGCCATCTAGTAAGCTAGCTTAACTTAACTGGTGTAATGAGTGAATTCTTCAAGAATTATTATATTAAAGTGTTTATTAATATATATTTATGTATTTAATCCTTATTTTTAATTTAAGAAGTTTAATGATTAACTTAAGGTTTGCTTGTTTAAGTAGAGTGAAATTTAAGTACAACGAATTATAACATACAGTGCTACTTAATTCAGTTTTGATTTTCCAAATACCCGTTTTATGATGAATTACCATACGTAAGTACATTTGTGTATTTAACATGTTTAATTTTATTTGTGAAAATTATTTTGTAATTACGTTAGATATTATAAGCCATTGAAAGCTGTGTGTGTATAACTTGTGTCCCGAACCCATAAAGGTTCAGCCTTCGCTTTGAAATTGGAAGTTGTCAACGTCTGTGGTGTTTTAGTATTGTATTATATTACTACGTATTTAATACAATACTATAATTTACGTTAACAATTAGTAATAAGCTATAGAAGATATTTATAGATAAAACTTAAAAGCTCGAGTTGCCCTATTTGCCGAAAACATTTCACGAAACAAAACGTAAAAAAATTATCGCAATATTTGCCGCTACAGCGACACAAAAAATTAGAGAGATAAATTTTGCATGTTGGTACTGTCAAAAGCCAATGACGTTTGATTTGTGCAATATTGTGAAAAAACTGGCTCTCATTGGCTATAGCGTTAATGAGTGAAATAATCAGTGTAATGTTGTTCTGATTGGTTGCTTCCGCACACGTGATTAGAAATGGGCGAATTTCATAGGATTTCTGGGTCGAGCGTAGATGCGTCTTCACTGTGTAGGACGTTGAGTCACTAGCACGACATATTCGTGTATATGTAGCGCAACGTTTTTTCATGATTGTACAATGATATAGATATATATTAATATATAAGAATGACTTAAAAAAAATGACATGCGCAAAAAGATAAACAAAATAAAAAGAATTGTAATTAATTAATTTGTATCCTCGATACTCCAGTGAAGCAACGTGCAGCGCGGTTAGTACTTGGATGGGAGAACCATCTTGGGAAACACAGCGATCTCATCCCACCTTCTAGCGGCTTGTATATCAGTGTATACGCGGAAGCTATGTAATTTCAAGACGGGGATTACGTAGTGGATATACCATCCTTCGGAGGGGATGTAAAGCAGGCGGCCCCTTGTCTATTAAATGTTAGGCAAGTAAAAGATCGGAAGCGGAAATAGGCCGACGTTAAATAATTAGATAAAAAAAAAAAAAAAAAACAGGATTTCTATTTGAGCAAAAACTGTTCAGGAATATTCCCCATTTTTTAAAATTCTTTTATTTAAACTAATTTCTTTCAGGACTCCTACAAGTTTAGTGTGACTCCATTATATTGCTATTGGAGGAATTCTCTTTATATAGTTTCTTTAATGTTTACACATGCTGAGTCCATTAGCTCTTAATTTATAACTTTCCACTGAGTTGAGATTGTTATTAAGAGGCCATATCAAATAGATATGTGTATTTTTTGTGGTCAATAATGAATTTAGACTGAACATTAATAATACTATAACCACCAATTATAAAACCATGAATCTAATCTTGTACGTCCATTATAGGCCTGCATCTAATAAAATGCAGAGTAATTAAATTGTAACATAAATTACTATTCACAACTTTCACGTTATATCTATATGCGTTATACATGTTAATGTGGATCACCACGTTGTTGTCCCGGAACAAAATCAGGAACTCACGCATTCGCGTAATTACTCAAATAATAGTCTAGGCCAGTTTCTCAAAATATATGGCAAGATGCAATTCTTAAATATCAATTTCATGGCATTTTCGATGAAAAACGTCATTTTTTCACACACGCATAGTCACTTTATTGCACTTTTTAAATACAATCTAATTAATAGGAAGCTGTTGTATATCATGCATCTGTCGAAGATTTAGCTACGTTAGAAGTCCCCTAAGATTCAAACTTAGATACGATTTTTTTAAAATTTGTTTGTGAAGGACATAGTAGAAAATGTCACTGTTAACTGCTTTCTGTACGCGGGTGACTTAGAATTATTTTATTACTATTGGCCGCATTTTACAATGCAATTATTATATTCACCTTGTATTGCATGTTAAAAAACCGCTACGCAAGAAATCACTCTACTTCCACATCCAGATTTTCTATCCAAGTCTCTCGCAACGAAAACATTTTGTGTGTGGAAATAATAGTTTATGGAACTTTTAATAATATGATATTTGAAATCGTCGGTCACAAAACCCCATAAAAGGATATGCCACATGGCGGTGGATGAAGTAAAAAATGTTGAGGCCTTTGATTCTTGTACACACTAAATTACAATTTTATTTTTTTCACCCCTTTTACTAATTGGATTGGATTTTTACATTACCACAATGGGGGTGGCTAATGCTAAAAAAACTTTGAGACCTTAGCTTCTCTTATATATAAGTAAGAGTCCGTATAATTGGTATTTACCAATTATACGGACTCTCACTTGCTTGATATATCTATTTACTCCCATTTACTCCAATTTACTCCAATTTACCCCTCAACGCTTCAACGGAATAAGATAAAAATATAATCTGGTCCCAGACATTATTAAAATACATAATTATACCAAAGGACCCCGCACAAATGGGTAATTTGTTGTCGACAGAACCATTGCAAATTCAAGGCATAGAATCCTTAGGTCATTCTCAATGAAAACTGTTATAGATAAAGTTCTAAAATGTCTTTATTTTAAAATTACAGCAGATCGAAGCTCCAAAATTCAAAATTTTAAAAACGCGATTTTCGTATTTTTTATCGAAACGGTAAATACTTGAATTTGCTTTAAGATTATAATACTGATGTACAGTGTAACATAGGAAAATACATTATTCTAATATTCATATTAACAGATAAAAAAGATTCTTACGCAAATAAGAAGAATGCTATTTTTATTCCAGTGGAAATCAGCAAAACAAACAAAATACAAACGAGATCGTATGATTCGTTTTCCTGATAATATATTTATAAAAATTACTAAAAGTTAAAAAAGAAAAAAGTGTATTTTTGTTGGACCTCAGAAAATAAATATACCTTTTTCCTTCTGTTTTGCTAAATATGAGCAAAATATTAAATGTGCAACTGAAACTTTACTTGAAAATGTTAGTGATGCTGGACAGAGTAATTATCTTTATTATATGAATTATTTATTATTATACTTTTCGCAAATACGAAAACGAAGAGTATACTGCATTTGATCGGTACATTTCTAAAACCGTAAATATCGCTCGCAGACAAAAAATTTTCATATCATGGTGTTAGTGAACGAATTCTGGACAACTTTTAAAATGTCCGTCTGTCCGACCGTCACGTTTCTTGTAAGCACGATAACTCAAGAAAGAAAAATGTATTGTACTGAAATTTGGACAGTAAGATGGTGTTAGTTAGAGAAAGAACCCTATTGTTTTTGAACAAAATCGATCAGTAAATAAAAATGTTATTAATTATTTAAATTTGAAAAAAATGTTTGATTTTCATGTTTTTGTAATTGAATAGAAATCTGGTAGAATGATATTTCACTTTAATATCTAAATATTTGTATATTTTACAAATATACATTTCATAATGTAATAATATACAACCGTGGAAATATGATTTTAGCTCGTGTCTTATAATGTAAAAATTTACATTTTTTACATGTAAGGCAGTGGTGTAGTTCTTACGCTTTTGACTCGGAATCCAAAAATAGTGCGGTCAACTGTTGATATCGATATCATGAAGAAAAATTAGGTAGTAGTTTCTTACAACTTTATTCAGTCCTGTGCCTAGACTGTAATAGCTACAAGCCAAAAACGTTACAAAATATCTTCATATAATTATGTTACGAACAAAATATGATTCTGTTTATAAAGTGCTTTGTGCTTACTATGTAAGTGTATGCCTGGAAGAATTTATAAATTATTGACACGAATTACAAATAACAATAATAAATATGTTTTTGTGCCCTGCGGCTGGAATTCTAATGTATGCCATTTGGAATTTTGATTATGACGCCCTCGGAGCGTCAAGCTGTAAGCTGGCAGTAAAATAAATTTATAGGTTTCTATACTTTAGAATTGAAATCTGCATTAAATTATTATGCAGTGATAATTTTTATAACTCATAATTATAATCAAGAGTGATCGGTAAGTATAGGGTCCGACGAAACAAACTGACGAGTTTAAAATTAAATAACTGTTAATTTATTGAGATTATATTGATTAATGTGAATATGTTTAAGTTCTTTTATAATGCTTTATAATTCTGTTTTCTCACTTCAAGTAGGTAATCGAGCTCTAATACAAAACGAAATATTTTATACATAACATATTCCAGATAACCAATAACCAATAAATTATACATATTTATATTTATTTTGTTGAAATGGATTTTTGCATCGTTATGTAATAAACACTGGTTTTCAGAATAGTCTTATTGTTATAGAACCTCCCAGAATGGACCTAAGTCGAAGGCCAAATGAAAATTCGACTAAGGTAAAAAATTCATACAAAGGCAATTTGGAGCATAACGTACAAGTTTGGAAGGCATCAGACTCAAAAACTAGCACAAAAGGACTTATAGACGTTCGTTAAAACGTAAGGTACAACCAAGTGAAAATTCGAAGAAATTTTCACTTAGGAAGGTCCAGGACATAAGTGTGAAGATATACTGTGGTCATGGAAATATGTATCAAAAATTAAAATATAATTTTTAGCCAAGAAAAAAGAAACAATATTCCAAAATCGCCTTGTGCATAAATAGACAAAAAACAATTTTACCAAAAAGTCGCTCGAAGGTGAAGTCGTGTCGATTTCGCTATATTGAACCTGCATGGGGACCAGTACGTCGCGAGACTGACAGAAAGCTATCTAACTCATGTATTAGATGAATGCACTTTTAAACTCGGTTCTGATATATGATATAATCACAAACGAGAACCTTAAAGCTAATCAGAAGCGAACCAAAATTTTTTAAAGTAAAATATTTTTATATTTTCAGTCAGCCACAATGAAAACCTAAATGCTTGCATTAAATTCCGGGGAAGTTGCATGAATCTTTTCTACTAAATCAATTGTTAGCGCACAGCGCACACTATCATTTGAAAGGTAAAATGTACTTTGCCTTAATTGGGGAGGCGATTCATTTCAAATTATATAATTTATTGGATAGGATATGGCAAAATTTCATTGTACTTATTTTAAACCTAGTAAATAGTGTTCTTTGAACTTTTTGCATTTTACTGATAATATGACTTGTTGTAAGTCTTTTCACTTGAGGGTTTTCGACCGGAAATTGAGTTGATTGGACGTCTCATGACTCCTTGAAGCTCAATATTCCTGTTACCTTACGAAAGCTTGCTTGATAGGGTTTTTTTTTTATGAAAATAAATCAGAAATCTTTAGACACAATATCCATTATTATGAAAATAAATCAGAAATCTTTAGACACAATATCCATTATTTCTAGATAAATAAGTAAAATCCCGTCAGAGAGAAAGACCAAATTTTTTATCAAATAGAGAGAGTCGTTAATAATCTACGGTAGTGCAGCCTTAGCTTATTACTTGTTCTATCGACTTGTATCTTATCTCGAATCCGCCTGGAAGTGGAAGAACAGGGGAGAACGCGACTGGCGGCCTTAATATATAAATTGGTGTCGCGTCACTCAGACGCATGGTAGTAAGTTTTTCTACATTATCACCCATGGCATATCATGGCAATATCAACAAACATAAGTTATCTCTAGTTTAACCGAAGTTGTATCTTTCACCATTACCAGATCTCTGTAGATAAAAGTAAAGTAAATTCTACTACAATTAGACACGACTGTGGTCTTTGCATTTTACGTTTTGCTAACTTCTATTTGGAGGTCTTTGTACTTGCTCAACTTTTCCAATTCCTTGAGCATCACATTGGTGTCATTCGGAATGGATACATCAATCAGCAAACAGGATTTCTCTTTTTTTATTATGTACGATGATGTCTGGTCGATTCGCTCGAATCTCTCTGTCAGTTATAATCGGAAAGTCCCTCATAATTGCGACGTCGTTGGTATTGACAACCTTCTCGCGGGTATATTCATAATACTTTGGCGGTAGTGGTATATCGAAATGCTTGCACATAACCTAGTTGAGATATTTGGCTACTCTGTTGTGTCTGTGGGTGTACTCCAATGGTGCCAGCATAGTACATCCTGCGACCACATGACTGACATGTTCTTCTGCTAGGCCGCACATCCTACACTTGCTATCAACAAACTGTTTTAAGATCATACTCTGGTGGTTTCTGAGTGCTTGGTTCTGTGCTGCTATTATTAAATTTTCGGTTTCTTCCTTCAAGCCCAACCCGTTTAATCACTGCATAGACGCCTTTTTGTCTACTGCTGGTCGGTCGAGAACGCAGAACAATTTTCCATGCATCGGCTTTGCGCAAAGTATTCCTATTTTAATCTTTTCGATGCTGGTTTTAATTTTCTTCTTGGCGTCCTCGTCGGTGCTTTCGGCTCCCAGATACTCCTGGATTTTTCACGCTATGCACATCTGCTGTCCTGTCCGTTTTCTCAATGTCACTTCAAAGCCAATCAACAAACAATTCCAAAACTGTAGGTAACTATGGGGACAACAATAATGTTTATTGCTGTGATTTTGTGCTTGGATTATTATTATTATTATAATTATTTCAAATATTATTTTCCTTCGTCTTTGTTAGTTATTTTTTAGAGTGACTACTATGGCGATGCGACGTTATAGATGTGTGATGTTTTTTTGTGAAAATTAGAACACCTGTATGCATAAAGTGATTAATGAGAGGAGCTACCTATATATTTCTTTAATTTTTCGTTAACCCCTTCCTCATTCAATTTGGGAAATTCTAAAAATAACAAATGTTATAAACGTTTTCCGCTTGCATCTTTCATCCACTCCCCACAAAACCTCCAAAACCTCTTAAAAATAATACATTAAAGGTTTTAAAATCTATATTTAATTTTTTTTGGAACATTACGTTTTTATAAAAAACATTTCAATAATGATTAAAAACAATTAAATGGAGAAAAAACGTGTAGTAATGTATACAGTATCGGAAAGTGTTTGATTTGGTCCGGCAATAAGAGAAAGCGAGAGCGAAGTAAACAATGACGTACGTTAAGGGGCGTGTCACACTTTGCCTCTGCTAGGGTATGGTAGACGCCTTTAATGTGGGCGGTCGGTTAAGTCGTTGAAAATATGCAAAAACAAAACAAAACTTTCCGATACTGTATGATACATTGTCAATTCAAGTTGTTTTCAATCAATTCAATCTGTAGCATTGAATATAATCTTTATCTTGCATGGCACCAATATTTGATGCTATAGACATGAGAGGATTTCTAATGACAAAATTTGCCTCCAATGCATTTCGTGTCTGCACGAAAAATTTTACAATGCACGTAAACGTTGGTAACACGGTATATCCTAACTCCCTAGGTGCGCCGAAAACATAAAAATAACACAGGTACACAAAAGAAAAAAAAGACGAAAAGACGAAAATAGATTAAAATTCATTTTCAAACCTCCAAGTGCTATTATTCTATTTGTAAATATTTCGGCTTGACGAACTCTGATCATTTTTTTTATATAAAAGTAAAAATATCAATTTTTCGCCGTACAGGCATTTTGACTTTTTCCCCAAAATTCAACATATTGCGCTACCTGTTTCTTCCTCGGCAAAGATGCTAACATTTCAAATATTATTTTCTTCCATCGTTTCTTAGTTAATTATGATCTTGTTGATCATTCCATGCTTACTGAAAAAATAAAAATATACGGCCTTAAAGATAACATTGGTAAGCTATTGACCTCATATCTGTCAGGACGCAAGCAATACATTGAAATTAAAAAAGCTAAATCGAAAATATTCGAAATCTTATGTAGGGTGCAGCAGGGGTCAGTCCTAGAACCTTTGTTGTTTCTCCTATTTTTTAATGTATAGATGAGTTCAATAACTAAGTTTGCTGACACTACCTTTGTTGTGAAAATACGACAGACGAAGTCATAAACAAAGCCCGAATTATGCTTAATAAATTCCTTACTTGTTTTACTCAAATTTGTTATTTTTGAATAAAAACAAAACAGTTTTTATTAATTTCACTCCCAGAAACAGAACTATTAATGAAAGTTAGTTAATGCAAACTGACGGCAAAAGCATTGAACAAGTCACAGAAACAAAATTTTTGGGTTTATTTATTGAAAACAACCTTAGCTGGGAAGTACATGTTGATAATCTGTGTAAGAAACTATCCTCTGTATGTTTCACTCTATATAGATTAAGTCAAGTTAGTAATGTAAATGTCATGTTATCGTAGTATTATGCTGGTATGTACTCTAGAATAAGATATGGTATTTTATTTTGGTGATGTTCGCATCATGCATCTCGAATTATTCGCTTACAAAAAAAAGCAGTCAGAGTAATATTGCTGGTGTATCTAGATTTACGTCATGTAGAGATATATTTAAAGAACATCTGTTAACTGTACCTTGTATATATATTCTAGCAGTTTTACTATTTGTTAAACAAAATATGGACAAATTTATTACCAATAATAGCTATCATGATTGTAATACTAGAAAAGGGGCAAATTTGTGCTTGCCAAAACACCATTTTACAACTTATGAAAATAATCCAAGTTATATAGGCATTAAACTATTTAATAAATTACCAGATAATTTTAACATACATGATAATTTTATAAGTTTAAAAATACTGTTAAACACTTTCTTATTTCAAACTGTTTTTAAAGTGTTGCTGAATACTTAGAAATAAGATGAAAATTTTTAGCCTTGCATATGTACCTGTATATTAATCAATGTGTATGTGTTGTTTATAGAACTATGTTCACGTATATATATGTATATATGTATATTTGTATATGTGTGCAAGTTGACCACTGTCATTTGTCTGTTCCATGACCTACGGCACACTGAGCAGAACATAACAAGTTCGAAACCGGTCTATGTCTGGTTAGGAATTGACAAGTGATAGTTGGTTAATGATCACGTAATTCCATGCAGGTCGGGGTATTTGCCCGCTGAGTAGTCGTTTCCTTCAAATCCTATTTCATGTATATATGTGTATATATACATATATTTTTTTAAATGTCTTTGTGATTCGATCTATGTACCTATAATTGTAAGATGGCAATTATTTTTATTTGTATTTGATTTGACGTATCTATGCCAATTTTAATGGTCTACTGGATTTAATAAATTATTATTATTATCATTATTATTTTTTAGCGAGCTAAAAACCAGTCACCCTTCTCTGTGGCTCCGACCCTCACAGAGGGGAGCTGGTAGTACCGGTAGCCACTCCCCACGCCCGTGGGGTAAGTGACTACTGGGTCCGGGAATCGTGTGCCCTGAGCAGACGTAATGAACCAAGAATGTATTATTATTATTATTATTATTATTATTATTATTATTATTATTATTATTAGTAATATCAACTACATTCCAAATTATTACTTTCCGCTGTCGATTCTGATTGAATTCTTAGGATGACCAGTGACTACCACATGTATTTTCACTAAAAGTATAGCAGCACTACTTCCTTGATGTGAAGTGCAAAGTATTATTGTCCTCGGTCACAGATTTATGTATATTAACTGTTCTTCAGAGTGTCTACCATGTACATTTCACGCTAAAAGTATACTCTATTTCTTCGTTGACAATAATATTAACTACTTACCAAATATTATTTATTGTATGTTATTCATATTCATAGAAAAGAACATTTTATCCAAACTGTAATATCGTTTCTCTGCCTGATATTGTGGCTAACTCCCACGCATTTCTCGAAAAGCACCTGTAAGACGAAATTAATTCCTACCATTGTCCCCTTGAGGCATCTTGGCAGAGAATGAAAATCCGGTCCAGTGATGACCGGAAGCAAACGCGTGCGGCCCAGGCAGACTGGAGCACCGGAAGTCGTCTGTTGACCTCGCGGAAACGCGCCGTTGCCTCCGTAATTTACAACTTCTGCATATTCATTCATATATCAACGTGATTCATGTAATGTAAAAACATGTGCAAAAAAATTAATTCATTTTTGGTATTATTTCATAGCAGAACGTTTTTATAACGTTGTTTGCCAAATAAATTACAGTCCTTACATAAGACTACGGAGTTAAATGTGAATAGATTAGATTCGAAAAACATAAAAGGAATGAAACACAAAATTCGGTTTATGTAACACCGTTGCATTAACAATAGATAATAGTTAAAAACTAGACGTAATAACTACATCAGAAGTTGCCGGTGACGGGGATTAGCCTTATGCCTTACTCTTAGATATGTCACATAATACAAAATGGTACCAGTGACGTAGCATTGTCTGAAGTGCAGAGGGGGCACGATTTTTCCTCTTAAAATAAAGACTGTCGTAAATAAAAAATAATGAAAATACAACACAACGATATATTATTTATCAACAATAACAATAATTTACAATTATTATTACAATTATAGATAATGTTTACTAGTGGATGAAGGATCTATGTGATATTTCCAAAAAAAATGAGTTTTTCATATGAATTAAGATTTTAAGTACACAAAATTCCCAAGATACATTTCCTTTGATTCTAATGCTAAAATATCTGATTTATAAATGGATAAAGGATCTATGGACTGTTGCAGTTGGTAGGTTGTTAAAAACTTTGAAATCAGTTATCTCAAATCACTTTGTTGTTACCTAGACCCTTCAGGGTTGGCACAAAAACATACCATTAGAAAAAACCAGTGGGTAAAATGGTAAAATTTTTGATTTTAGAAAAACCCGTTTGGGTTTTTGTTTGATTCTCGTTTTTTTTGCAGGAAAAAAGCAATTATTGCAAAAAATTGTATTTCTGCCTCACAAATACTTGAACAAAACAATAACAAAATTGTAACGTGTCAATATATTAGTGAACAATAAAAGAAGTAAATAATAAACTTGAAAAAAATAAAAACATGAAACAAATAACAAAAACTTTGAAAAAAAAATCGCACATATTTACTAGATTTTCATAACTGAGAATATTTCCAATACAGTCCAGATGTTGTCACATGCTATATTGTCAAAGCAACGCCGAATGGAAGGTGGGAAATTAGGCGGGAAATTTGAATTTTACAAAAATCCAGAATAAACTACAATTACCCACAATTGCCCAAAAAAAACCACCGAATACCTACCTAAATACCCAGTGGGTCATCTTTTTCTAAAGAAGGTGGGTTTTCGCACAACCCTGAGATCCTTCATCCACTTGTGTCTTCGTTTATTATTTAAAGAAATCAATGGAGTAGTCTGTTACTTTGTGATATTCCATTGAATTTTCTAGGAATATAGTATTTTTTAAATTGTTTATAGATGAAATTGAAACAATTTTTAAATCCGTTTCTCACAAGATATCGTCTTCTGGTATAGATATGTAGATGATATTCGATTTGTTATTCAAGAGACACTCAAGATATACATAAATATAAACACACCACATATAGTAGGCAACCCCCAAATCCAAATCCAAATCCAAGGCTGTCCGGAAGAAAGTTACACATTTGGAAAAACGCAGACATGCATCCATAGCGCAGTACCGGGACTGGGGTTTGAACCCAGAACGCGACAGATAGTTGGTCAGCATATTCGCTACTCAATACACCTTAACCGTGTGCTACCGTACCGGGTTTTTTTTTTTTTTTTTTAGATAAAATACTAATAAACCATCGTCTAATATCTACAGAAAACCAATATTTTCAGATGTCACTATGCCAGCAGATTCAAGTCATCCTTTTTCTCATCAAATAGCCGCATATAAAGATAGATAAAAAAAGATATATATTGACATTGAACTATATTGTCACATCTATTAAGTGAAATAGTGTATAAAAAAATCAACATAATATATAAAATAGTCAACACAGTGTAATAAAAATAGACAAACATTATAAAGTAACAAAAAACAAATAAACAAATAAATAAATAAACCCAGAACACTAGTGGGTCTATGAACATAAGTAAAATAAATATGTATGATAAATTTTTGTCACTGTAGTGAGAAAATATATGATTTGACATGGCTACGAAATTTGTTTACGGAAAAAGATTTGAATTGAAGTGGAAGGCTATTATAAGGCATTACCGAGTTATAGGAAAATAAACGACGAAATAGCGATAATCTATATTTTGGAATCTCAAGATTAGTTGGAGATCGTAAATTCATATTATGAATGTCATATCTAAAACAAAGTTTTTTCCGGAGGTATGGGGGTAACGAAGTTAGTAGAAGTTTATGAACAAATACACTTAAATGATATTTAAATAAATTTTCGATTTTGAGCCAACTCAGTTCGTTTATTTTTTGAGAAACATGATCATACTTTCTTAACCTAAATACAAATCTACAGCAAGCATTTTGAATATGTTGAAGACGGTTTTTTGTTAAATTATCTAAACACGGAAAATAAACTATATTACAATAATGCAATATTGGAAGCACTAGTGTTTCACACAGTTTTTTTCTCATCTTAAAATTTAAAACACTTATATTTGTATACAGCAGCTTCAATGCAACATAGCATTTTTTTACTAAAAGAGATACATGTTCGGTAAAACGTAAATTATTATCGAATATTAAACCTAAATTTTTTATTTTTTTTACAACCTTTAAAGGGGTATTGTTTATAAGTAAGTGCACATTGGATGTAATTAAGTTTTCTAAATTCTTTGGTGAGAAAAACATTACAGCGCATTTATCTGAGTTAAGTTTGAGGTTATTGTTTTTTGAGTACTCCGAAATAGCTTTTAGATCAGCATTTAGTTCCGTAGAAACAACGTCAATATCAGTTGAAGAAAAATAGTATGACAGCTGCGTGTCGTCTGCGTATGACAATACTTTTGAGTATTTAACATGACTGAGAATGTCGGCAGTGTAAATTAAAAATAGGATCGGGCCCAGAACGGAACCCTGCGGAACACCGGATGTGATAGAAGACACAATTGAACTTTTTTCTTCCAAAAGAACTACTTGATTTCGGTTATATAAATAAGATTTAAAGAAATTCACAGAAATAGTGTCAAAGCCGTAATACGTAAGTTTGGCACAAAGCAAATCATGATCTAACGTGTCGAATGCCTTTGAAAAGTCCAAAAGTACAAGTGCAGTTGCATTTCCTTTGTTTAAGGTACTGAAAATATCATCTGTAACATTAGCTAGAACCGTTGTAGTACTATAGCCTTTTTGAAAGCCTGATTGAAAATTAGAAAAAAGTTTGTTTTTAGTAGCATAATCGTAAATTTGTGTTTGGATGAATTTCTCAAGCACTTTCGACAAAGTTGGGATAATCGTGATTGGCCTCAGATCAGAGTATTGTTGGGGATTTTTTATCTTAGGCAATGGTCGAATTAATGACAATTTTCACTGTTCTGGAAAATATCCAGCTTCTAAACAACAGTTGATGATATGAGTAATATGTTTGGTAACAATTGGAGAACAGAGCTTTAACATTATAAAAAAATCGTGTCATATTTCTCAATTGTCTGTAATGCAACCAATCATTTATACTTTTGGACCTAATATATGCAGAATGGGCTTTATTTCTGTCTTTCATTAGCTGCTTTATACCTAGAGTTATCCTAGGAGCACGGCGCTTAGTTATGCGTGATGTAATATAGTGTGCATGTTTGTCAAATAGAAAAATGATGTGTTCCGTTAAGAAATATATTTTTTCTTCGATAGTATTTAAGTAATAGATTTGGTCCCAATAAATGTTTTGTAAGTCCGCAGAGAAGTGATTTTGTGAAAAATCTTTGAAATTTCTATATGTTATTAATTTGGGTTTGGTACGGGGCAACTCTACATTTATATTACAATAAACCATTCGATGATCAGAGATGAGATCAGAATTGATCGTATCTACGTTTAAGACCCATTCGGGATTGTTTACAAAAATTACGTCTATAAGTGTTTGAGATATGTTTGTAATACGTGTGGGTTCATTTACTATTTGAATAAAATCATAAGATGACGTACACTGCGCAAAACAATTTTCATACGACTGATCAATATTTACGTCTCCTAGAAAAAATATATGGTCATATTGAGGTGTGATAAAAGATAACAAATTATCCACATGTTCTGTTGCCAATTTTGCATCATTTGAAGGCGATCTATAAATTGCACAAATAAGTAAATGAAGTTTACTTATTTTTACATCCAAGAATAAGTATTCTAGGCCATCTATTGAAACGAAATCTGTAAAAACTTCCTTACAAATCAAGTCAACTCGTGCATAAATACCAACTCCGCCATCCCTACTTTCGCGGTTTTTATAATAAAATTTAAAATTTGGAATATGAACAAAATCTGTCGTTAAATTATTATTAAGCTATGTCTCGGTAATACGCATAATATCAAATTCATGTTCAATAACTAAATCGCTAAAATGATTAAATCCTGTAAACAAAGATCTAACATTTAAGTGACCAATTTTCAATTTTTTTTGTGTGTTATCAACCATAATTGATTTTTGATTTCAATTCAGCCAATTTATGTTTATAGAACTCGCATACTGAGTTGCTTGCGGAATGATCAGTAGGCAAATTAGTTTTGAATTTGATATTAAAATTTTTTACAATTTACACACGATAAAGAGTCTGAAACACAATCTTTTAGTTCATGAGCACCTGAACACTTAGGGCAGATAACCACATCATTTCGACAATCTTTCTTATAATGACCATATTTACGACACTTAAAACATTGGGGTAGATTGAAATGTTCTGAGATATTACATTTTTTCCATCCGACGTAGAGAAAACCTCTTTTTATTATTTGACTAAATAATACTGGAGGCACTTCAAGAACAATATTAAAGGCCGATTTAGATGTTAAATTAATAACAATTTTTATTTCATCCAAAGATGGGTTTAAGTTATTACCCTTGATAATCAGGTTAAGTAATTCCTTATTTTCTACACAATCTTTTTGTACACCATATACAATGATACGAGGGTTGATTTTTTTTTGCTTGACAGATATTATATACAGAACCCATTTTCTTGCTTAAATTATCCTTCAATGCATTTAGCGACTCTTGATTTTCGCAGCTAATAAGAAGACCATCTTTTATTAACCTCGTATTGTTTATATTTATATTAAGAACACCCGGTATAATATTAGATTTAACATCTTTCTCCACTTGTGCATAAGACATGGCCTTATCTGTCGATCTTACTAATAAAATACCATTTTTTCTCTTTAAAACACTGCTATAAGAAGTTGACCCAGTTTTTTCGTCTTCGGACACTGAAGAAATAAAGTTTGTACTTACAGTTTTTTGTTCGAGATCATTTATTCTCGTTTTTTGTAGTATAATTGTGTATTCTAATTCACTTAGTAATTTATTTAATAAAACTTTTTCCCTCACTAGGCAATCGTTTTCCTTCTGCATAACCATGATATCAGAATTGACACAATCACTACTGCAGTCCCCACTAGCTTTAAGGACCTCAATACAGCTTCTACAATGCCAGTTTTTCTTTTCCACATAAAATATTTTTATTATAGCATCAAAGCATTTTTGATGAATCACCACATTGCATTTAGGAGAATTACATTTTATAGCATTTTTTAACGATCGTCTGTCAATAATTTCACAGCAAATTTTGCACTTTTTATCACTTTTGTCGCAGGACTCGGAATCATCGTCCGTACCGGTCGGCATCTCGCCACTTTCTGGATATCACTCTACAGTATGATTTACCATGACATGCGAAAAATCCCTGCAAAATTTTAGAGTGATTCGAGGTAATTTAGCAATTTTTGTTGCATTAAAACTTGCAAAGATACTGTTACTTATATGTGGTCAGTATGATAGGTCAATGAACTTACTTACTTGTGAAATAACATATCGATGATGTTTACATTTCCTTAATTGGCATAAAAAGTTAAACTGGTGCGTGCGGTTAAAGTGCCGCGTTTTTTTCTTTCGGTCGAACAATCAGGACACCGGCAAGTACAAAGTATCGCTGGAAGTTTGGTGTTTTTGTGTTATCGACGGGTTTAAGTAAATATCTTTTATATCTACTTGTTGTAGAGTTCACTAGCATAGGGTCAATGTCTCTTCGATTTATTTTGCTATTTTTGTAGAAGTGATGTGATTGCACCGTATTACGTCAAATTGGGTAAAGTCATACGCGGCCATTTCTACTTCTAAAAAGTAAGGTAATTTTTTTGGTCATTCTTTTTAATTTTTCATTTTTTAAATCCTTTCGGTGGGGACAACCTGCTGATAAATTTTCCTCATGTCATGGTAAATCACCCTGTATGGTTCATTATTTCCTTGTCAGAAGGAAACCTGAACAACGAAATAGAAGTCATAAAATAAATAGCAACTGACAACGGTTTTTCAATGGATATAATGGATTCCTTAGTTACAAAAAACACAAAGATACTACAATAAGTAAAACCTACCCTAAAATGAAAGAAAAATTTCGAAAAAATTTTGTATCTATAGCATATTTTGGTCTTTTGTCAGAAAGATTTGTAAAGAATTTATAAGTTTAGAAGACATTTTGCACACAAGTTGTACAATTTTTTCATATCTGATTAGTTAAATTATGCTCTCGTGTTTTCGGAATAAACTGCGTTTTAAATAACATTGGTCTTGTTTATTGAATTTACGCATCGTGTGCGAAATACTTTTTATAACTATGGGACAGAAATATTTCATTTAATGTGTGAAGGTTTATTGTCTGAGCATAGCAAGGGCAATAGTCACACCAGCACTTATGTCCTGTCGTCTACACAATATTTTTTGCACAAACAATAAAATTTTAAAGTATGCTGTCACCTTTACAATCCAGTTTTTTAAAACATCAAAATTAAAATAGGAGTTTCTGATGGTGACAAGACATACTTGATGATTTACTGATTTATAAATATTGGTAGCCATATTTAAAAACTAGTGGAAGTATTATACTCTTCAACTCTTCGCCTGTTTACTGAGCTTTTTATATAATTTTTACACATTCTATAGGATACTCTTCGCAGTTGTTTTGTAAATAATGTTAGTTTTTGGATATTCTAAATTTTGTGACACCATCTTTGTTGTAAAAAAAAAAATATATGGAAAAAAATATATGAAAAAAAAAAAAACACCCTGTTCGGGAATCGAACACAAGACCTTTGGATTGCCAACAACAACAACGTGAGGTGAGGTACGGTACCGGTTTCAGTAACTGTACCTCTATCGGCGAAGTTAAGCACGCCGAGCGAGTCCGTCACTTGGATTGGTGACCGTATCTCATCTCGTCGTCCTGGTTAAGTGGTAGAGTAGCATTAGCTAAACTTCGCCAGGACGTTAATATAAATAAGGCATTAAAAAAAAATATGTTTGATATTTAACGATACAAAAATGCGCCTCGCCGGCTCCCGGCCCGGAGCCAGCCAGACAATCACGGCGTGAAGCGCCTTGGTAAATGTGGGACTGGGCGGGGTGGGTCCAGTTCGGCTTAACGGTAATTAAATCTGGTTGCTAGAAACTCCTGTCTGCCGCAGGCAGACTTAAGAACTAACTAAAAATTAAAAAGATGTGCCCACATGGGCCTAAAAAACTCACTAGACAAACGCACTTTTGGAAAATTTTGATTGTTGATACGGGAAAACAGAGTTAAACGAAGAAACCCATTCGAACAAATGACAACCTCGTGGTCTGACCGCCGTCGAGGAAGGTAGAGCAGGTTAAAAGTTATATGATTTAAAAAGTTTAGATTTTTAGGATGTTATCGGCCTAGAGGGGATTTGGAAAGACAAAAAGAACAAAAAGGATGAAGGAACAAAATTGTAGAGACATAAAAAGAGGGGAAAGGGGATGTAAAGTTGGTGAAAGATAAAGGGTAGGGTAGAGATAGGTTATGGTAGAGGGAAGGTGTGGCTAGGGAGGTTGTCGGGAGATAGGTAACGCCTGGTATGGTAGTGTGTCTTATATCGAAATATCGTATTGCGTTATGCTGTCTGATTCGGGTAATGTTGCGGATTAGCAGACTACTGTCCAGTTTGAACTGATAGAATTTTTGCGTTGTTTCTTGGACGTAGTCCGCTAGTGGGGCTATGTCGTGGCAACGTTCATAGAGATCTCTGAGGGAGGTGTACCTACCAGAGTCTGAAATGAGGCGCATAAATTTGTGTTCTAATACTCTCAACTTCCGCATTGTCGTGGCCGGGATGCAGCACCACACCGGCGATGCGTATGGAGACAGGCACGACGCGCCCGCGCGAATGTCCCGCCGAGTTGATAGTTTATTATTCACCCTGACCTGTAACGATCTACCAGACAGGAAGGAGTGAATAAGTTTCGTGATGTGGGAAGGGAAGTCCAATGAGTTTAGTATGTAGAGTAAACCCCGTAACAGTTCACATCATACGGTTAATTTGCGTATGTACGCCACTAGTCTCGAAAGACCATGGACGTGATTTTTTTCACTATGACGTAATATTCCGACCACTCTGCGAAAAAATATGTTATATGGGGGTAAAAGTAGACGCTACAAAAAAATTTTGAATGTGGTGCAACGAGGGGAAGTTACCCTTAAAGATATTTGAAAAGCATACCGATGTCTTCTCGCCCTTAGTTCTTTCCCAAATTGACCGTCACCCCGTGAAACGCGCCACCTTTTTGCGTTAATATTTTGCAAAATTGTTCCCTTCACTTATTGATAACTATATTCCTTCTCTCAATGAAGATGAGGCCGGGGACCGTTTCACCCTACTTATCCGTCTATGCCCTTTCGCAAGATTTCTATTTAAGTATAAATGACAAAAATTAAGAAAATATAATTTTTTTTATTTTAAATGATTAATAACTTTTCTATTTACTGATTGATTTTTTTCAAAAACAATAGGGTTCTTCCTCTAGCCAACGCTAGCTTACTTTCCAAGTTTCAATACAATCGGACTTTTCTTTCTTAAGTTATCGTGCTTACAAGAAACGTGACGGACGGACGGACGGACGAACGGACGGACGGACAGACGGACATTTGTAAGGTTGTTCAAAATTCGTTCACTAACATAGTGATATGAAAATTTTTTCTCTACGAGCGATATTTACTAATTTAGAAATGTGCCGATCAAATACAATATACTCTTCGTTTTTGCGAAGAGTATAATAAGGCAAAAGTTTAATACTTAAAATGACGTTGGATGAAATTCAAGAGGGTGCCGACAAAGCAAGTGCAGAATTAAAACCATTTACATCAAGAAAGGTAAAATATATGAAAAAGAGTTCCATGATTTTTTTAAATGGTGTAATGAGAACCAAACCGAAGAAAACTTTACAGAAACTGTGCCTTTAGTATATCCTTTCCAGGCATGGAACTATCTCCTAAGCTGGGAGAGGGGATGGGGATAGGAGTTCGAAAAACTTAACACATTTTTAACCTATTTAAGTACATTAAAAATGTAATCCTGAAAAACAATGAAATTCCTGATTTATCAGATTGGACACAAGGATGGGAAAACAGTAATTTTGAGTGGGCCATAGCCCACCGTAGCCTCGCCGTAGTTCCGTGCCTGATCTTTTCTTAAAATAAAAATATATGTTAAATAATAAAAAAAAACATATTGCTGATAAGATTCTTGGATATGGCATTCAAAATAATAAATCGATGCTAATGAAATTGAATGTTCTAGTTCTGCAGAATGCACTTCTGTTTCTGTCGACAATGACAGCTTAGAGTTTCCGATCGCTGCAGATTCTTCTGACATTTATTCAATAATAAATTTAATATTTTACATTAATAGTGTAAAGTTGATCGTAAAAATTTGAATTTCAATACGATATTAATTTCGAAACAAAAATTATTATCTTTCATCAAATCCCTTGGGATTTAAAAAAATATGTAATCCCTTCTACAGCCGGAGTAACTATGAGATTCACTCTAAAAAGGACTGCTCTCCTTCTTGTAGAGCAGTGCTCTTTTCTGGGGAATCCTAAATATCACGAATTTACAATGAGCCGATATGCCTGAGTACTGTGGATCTTCAGATCTGTTTGTGTTTCTAATAATAATAATAATCCCTCCAGCATTAAAAGTAACATTTTAGTCTTCGGAAAAATGCATTAAATTAGTACCTTTTTTTTTCGAAAACTGCCACAAAATGCTGATTTTTACATGACATCTGTTGAGGCTCAAGACGACTGTTTTTGGTCTAGGGACGTAAAACATTTTTACATCCAGGACGTATAAGTGTTTTACATCCTGCAATTTATGGTCACAGAAAAGTTCACAAATTTAATAGAATGTATCTATCTGTCAGTTTATTTTGATCACAAACATTAATTTTCAACAATTATTTGAACAACAAATGAACTATTTAATGATAATATAATGTTCCAATTGTACAATTGTATACATTGACCTCACATGCGTTAATATAATGGATGGCGTTAGATGATAATTAAAATAGTAAGTACATATCAAAATTTTCTCTTCAAATTTTTAATAATTTGAGACAGTTTTCGAAAAAAAGTTCTATAACACGATTGCAAAATGCTGTTGCATTCTCCAATGCAAAAGAGATATTTCGCAATCTAGAATCAACTATAACAATTCTAAAGCTGTTATGGCAACCGTAAAAACAGTCTATATAAAAAAAATAAATATCTTGACGACCAAAAATTGCCATCAAGTAATTTTTCTTAACAGTTGTATAAAACAGATTTTTAATAAGTTCAGCAGCTCGTTCGGATCCTATTTAACAGCGGTCAGTGTATTTTAATTAAATGTGATATCCTGGACATAAACATATTTTTTAAATTATCATCGGTGAATTGACCTCGAATGGTCATAATCTTTTCCACAATGTCCATCCGCAATTATTGTCGTTGGTTTAGTTCGGCCCACGCAGACCATGCGAATCAGTTGGCCGAGATTTTCTCATGTGCTTTACGTACTTTTACTGAAATTATGTTTTAAATATGTGTTATTAGCCACCAAGGTCTAGTTTCATTATATTAAATTACATTTCATTTGCTGGACAACGTTATACATTCCCAACCTCTACAAAAATTGTTTAAACAATTATTTTATTCGCTTCTTTGTTTGAAGTATAGTTTAACAATACTTGGTATTAATAGCTGTGATAAAACGATTACTGATAAGTCTAACGTGTGCTTGAAATATGAGAAAACGTTGACTGACATATTGTTTTTATAGTCCAATACCTACAAAAAAAAAAAAAATAGCTAACTTGATTTTTATCCTCTACGACATTTTAAATAATATACCGAGAGATCGAGAAAGACTGAACGTGACGTCACACGGAAAAGTCACTAAAATTATCAAAATTGATTTCTATTCTACATACATTATTAAAACCAATTTCCTATATTGTTAGGTGTAACGACTGGTTCTCTAGTCACTGTTACCAAATGATGTCTGTCATTTTCGTGAATGTTATTATTATTGGCTTGTGTTTGATTTATCATTTATCTCCTTTTCTGCGGCACGTTCAGTCTTTCTCGATCTCTCTGTACAAGTATAGTAACCAGAAGTTTTATATAAAAAAATGTCAGATGAATTAAACTTTGTGTATTTTTTGAAAACCAAAAGTAAATGCGTAAAAAAATATTCTTATATTATGAGGGGGCCTGCTAATTAACAGGGTATGGGTGCCAGAAGGTGGTACCCAAACAAACCACTGGAACTAAAAGAAAACCAAATTTTGAAAAAAGAAGGCTCTACGTAATTTTTCATACAAATTAATAGTCTTTAAATCATAACGCATTTCCAAAAAAAAACTGCGTATGGAATCACTACTTCGACATCCAGATTTTGTATCTAAGTCCCCCCCCCCCCACGCCGTTATTAAAGGGGATGGTAGTGGGATGCAAAAAAAAAGTTTGAGTCCTTTGGTTCTTGTACACATACTAAACCACAATTTTTTTTTACCCCCTTTGATAACGGGATGAGAGTGGTAATGGAAGTAAAAATGGGGGTGGCTGTTGCCAGTAAAATTCGAGACTTTGATTTCTCGTACATACAACAAATTCCAATTTTATGAACTTTTACTTGCTTACTTTACTTATTTACCCTCATTTACCCCTCAACATTTCAACGGAATATGATTAAAATACAATCGAGTTCTAGATCTCGTTATAATACACAAATGTACCAAAATTTCAATATCAAAAACCGTTCCAGGGTAATCGTGTTCACAAAAGTTACAGACAGATAGATAGAAATTACACTTTTAAATGGAAGATATGATATCAAAACACAGGTGGACAGACTTTCAATTTAAATTTGAAACATCCTGAATCTGATATATTTTCCTTTTTTTTTCCGCTCTGCTGACTAGGATTGCTAGGTTGGAGAAACGGTGACTTTTCACCATGTCACCATGCATAAAGAGCGGGTTGCACAAAATGTTTATTATCTTACTAAGACAAATATATTTAGTGCATAAAACTAAAGAGTCGTGTTACATTCTTTTATCTGTTGCAATAAATATAACAAATATAACATGTTTTATACCTGAGACCCAAGAATTAAACAAAAGACAATTTAACTATAAATTAGTTAATTTACATTATAAAAAATTTCTCCCAAGTTGGCAGAAGGCGGTATGGTGCCAAGAATTTTGACGCGGCATTTCCTCTTTGAATCGCCAAACCGATTCTCTGGATGAGGAAGCAAGTACTTTTCTTTTCGTTTCAAACGCCACGAATTTTCTTTCCAATGTAATGAATAAATTTTTCAGCCTCATCGCCCCATGGACCTAAGGTTTCAACTAAGAACGGCAAAAAAAAAGAAACGGGATTCCAGTCCTTTGTATTTATTTCTTTTAGTATCTTCTTCGATGTGGGCAGCTTCTCCAGGTTTTTGGGATGTGTATTGAATATAGGTCAACGCCAGTGTATCACGATACGCAACGTCCCACAGAAGGGCCTTCCCCCCTTCCTATGATACAAGGGACATTCCATCGGCCCTTCTTCCGTCACTTCTGCAACACCCCATTGGTTCAAGTATTGAAGGAATTTCTGCCGAAACCAGAGCTCTCTTGATGATGTCGTTGATAATTCCATGACGAGACCACCTCCCTGTGCCTTTGCGGCATGATAGGCCAAGATGACCAAAAATATCTACAGGTTCACCACAAGTACAGTTGTGGGGTTCGCAAAGAGGTTGATCACTTGGTAAGGCAACGGCGATACGAAAACATGAGTCATCTAAGATCGTTTCTAATGATGGCGATGGTAAAGTATTCAGCCATGCACCAGATTCTTTTGTTGAACTGCGAGCAAACGTGCTTTTCCTTAGAGGTCTTGATTTTGAGTCAGTATGTTGCTGAGTATACGTAAACACATTTGCTTATCCAAATCTCTTTGATAAATGCTGGTAATTGGTTTAATGCAACTTAGAGTAAACCAATTAGCTAGACCTTCATCAAAGACTTTGTCAGGTCACTGAGAGATGTACAAGAGAAGAATCAAAAGTAGTAATTATGAAACTCCATATATGGATCCCAAAAAAGCGGAGTAACATAATGTAGTTACCTCTTGGATTCCTAGACCACCTAAAGCTACAGGTAATGTAGATTGACGCCATGAATTTTCCTTGAAAGTACAATTTCAAGTTTCTTCCATTTTTCTTTTGAGAAAGTAGTCATAATCAATAAGATCTTCCTTGGATCTCCAACAAGGGAAATAGCATAATAAGTAGGTTAAGCGTGGGATTGCCAAAGAACTTTTAAAAGAAAATAAGATGAATGAGAGTTTACATCTTTTAAACCCATGCAGAACCTCTTTTTTCTTTTATCTTACAATTAAATTTGAATCAGAGTGTCTTATTCATCTTATCCACAACGTCTTGCCAGATGAATAAGACCCTCTGAATCAGAGTGTGCTATATGGATTTTAATTTATAACTTGTTGAATTCTTATCATTCACTGAGTTCTATAACTTAAACCTATTGTCATTCGATCATTTCTATTAGTTTTGTATTACCCACTTTTCAAATATTTTTTTGATAATACTGACCCATATAATAATAACTACATGTTTATTTTAGCTGCCACCATGAATGGGTATAATATACAAGCAAAGTTTGGTTCACTGACGTGTTGTGTTTTTAAATCCTCGGTCAGCATTCAATTAAGTGAGCCAAAACTAAAAATACCAAAGGCGCAATTTACCTTAATTTTGGCTCTGAAAATATGGAAAACAAGCGGAGAAGTTGTTAAAAGAATACCCGAAGAGGGCAAAAGAGAAGAGTGAGGCAAAGAAGAGAGTAAAGAAGTAGGAGTGTATTACATGCTAAAAATTTAAGTAATTCAATTTGCATTATGCATTTTTCTAAGAAAATATTGAATTTGTTGGCATCTTCAGAGAAACTGCGGTTTAAAAAACACAGAAAACATTCTATGTGGACTTAGGCTACATATAATTTTAATTAAATAACACTTAAGTCCATACATTTAAAATATTTTTGTCTTTTATAAAATTGCAGCTTCTTTGACAATGGTTAATAAACCAAAATACAATTTTAGTTTTAACTGACCGTAAACCCACGAAAATACATATTAAATAGTAACTCTTAGGAAAAAATGGGCAGGTGCAGATATTCCAAAAATGTATATATTTGACATTATTACAATTAATTTCAATAAAATATAAGTTTAATATTGTTGTCTAGTATTTAATATAGATCAAAATTTAAATGCCTGGGGATATCTAGATCTACACATCTACAGTCCATAGGATATTTGGGACATTTCAGTATGTTGCTTGTATATCCTAGGACGTCCTTTTATGCTATGGATTTATTAGCACCCAATAAAACCATACTATGGATGCCTAATCGTAATACTTAGGACATCCAGAATTATTCTGGGATGTTCTGGTACGTCCATAGTAAAAACACCGATATATCCTTCAGGACGTCCCTTGTACTATTTTCATCTGATACCAAGTTTTGCCATTGAGATGACCAAAGGAGTGCTGAAAAACATACATACTGGGATATGTTCACAGGCAAGCCCAAATACTAA
Organism: Rutpela maculata; assembly: GCA_936432065.2. Classification (NCBI taxonomy): domain Eukaryota; kingdom Metazoa; phylum Arthropoda; class Insecta; order Coleoptera; family Cerambycidae; genus Rutpela; species Rutpela maculata. The sequence continues at coordinate 25,791,379 of OW386285.2, read as the reverse complement.
ATTGGATTTGCCATTATACATCCTTTAGACAGTCTTGTGTTGTGTGGTTATATTTATTTTTCGAAAATAATAATATTTGGAAGAGCATACGGTGTTATGATCTATGCAATAAGTCGAAATTGATATAAGGACAAAGTAGGGTGGAGTTGTGTGTCATCCGCATAGTTTTGCTTGGAGCAGTAATTTATGTGTTCGTAGAAAGAGCAAATGATGTCAGATGATTGGTTCCAGTTTTGGAATGTATTTCGTGGTACCACTTTAAATAATTCTTGCGACCTACTATCAAGACCATAAGAGTGTAGTTTGGTACACAACTTATGGTTCACAGTATTATCAGCTTTAGAATGATCTAGAAGAATCAAGATTGTAGTCTATTCATGATCAACTGCATTTAGCAGATTGTCTGATATATTAACAAGGGCAGTTTTGTAGTGCTATGACCAGATCTGAAGCCAAATTAATATTTTGGAAATAATTGTGGGCAGCAAAATATTATCTTGGTGCCAAGGCTTTCGCGGTGCTTGACGTTTCAATCATCCTGTCGTGGTTTTCTTCTGAAGCGAAGTGAGTTCTGCTCGACTACGCTCCTCTATTTATACAGGTTTATCAGGAGCCGTGTTCTGGATCATTGCTCATGCGGACCAGAAGAAGATCTGCAGCCAGCAACCGTAAAACACAATATTTTTCGAGATGAATATAAGCAACTTTTTCAAGTGTTCTGCTTACAATTGGCAAGATAGGTCTCAAGATCGGCCTTAAGTTACTTATTTAGAATTCAAAAAGGGGCGAGCGCTGTGTATGTATCTCCGATACTCCAAGTGAAGCAACGTGTAGCGCGGTTAGTACTTAGATGGGTGACCCATCTAGGGAAACACAGCGATCTCGTCCCACTTTCTAGAGGCTTGTATATCAGTGTATACGCGGAAGCTATGTAATTTCAAGACGAGGATTACGTAGTTGATATACCATCCTTCGAAGGGGATGTAAAGCAGGCGGTCCCTTGTCTATTAAATGTTAGGCAAGTAAAAGATCCCTACTTTTCTTAAGGGAAGAGGTTCACCAAATTTCCAGGTTGGGGGTTGCTCGTCTCCTAACGTCGGTGATAGGCCCTGGTAGCGGAAATAGGGCGACGTTAAATAAGTAGATAAAAAAAAGAATTCAAAATAGGTTCCAAATCAATGAAGGTATGAAACCAACAGATTCATGTAGGAATAAGTTATAATGACCTTGGAAAAGGCCGTAATCTCTATATAATATATTAATGGTATTAGAAAAGGGAAAAAACTCAAAGCAATTAGTTTTTATCCGAGTTGATACAATAAATAAATATTCATATTTTAAAATCCTACTTTCAATATTGCTACAACTATTCTCTGGCAGACAGCGTAATTGACACAACAATTTTAAATAACTAATTCAAAGCTAATCTTCTAGGTGTCATGTAAATATATTAAAATTATCATAATTGCGAAATGTAAAGATGAAGTAGTGTAGGCCGATATTATAACAAGCATCAATAATAATTATTGCAACTACATCATGTAATTGTAGCTAGTTATTACAATTTATATCAAACTAATTTCATGTTGCATTATTGTAATTATTTCATTTTGAGAGAAAGAAAGTAAACTGTAAAGTATTTTTTAAGAAGTTAATTGAAAAACAAACATGAAAATAATACACGAAGAGTGTAGTTGCTTGGAAGTGAGTCATACAAATTATCACTTAAAGCAGTCAGGTTTCGGTATATTAAAAATAGGAACGCGATTTCCAATTTAATTTTATATTTATAACTTTGAACTACAAGAGGCTAGATTTGCAACTAATTGCTCAATAGAAAAAAATTCTGAATTCGATCATTCGCAAAAAATCACCTCGCATTTTATTATACTGGCTTCTTCGTACTCGCTATAGTAGATCCAAAAATTATAGACGGTGGATAAAAAAATAACTAGTTTTTTAATAAACAAAATAAAAGCTATTATTTACATGAAGCAGCACCATGGAACCGCTTTATACACCTCTATATTACAAGATTATACGTTTTACTGTTCCCTAAAAATTGGGTAGTAGACTAGCTTAGATCCTCAGTAAACATCTAGTCATCCAAATGTAACGTTAGTCCTTCCCTTGACAAGATTTTCATTTGACACATGGAACGTAGAAAGTTTGACTTCAGAACCTTTATTGGGGACATAAATAGGTCAGGAATCCATAAGGTGGACATCTCAAAAAGTGGGAGGAGGTCCGCAATAAATATGTAAATATAAAAGTGTATCATCGTTGCGCTCATAGTTAAGACATGACGAGAATAACGAAAAATAAAACCTTTAAATCGTAAATTTCTTGAAAGGCTGCCAGCAGGAGAAAAACTAGATTGAACAGACAAGACAGATGTTAAAAAGATAAAAGTCATTTATGAACCCAACATGAAAGAGAACAAAACCAAAGAAATATGAACAATTAAAAAACATGAACGTCACAGAAAACCAACAATGGATACGGAACATAACCAAAAAACTAAAAACTAAAATAGCCATGACGAAAAAAATGCAGAAAATTTTTCGAGAACATGTAGTAACCCTCCCAGTAAAACTTCACAATTACAACATTGAATCAGACAAATGGAAGAAGAAGGGAACACAAAGAACGGCTAGAAGAAATAGTACTCCTGGAACTGATAAAATAAACAAGGAGTGAACCAAAGGAATGTCAGAAAACTTCAATATTAATAGGAAGCAAAAACATAACAAAATGGGATAGAAACTTATCACATGAAGAATTGGAGACATGCCCAGAGAAGCAACTCAATACATCTATTGAAGAGAGTGCTAATAGTAAAAAGTAACAAACGGAAAATAGGGAGATCATGCTACTCGTGGATAACAATAATTAAGAGAATTATAAACAAACTAGGAAGGGACTAACAAATATCAATGATATATGAGCTGCCAGAACCAGAAATGGAGGAAACAGGAGACTGCTGAGAAAAGAAACTCTAGAAGCAAAAACACAAAAGAGAAGCATAAACACTCAATATCATGCCGCAATGCGCATATCACAAATACCTACACTTCCCAACCTATAGTTCTGTACCATGCTCCTTGTGGCTTTTGCTGCTGGCAACAAGCAAAACGCAAATCCAACACAGCGTAGACGTAGGCAGCCCGGCAGTGTATTTCTCGGAAGAAATAACAATACCTGCCGCAAGCTCAATCAAATAAAATCAAACAGGAAATGTCAAACTGCTAGTGTAGAAAATCATTTAGTTGGTTAAGTCATATTGACAGTAAAAAATTATTAAGTATTATTATTTTTCAATGAGACAGTTAGAATCTATTTTAAGCTTGAACACATTGAAATCTCCTTATTATTCTTTATTTCATTCACCTTTGACCTATGCCATTGAAAAAATGCATTATAATTTATACAAAAATTTAGACAACAGAAAAAGGCGATCAAGCTTTTAGCTAATGAGGATAAATTGGAAAAGAATCAGCTTTTTATCTGGGTTATTATGGTATGCCCTTACCATTTTTCTGCATTTATTCTATTCTCCTGGATATACACTTATGGAAGGTGGCAATAGAAATTGGTTCTAGGTTAATTTCGCTCAAATTTTAGTATGACGTTCCTTTGACCTTCCTGAATAAAAGTCTCCATGGGCATAACATTTTAACTCCTTTCCCTTAAGCTGCAGAAGCCTCAGAAGATTAGTTCAGACGAAAGTTGCGAAAAGTGCAAAAGTAGTGACCAAACATGGCTGCTCCTCGTTTTCTAGGGCGGCCAACACAATGATAGTCACGCGGTCCGCACCACCCTTGAACTATCCCTAAACGCAAAAAACCACATGTTTTTTCCATTTTTCGTTTTCAGGCATGCGAGGACTTGTTGGATCGGATTTTTTTTCAGGAGACTGAATATATCATGTCAAATTTCGCAATCAGACATTCTAACGACCCACGGGGGTTGAAATCATCTCCTCCCTCAATACCAAAACATGCAAAAAACATTCAAACGTGCTGAAAATTATTTTATACAGGTTTTCAAGGGCGGGGAACATGATGCTAATACTATTTAGCCTGCCACCCCTAACCAACTACACCTAAATGCATAAAATCACCCCCTTTTTCCCATTTAATTAACATTTAATAATAATCATATATGACGTATGCCTAGCATAAGAATAACAATGATGTACATAATGTGAAAACAAACATATAATAAAATAGTCGACTATACATATATACATGCGCATAACACGTCCTATCAACCTCCTCTTAAGGTGCAATAAAAAAATTATCTTCCTAGAAAAGCTGATCCAATGAACGCTTGTGATTTCATTATAAGAAAAACCGATGGTTTTGATTATACAAGGGTAGTTTCTGAAGACTGGGAGAGAAAGTGATACCACGATCGTGTTCTTCATCCTTGAAAACGGGGGATACCTTCAAAACCTTCTCTTTGAGGGACACTTCAGGATTAAGGTTTTAACCCACGGGGGTCGCTAGGATGTCTGATTGCCAAATTTTATAGGACAATTTGAAGTTCCTAAAAAAAAAACCGATCCAGCAAGTCACCGCATGCTTGATAACGAAAAATGGGGGTGGTTTTAGCCTCCCACCTTTAGTTGGTTAAAGGTGGGAGGCTAAATAATATCAGCATCATATTTCCCCTCCCTTGAAAACATATAGAAAACAATTTTCAGCACGTTTCACAGTGGTTCAAAATCAGAAAAAAAGTGACAAAAATCTGAATATTGTTTTAATAAGTCAGGAATAATGTACATATCATGAGAAAAATAGTGAAAAAAATTAAATAAATCTGGGGTGGGTTTTAAAGGGTGGTTATTTGGCAAAGGCTATTTACACGTGTTTTGTCATGCAACCTATTCAAAATAACTCATGAAGTATGGAAAGTATGAAAAAAATAATTAAAAAAATATCAAGCTCAGGGGCGGCTTCGTAGGGGGTAATTTTTTGACAAAGTGAAAATTTATATATTTTTTTGCATGCATTCTATTTAGGATGACTCATAAAATACGAGAAAAATAATGAAAAAAATATCAAACACGGGGTGGATTCGTAGGGGTGGTTTTTGGACAAAGAGACAATTTATATGTTTTTTATGCATGCATTCTATTTAAAATGACTCATCAAGTACGAGCAAAATAATGAAAAAAATATCAAATTCGGGGGTGGCTTTTAAGGGGGTGGTTTTTGGACAAAATGAAAATTCATGTTTTTACGCGTGCATTCTATTTAAATGACACAAAATACGAGAAAAATAATGCAAAAAATATAGTAGAGTATTAATAATTTACGGAGATATATAACTTTTTAACGGAAAAGATGCGTATACTCATATTAATACAAAAGAGAGGAACGTCAGTTATTCATCGGTATCAGTCGAGTCTATGTCATTTTCACGTTCACTTTTGGAATCTGAATATCTGGTCACATTCTCCTCAGAAGATGGAATTGTGGGCTCTTTTAAGAGCCCAAATACTTCAGGTAACAACTTTGACTTCTTCTTCTGGGGAAGTTTGCGAAGAGAAGTGATCAGTGGATCTGATGAAATAAAAAATCTATTGAATAGGTCTTGATTCGTTGCAACTCGAGATATTTTTCTGCTATGATGTTCTCTATATTTTCTAAGATCTTTATTTCGGGATTCTTGCGCCTCTTCGGACAATTGACTTATCGGCAATAAGGCGAACTTAATAACTGTGGAACCGTGAACTAAAATTTTATGCACAGATGCCGGCATATGTGGACACGAATAATCTTGCAGTCTGTAGGGCATACTCATGGAACGCATCAGTATCGACGTCTTATCCACATGAAATGGTTTGCACAACAACTGCAAATCTTTTAATAATATTTTCACCGATGTCAGTCTTTAAAAAATCTTCTCGCCGTGTTCCCATCGTTTGTTGTGCCACTTCTTAATATCTAAACGATAAGATACGTGAAGCAAACATTCGAAGCATCTAATCCAGGCATGTAACGTTGATAGTCCAAATTTAAAAGCTTCCTCGTTCTCCTCCTTTTCGACAACTTTCTCTATATTATTCATTTCTTTCGGAGTGGCCTTGCAAATGTAACATGTTTGTGAAGACGAAGTACCGATAATAGCGTTGCATATTTTTCCGTTTGTCATGGTCATAATGCAATTATGGAATACAGAGACTTTAATTCCTTCTTGAGAAGTACATGTCGTTGGTTGAAGCTTGTCAATCGGACTTTGTATATAGGTCATCTCGTGCTGTGAAATGTCAAAGGTAAGACGCGGCGGTACAAAAGCTTTTTATGTTTGTCTTTCCTTAAACAAACAATTTTTTGCGCACATTATCCCAACTCGATTTTATAGCTGTTCCTTCGCCAGTCCTTATACCGTGCGTGTAATTTCCCATTAGGCATGTACATTCACGTATCGCGAGAGATTTGACAACACCGGCAGCCGTAAATTCGTCCGTTGGTGGAGCATTCCAGCTCTGTTATTTCATTGCAGCCAGCTGGCACGCGTGGTGTTGTAATTCTTCTCCCCATGCCTAGCCCGCGACTACACACACGGTATATACGACGCTACAATACTACAGGTGCAAAGTTTTTAGTCTGCATAGTATAGCGTTTGCCATACTACCGACGGCAACGACACTATCTTATTTTGGTTTGAAATTAACTTGAAGCGCCCTGTACTGAAATTTAAAAAATGCAATTTTTTTCTAATGGCACAACTTAGAACAAAAATGCATTTAACCGCGGCATAGAGGGATACCTACAGTATATTTTAGAATGAAAATCTGCGTGGCTTTTGATGGCAAACTCTCTTTAGGACAAAATGCCAAAGAAATTATGTTTATAAAAAAATAATAAAATCAGGTGCTTCAAAATAAAATTTGTAGAAAGATTTTATATGTAAATAAAAGTTTTTCTTGTAAAAATTACAAACCAAAAGCATAAATATTTGAAGCACAGTCACACTTTGAAATCTTCCAACAAAGTGAAGTAAAATCGTAGTTTAACAATTATTCATGTTGCAGGGGTCGCCGTAGGAAGGTTTCTCGAACGAGGAAATATTACCTGAGATATAACCTAATACACCCTTGGAATGTGAAAGCTGTATAACATACTTATAAATTTTGAATTTTGTCCACTTTTTATTTATTTCAGACCACTGTCCGTTTGGGTGTTTTCTGTGTTTTTTGCATGTTTCGGTATTGAGGGAGGGGGTGGTTTCAACCCCCGGGGATCATTAGGATGTCTGATTGCAAAATTTTACATCACATATTGAGTTTCCTCAAAGAAAACCGATTCAACAAGTCCTCGCATGCCTGACAACGAAAAATGGAAAAAAGGTGATTTTTTTGCGTTTGGGGGTAGTTCGCGTGACCGCGTGATTAGTAGATACCTCTAAAAGGTAGCCATGTTTGGTTGCTACCCTTGCACTTTTGGGGTTTAAACCTTTTTTACTTTTTCTTTCTTATGGACTAATCTTCTGAGGCTTCTATAGCTTAAAGGAAAGGAGTTAGAAGGTTATGCCCATAGAGACTTTTATTCATGAAGGTCAAACAAAATTTGAGCGAAATTAACCGAGAACCAATTTCGTATCGTTAGTTTGTTTCATTGTTGCAATTAATTTTATTTTTCTCTCACTCTCATAAATTTACATTTTAAATTTGTTTTTTCTTGTTTAGCCTTTTAACTTTTATCTATACTTATATTTGTGATAATCACATTTACATTTTTCGTACATGCTATAGATTTCTTAATATATTTTTGCATAGTTTTCTGCCATTAACACACAAATATGTAATATAATCAAATAAACATCTAATAAGTAATCATTAAATTAACTTTTTTGCTTGATGTGAGCATGGTAGATTTATCTTAAAAAATACTATTAGCATGTCACCTGGTAATTATTAATACATCATAATAATTAATTAATTACTGACTACCAAAAAATGATACAGCATTATTAAATTCCACTCACCCCAACATAAATATAAACAGGTAGGTACCTTTAATTACAACCTAGTGCAAAACTTAACAACTATATACAAGTAATAAGTGGACCAAAATAACTGGCGTGAAGATGCGGTAGGATGGGTGGAACGTAAGGGTGTCTTTCAAAAACCGTAATCTTTCATTATCTCTCTATTCTTAGCCGAACCAAATATTTGAGTACCCGGACCACCAGAGGAACCCGCTGATGCCGACAAGCGAGCACTTAGTATTCATTACACGGGCTGACTCAGCGCGTACTACATGTCTTTACATTGGCTTCTAATGGTGCTTCACCACTGTCTCTATACACATTAGATGGATGCCGACTAGTCAATTATGCTTTATGGTAACATCGTTGGTGATTATTCTGGAGCAACGGAAGAAGTAATACTTATATTTATTCACATAAATAAACGTCCTGAAAGATACTTGAATCACATTGTAAATGTTTACCTGCGTAAAAACAGTGTTGCGGTCGATAAAATATAATTAAATAATAATATATTATATTGATTTAGCTCGAAGTGAAGGCGATTATGATATGTATAAAATGAGAATTTAAATAAAGAATGAATAATGACCGGTAAAGGAAACGAAAGAGTTTGGTTTATTTTTAATTCCAATAGTCTTTAAAAAAATGTAAATCAAACGGTTTTTAATTCGACCTGGGTGTATGTTTTTATACATCAATCATCAGACAATTGTTACTCTGTTATGGCTACCGGATCCTGCGCTATTTCTTGTAATGCAACCTCTGAGTGAATACACTATTCGATCAAATTATAGTTTATAAAACACATTTTTTTTACCATTACCAACAATTTTACTTCCACATCCAGTGGAAGTATAGTAACGACAAAAAATTTTTTAAAAATTTTTATTGTTCAAATAGGCTTAGAATATCATGAAACGTCGAGATTTAAAGTTTGAACGAAAAAAAAATTTTCTGTCTGTCTGTCGGTCTGTAACTTTTTTTGTGCGCACGTTTACTCTGGGACCGTTTGAGATATTGACTTGAAATTTGGTACACATATGTACTTTAACGAAATCTAGAACTAGATTATATTTTCATCTTGTTCCGTCGAGGTGTTGGGGGGTAAATTGGGGTAAATTTGGAGTAAATTGGTAAATCAAGCAGTTCATAAAATTGATATTTAGTATAGACAAGAGAAGCTAAGGTCTCAAAAAAAATGTTGGCATTAGCCACCCCCATTACCACCCCCACCCCATTATTAAAGGGGATGAAAAAAAAAATGATTTAGTGTGTGTACAAGAACCAGAAACCTAAAAATATTTTTTTACTTTATCCACCTCCCACTCCCACCCCCTGTCACCACCCCCACCCCACTACCGATGTGCGGTATCGTTTTATGGGTTTTTGGGGTAGAGGATTTCAAATATTATATTATTGAAGTTCCATAAACAATTATTTCCAGATACAAAATTTTTTCGTTGTGTGACTTGGATAGAAAATCCGGATGTGGAAGTAGTGATTCCTTGGGCAGCGGTTTTTTTATTATATCGTCACCAGAACTACACGTGTATGCAAAATTTCAGCCTAACTGGACGTCGGTAAGTGTTTCAGACTTGCAAGATCTGACCTAAACATACCTACTAAATAACACACAAACAGGTGAAGTCAAATAGAGGCTTATAAAAATTCAAAACGACGGATGTTTTCTTTTATTTTGTAGAAGTTAAATGGAAGACCACTAAATGGTGGAAAGTGAATAAAATTTTGAAAAAAGTGAACCGCCTCCAAAAAAAAAGGTAAACATTTTGAATTAAAATTTCACCATCGGTGTCGCCCGGTTAACTGAATTTTATTAACTAATATGGATATTGTAGTCGATGTAAAAATAAACGTAATCAAATCGACTTCAATATCGATATTAACAGTTCAATAATCCACAGAAAATAAAACTTTTTTAAATGAATTTTTCACAGTTTCTGTATGAAAAACTATAAATTAATTTCTAGTGAAATTTTGTTTCTTAATTTTTAGTAACTTTTTCTTGTTGGCGGGTCAAATATTTTCAAAATGTAATCGGATGTGAAAAAAACCCAACATTTTTTTTTTGTCAAATCAAAGAAGCAGTTGTAGAAGACTTAAATACTTAATTTATAAATGTATCTGAAAATATAACACGAAATCTACATAAAGGGAATAACAGCTATAAAGACTACGTTCAAACGTTGATTGAAGAGTCTATAAGATACGCAACTATACGGCCAAAACCGTTCCTCGCTCATCACGCTTCCCCCACACGTCCCTATCCACATATTGTTCGTTGACTTGTGGTGCCACCGCGCGGTGTTATTTTGCGCGAACCGCGAATAGAAATACTGGACGTTGATTTCCAGCGAACGAGGGTACATAATATATTTATTAAGTTATAATTCTCCACGCAGGTTGTAGACCGGCGCAATCAGTGCCGGCGTCAGGGCATTTGGCACCTGTAGCAAACAGTTATTGCTTGCCGCCCTGATAAAAAACATTTACAAGTTACTACTGTTAGGACAAATTTATTAATAAAAACTTACAAACAAAAATCTCAGATAAATAATTCTTTCACTAGTTTCACTTAAAATTCGAAAACAAGAGAAACCTGTAACTATCAATTATTGTCGCATTTCATCTTTTAAGACCTCCCAATTTTTTAAAATAATTAGAAAAAAGAGTATGCAAATGTCGAGGATGGTGTTTTTGATCTTTCAGCGCTTGCGTAGCGAGAACGGTAATAAATACGAAAATGCACCGCACTTTTTTTTGTGCAACATGGAATTTTCTACAAACAAGTCCGCGAGGGCATATTCTTATCTACTATAGTTTTCGAGCTACAGGTGCTCACGTGTAAACATAAAAATGACTGTTTTTTACGCTACTCTGCAAGTGGCACTGGCGACTTAATTAACAAACAAAAAATTAAGAAAACGGCGATGCTAATAGTCAAATTTAAATTACACAAAACATAATGAGTAACTTCTGTTTAAAACTATTTTTTATTCGATGCATAATATTAATAATGGAGTTACAAGTATTAAAAAAATGTTGAAATAAAATAAAAAAATAGTTAAATATTCTTTGTGTTATTGAAATGTATGTACAATTGTACAGAAAAAAACACTAATTAATAAAAATATGCGGCAAGTTCCAGTTATATAGAAATCGATGAAAATGAAAAATTACACTTTTCGGCCGTAATATTAATTGTTTATATGTGATAAATAAAAACAAAATGATATGTCAATAATAGATACATTTTTTTAATAAAGAAAATTACTTCCTACAAGGTGGAAAAGTTCAAATGTACGATTTTTTTAATGTTTTTTGCATTAAAAAACGCATATTTAAGAAAAATGAAGGACGCCATCGTGCAGAGCGATCAGAAATTCATAAATAAAAAAATCGACCACAACTTCTCATTGGACAAATAATATTTAACTGCTTTAACGGGCTGCTTGGAGAACAGCGCGAAAAACAGTTACTTTGAGGTTTGCGCGCGGGCGCCTTTGGCATGTGAGCCATAATAGATAAAAATATGCTCTCAGGGACTTTTTTGTACAAAATTCGATGCTTTATAAAAAGTGCATTGTGTACCATTTGTGCGATACTTTATCGCCTCGAAAACTATGCTCTCGAAAAAGTAATACCTACTTGTAATAAAAAAAAAAATTGACCAGTCTTTCCGCAGATATTCAAATTAAGTTAATTACTTTCACATCCAGTGGAAGTATAGTAACGACAAAAAAGTTTTAAAAAATTTTTATTGTTCAAATAGGCTTAGAATGTCGTGAAACGTCGAGATTTTAAGTTTGAGCGAAAAAAAAATTCTGTCTGTCGGTCTGTAACTTTTTTTTGTGCGCACGTTTACTCTGGAACCGTTTGAGATATTGACTTGAAATTTGGTACACGTATGTACTTTAACGAGATCTGGAACTAGATTATATTTTGATCTAGTTCTGTCGAAGGGTTGGGGGTAAATTGGGGTAAATTTGGGGTAAATAGGTTAATCAAGCAGTTAAGAGTCCATAAAATTGGTATTTAGTATATACAAGAGAAGCTAAGGTCTCAAAAAAATGTTTGGCATTAGCCACCCCCATTACCACCCTAACCCCCTTATTAAAGGGGATGAAAAAAAAATGTGATTTAGTGTTTGTACAGGAACCAGAAACCTCAAAATATTTTTTTACTTCATCCACCCCCCACTATCACCCCCCTATTCCTACCCCCCACCCCACTACCGATGTGGGGTATCGTTTTATGGGTTTTTGAGGTAGAGGATTTCAAATATTATATTATTAAAGTTCCATAAACAATTATTTTCACATACAAAGTTTTTTCGTTGTGAGTGACTTGGATAGAGAATCTGGATGTGGAAGTAGTGATTCCTTGGGCAGCGGTTTTTTTATTATGTTTACTAATTATTACTCTTTTTCCCAATAAAATCGCTTTTTCGTTTTAATTATTAAAAAAAGCAATTACAGAGAAAAGCCTATAAACAAATAAATAACTTTAAATGAACCCATCACTGCAGTAGCAGTATATTTGGGAGAGGATAAAAAATATTTTTGTACAAATTGGTTATTACAGTTCAGCAGAATTAAAGAAGGGAATGGTGTAAACCCGAAAAATATTGCAACATGTAATATTTTTGCGGCAGTAGTAAAGGAAAATGTCATCTAAAACATATTCAAAATTTACTAGGGTGAAGACGGTTAAGAAAGGTGCAAAATGGATAATTTTGTGATATCTTAAAAATAACAGTTTCATCATAAAATGTCAATATGCCTTTTACTTCCACATCCAGTGGAAGTACAACAACGACAAAAAATGGCATTTAGTAAATACAAGAGAAGTCAAGGTCTCAAAAAATTTAACCATGGGGGGGGGGGGAAATAAAATTGTGAGTTAGTGTGTGTACAAGAACCAAAGGCTTCAAACATTTTTTTTTACTTCATCCACCCCCACCCCCACTACCGATGTGGTATATCGCTTTATGAGTTTTTGGGGTAGGCGATTTCAAATATTATATAATTAAAGTTCTATAAACAATTATTCCTACATAGTAGAGTGCAAATATAGTATCAAAATATTTTTCGTTTTGAGCGACTTGGATAGAACATCAGGATGTGGAAGTAGTGATTCCTTGGGCAGCGGTTTTAACATTTTAAAATGAAAACCGCAGCCCAAGGAATCACTACTTCCACATCCAGATTTCCTATCCAAGCCTCTCAAAACGAAAACACTATATTTGCACTCCACCATGTGGAAATAATTGTTTATGAAATTTTCTAAATGAAAACCAAAAAACGATATGCCACATCGATAGTGGGGGTTGGGGTGGTGGTAGGAGGTGATACGCGGGTGGATGAAGTGGAAAATTTTTTGAGGCCTTTGGTTCCTGTACACACTAAATCACAATTTTTTTTTCACCTCCTTTAATAATCGCGTGGGGGGTGATAATGGGGGTAGTTAATGCCAAAAATTTTTCTAAGAATTTAACTTCTTTTATATAATAATAAACTAAATACCAAATTTTATGGACTCTTACTTGCTTAATTTACCTATTTACCCCCATTTATCCCAATTTACCACTCAACCCTTCAACAGAATAAGAACAAAATATAACCTAATTCCAGATCTCGTTAAAATACATATGTGTACCAATTTTCAAGTCAATATCTTAAACGGTTCCAGAGTAATCGTGCACCCAAAACGTCAGAGACCGACGCGATAGAAATTATTTTTTGCTTCAACTTAAAATCTCGACATGTCATAACATTCTAAGCCTATTTAAATAAATGTTTTCAAAATTACTACACTTATACTGGAAGTGGGAGCAATACGTAGAAAATGGCATGACAAAAATATAAACAATTATAATGTGCCGTAGAGTACACGGTGGAAGTAATCTACTTCAAGCACTTTCTTTGAGGAAACGCATCTATACTGCTCGAGGTAACCCACTGCGCATCCGTTTTACTCGAGGAAGCCCACTGCGTATCCGTATAGGTAACCTACTGCGCATCAACAGTACCTACTCAAGGAAAGCATATGCGCATCCATTATACTCGAGGAAACCTACTACGCATCCATACCACCCGAGATAACCAACTTCGCATCCAAACTACTCGAGGTAACCCACTGCGCATCCATGTTACTCGAGGAAACCCAATGCGCATCCATACTACTTGAGGTAACCTACTGCGCATCTATTTTACACGTGAAAACCCACTGCGCATCCATACTACTCAAGGTAATCCATTGCGCATCCATTTTATTCGAGGAAATCTACTGCGCATCCATATTACTTGGAGTAACGTACTGCGCATCTATAGTACTCGAGGAAAGCCACCGCGCATCCATAGTACTCGAGGAAATCCACTGCGCATCTATATACTACTCGAGATAACCCACTTATTAAAGAATAAAGAAAATAATAGAAACACCGAACAGGTTGCATGGTATTTTAATTGAAAATCGTAGAAGCTAGATAAACACGCAAGGACGCGTTGCTATATCCTCATCTATCCTTGAACCATTGGTATCAATTTAGCAACATGTTTATAAACCTTAAAATTCCACATCCACGTTTTCTATCCAAGTCTCTCACAAAGAAGAAAAAAATTGCACTCCACTATGTGAAAATTATTTATGAAACGTTAATAACATAATATTTGAAATCGCCTACTCCAAAAACCTATAAAACGATATGTCACATCGGTAGTGAGGGGTGGTGGAAGGGGGTGGTAGAGGGGGCAAATGAAGTAAAAAATATGTTGACGCTTTTCCATCCCCCTTTAATAGTGAGGTGGGGGTGGTAATGGGAGTAATTTTTTGAGCCCTTATCTTTTCTTATATATACTAAATACCAATTTTATGGACTCTTACATGCTTGATTTACTTATTTACCCCCCCTTTATCCCAATTTACCCTTCAACGGAATAAAATGAAAATATAATCTAGTTCCAGTTCTCGTTAAAATACATATGTGTATCAAATTTCAAGTCAATATCTTTAACGGTTCCAGAGTAAACATGCGCACAAAAAAGTTACGGGCAAACAGAAATTTTTTTTGCTCAAATTTAAAATCTCTACGTCTCATGACATTCTAAGCCTATTTGAACAATGACAGTTTTTTAAATTTTTTTGCCGTTACTATACTTCCACTGGATGTGATTGATGTGAAAGTAATAAAATTCACTTTATCACGTTGTGCGCATTTGTGATGCACATGGTACATGGAACTTTTACTTAATTTTCTTTGTTATGTATTATTTAATATTATATCAAAATGGTTTATTTTACTGGGAAAAAAAATGTTTTATGTTGCCAGCAGCTCATTGGATTTTTATATTTAATTGTTATGAAAATAAACAGACAGGCAGGCAGGCAGAATTTTTTTTTTCGCTCAAACTTAAAATCTCGATGTTTCGTGATATTCTAAGCCTATTTGAACAATAAAAATTTTAAAAAATTTTTTTGTTACTATACTTCCACTGGATGTGAAAAATTATACTATGTTTGGTTTCTCAAATATTTGCGATAAATCGAAAATAAACGCATACTCCCCTCTCATTTTCCAAAATCCCATCATTAACAATAAAAATGTCAAGTCGGCCCCTTGTCAACAATGTATCGACTACACTGATAATAAGGTGGCAAAGAAATATAAAGATAAATCACGTCTACAGAGAATTATCGTATACCATATTACGCCTTTCTTTCTCGATGTATTACATATTAAACACATTGTCCGAATATTAAATTTATTGCATCTTACCGAAGACGAAGATACATTTTCAATTTCACTGAATTGGGAAAGATTTTTAAGATTTTACAAACTAATATAGGTTTGTTTGCAGGCTATATGAAATTTCACTTTGACTTTTCCACTTAAAATATTTTCCTCTTGTTGCAAAATCTTTTCGACACAAATGTCTCGCCTTTTTACCGTGGCATATATAATTGTTTTTACTCCTTGCAATCTAGGATTTTGTCTCACTAATTTGTCATTATCTTTCAAAGTTTGTCCGCAGAATAAACATTCCATTGTTAAGCACTAAATAATATGTAATAACTCAATAAAAATAACTAATACTCATTTGCATTCACATTATATAAAGAAAAGTTTGTTTCTAACTGGCATAATATAATATAAGATTACTTGTATTAAATAGTCCACACTTGCCGGACATCTAGGCCTCTAGGATCGAAAAACTCAGCTTTAAATAACAAAATTTCGAAAACTATAAGTCGTAGAGACCTGATTTTTGTCTTAAAAACTTCCTTGAGGTGTAGACTTTATTTCATACGCAGATGGTATGTCAAAATTCCTTAAAATAAAAAAGTTTTTCGCTTACTGAAAAAAGCGCTGCAAGGGAAGTAAATGTTCAAGTTTTACCTCGTTTTACAGAAAAATTAGATTTTCCATAAAAACAAAATTTAAGCAGTGACCTTCGCCCACATTTCCTCCATCAATTAAAAAAAAATACGTATAATTATCTCAATTGGTTCCGGAGATATCACGAAGGATGTGTGAAAATGTAAGAAAAATTAATTTTGACAGATTTATAACATTTTTCGTCATAAAAATAGTTTGACCTCCCAAAAAATATTGTAATTGGACATTACAGATGGCCAAGGACCTAATCTATCATGCTGTGAAGGTCCCATGTGGTTGTACCTTCAAAAATTTTTTTTCAAGAAGGAAGCTACTTTTTTTTCCTCGTTTTACGGTGCACTAATACAACAAATGACACGAACCATGCGAGTGCTATCAGCCGACTGAGGGACTGAGATTGACGAGATTGCTAGACCCCGGTCGGTGGCGCCTAACTATACCACAGACCCTGCCCGCACTACGATATTAAGTACACGGCTGCATCTCTATAAGGACTCTTCACTCAACGGTTCAAATTACTGATAATTCTAAGGTTACAAATCCACATTTTAAATTCAAGGCATTTAATATAAATATAGTCCAGTCGAATTAGACATCATAAAAAATTTTGCGTACTGCGGACTTTTTTTTTGTGGAAGTTGTTTAAGAGGGCATAATAATCAAGCACAGAAAACTACACCCTGCTACACCATACTACACCCTATTTTTAGGGGTTGAAACTTTGAAATTTTACTTATGTGTCCATATCTGTTTCCCTATTGCCCGTAGGGCTCTTTACCAAGTTACACTTTTTGAAGATTCATCCCTCCTCTACATAATATATATATTACACATTTGCCGTAGGACAAACGGTTTTGGCTGTACGATGCCGGAAAGGTCAGGCTGTCCGAATTTGGGGGTCTTCTGTACAGGACAAACGGCTATTATTTCCAATCTACAATACTACACATACTAATGCCCTTAAGGAGGGATGATGATTTGTGAAAAAACTTTCATCGAATACCGCGCGGTTTTCATGATACGGGATGTTGAAATTTTGAAAACCCCTTTTTTAAAAAAAAGTGGACCTACTTTTTTTCGCCCATTTTTTTTTCATGTATGTGCGACCCTAATATAAGAAAATTTACGTTGGTTTCATTTTAATACATTAGTTGGTTTAGGAGCTAGACAGCAAAATATGCCAGAAATGGCTATTTTGGTATTGTTGCATTAAAAAAACCAAAACCAGTATAGTTCTGGTAATTGTTTTTGTTTATCCTAAAAGTCCAATTCATTGCGCATAGAAAATGTGTTTTTGTGTTTAAGTAGGATCAACGCCTATTGTGTAATAACGATTTATGTCATGTGTTCTCCAGTCTCCTTTTTCACAATTTTTTTTTGCGGCCTTATGGTTCATAGTATGGCAGAAAGCATTATACACGTGGATAGGGCACATAATAGGGTGTTAAAATGGGCCTCTTGTTAAAATGCGATAGGACGTACCGTTTTCCAGTAAAACGCATTTGTTTGGTTATGTGTGCTTTGAGTTTTTATTGTGTTCTGAATTGTGATCTGATAAATAAATTCTACATTTTGCTGTTTTCTTTTTTAGGAGTTTGTTTTTTTAACTCATTTTCGATGAAATGGACATATAATAACTGTTTCTCGAGGAAGGTAAAATTACTGTGGATTTTGTTATAGACACAAAATAAGTTGCAATGATGATTTCAGACAAGCGTGAACCCTCAAATATGGGGGTGAGAACCTCCCTTCATTTTTTCATTAGCAATGTCCCTCATAAACAGAAAAAGTAAGAAGCGACACATAGTTGTATTTTTTCGTAGTCAGCGGTGAGTATTTACTAGTCAGTCGATGAAAAGTATAATCTGAAGTAATTTTTTGCAAACAAGTGCGTTTTACTCGAAAACGGTACATCCTATCGCATTTTAACAAGAGACACATTTTAACACCCTGTTATGTGCCCTGTCCACGTGTATATTACTTTCTGCCCTACTATGAACCATAAGGCCGCAAAAAAAATTGTGAAAAGGGAGACTGGAGAACACATGACATAAATCATTATTACACAATAAGTGTTGATCCTATTTAAATATAGAAACACATTTTCTATGCTCAGTGAATTGGACTTTTAGGATAAACAAAAACATTTATCAGAATTATACTGGTTTTGGTTTTTTTAATGCAAAAATTCCAAAATAGCCATTTTTTGCATATTTTGCTGTCTAGCTCCTAAACCAATGAATGTATTAAAATGAAATCAACGTAAATTTTCTTATATTAGGCTCGTTCATACATGAAAAAAAAAATGAGCGAAAAAAAGTAGGTTCACTTTTTTTTTAAAACAGGGGTTTTCAAAATTTCAACATCCCGTATCACGAAAACCGCGCGGTATTCGATGAAAGTTTTTTCACAAATCATCATCCCTCATTAAGGGCATTGGTATGTGTAGTATTGTAGATTGGAAATAATAGCCGTTTGTCCTGTACAGAAGACCCCCAAATTCGTTTGTCCTACGGCAAATGTGTAATATATGTAGAGGAGGGATGAATCTTCAAAAAGTGTATCTTGGTACGGGCAATATGGACACATAAGTAAAATTTCAAAGTTTCAACCCCTAAAAATAGGGGACGCACATGGTGTAGCAGGGTGTAGTTTTCTGTGCTTGCTTATTATGCCCTCTTAAACAACTTCCACAAAATAGTTCGCAGTACGCAAAATTTTTTATTATGTCTAATTCGACTGGAGTAATATGAGACGTAATAAATAAAATGACAAATAAAAATAGCAGAGATTATTTTGACATATCGGCAGTTATAATCAATTTTAAATCACAACTCATTAACACTGAGAGGTACATGGAGAGATTCTCTGTTTCTCAATTTTTCTTTATTATGCAATTCACTTATATCAGCCAATTTTGCAATACTTCTGTTTAACTGAAAATGCTAAGAATATATTTGAAAGACGACTGCTTCTTAATAGATTTTCCTTTACTGAGAATTAACCAATACACCAAGCTTTTCAAAAGGTTATTTTTCAGTTTTGATACTAAATATAACATACATTATAAATCAAATAGATAATAATACATCAGTTCTACAGCATAGTTAAAAAAGTTTCATTTTATTTACGGATTTTTTACTATTTTTTAATAAAAAAAAAATTTAAAGAAAAATTTCAAACCACAATCACTTCCGTAAAAGCTACTATGTATTACATAAAATTAAAGATAAATAGAATTATGCATCCGGTTTATTCGGAAAATGATTAACTAAATTACACTTAACAGCGGAAGAGGGTTGATGTCGGCAAGCAACTCACGTCAGTCTGTCTTTTGATGGGTTACTTTTGCGCACAGTCGGATTGAAATGACAAATAAATTAATTTTGTTGCTATTTCTAACGGACTGTGAGGTTGAGCTAAAGACACAGGATAGCTTTCCTTATAAGATATTTTTGACGTTTAGTTACATTTTTGAATTTTTGCAAAAATATCTATTATATTTAGGGTTTTATAGCCAAATACTGAATGTATTTATTACTTAGATGAGAATATTTTGCGATAGGCATGTAAACAAAAAAGAAATTGTAAAACTTTATTTGAAACGTTGATTCCTTATTGTACGTCGGGCACACCAAAGAAAGCTGCACTTTTTGATTGGAATGTGCCCCTTTCTGTGGTCATAGTTGATGCTAAAAGCCATTAGCCACACTAAATTTTTTTGTACCTCAGCTCCTCATTAGGACCATTGTCCGATTTCGATTCTCTTTTTTTTTTTCTTTGTTTGAAAGCTCTTGTGAAGACAACACTTGTCCCTATATATTTATCACTACACTTTAGGGGTTCTGCGCAATTTTCAGAAAAACAAATAATTTTTAATTTTCACGGACTTTTGGAGAATACGGATACGGCATTCAAAAACAGAATTTTGAATGATGCTGAGAGGTTCAATGCAAACAGAATACATTTCTTGGGAAAGTTACTCAAAAACCTCTCTGAAGAA
The DNA here is from genome assembly GCA_936432065.2 of Rutpela maculata. Taxonomy (NCBI): domain Eukaryota; kingdom Metazoa; phylum Arthropoda; class Insecta; order Coleoptera; family Cerambycidae; genus Rutpela; species Rutpela maculata. Next base: position 25,770,956 of record OW386285.2, on the reverse strand, counting down.
TCGTGTGAGAGATAAGAGAGGCGTTGGTCTTCATCGCCAAGTAGCACAAGAAAATATGCTATTAAAAAATTGGAATGACTACCTCTGTTGCAATCAGACTAAGACAGAACTCTTCAAGTTACTTGGAGAACAGGCATTTTTGAAGTTTGATTGGGCTCACATTAGTACTGAGATTGATGGTATAATTCATTAATCTCGGCCGGATGAAACTTCAATAGATAGAGTACAATGCGGGCAACAGGAGGAAGCAGACGGCAGGATTTTTCTCCACGTTAAAGACAGTGATGAACATGGAGTAAAAAAAATAATCATTTGCACAGTAGATAATGACGTAGTTGTTTTGGCAATCTCTTTCTTTCACATTCTCAAAATTGCGGGACTTCAGGAGATGCGGATTCTCTTTGATGCTGGGAAGGGTCAGAGATACATGAGCATTGATGCCATGTATAGATAGATATTCGGGGTCACCAATTTATAGATATTAGGATTAGTAGAATGATATATCTATAATAATAATTTCGAATTCATGTTAAATAATGTATATATTCGAAGAATAAATAAAGTTTCAGTTTAACATTTTTGTATAATACATGTTATTATTATTTTTAGTTTCAAAATTGTTTTTTCTTTTTGTTTTGATTCTCCTTGGTTACTTGAAGTCCTAGGATCTGGTATTTACTAGTAAGTGAACTGATCGCCACACTACTCCCCCGCTAAGAAAAAGATCAGTCAGTCATTCAGTTCGTCAATAGCAAAACGAACTTTCTTAATCAAAGGTGGAGTGACATCACATTTGTCAGATAATAAATATGCTGGTTTAATCCTGTCAATGTTTACCGTGACGGCTTTAGTTCCTTTAACAAAAGTAACCAATTTATCTGTACGGGACAACACTTTAAAAGGTCCATCGTACAGCGGAGTAAAATATTTTTTAAAACGTTCTTTCCGAACGAAAACAAAACTACAATTCGAGATGTCTGGGCTGACAAATGATTTGTAATTAACGTGGTGAACTGGTGGAATGAACGTTAAATTATTAAATGAAGTACGTAATTTAGCAATAAAATAAGGAATATCCGGACAAGTATATGATTTAATAAAAAATTCACCAGGTATTCGTAATGTTTGACCAAAAACGAGTTCTGCGGAAGAACATTGCAAATCGTCTTTAGGGATAGTTCTGAGAGCTAATAGTATGATAGGAAGTTCATCTACCCAATGTAGTGTAGAAGTCCTAGCTCTCAGAGCAGTTTTAAGAGATTTATTAAACCGTTCAATCAATCCATTCGAGGAAGGATGATATGGCGTCGTACGAATCCTATGAAATCCCAAAAATTTTGAAAATTATTTGAACAGTTTTGATTCAAATTGAACGCCTTGGTCGGTTGTCACTGTGACAGGGACACCGAAACGACAAACATAATTCTGAAATAACGTACGCGCTACAGTTTCCGCAGTAATATCCTGCAGTGGATAAGCCTCGGACCATCTAGTAAAACGTTCGATCACAGTGAGAATATAAGAGCAACCTTTAGAAGGAGGTAATGGTCCTATTAAATCTATATGTATGTGATCGAATCGTCCTTTAGGTATATCGAAGTCAGTAATCGGGCTCCTCGTATGTCTTGTCACTTTATTAGTTTGACAACTAATACAAGTTTTTGCCCAGAGATTACAATCTGAAGTCATTTTAGGCCAAAAATAATGTGTAGAAACTAATGTTCTAGTCGCTTTGATACCAGGGTGAGATAAACCATGAAATATATCAAAAATTGTCCGTCTATAAACGATAGGAACATAAGGACAAAGTTTAGGGCGAGAAACGTCACACCAAATAAACTTGTCAGAATATGGAATTTTAATTTTCTTAAAATGAAAAGTTCTCTTTGTGTTCGATGAAGTATCTGATAATAAAAATTTAAGGTCAGAATCATCTTTTTGAGCTTCGCTCAATAAATTTAAGTCAAAGTTAGTATCAACTAGGTTAGACTTTTGAGTAACGATTGGGGAAATGAATTGTTGCAAAGAAGACGTATCATGTTCGCGTGATAAAGTGTCTGCAACAATGTTATTTTTCCCTTTGATATGTCTGATTTCGCAGGCAAATTGAGCAATGAATTCTAAATGTCTAGTTTGCCTGGGAGATCTTTCAGTTTTAGTGAATAATGCTTTGACCAAAGGTTTATGGTCAGTAAAGCAAATAAATGTGCGATCTTCAAGTAAAAATCTGAAATGTTTAATCGCTGTAAATAAAGAAAGAAGTTCCTTGTCAAAGGAACTATATTTGGTCTGTGCCAAGGTAAGCTTTCGTGAAAAGAAGGCTAATGGGGCAAGAATACCTTTGTCATCGCGCTGTTCAAGAACTGCCCCCATAGAGACATTAGAACAATCAACAGTAGGCGATAAAAACGAGCTATCATCACAACGTGGATGAAAGTATGAGTGAACATAAAGCTGTTGGCTTGAGAGGATTCCATGCATTCACTGAATCAGATGTAACGTCATCATTTACAATGAAAGGGAAACAGACTGCCTAAAAAGTCTGAAAATCATTTCCTGAAGCTGCTGAAGCCTTCCAAGCTATCTCTCTACTACAATAGTCTATTGCTGACGAGACTTTTCAAGTTCTGGAGAAGTATACTGTTTTGCTTTTCAACAAAGACGCAGAAGACTTCTCAGTCAATCTTGTAAGAAAGCTTCTGCTTACATCAAAAAGCCGCAGTCTATAAAGTCTGCCCCCAACATAAGAGGCACTAAGGCAGTATTGTCTTCGATCAGCATACCAGGCATGATAAATTTGGGGTCGTGCGTGCTCAGTGATGGACAACATTCCAGAAGGATGGGGATGGACCATGGTTGCTGGGAACTGGACGCCGGTCTGGTCTTCTCTTCTTTCTACTAAGGCAGTCTGCAGAGAATTGGTTAAGTGTAGTTGCTCCGGATACCGTACACGATGCTCATATTCAGAGACCAAGGTTCCATGTACGCTACTTTGCACGAACTACATTGGGGGTTGACAATGCAGCACTAAATACAATAAAATGTATGCGTTTGATTGATTATTTTTAAATTCGTTTCACAATTTCAAGATCATAATGTTGCTTTGTTGATCCAACGTCTTAATATAATAATAATATATAATTATTTTGTTCCAGGAAGATGAATTGGAAGATGAAGAAGATGATTGCGTGACCTAGAGTCACAAGAGCTGCACAGAAGCAGTTCATTTACATAAGTATTTCTTAGTATTTAGTCGTTTTTTGTTTGTGAAAATTTGTTTCCTTAATGTAATAAATGTTTTCAAAATAATTAAAATCACTGTTGTTCATGAAAATAAGTCTTTCTCGGCATATTCGGAACCCCATGAAGGAAAGAAAGGGATATTGGGCACAATTAAAAACTTACTCATCAATAAAATTCGTGAGAAAAGTGAAATTTTCGGATTTTTGATAATTGAATCCTTGAAGTGTAGTGATAATAAAAAAGTGTCCTCTTCACAAGAGCTTTCAAACAAACAAAAAAAAAAGAAAATCGAAATCGGACCATTAGAAGCTGAGATACAAAAAAATTTATTCTGGCTAATTTGGTGTTCTGCACGGATTTTTAAGTGGCACCTTATCTGAAAAGTTACCTTTTGCTATCAAATATGACCATATAAAGTGGCACATTCCAATCAAACAGTGCAGCTTTTTGGTTTTTCTAGCCATGTACCCGATGTACTATTAACAGAGATTAGTATTGTATTTGTAGAAGAAAATCCCGTCCCTTTCCTCATTCACTTAGCTATGTGCTATCTAAAGACACCTAGACACCTGTCTACTACTAATCCATCTTAAAATTTAGAGTATTTTGGATATATCATTTCTTGTCGTTACTATTCAGATAAACTAACTATTTGTCCCTTCACTTCAACATTTCTCAATCTCGTTGTATTGTCATTCATGTATGTATTGCAATCAATCTGCAAAAGCTTTGAGTGGCTATCATAAATGTCCTATTAGATCTGCATTTGGAATTAATCTCTCAGAAATGGAAATGACAGTCTGATTTACGTTATTCCTATATGAAAAGTCAGGTTTACATTTACACACATCTGTTACATGATTTATGCGTGCAAAAGTCTTCCACAAAAAAGATTGTCGCCAATAATGTTAATTTTATTAACATACAAATAGCTATGAGCTATTATATACAGTACAATAATTTGGGGTAACTAAATAATAAAACTAGTGAAGGAAACTGTATGAAATTTCTGTTAAATGAATCGATACAAATTCGTGATAGGTTATTCATTTCGTTCTTGCCAAAGACGGCTTTGTGTGTATTTATACAAAGTGAATGAGAAGGAAAGGAAAATATTTCTGGAGGTGATGGTTTTGTTACTAGAAGAAAAGAAGTTCATATGAATTGAATGATTGAAAAGATAAAGCTGTCTTAATCTAAAAATGCAAAACTATTAAGATAAAATTGTTTACACATTTATATTAGGAAAAAAATAGTGTAGTCATGACAGCTGACTATTGTGAGTGACACTGATTGTTATTCAAAATGTCATTAAGAATGTCCCATTGCACATGCTGAGTATATGTATTACTGCTGTTACACAGTATCGTTGGCGGTTTTCTATAGCAAAGTATCAACAATGTACGTAATTCTCATTGGTGGTGAAACGAAAATTCATATCCTACTGTAGCGAAATTTTCAATATCGCTTCTCTGTAAACGTGTGGTTCTATATCACCAATAATCGGCTGATTGGCCCAACTCTTTCATAGATTGCTTCACAGATCAAAAATTTCTGCACAATGAATTGCCACATCTATTGTCTTCTGATCTCAATCCATTTAATTTTTATTTATGGGTAAATGAAAGTAAATTTTATAAAATAAAAGAGGATAGACGATATGAATTGCTGGATTGCATGTTGTTTTCTCCGCAAAGACTGTAAAAATGACCTAAGGCGAACAACATAAAATAATCACATAAGAGCAAAGTGCATTACGCTCACGTTGAAAATTTGATGTGAAATATTAATATTATAAATAATAATTCATTTATCTTCTTTTACTACTATATATATATGTTAGATCACGGTTTACATGAGTGACTTTTTAAAAAGATTTATTTACTTAAATGGAGCCAACGTTGGCTCTTGGAGAAGGAATAATACAATAATTAGAAGTGTTTCATTCTAAGTGAGTTTAATAACTGGCTTTACAAAGCATGTCTAGTCGTATTTATAACATTCAGAACCTGAGTAAGCAAAATATAGAACAAAGGAAATGCAATTCGACAGTCATCATAAAATGTGAGAAACAAAGGTGAAACATAATATCTCTAAAATAAGCGATTAATAAGAGAAGTCGTTATCATGTAATATGATATACATGTGAAGGTTTGTTATATCTAAGTCTTGGTAATAAGCGTATAATTTTATATAACAACTTCCCCCTTAATAAAAAAGTTGATGTTATGCAGCGACTTTTGAAAATTGTTAGAAACGTTAAATGAATATAATGCAAAATAAATTGAAACAATGTTGAATGAATACAAAGCAAAATAATAAAATACATAAAAGTTAAAATTGGTAAATGATAATAATAATAAGCGAGTAGTACATTACATAAATGTGATAAGAATAAAATACAATGGTCTAAATTAATAGACAAGGGTAAAACTCCAGATATGAAAGTTTATGTTAACTCGATGTCCTCTTCTTCTTGAGGTTTAATACCGGGTCGCTTTCTTGGAGGGATCAATCTAGGGAATTTGGTAAAAACTCTGCTTCGCTCTGAAGGAGGTGAAGGAGGGTTGTCCGTTGAGGGTTGGATTCGCAATGCTCTACATCTTCTTCTTCTGCATTTACAAGTTATGTAAAGTACAACTAACAGGATGATGAGAGTGATTATGAAATACGTGAACCAAGATACGTGTTTGGTCACAAAAGGCTCATTTATGAGGTCATCCAGGTCTTTGGAATATTGGTCCAATTTGGTTTTTGCAATATCTAGATCTTCTACGTCGAGATTGTTTAATTTGAGTGGTTTTAATTTTGGAATTTCGATTTTGTCGGGCATGTGATTACAGCATTCAAAAGGAATTTGGATAGGATGTGAATTGTCCTTAATTTCGGAGAAGTCTTTGGCACTGGCTTGTATTCGAGTAATGCCTGCATAGGCGTAACATCCTGGTTGTAGTTTGATGATGGAATTTTTGTTGATTAACTCTGTCGTGGATTCTCTCTTTGGACAGTTGATGGTGATGTGAAGTGGTTCGGAATTAATTACTAGCCATGTGTTGTCTTCAAGTTCTTGTACGTTGTATCCCTGACTAATAATGGAGGAAGTTTGACAGTTCTCTGGAAGTTTCGGCAACGGTTTTAGTATTCTGGCTTCACATATGGCATTTTGGTCGATAGGATAGGCAAACAGGTTCGAACATAGTTTGGTTCCAAAATAAAGAGGTTTGCATTCTTTCAAATTTTGTATAGGTATGTACATTAAAGAATCATCGTCTCTCGCGATATACTTTTGTGAAATAGATAAAATGTGATGCAGACCAGTTCTGTTATCAAGTATCGGGATAGGATATAGGCGATAGGTGTTATAATTTTGGGGTTCAACAAGTGGTATTGTTAAAACAAAACTAAGTTAGAATCCATTTGAAATGCTTGTAATTCAATAATATACAAATACTTAGCAACTGCCGATAATTTAATGGGGAGAGGCAAATTGTTCCTTCGTAAGCTCTGTGAGATTTCTTGTAATGCTGTTACCAAATGATTAGGGGTTATGATTGAAGTGTGAATGATTCCTAATCTGGCAAATGTTATTGAATTCAAAATGTCGTTCAAATTATCTTCGATATACAAATAGCTTGCCATTAGTTGTTCGGAAATGTATATGAATTTTAGTTTTATGTGAGCAGCCTCGATAGCTTGAGTCATGGTTTGAATTGTGTGTTCGATTTCTTCGAGATCTTTGTTAAACGTTTCCTCGTCAATTTGTAATTTTTGTATAGTCGAGTTGAAGTTTTTAGTAACAGAAGTTGTAACTGAAATTTGATTTTTGATTAAGTTTTCCAATTGATGTTCGTGGTTATTTAGTTTATTTATACAATTAGTATAGTACTGGCCATCTTCAGCATCTAACTTTCCAGTTATGGATTTGAATATTGTACCGATACCGTTAAGTATTCCTCGTTTATATCTTTTTGTGTCTGAAAAGATTTCATCAAATTTTGTTTTTATAGAGTTGGATATTTGTGTCAAAAGGTTAAAGTCTGTTTTAATTTCACTCGTAAAAATAATTGACTTATGATCGCCATTATTGAGAGTGTACAAGATTCTGTCTAAAATATTTTGATTTTTGTCAAAAGCTATTTTGAGGGATGAAATGTTTTTATGCACTAGCAGAGTCCATTTGTCATTTGTCACCACGATGTCCGTGTCTTGGTGGTAGTATACACCAACAGTGTTATTGATCGGGGTAATTTTATATTGACAGAGTGCTGATCCGAACAGCAGGAGAACCCTGAAAATAAATTTAATTTTCAGTATATGGTTTCATTCTATCAAAATTGACTTTAGTTTCTTGTTTTGTTTCGAGATTTAATAGGGTAGCAGAATTTTGGAAAATTTCTTTTATTTTAAAAGGACCGTTAAATTTGTTTTGCAATTTGTTTTTGATCTGTGATTCTTTTACGTAAACCAAGTCACCTATTTGGTATTCGGGTCGTTTTTGGGGAACATTTCTATCGAAGCGAACTTTCGCTTTCTCCTTTTGAGCTTGCGTTCGACTACGGGCTATTTTATAGTAGTGGGATATTCTGTTGTTTAAATCCCTAACGTATTTGGTTATTAACTCTTTTTGGTTATATAAAGTTTCAGGTGGTCTGTTGGACGTATGCCCAAATACAAGTTCGTATGGGGTGAAACCGTGTGTTTTATTTACTGAATTGTTGTAGCATATTACTGCATATGGTAAAATTGTAAAAGGATGTTCGTTCGGATTTTCAGTTTTATGAATTCTTATCATTTCAGCTAGAGTAGCATGAAATCTTTCTATGGATCCGTTCGATTGGGGGTGTCCTACGCTTGAATAAGTTAATTTTATGTCGTAGAGGGTGCAGAGATCTTTAAGCAAACGGTTGTCAAATTCGCCACCGTAATCGCAATGGATTCTTAGCGGGGTACCGTAATGTTGAAAGTATAACAACAAGGTATTTACGACGGATTTTGCGGATTTGTCCGGGACTGCATAGGCTTGTGTAAATTTAGTTAACTCGTCGCGAATAGTTAAAGCGTAATTTCGAGTTGGGAATTCAAACAGATCGATATTAATTCTTTCGAATGGTGTTCTTGGGGTTTCCGTGACTACTAGAGGGTTATTAAGGTTTTTCCGGCATACTTTAGTCTTTTGGCAAGTTTCGCAATTTTTTATAAAATTTTCAACGTCTTTAGTTAGACCTTGCCAAGTGTATTTTTCTCTGATTCTTCGAATCGTTTCATTTATTCCGCGGTGTAGATTATTTTTACCAAAATGATTTTGCTCCAATATAATTGGAATTTCATCTTCGTCGGCGGTTCTGACGATATCTTGACAAATTACTACTTTTAAGTCTTTTTCCGCAAAAATGAATGATAGGATTTCAAGAATGGGGAGGTCTAAGTTATTTTCGACAAAGTATGTCTTAGAGAGATCTAAAACATCTTGGTTTTTAAATAGTACCAAAAATAGATGTTCGATTACAGATTCGATATCAAAAGGTAGAGGGATGATAAAATATCTCCTATGTCTGACTGTTTTGCTCGATACAATATTGATTTTATCGTTATGAAATTCGGGGTTTTCTTCGAATATGTCCTCGATAATTTTGTGATGTAGGTCTTGTAGGTTGTTCTGTTGGAAAAAGGTTATAATATCTTTATGTTCTCGATACAAAAGTTGTTTGTTCGAAGCTTTGATTTTCGAATAGTCAATTAAAGATGTTGTTTTATATAGGATGGTGAAAGTTTCAAATTCTCGGGAAATTTGTTCGTTAGTGATTTCGTTATCGTCTGGGTTTTCGTCGTCGTCTGACTCTTCGTCATTCGCGGCTAGAACCTTTGAATAGAATTTGGAACATTCGGAAAAATGATTAATTTTGATTCTGGAAAGTGCGTCCGCGTTCTTATTGATTTTACCGGGTTTATAAATTATTTCATAGTCGTACTCTTCTAATTTGAGTCGCCAACGAGCAAGTCTACTTCCTGGATCTTTTATAGAGAATAGCCAGGTGAGTGGTCTGTGGTCGGTGACAAGTTTGAACTTTCTACCATACAGATATGGTCTAAAGTGCTTTACACTCCATACTATCGATAAAAGCTCGCGTTCAAGCGTTAAATAGGTTCTAGAAGCATAGGCAATGGGTAAATCTTTGCCAATAGGCCCCTGGCTAAGCACTGAGCCGACGGAAAATGCGCTCGCATCAGTGGTTAGAACGAAAGGTTCATCAAAATTAGGGTAGATTAATATCGGAGTTGTCGTTAATGTTTGTTTCAAATCTTGAAAAGATTTTATACAATCATTGTCGAAGAGAAATGGTATGTCTTTCTGTAAGAGTTTTGTTAAGGGCTTGGTAATCTTGGAGAAATTAGGGATAAAGCGCCTATAATATCCGGCTAAGCCTAGAAATGATTTAATTTCTTTTTGATTTTTTGGTTGAGGGAAATTTAGAATAGCGTCAACTTTCGAAGGATTCGGTTTTACGCCGTCTTTTGTAATGAGATGTCCTAAATAAGCGACTTCTTTGCGGAGAAACTCGCATTTGTCGGGTTGAATTTTGAGATTGGCTTTCTGTAATCTTTTGAAAACTTCTGTTAATCGAGAAATATGCTCGTGAATAGTAGGGGAGTAAACAATAATATCGTCCATGTAGACGAGACATCGTCCATTTTGGATACCTAATAAAATGTTATCCATCACTCTTTGAAATGTTGATGGAGCATTCTTAAGCCCAAAAGGCATTCTTACGAATTCAAAATGACCATTTTCAACTGTGAAAGCAGTTTTTTGAATGTCTTTCGCATCAATCTCGATTTGGTGAAATCCGGAGGCTAAGTCTAGAGTTGTAAAATATTGACATTTACCTAATTGATCGAGGAGGTCGGAAATATTGGGTAGCGGGTATTTATCGTCAATAGTCAGTTCGTTGAGTTTTCTGTAGTCCACTACAACTCGCCATTTTTGTTTACCGGAGGCGTCGAGTTTTTTAGGTACAACCCAAACTGGAGAGGACCAGGGAGAAATCGAAGGTCTAATGATGCCTTGATCAAGCATATTAGAGACTTGTGTTTTGACTTCCTCTTTATGGATATGAGGGTAGCGATATGACTTTGTGAAAACCGGTTTTGAATCGTTCGTATCAATGGAATGCTTAATTTCATTAGTAAAGGTTAAATTGTCTCCTTCCAAATAGAATATATCTTGAAAGTCTAAACAAAGCTGCGTTACTATTTCGGCCTCTTCTTCGTTTAGATGATCCAAGCGCAATTCGTTCCTAATTTCGAAGGATCTGTCTGTCTGTGGATGTTTGTCGGAATTTTGAGTATTTAAATTAAAAATTGATTTGAATTTTTGTACTGGTTCTAGTTCGAGGTTCGAGAAATTTACCGTTTTTGGTATTGCATTCGCGTTTATGATTGAGGTTAAAAATTCTCCATTGCTATCGATTTTTACGAGAGCATTCGGTAAGCGTACCCTTTCGTTTTCCTGGGCTAACAGTATAGCCCGGTATTTCGCAGGTTACATTTTAGTTTACAAATTTTTTCCATGCGAGGTTCAATAGAAATAAAATTTTTGATGTTGCTTAAATTTGAATTTTTTGAATCAGAATTAATAGTTGGTTGTAAAGGTAAATTTACTGTAGTTTCTTCCGTAACTTTAAATAGTGGTACGGTTTTAAAATTCGTGACTAGTTGTTTGTTTTTAAAATCTACTTTACATTCGTAATGTTCTAGGAAGTCCACGCCTAATAATCCATCAAAATCTATATCTAGATTATAGATATAAACTTTGTGTGACTCATCTGAAAAGGGGATGAGAACAGATTCGTTGATATAAATTTTTTGATCAGTGATACCCCGTATGATTACATTTTCAGGAGATCTACGTCTGTAATTTTCAGCTGTTTTAGGTTTAAAAATTGATATACCTGCGCCTGTGTCAATTAGAATTTTAAATTTACCAGTTGCATCCTTCATATAATAGAGATTTTTTGAGTTTACAGTTAGTAGGGTATGGGAAAGCGTATTTACATGAACGTTTGTTCTGGGAAATTCAGCATTGGGTCGAAACTGTCGTTGAGGTTCATAGTTTGTATTTGAGTTTCTAGTTCCGCAATTGGTTCGAATTGTTCTGTTTGTTGTGTTGGAGTATCCGTGGGGTACTGCGGATCTAATCGAAAATCCTGAGGATTAGCAGTATAATCCTCGTACTGTTCGTATTGAGAATTAGCTGTATAATTCTCTTGGAGATTTTGGTTAGTCTCAAAGTTATAATTTTCGTAAGTATCTTCTGCAGTTTGGTAATCAGAAGAATAGTCACTGTATTGATTAAAATCGCATTGGTTTTCATAAGGTTCGTAATTTAAATGATGCGTTTTTTGTTGATTAAAACGGTTGAAATTTGGGTTTGGTTGAATAGCAGAGGGTCTTTGTTGATTGAAATTCGGGTTCGGTCTTATGGCTGAGGGCCTGTTTTGTTGTGGTTGACTAGATTGATTATTTTGAGGAAATGTCCTCTGATTAAATTGATTGGTTTGAGAAAAATTGTGGAAATTTGGGTTTCCTTGATAATTTGGTCTTTGAAAGTTCTGTGACGTTGTTGGCATCGTTTGCGATTGTTGCCTTGTGCGGCATTCGCTTATTACATGTCCGTTTCTTTTACAAAATGAACAAAATTTTTGTTGGAAATTGGGACCTTGTGGTCGTTTTTGTTGAGGAGGCATTGTATTTTTTACTTGGTTATTTTTTGGGAATTTCTGTGATTCGAAGTAGGAAAGTTGTAGCTCTCTACGGATTCTGCTAACGGCTTTTAGTATACTAGGAGGATTGCTAGCACGAATGATGCGGCCTAAGTTTGGTTCTAAGCCCGTTAGTAAATTATTAAGTGTCATCGTTTCGATGAGATCTGATTGTGCAGCTCTTTGCGTTGTCGTGAGAGTTTGCTTTTGCACTGCAGCGTGCATTTTCGCATTGTGCGTTTGTAAACGGGAAACAAATGTAAGGGCGGATTCGCCTGGCAATTGGTGAATGCGCTGCAGGTCCTGAATTAGGGCCGTTAAATCTCTGGAGTCCCCAAAGTGGGTTTCCAGTAGTGCTTTTATTTCTGGCCATGTGCCGGGATTGCGTGAGTTAATTAATTCGGCAGCTTTGCCTTTTAATTTATTTTTGATGTGAACTGTTAATAAAATTTTCTGGTCGTTAATGGCCATACTTTGTGCACAATGGCATGAATTTAAAAATGTTTGTAAATTAATGGCATTGCCATCGAATTCGGGTATCAACGAAAATATCTCAGAGAGCTTGTAAGGCTCAATTTGCTCTGGTTGAGGTTGTTGTTGTTGTTGTTGTTGTAGTTGTTGCTGTTGTAGTTGTTGTAGTTGTAGTTGTTGTTGTTGTAGTTGTTGTTCGGTTGGTGCCGGTGGCACTGGTTGAACTGGCTCTGGTTGAGCTCTATCTGGCATTTTGCTTTTTGTATTTAGAAATTACTTGGACAAAAATTGGTTGCGTATCAGCAGTATGATACGATAAATTAATTTAGCTTGTTACGTTGCGCGCGTAAATGGATTGTATATTAGCTGTATAATACACAATGTTTCGTATTAGCAGTATAATACGAAAATAAATAAACTTAAAATTAAATGAACTTGTTTCGTTGTGTTTGTAAAGGAATGGATTTCACTTTGACAATAGAACTGGCTTTGTGCGCCGAGTGTATTAGCAGTATAATACACTTTTAGTAAATAAGTTGCGAAAAATAATAAAATAGTAAAATGGTACGAGATGATTCTTAAAATGACTTACGTTAGTTTAGTTTCCATGGGTAGGTTCTTCGTCCGTCAAGGGATTGGGATCCGCCACCATCAGTGAGGAAGGTCTCCTTGTTCTCGTAGATGTACACGCACTAGTTAGGCACCTTCTGCAGATGTTCTCCTTGTTCTCTTACGCTTCACTACCAGTTAGGCTTCTTGTTCTGATGATGTTTACGGATCCTACCGACTGCGCCAATGTTAGATCACGGTTTACATGAGTGACTTTTTAAAAAGATTTATTTACTTAAATGGAGCCAACGTTGGCTCTTGGAGAAGGAATAATACAATAATTAGAAGTGTTTCATTCTAAGTGAGTTTAATAACTGGCTTTACAAAGCATGTCTAGTCGTATTTATAACATTCAGAACCTGAGTAAGCAAAATATAGAACAAAGGAAATGCAATTCTACAGTCATCATAAAATGTGAGAAACAAAGGTGAAACATAATATCTCTAAGATAAGCGATTAATAAGAGAAGTCGTTATCATGTAATATGATATACCTGTGAAGGTTTGTTATATCTAAGTCTTGGTAATAAGCGTATAATTTTATATAACATATATACGTTTATTTATATTAGTTCTTGTAATTCATGTAGACATAATTCTTTGATAGTTGGCACTATCTATGAGCCAAAATTTTGTATAAAGCCATCACCCCATCTATTTTTTTTTTCACCGTTGAGCTTAAACATGTAGATGAAATGTTTAAATACTGGTATCAATTTATATGGATTTAGAAAAGTTACATTCAAGGTCGTTGATATACTGTAAAAAGATAAGACACTCCCACACCAATAATGAGTCTTAGGGCACTCTACATTTAACTTTACTGGTGATGACCATATTTTGTCTATATTATTATCTATATTATTGTTGCCTTGTTTTCAATTGGACTTGCGTAAGGCGATAAATATGATTTGATAATATATCTGCAATAAGAGATTTATAATAGGAATCTTGAACGTTAGACGTAAAATATTTGAATTTTTCAGTATTACGGTCACTTCTGTGTATGCAGTTCAAGTGTTTTGTATACACTGACTAGATCATTAGAACGGCAGTATTGATGCTTTGTGAGGTTGGAGGCGTTTATTAAGAATTTGTTGGATAGTTCATCGTACCAACAGCTCGATTCTCCCAAATTACGTTCTCCAAAATGACTCTCCAGCATCGTATTTCCTGATCACGTCTACCGGGGACAAGAGAATATAGAACAGTTAATGATTCAAGGAAAACCAGATGATAAACGGTGAACTCAGAAAACCGTGGTCGATGGCGTAATGCTGCGAGACGTGCCATATAAAAAGGAGAAGTTCTGCGTGTATTTTAAAATGCCTGTGAAGATGTTGTGAACAAAAAATTATCGCAAAATTGTCGCAAGGTTAAAACAAGCAAATCTGAATAAAATTACACTGATTAAAAAATTTCAGGTATGGATATATGAACTCTTAATTCGCAAAAAATGATAAGTTTCAAAAAAATAATTTTATATTCCTGAAATTTGGTATAGAAGTATAAAATTGCATTCTAAATTACTTTTCTTAGTGGAATTTTTTTATATTTTGAAAAATAAAGGTACTTTATTAGTGGTGATTTTTACAACTTTGCTTATAAAACACGCTGTAGAACACCAAATCAAGTCACTTTTGGTATACTTTAGTTTTACAACAAGCAGGACTCAATCCCCAAATACCATTCCAAAATTTTTGGTCCATTACACCTCTTGTTACATCTATCCTGGGACACACTGTATATTTTTATTGTAAATTTCTGTTGTACTTGAATATCGTAGTTTGTCAATGAAAATAGTTCCTAATTTCATTATTAGAACATGGCATTTAACTATCTACAAAACTTATGACAAAAACTGTATATGGTTGTATTCCTTAGTGCAATGGGAAGTACCTGAAACTATTTTAAAGATTATACCATTTATGATTTATTAAATATTTATAATAAATGGAAAATAAACGGATATTTCCCTCTCACTCTGCAAAATCGTATCCTTAATATTCAGCACCCTCTCTAATTTTACATAATTTTGTAATATTAGTTTGCAAAATTACCATTTTATTACTGAATATTACTTTATTAATTTACGTCAAATGTAATTGATTAATACAGAAAATTACATAAATGGTGTTTCACCTAGTAAGTTTTGTACAAGAATGACTTACCAGGTAATTTTCAAAATTACTTTTTATACGTAAGCAATACATTTACCCAGTAATTTTACAGAATAATTAGTAGCACCCCCAACTAAAACGACACTTTTGACATTCGAAACGTATTTGACAACACTGTTGCTATTATCCAGAGTTAATAAAAACAATTTTTGCAGTTGTAGTTTGCCTCTTAATAATAGACAACTTTGTTCGGTCGGAACAATGCCAAGTGCGAAAAAGTATAGGAGTACTACTAATAATTCTGTTTCAGATTTCACCACAGTCCAACAAAATATATATATTTTTTTTGTTCAATTATTCTATAATAGCCTATTCTCTCTCAGCTTAGAAAAAGTAAAAATTGTACTGTCATCACTGCATGCTTCAATTTGATAAGTCAGCCAATGTTTTTGACGTACTAAAAGATGAGCTTTTTGTGCCTTGGTCTGACAGACACTTATAGATATAGATACTAGGAACTGTAAAAATGTTATATTTTTTACATAATTCCTTACAACTAGATCTATTATTTAGGTTAAAAATTAGTAATCTCTTCTGGGAAACAAATACAATACAATACAATACAATACAATACAATACAATACAATACAACACAAATTTATTGGTATTAATTATACAAAGTATTTATACAAGTCATAAAATAACAGAATGAGTTTGTTAAGATAGGAATTAGTTTTTTATAAAAATTTAACAATGGGTGAAACCTCTCATTTTTCTTCACCTTATGCTATTACATGTCTGAAAAATCATTGGCAAGATATTCCTGTATGGTGTAGAAGGATTTTGTCTGCAGATATGTTTTAATTTTAGATTTAAAAGCTGTTATGTTTAGATCTTTAATGGTATTAGGAAGACAGTTAAAGAATTTTATACAATAGTAGCCAGTGCCATTTCTGCTTCTTGTGAGACGTAGAAAATTTTGTGCAATTAGATTATTATTTCTCGTAGGATAATTATGTGTTTCTCTGTGAGTCCTATACCTGTCATGATTTTTTTTCATATAGAGAAGACATTCAAGAATATAGACACAAGGTTCAGTAAGAATATGAGTTTTTTTAAACTGTTCACGACAATCATCTTGGTATTTTAATCCTGTGATTATTCTTAAACACTTCCATTGTAGGCTAAAGATTTTTGAGGCATGAGGGGAATGTCCCCAATTAAGTATGGCATAAGTCATAGTTGAGTGGAAAAAACTGTGGTAGGCTGTTAGTAATACTCTTTGAGATAGTGAATTTGCTAGATTTCTGATAAGATATATTTTTTTTGAAAGATTTATAGAGAGGGAAATAACATGTTCTTCCCATGTCAATAGTGGGTCCAAGCAGACTCCTAAAAACTTCACAGAATCAGAAGTATTAGTGTTTACAAGATTTCTCAGTGCGAGAGTCAACGATTGAGTTTTATTTTCGTTTAGATTCAAGCAGTTAGCTAGAAACCACATTTTGATATTTGATTGTGTGTTAGGATTATTTTGATTTAGCGTATCTAGTGAATGGTGGTGTTCAAGAATTGTCGCATCATCAGCAAAAAGTATAAAACTTGCATTTAAGTCACTGTAAGATAAATCATTTATATAAATAAGAAAAAGGATTGGTCCGAGGACCGACCCTTGAGGGACTCCATGATTAATTTTTTCTTTTTGTGATCTTTCCAGGTTATAGTATACATACTGATATCTGTTTGAGAGATATGATTGTAAGAGCTCTAAGCTATTTTTGTCAAAGTTGTAATATTTGAGTTTAAGAAGGAGGATATCATGTGACACACAATCAAATGCCTTTGTTAAGTCGTAAAACGTGGCTTTAGTGTAGTTTTTATTTTCAAATTGGTTCAAAACAATTTCGGTAAAGTTACTTATAGCAAGTGTTGTTGAGCGCTTGTTCCTGAAACCATATTGGCCACGTTGAAACAAGTCATTTGCCTCGAAGTGTTCAGTTATCTGATTTTTTAGAAGGACTTCAAAAATTTTCGCAAAAATAGGCACCAGCGATATTGGGCGGTAATTGGTTGGATCAGAATTTAAGCCTTTCATGTAAATGGGAACAACTTTTGACAGTTTCAGCAGATCAGGAAAAGTATTCGTATTAATGCAATGGTTTATTAATTTTGTAAGAGGATAGACTATTTGGTTTACCACTGATTTTATTAGTTTGACATTGACTTCATATGCATCTTTACTTTTACTATTTTTTAGGTTTAAAATTGCTGTTCTCACTTCATTAAACGATACTTCTCTAAATTTGAAAACCTTTTGTATATTAATATTTTTGAGGTATTGCTCGGGTTTGATGTCAGATTGAGGCAAGTTTTTTACGATGTTTTCTGCAATATTTATAAAAAATGAATTAAACGTAGTTGCATTAATTGTATCACGGGTTGATGATGATAAGTTTCTAATGTTACTTTTTATTACTTGCCACATGGCTGTTTGGGTGTTGTCTGCCTTTTCTATATAGTTATCATATGCCTGTTTTTTTGCTTTAGTTAGTTCTACTCGGTATTCGTTACGGTATTTTTTTAGGTAATCATTAGTAACAAGGAGTGGGTCATTTTTGTTTATGTCGGTAAGTAGGTTTAAGCTGTTTCGCATACCTTTAAGTTGGTCATTATACCAATTTACTTTTGGACCATTATCATTAGGAGTCATAATTTTCAACTTGACTGGGAAGCAATTTTCAATAGTGTCTAGGAAGGTTTTATTAAATGTTTCAAATTTTGTTTCCGCATTCGTTAGGGGATTATTATTGAAACTCCAATCTGTATTTTCAATTTGGTTAAAAAATTGCTTAAGACCCGAGTCAGTTATAGGTCTGTAATTTGTTCTTTTCTTTTTGTTGGGTATTATGTCAGTGCTAAGCTGGAGTGCTAAGCCATCATGATCAGAGAAAATGCCTACGACTTTTATAGCTATGTGAGAGTCAATGTTAGTGAATATGTTATCTAAACAGTTATGATTTCTAGTATTCGCAAAGTTTGTTTGTTTTAAACCAAATGTTCTTAACAGGTAGCAAATAATTAAAGCTTGTGGATCTTTAGTGTTGAATTTTACATTGAAGTCACATATAATTTTCTTGTGCGTTGATATTTTATTTAAGGTTTCGGTTAGTTTCTCAATAAAGATGTCAAAATTTCCATTACTTGGTGACCTGTATACCGTGATTATTTGGTAGTTTTTATAAATGATTCCTGTAACTTCAAAGTGAAATTCTTCAGAAATATGACTAATATTGAGTGCTTGACAGTTTAAGTTAGATTTAGCTAGAATGCACACACCTCTTTCAAAATGCTGTCTACAATACTCAGAGGCGACAGAATATCCGGGTATGTTTATGCTGTCTAATTTAATTTTTTTTAGCCAATGTTCGTTCAGTAATACAAAGTCATAGGACTTACTGCTCATTAAGAAAGCTTCTAGTTCAAGAATACTTTTAGGTAGACCCTGTATATTAAGGTGAAGAAAATTGAGTTGGTGTTTACATTTGTTGTTTAGGTTTGATTCTACGTGAAACCTGTAGCTTGGTTCGGAGTCTCTGGGGGGGGGGTCCTTGGAGATGACCTCGGAGTGTCTAAAAAACGTTGTCCTCTTCGGAAGTTGAAACGATCGAATGCCACAACTCTGAGCCAGAAATTGTTTTGGTATACTATTTGTTGAATGGATGGGTCAACTCCCACTAAGAAGCATTTTCTGTTTGGTGTTGGGTTATTGGTTTTTATATGCTTAACTAATATGGAGTTTATGTCGGACTCGGCTTTTTTGGATATATAGTGTTTAATGTCTTCTTCAATGTCTGAGTTTTTACATCTAGTTAGGAAGAGCCATATTTTGTATATTGTATATGACAACATTGTATATGACTTGAGCGGCCCCAGACAAATATATTCAATGATAAATGTGAATATGCTAAAGCATAATACACACTTAAGAGACTCTTCAGGGCAATTGTATCCTTTAGCTGTAAAACAGCGAAATAGGCTTTATTAAGCAATTTACAAATGTGCTCAATATGCAGTTCCCAAGTTAATCTGCTGGTCTTTGTAGGTGCCTAGGAATTTTGTTGATTCTGTAAAATGTATGTCATCACTAGAGATTAACGCCCTTCTAAAATTGAAGTTTATAAAGACGGTTTTTTCACCATTCAAAATGAGCTTATTTCTCTGGCATCATGCGTGTACATCGCCTAGTGTAACATATAAATTTTATGATATAATTCCTCCTGCGTGACAGTTGATACCGAGACAGTGGTATCATCTGCATACATCGTGGTAACGTCATGTTGAATGTAATTTGGCAGATCGTTAATGTAAATCAAAAATAATAGAAGGCCTAATATTGAGCCTTCGGGGACCCTCAGGGTTACATTATAAATATTCGATTGAGATTCATTACACTTCACTAATTTACGATTTTCCATGTAGGAGTTAATGCAACTTAGAAGACATCCTCGTATACCAATAGCTTCTAATTTTTTGGACAGTATATGTCTGTCCACAGAATCGAAAGCTCTCGATAAATCGAAAAACAGCGACACAACATATTTGCCCTCATACAGCATTAAAATTTCAAAACTACAATTACAGTATTTCTGTAAATGTACGACATGTTAAAGTTACACCTGAGCATTACCTTTACCGATATTATTAAAAAAAAATACTTATTTTTACAGTCAGGTTTTCTGAATTTTTCGTGGTAAAATGTTTAATTTCTCGGTAAGTTTACTGGCATTTTTATCAGTGCAGTGAAACAGAATACCAAATGTGAATATTACTTATTCTAAAGATAATTTATTCTAAAGGGTCAATATAAAAATTATCTGTGAGGTTATATTATATGTTGAATAGATCGGGTAGGTAATTTTTTAAATTCTTTTAAAAATACTTTTGCCTTTATTAAAATATTAAATTTTTACAGAGGCGAGAATGTCAAAGCACTATTTCCATATTTACGTATCTTGATCATTAGAAATGACTATTGCACTCTAGAACTATTTCTAGTCACACTTAAATTTTGCAACTACAAAAGCGGCTTATAAGGTAAAACCTCACTTTCGAGGTATTTTATCAGTTTCCTTGCTATTACTCAAGAAATATGTAGTGTAATAAACGATAATAAAACAGATAAGAAGTGTAATTCATTAAAACCGAGATTTCAGCTTTCATATATTAAAATGTTCATATCGCACGTATAGATCCTTACTTTTTTTCAAGTGTGCCCAGATCCGAATCTGACCTGAAGACCTTGAGTGATTTTTCGATACGTACAAAGCACATTCTCGTCTAACTTGCAATGCAATACATTCATAATCCATTTATCGATTCACACGGTCAAAAACCCATCCCGAACGACTAATTTATCTGATCAAACACCATGCGGCTTACATACCACCATGATATTACAGTTTTATCGCGAGCTGCGAGCCAACTCAACCGGCCAAACCACAAGCATCACACTGTAATCATATACTGGGACATTTTTACCATAGATATCTCTATATGTAGCTGTCAATTTATGTGTTGTCGAACAATTACAAAGTGTGATGGCTAGTTAGAGTTGTTAAATAGTTGTTAACTTAGAGATGGACGATAGGAAGACGTCTGCGTGCTTGCGGATGATTTTTGTTAGTTGTTAGTGGTTATTCTTATATCATCGATATGATTTGTATTGTCCCTTTATTAGTTCATGCCTTCATTATAATTGTTATTAGATAAGCAAATCTAATAACTACGAGTATTATAAACACTGACTAGCATTTGAGATGAATATAATTAAAGTTTAGATCTATTGATTTAATTAAATACTGGGATAGAAGATAGGCAGTGAGAAAGTAGACCCTATGAAATATAGATGGGAGTGAAGATTGGAGAAATTATTTACGATAGAAGCATTAGTAGTCCATGTATTTATAGTAGAGGCGGTATGCGAATGTATACTGCAACTCTTGAATACGTTTTGCCGCTTTGCACAGTTGTAATGGAAATCTAAGAAAACATTTTAGGAAGGGAAGGCATTTGAAATATCCTTTAATATTCAGAATGGTACAATTATTACAAGATAGTGTTCTAATGCCAAACATTTCCCCAAATTGTCAAATCATATCATGTTTGGTGTCGTTTACATATGTTTTTAACTCAAGTAATACATATATCTAAGGTGAAAATAAACATAAAAGGAAAAGTTGATACGTTCTTTATACATTTAATGTAAGTTTAACAAAAAGCTGAGTAAGTTTACAACTACTTTTTATATTTTAATTTTTAGGTTAAACTACAAAATTGCAATTGTGCAAAATGGTGTTCAAAACTGCAGTATTATGGCGGTGTATAGAGGTGTATTATTTATCATCGTTGAGCAAATTATCTCGCAGAGGTAACTGATCTGTACTATTTTTTGATATTGTGAATGTCTTTTAAAAGTTTATAGTACAATAGATATATGCAAAAAATAGGTGATAGGTGAAACTAATTCCCACAAAGACAGGGTTTGAATTTTTTAGTTCGTTGTTGGTATCTTTTTAACAGACTAAAAGTCTGCGTTTTTGGCCACCATCTTGAAAAATTAAAAAAAATCATAAAAAATCGTGTGTTGTATCAAATTACAGAAAATTTCATGCTAAAAAAGATTATGATAATGGTTTTAAAAAATAAAAATAAATAATAAAATGGTGGCCGAAATACTGAAAGCTTATGCCGTGTTGAAAATCATATTTTTATTAATCAAAAAGCGTTTGATAATACAAATGCATATGTCATTAATCTTACATCTTACATAAGAGAAAAGCTAGATCTAATAATCTTCTTCAGTTTCTTCTAAATTACTTTCTTTCAGTGCACTATTTGTGCAAGCTCTACCAGAACAGTTACAACATATCTCAGTACATTTCACACCATAACATCGACAAGTACGTCTACCATTACCACACGGCTCATTTGTATCCGTTTTGCAGGTGTAGCAGATCATGTTTAGTAATAACTCTTGGTGCAGGGTTCATTTCACATGTTATGGGCTGTAGTTGGTCTTTTACTTTTTTTCAACTCTACTCTTCGGGATTGGCAATATTGGTGTTCATAGTTTTCCAACAGACAGTGTAAATGTATGCGGACAAGATGATGAACAGTACTATTTTCTGTAGGTGGCAATCTTGCAATATTAAATTCACTTTTGGCAGTTGTGATTTTTTTCAAGTAGAGATTATATCGTAGTAAGTTCAGTCTCTGTCTTTGGATTTCCACCATACAATGATACCAATGCTTTGGTGCCAATATCTGTATGTTCTTTTCTGTTTACATTTTCTGATCCAAACAAAGTAGCGCAAATGCTAGATTCTTCACATTTCTAAAAATGTCGATATGCTGCCGATCTACTTTTAGCAAATAAGGAGCTTATGGTGTCGCATCCAGTTAAAGCATGTGACAAGAGAATAATTTTGCATTCCTTTTCGCCAAGCACAGGTTGCATCGATTTAATATCACGTTTTTTATCACTGAACGTAGATGACTGCAAACAAATATTTCGTGTATTATGGTAAATCAAAAGTACAAAAATATAGGTGTCGTCAGCAATAACTGTTAAATGCTTTTCTTCTACCAAAGTCAGTAATGCTTTTACAGTAACAGTGTCAGCATCATCTGTAGCATGAATCACAGTGTGGCCATTCGCGTCCAAGTGTTTCCCAAGCATGGTTATAAAGCACTGTTTGTTTTCATTATTAAAAAGCATTGGCAAGAATTGCCAATAAGAAGTGGAGAACTCTCAGCAAATTTCACTGTTACTGATTATTGTTTTGTGCGTATCTGATGCTTTCAATCCTTTGTATTGGAGATGGCATAGCCATCAAATACAATTGTTGCATCTTTATATTCTTAGCAATATGACTGCTATATAGTTGTGACACATCTGAAACTCAGTTTTTGGCCATGATAATTTATGTAGTAGTGCACCCCCGTCAAGAACATACGATGTTTCAGCAGGTAACATGTAATTTAAACTAGTGGCTATGCCATTCAAAGTTCTTGCCAATGATGATTTGTCACTTTTTCTCAATAACTGAGTTTCTGGATCAAATAGACATGAAGAAAGAATAGACAATTCATAATTGAAGTTCTCCTTTAATTTTTGCAGATCAGGATTTACAGACAAACATAGCAGCATTATCTGGGTAAGGAGTCCTGTATCAATATATTGAATAGCTCCGTCAATGGCAATAACTTTTCTTAATATCTTCATTGTGGCAAGTTAATCCTTTTTAACCTTGGTAATAGTTAAAAGCTTTTACAGTCAGTTTGGATTGGATTCGAAGTCCAATTAACTTAGCTTCATCTGCAGTTACCTTGTGTTGACTGTCTACTAACCCACTGAAAATATTATGTAGCCTCAACGCATTATGAAACAAATGGATTGTGATCTTCCAAAAATTGAAGTAATGTAAGAAAATCCTTCACATCTCTAGATTTTCTAACATCGGATATTTCAATGTGTTTCCTAGACTTTTAGTTTATTTATTTTTTAAAACCAATATCATAATATTTCTCAGCATGAAATTTTATGTAATTTGATACCACACATGGTTTTTTTATGATTTTTTAAAAAAAATTTCAGAATGGCGGCCAAAAAACGCATTTTTCTAGACTTTTAGTATCTCAGAAAGATCCCAACAACGAACTAAAAAATTCAAACCCTGTTCTTGTGGGAATTAGTTCCACCCAAAAACCTATATCTACTGTACTAATAATGACTTTTATAAACGAGATGCTCGTTGGTAAATTCCAAACTATTTTTGAGCCTGTGAAGAAGGTTAAAAAAACAGGAGTAAGAACACTGATGAGCAGCTTTTCTCCAAATTATTTATTCCTAGTAAAGATGAGGAGGTGAATCTGACTGCGTTCATTCCTCATGAAAATCAGCCGTGTCCGCCTTCCTTGTCTGTAAATGCAGAGCTGCGTATAGCAAACAAGCGCGATCTGATAAATATCCTTAAAGAGTTATTAGAACCCGGTCAATTTTAGGGATATTCCGGTGGAGTTGTTTATAATGGTACAGAGCTCATTAGTTGCATGAAATCACATTTGAAGAATACTGAGAAAAATATTTTAGAGACATTTTGTTATGAAATGCCGCTCGCCTATCTGCTAGTCGTATCTGTTTCTTCTTCTTCTTTTAGCGGGGCGACTGAGAGTCGCCGCACTCAGGCCTTGTGGCCCATTGTGCTACCGCTACGAATTTATTGAATTCCCCCATCCAGATCGGATTCTAACCCAAAGGCCAAAACCCTTCCTATAGGGGCATTCCTTATTTCCTCCGGCACCGGAAAATCAATGCCGAAGTGTTTGTGCCTCAAGTACATAAGACTAGGGCAGGGGTTGTCAACCCCCATAGTGTGCAGGTGTTTTCTGAAAGAGCTGTGTCCAGTCAAAAGACCTACCACGGTTCTGACATGTTTCCTGTTTAGTCGCAGGATTTGTTCTGCTCGCTTCGGTAAGGGCCCCGAGATCAGGAGCCTCGCTTGCCGGAGTCCTGGGTAGGAGGCCCAGAAGTCAAAGAACTGGGACCGTGTCCAGTCTTCTACTGACTTCTTGGCATTTGATGTAGGGTAACCGAGAGCCGGTTCCGGACCCAGTAGGGGCCTCTGAGAGCCCCCTGTGGCCAGAGCGTCTGCCCGCTCGTTACCCTCGATGTTGCTGTGTCCTGGCACCCAGAGAAGCTTGACCCAGTTGGATGAGCCAAGTTCACAGAGAGCCTGTCTACAGTTTTGAACCAGGATTGATGCAAGGGCCTTGAGGGCCGCTTGACTGTCGCTACATATATATATGTGCCTGTTGGAATATTTTCTACGGATATTCTCCTGTGCGCAGACCAAAATAGCAAAAATTTTGGTCTGGAATACCGTGGCGAATTTGCCCAAGGCATAAGAAGCTTCAGCCCTGGGCCTTTCACCGTATATCCTCGCTCCAGCACTTACCTCAAACCTCGATCCATCTGTGAACCAGACGATATCGGCGGGCCTGACTATGTTCTCGAGTGGGTTTCAGTCTTCCCTTTCCAGTCTTCTGTTTAGTGTGGGACAGATCTGTTGCTGATAGCTTGAAGAATGGTGTTCGACAATAGTGATCTGCTACAAACCGATAAGTAACTCTAGAAACAAGACTACCACGTAGCTGGGCTGGCTTTATTTCAACTGAAAAAATAAGGAAGAACTTTTTATACTTACTGCGAATTATGCTGTGCATAATTTCGGTTAAGTTCAGGTTGTCACAAATGTCGACACAAAAATTATTTCATCTAACAACCAAAACACGTTCCTAGCTGGTGCTACATGTGAAAAAATGAAAGAAGCTGATAGTCGTCTGATCATCCATCTGTACAATATGGCCTGCCATGGCGTTAACAAAATTCTCCTTGTACTACGGGTACTGACGCTGTCGTATTAACAATATTCATATTCTAAAGACCTTAGAACTATGTGCACTGGATCCTGTATGGCCCTGACCAAAACCGAAGATATCTACTAATCCATTAATGAGCAGGCAAATTTAGAGGAGAAAAATTATTCGGTTTCCGTGGTTTCCACACATTTACTGACTGTCAGGCAGTCTCGGCTTCCAGTTTCAAAGGTAAATACTGTGCCTAAAAGATGTAAAGGGCATATGAGGAAGTAAAAAAAGAGGTCTTCAGTGCCATTTCTAGCCCACCATCTACACTGCATCGTTAGATAATTTTTAGAACGCTTTGAGCCAAGTCTTTCTCCTACATTTGATTTGTTAGCCCTATACTCATCCAGCCAAATACCAAGGTGGGAATATATGAGATCTAGCAGATAACATAATTACTGGTGCATTATCTTCAGTTTATTGGACTGGCAACAGCGAGGTGAAGTGTGGACTCCACGCAACCAGTAGTTTGGCAGGCTTGCATAGAATTATTGAAATGGTACAAGGGGATGTATGTCAATATATGAATTAGCTGGTGTCCCATGTAGACTGATATGCTGCAACTGTAGATGAATATGTTGAAATCCTGAGTAAAAATTTTCAGCTCATTGGATTAGAAACAGCGAGGTGAAATATGGACTCCACGAAACCAGTAGTTTGGCAGGCTTGCAGAGAATTATTGAACTGGTACAAGGGGATTAGGTGGTGTCCCATATAGACTGATATGCTGCAACTGTAGATGAATATGTTGAAATCCTGAATAAAAATGAAAAATATTTGTTGTTTTCAATTAAAGATTTTCGTTATTTTGTAATAAACTGAATATATTTTATTTTATGTAATAAAACGATCTTATTTTGCATCACCTTGTCTTGTTTTGATTTTGATACTCGACTTGAAAACATATGTAAACGACACTAAACACGATATGACTTGACAATTTGTAGAATCCTTTGGCTTCATGACGTTATTTTGAAGAATAGCCGCCATCTTGAATATTAAGGGAAATTCCGAGTTCCGCTGCATCGCAAAATATTCCCTTAGATTACAACTACAATTGTGAAAAGAGCAAATCCATGTTTAAAAAGTGCAGTATACTAACCTTGTCTTGTATTACCTCAGCTATCAGTAACATGAGATAAATATTTCACTTCTGGCTACTAGCGCCAAACTTTACACAGACTTTATACATGTACTAAGCTTCGAAAGTTCATTGGGACATACTCTTTCAGACGTCTTGGGCGCCGCTGATGACATTAAAATGGCCATTTTGATGTTAATCTTAATGTGTCCAGTGCTACGAGCATGCCAGGCATGAAGGCAAGTTGCAATGTAATGTAATAACCGGTGGCTGGTTTCTAATTGTTCTAGTCTCGTTTTGAAGCTTATAAATGGTACCTTCTGAAAGATTATATGCATTCTTAATGTAGGTGTGACAGTTGTCACTCTATTTGTGTGCCAATCCCATTTTATGCTGATGACACAACACAGCCTCAGGATCAGTTCTCAGCTCAAGTTCATAGCTCCCCATATTAGTGCTGTTTTCAATCTCCTTGAATGCTGCATATCTTTTATTGGATAAGCTATATACAAAAATTCATCGTATCAACACCTCGATTCTCCAAGAAATACGTATTTCAAAGCGACTCTCCAGCATTGTCTTCTACCGAATCCTTTCGTTACTTGGACACCATAACCAGAGAAGACTATTGACTATTTAAAGGGGCGCCCTTTTCGTCTTTTACCATATAGTTTTCCCTAAATTATCAACAGTTCTATATATTTTTTTTGTTAATTCTTTAGTGGGCGCACTGGCAATTTTAGGAAAAAATAAAAAAATTTAAATAACTTCTGTACACAATTGGTTAACCACATATATGATCGGAAATGATCTCCCCTATAACCCCACTTTTTTTAATAGTACAGTTCTGAGGCATCCTGTATAACAATGATTAGAGAATAGATTTGTACAACTTTCCAACTTGTTTTATTCCGAAGCATACTGGACCCAATTTTATTCCCTTCGAGAATCGAACTAAATTTGGATGCTTCTATTTCTTCACGACGATGACTTGTGGAAGAAAAGGCAATGACCAATTACAATAAACTTTAATTGCTAAATAGCAGTTAAGGTGTGTTTCCTGCTAGACAAAGTATAATGCTGTGAATCAGTCGTAAACTAATTTGTCAATAGTAATAATAAACAGAAATCATTGAATTTCCCATATTTTTCGAAATAAAATATATCACCTCGATTGTTACATGGCGAAATACGTAGAATTAAGCAAACAAGCTATTGATCCAACGGTTCCACATAATTTAGTTTTAAAATTGGGAATTTTGTGGAATTGCGAAGGCTGAGAAAGAAACAGAACAAAAATAGCCAAAGTTTGTGAGAGAGGATATCCTGATTAGTTACAGTGCGGTTAAACCTTCCTTTTTCCCTGTTATCTGACGCATGCGCAACAACGCCTATCGGTTGTTTAACGCTTCACAGAGCACGCGGTACTATTTCAAAAAGCTGAAAAACAAATAAGCATTTTGTTCTAATTGTGGGAATGTCACTACAGATTTTTATAAAAAGAAACAATTTGCATTCTCTTAAGGAGGAAGTTAAAAAAAGTTATTACGTGATTTAAGGTGTACTAAAATAAAGAGACTTTCTTAACTGCTTAATTTATATCGGTTCGTCTTCCTGGTTCGGTTTCTTCGACGGAAGGGAAATAATTAGGGCCATTAACTGTAAATTGTCTTGCAAAGTGATTATCATCACACTCATACCTGGTGTACGTTAAAATGGATAACATAACTGCTCAAAAATTCAAGTGGACCACGACCACCCTTAAAATAAGGACAATTTATTCTATAAATTCTAGCTGATTTTAGTGTAATTTTTACAGGGTGTTATGCGAAAGCATTACATTAATATAAAACTTCTAAAAGACACCACTAGTGGAGTCGATGGGGGTTTTAAGTCAATAATCCGTCCTGCAAGGACGAAATCATCCGAAATTTTTTGCATACTGGTGAATGACCCTAGACCATTCCTCTGAAGAGCATGAATGTTAAATGGTCACGGAGTACAAAGATTGGGCAAATGTGCAATCGCCAAGAGAGACCGATGCGATGTGGGGGATTTTCTTAAGCTGTATACTATGCAGGTGAAATTATCTAACACTACGACATCTCTATTCTATATTGGGGGAGTTATGGGGGAACTGGACTGTCTGTCCTCCAGCCCTGTCTAGAGGGGGAGGGGGGGGTGCGAGAGTGATTCCCCTGGCTTGGGTTCGTATTAAGAGGTGCGGGTTTGTTTTGAGGACCCGGTTCTCGCTCCCCAAAAAAATTTTGTTTGGATTTATTCCTTCCGCTCATCAAAAAATTTTTCGGTTTCTCCCGCCCGCTCATCAATTTTAAAAAATATCCCCCCCTCCTTCGGACCCGTATCTTCTCTCTACGGCTCTGCTGTCCTCACGTGACAGAGAAAGTATAACCTATCTTTTTGGCAAACTGTCATTTCGTTTGTGGCTTGGATTTGTTTAGCATTTTGTAGATATATGTCGAGTTTTGTGCTTTATTATAACTGTGGAAATTAAAGGAGCATTAATATTGTAGATGTACTTATTGCCCACAAGGCATTAAGAGACCTTCAGATTACTGAAGAAGATGCCTAAGAAGAACGTCAACTTCTTTACATGACCAATCCTTTCGGATTAGCATATGGGGCCTTTATAAAAATATTTCGAGTGAACAAAAAATTTGATTCGGATATTATGCAAGTTGTCACCCCTTTTGTGACTTTTGATGTCATTATGCCTAGCCCAATACGAATTATTTCATTTTCTCAATTCACACACTAATTTTATAGTATTGTATGCGCATCATAGAAAATATGCGTCATTGAAAGGACAAATTTATTACATTTCCCATAGTACCGCACGCGATAATAATAATAATAATAATAATAATAATAATAATAATAATAATAATAATAATAATAATAATAATAATAATAATAATAATAATAATAATCCCGTAGTGAGATGCATCGAAGAACTGATGCCGCTCTGGAGGACTCGCTTTACCATTACATCGGGTAACGATAGAGTCCAGACGGAGTCGGTAACTTTCAGAAGGGGAGTATTTCAGGGAGACTCCCTCAGCCCCCTTCTGTTTTGCATCTCACTACTGCCATTATCCGTTTCGCTCCGGAAAACCCGTGGATACAACTGCGGTACCCCCGGCGATAGGAGGCATAAGGTCACCCATCTGTTCTACATGGATGACCTTAAACTTTATGCCTCCGGAGAGAGGGACCTACACCAGTCCCTCAGGGTGGTACAGGAGTACACGCAGGCTGTCGGCATGGAGTTCGGGCTGGACAAATGTGCACTGGTCCATCTCAAGAGAGGACGATGCGGGAACTACGGAGAGGACGCGCAGCTCGTGGACGGAAGCATCTTACATCATCTAGATGCCGGAGAGTCGTACACTTACTTGGGTGTCGAGCAACGCTCCACCCAAGAAGTGAGTGTAGTGAAAAACGCTCTCCGCGGCAAGTATCAGCACCGACTCCGACAGATCTGGTCCTCAGAACTGTCGGGGAGGAACAAGGTGTCTGCTACTAACATGCTTGCCGTTCCGATCCTACTCTACTCCTTTGGAGTAGTGAAATGGACTCGAGAGGAGTTGCGTCAACTCGACGTAGGAACCCGCAAGAAGATGCATCTCAATAGAAGTTTGCATCCTAAATCGTCCGTTCCACGGCTATACCTCCCACGACATCGGGGGGGCCGTGGACTCTTGAGTTTGGAGAGTCTCCATAATAGGATGGTTCTGGATGGAGCCTGTAAGGTCATCAGGAGTTCGGATCCCCTCCTCTACATGGTCCGGGACCATGAAAGTGCAGGAATAGGAGCCTTTTTGTTTAAGGCAGCACAAAGAGCAGCCGATGAACTTGGTCTCTCCTTCGACGTCGAGCGGGTAAATCCCGACTCTGTCACCGAGTTGGAACCTGCTCGACGAAAAGCCCAAATTAAAGCTGCAGAACACGACATCTTTCTGCAGCTTCACACGGATAAGCCAATGCATGGAGTTTTCTATAAAAATATAGAGAACCTTGGCTTATCCGAAAGGCTGACCTTTGCCTTCTTAAGGTCAGCCGGGCTGAAGTCTGAGACCGAGGGATTCATAATGGCTTGCCAGGATGGTGTATTTAACACCCTCGTCTATCGTAGTCGTGTCATGGGTATAGAGGTCCCTGATGTCAGCTGCAGGGCCTGCCGCAGGGCGCCAGAGACTCTTATGCACTTGCTGTCGGCTTGCCCGACATATGCAGTCTCGGCCTATATCCAAAGGCACGACGGAGCATTACGAGTGCTTTATTACCATTTAAGGCACTCGTATGGGATAGACGAAACACCAGTGCTGCCTTACGCTCCGGGGGATATTGAGTCCGTTGTGGGAAATGAGAAGTGTCTAATTTATTGGAACTACTCTTTCCCCACCGTCAGGCAAATACAAGCCAACAAGCCTGACGTAGTACTCCTCGACCATCAACTCAAGACAATGTTCGTCGTGGAGTTCTCGGCTCCCGCGGAGAACAACATTGTCTTGAAGGAGGAGGAAAAACGGACAAAATATCGAGATCTGCTCTTCGAACTCCGCAGACTCTATCCAGACCATACTGTTAAGATAGTGGTACTGATTATAGGAGCCCTCGGTGGAACGAGACATACACTGCTTTCAGAACTTAAGATCATACCGGCATGCCGAAATTCGGCAGAGGTCTTAGCCGGCAGAGGTCTTAGCCGGCAGAATGCAGAAGGCCGTCATCCTCGGTTCATTACGTCTGCTCAGGGCACACGATTCACGGACCCAGTAGTCACTCACCCCACGGGCGTGGGGAGTGGCTACCGGTACTACCAGCTCCCCTCTGTGAGTGTCGGAGCCACAGAGTTTAAAGGGTGACTGGCTTTTACAAAAAAAAAAAAAAAAAAAAAAAAAAAAAAAAAAAAAAAAAAAAAAAAAAAATAATAATAATAATAATAATAATAATAATAATAATAATAATAATAATAATAATAATAATAATAATAATAATAATAATAATAATAATAATAATAATAATAATAATGTATATTAACCACTGATGATACAAAGTTGTATATATGGTAAGTCAGCTACAAAATTGGAAAAAATATAAAACATACAAGATACATTTTTTTACTTCCACATCCAGTGGAAGTATAGTAACGACAAAAAAATTTTTAAAAATTTTTATTGTTCAAATAGGCTTAGAATGTCATGAAACGTCGAGATTTCAAGTTTGAGCAAAAAACAATTTCTGTCTGTCTGTCGGTCTGCAACTTTTTTTGTGCGCACGTTTACTCTGGAACCGTTTGAGATATTGACTTGAAATTTGGTACACATATGTACTTTAACGAGATCTAGAACTAGATTATATTTTCATCTTGTTCCGTCGAAGGGTTGGGGGGTAAATTGGGGTAAATTTGGAGTAAATAGGTAAATCAAGCAGGTAAGAGTTCATAAAATTGATATTTAGTATAGACAAGAGAAGCTAAGGTCTCAAAAAAAAATTTTGGCATTAGCCACCCCCATTACCATTTAGTAAATGTTTGACGTCCATTGTAGATTTTAGTTGGTTTATTGCAAAACATGCTTTATTCAATTTTTTACATAGTTCATTTATATGGTTGTCCCAACACAACTTGCTGTCTAAGTAAATTCCCAAAAATTTAACTTCTTTTGATGGATTTAAATTTAAGTCTGAAACGTGGACTGTAAAGTCGGGTGGTGTTTTCCTTTTGGAGAAAAATACCCATTCAGTTTTGGCCAAATTTAATATTAACAAATTTTTATTGCACCATTCATAAAACTCTCTCACTATAATATTAACCATAATTTGTAGGGTACCAACATGAGCTGCTGTTACTACCATCGACGTGTCATCAGCAAACATCGTTACCATTGTTTGGGGTATATTTTTGGGCAGGTCGTTTATAAATAGCAAAAAAATAAGGGGCCCCAAGACTGAGCCCTGGGGAACTCCCATATTAACTTCAAACTCTTCGGATATTACATCATCAACTTTTGCGATCATGATGTAGCTCTCCTATTGGTTGAAATGTGTGAAAAAATGCTGGCAATTGTAGTTAGACAGTAGAGATTTTCCAGAAAATAACATGATGTGAGCTCTTTTCTCCCATGACAAATGCTCACATTAAGTGAAATTACGGAACACACCATCCTGAATGCCTAAAAGTCCTAAAAATAGGGGGAATGTGAAGCAATATCAGGAACCACAATCGGTAATATATTTTCTCTCTGCTATCTCGATTTTCGCAATTTCACCCTACATTCACGGACATAACACAACGTTATTATTGTTATTATTTACGATACTTCTATGTGGTAGATCAAACCATGATCAAAATATACATGTTCTGCTGATTTCCATGAAGTTCCTCAAATAGCGTGGCGTTACAGTAAACCTCGATTAGCTGAGCGATATCAAAGACATCATACGAATCCTACAAATCCGCCTTTGGTACTCATTATCATCAAACTCAAAATACAGTAGTAAAAGTGTAACGAGAGAGAAAAGCTGAACGTGACGCGTGCACAATTTGCATCAACACATCATGTATATTTGGATCATGGATCAAACATTGTTATTGATTCGAAAGGAGAAGTGACCCATTCTTTGAAATTATTTATTCTCAACAAACTCAACAATCCTGACTTAATTCCGTTCGGCCATTAGATCAAGGTACTGCAAGTCAGCAAGGTGCCAGCACTTTGAAGAAAGAAGAAAAACGGACCAAACATTATTACTTTCAACACACTCTTCTGGTGCCTCACGCGGCCTGCTTAGTCTAAATAGTCGTCTTGATAAACTTTGTAATTGGAGGTCACGATCTTCTTTACTTTCAGAATTAAAGACCATATGCGTCTGAAAGTAATTATTGTAAAAGTATGGAATAAATTCATTGAAATTAAAAGGAAAAAGGTTTAAAAATGTTTATTGTTAATTTCTAATAAAGATTTTAAATACAAAGAAACTTTGTTCACACTAATTTTTGACATTTTTTCTTCAGTTTTTTTTATAGATATCAAAATGTTTACACGGTTATATCCACAATGATAAGATGTACTAATTGCAAAATAAAAACTGGGCAGCTACTAAAAGCAGCTTGAACCATAATAATTTCCACCATAATATAATGCAGGCCTCCGTACCGCTGGTGCTAGAACTTAATGATCCATACTTAATGTCTTCCGTGGCAAGACTCACATAATTCTTTTTGACTGAAAATGAACAAGAGGTGTGATATATCGATGAAATCAGAATAACATCTACTTTTGAATGGTATAATAAAAATGGATATTATGTAGAAAAACAAATAAATCTATGGGTCATAATGGCACTAAACGTCATTCCACCTACCAAAATTATTTTCAGCTCATGTACGAAACCAATATTACCTTTGTATCTTTCATCAAAGTCAGATGGCTAGTTTTGGTGCTATCGTATCTACACACACACATACTTGCACATACGTATATATATTTTTTAAACCACTTTTTCGTGTTCTTGAGACCTCAAAACGTAACTGTCTAGCCTTATTTCAATATCAGATTTTGAACTATTTGCAGTAATCTTTACATTTTTATGACTGGGAAGGTTAAAAAGAATCCACCCATTATTTCCGAAAGTATTGGGTATTGGGTTTCCGAAAAAAAAAAAAATAAATAAAATAATAAAATGTTTCGGACAAAGATAACTATAGAGAATTAATTTTTCTGTTTCTTACTGGGATGCAGTGCCACATGTATTTCCTTCTAAACAATGTCCATGAAATCTACAAAATAATACAATTATCCAGTATTTTACGTCAAAGGAGCAGTTAGAGGGCGTTTTTTTGACAAATAATGAATAAAAATATAAAAATAACTTATTTTGCTGACTTTTCGGAAACAGAATCTGTATCCATAGATACTTACTGCTTACACAGAACTATTGATATATCTAGTTGACAGCTTTATTTTAAATAATTTTCAGTTTGTGAAGTTCTTCTTTTAACATAGGAAGCCGGGTTGTGCAAACATCTACGGAACAATTCGACAGGTATTTATCCTCATTCAATAATATTATAGCTGATTCTTTAATTTTTCTTTTCTTGCTATCTGTCTCTTTTGCAAAAAATTTTTGCCGAGTCCCAGTTTATTCTATGTCCGTTCTCCCAAGCGTGTTCGCAAATCTTCGATTTCTAAATTCATTCTCCTTAATGTAACCCCTGTACTCACCCAATCTAACCCTAAATGGTCTGGATGACTCACCCATATAATGTTTATTATGCTCACACGGAATACCATAAATGCAGTTTTTTAAATTTTGTTCACGATTTAGCGGTTTTGTTTGCGTATTGCCCGTTTGAAATATCGTCCTAATATCAAATCTATTACTTACACGGCGTAGCTTTTCAGATAATCCGTATACATAAAGAATTAACGTTGTGTACCGTTGTTCAGGTTTTTGTCATACCTTTTCTATATATGTGAAAGCTCTATTAACAAAAACTTCAGGGTATTGCTTGTTTATAAGAACCTCTTTTATAAAGCGTTTCTCATTGTTTAATATTTCATCATCAGAAGAAATTAATTTGGCGCTATCATATAAACATTTTATTACACCCTTTTTAACATGCATCGACTGATTTGAGTTAAAATTCAAATATGTACCTGTTGGTGTGTGTTGTTGGTTTTCTACAAACGTTTGTTTCAACTGTATTATTTATTCTTTTAATAATTAAAACATCTAAAAATGGTAGTTCATTTCTACTTTCTGATTCTAATGTAAATTTAATAGAGAGTTTGTTCCTTATTATTTATAATTTCTAAAAAATTGTCGAGCAAATCGCCTCCATGGGGCCAAATTTTAAAGATACCGTCACCATATCTCTACCAGCTAACCGTATATACAATTTTGAACATGTCTAGTTTCAGAGTTTTCCATAAATATATTACTTAAAATTGGTGACAATGGAGACCTCATTGCCATACCAAAGTCTTGTTGATAGAAATCACCTTCCAACTGAAAGTAACTAGTTTTTATACACATTGTTAATAGTTCCATTATGTTATTAATAGTTAATTTAGTTCTAGCTTCCAAATTCTTATCATTCAATAATTTGTCCTTGATTATTTCAAAAGTTTTATCTACTGGGACATTAGTAAAGAGGCTAACTACATCAAAACTAACCATCAAATGTGTATGATGAATATTGTTTTCATAAATCTTTTCTATAAAGTGTCTACTATTTTTAATATAGGACTGTATTTCCAGATAACGGATTGAGAATATTAAGTAAAAACTTTGCCAAATTATGGCATAACGAATTAATGAAACTAACAATAGGTCTTAAAGGAATATTTTGCTTATGTATTTTTGACAAGCCATAAAAATGAGGTAGCTTGCTCCCTTCCTTCAAAGTTATTAAATTCATTTTTATACGTGAATAGAGTTCTATAAATT
The DNA here is from genome assembly GCA_936432065.2 of Rutpela maculata. NCBI lineage: Eukaryota > Metazoa > Arthropoda > Insecta > Coleoptera > Cerambycidae > Rutpela > Rutpela maculata. The sequence goes on along the minus strand of OW386285.2, from coordinate 25,734,712 downwards.
TTGCTCTAAATTGATTTTGTGGGATTTGTACTTACTTTTGAGTAATGTCCTTCATTATAGAGATATGGCATAGTCACATAACGGCATTCGCTATTACAGGATCGCGTTATTTGACATCTAAGCATGCGCACCTTTAATCTGCGTTAAGGCATGCGGTAATAACTTAGCGCCTGACGTAATTTCGGTACGTTTAACGAACGTCGAGTAAACGACGTTATCCTCATCTCGGTGAAAATCGGGAAGCCCAAGATTTGTAGAGCATAAATCTTGAAATCAGCCGATCTGTATTTATGTCATTTGTCAGTTCGTTCCGGGTTCGTTCGTTATTTTGTTTATACATTTTTGAGGTTACGTTGATAATTTTAATATATTTGAGGTTTATTTGCTACTTTTTTTTCAATTTTAGAGAAAAGATAGGAAGTTAGTTTATTTATTCAGTTTTAATTAAGTTTATTATTAATAAATCGATCGAAGAAGATAACGTATATACGCTATAATGGAACTGCAGTGCAATAAGTCTAAAACAAAGCCTCGTTATTTGCATCAATAACGTAACGTAATTAGCGAACGTCGTGCTGTATCACTGCCTGCCATATCTCTCTATTGATTAACCTCATGACTTTAGTATCAAAACACGTTATTTTTATATTTTTATTCTTACTCATTATTTGTCAAAACTGCCCCTTTGACGTAAAAGTCACAGGCGTAAAGTTTATTTTCCAATACTGGATTTTGTAGATTTCACGGATATTGTTTAGGTGAAAATACATGTGGCAGAGCATCCAATAAGAAACAATAAAACTCTAGTAGACTTTCCATTGTTATTAATATTCAAGTTACCAATATAAATTTTCGCATCCCTGATAAAGGCTTTTAAATTGTTTTTAAAGCAAGTTACAATTTTATTTGTTGCAATGTGTACCTCAGTGCGCGAGTCCGACTCATACTTGACCATTTCTTTTACAATCAGAATAATATTTATATCTAGAAAGATTAAATGGTGATAAAGTGATGTGATTTATCAGAATATTTAGAACTTTATCGTTCTATACTTCTTCGTTCAGTGACTTCACGTAACAATTTTTCAATTAAAATAAGGCATCCCCGCATTGACTTAGATTGTCAATTATTATGATCTATTTTATTGGTATCATAGTCTTTACTCTTCGGCAATCCGATAGCGTGAGTGTACTACATTACATGTTGCACTAGTGATCTGAAGAAGTTGAGAGCGGGAATCAAAGGCTTTATGGTACTGCGATGATCACATTGTAGATTGTCATCGCACACTTCAATTGCCTACAGCATTTTTAATATGCTGTCAAACCAGTTTGCCAATTATGGATGCTAACGCCGTCCGTAGAATTATGATTTAAACGAAGTTTATCTTATATTTATTTTTTTAATCTATTACAATTGTTATCTGTAATTATTTCACAGTACGGTTCTTATTTAACATGCATTATAATAAGAAAAAGATACTTCAAAATAATTTTTAAGTGTTTTTGTATAACAAAATAATAATAATAAGCTTTATTTTAATGACACTTGCTTACACAAGTATAGAATATTGTCAATAGTAAAAAATATAAAATCACTTTATCAGCAGTAAACGACTTAAAATATACAAAAATAAAATAACCACAGGTACAATAGTGAAGTAAAATACAAGTTAAAAAATTATTTACTAAAATTAGCAGTAAAATATTCTGCAACAAAGTAGAAACTAAACCTTATTAATAAATTCCTTACAGCGGCTTCAAATTCATTTAATATTTTCAAATTTTTAATATTAGTAGGGAGCTTATTAAAAAGTTTTATACCCATAACAGTGGAGCCATTAGCAACCAAAGACAATCGGCGATGTGGAATACTCATATTGGAATTCATCCTAAACCCATAACGGGAACTTTCATCTCGAGCTTGTATGAAGTTCTCTGGATTTTATTTCACAAAAACTAGGGAGTTAAATATATAAAGGGAGAGACAATAATTCGTTTTTTGAATTATTTAATGATAAGCCATTGGTAGAAGAAAATATTGTCATATTGTTTACGGCACCATTTCCATATAACCTAAGTTCAGCCATATCTGGTGCAGAGACAGCAGTAGATATGTCATCAGCAAAAAGAGACAAAAATGCATTATCAAAATGATCAACAATGTCGTTCACGAAAATTATAAAGAGAATGGTCCCAGCACACTCCCTTGGGGGACGCCCATGGTGCCCAAGCTAGTATGAGATTCATAAACAACACTGCTGCTCCTTATAACAACTTCCTGTGTCCCATCCATCAAAAACGACTTCAGCCAGTTTAAAGCAGTATTTCTTATTCCATATTTATCTAGTTTCATTAACAGCAACTTTAGATTTACAGTATCAAAGGCACGCTTTAAATAAAAAAATTGTAATTTTTAACAATGATGTAAGCAGAAATACTAAATATTTATTTTTTATATACATGCTGTATTATTTTTTGAGCCGACGTTATTTAAAATAAAAATATATAATGACAGAACAGAATTCTGGGTAGAAAGGCCTTTCTTAAAGCCAAATTGTCTCCCGGTTAGTACGTTTTCATCTTCTAAATAAACTATAAGTCTACCATGAAAAGATTTTTCAAAGATTTTTGAAAGGGCAGATAAAAGAGTGATTCCTCTATAATTTGATATTAAATTTGTGTCACCTTTTTTGTGGATCTGTATTATTAGAGATTTTTTTAATATCGTTGGAAATATGCCTTCTTGAAATGAGAAATTTATAAGTGAAGTGAGGAGATGAATTATATAATCAGCGACTTTAGCCCAGTAATGAGCTAGGAATACCAACAAAGCCGGTAGAGTTTTTGAGGAAATGGATAATATTAATTTATGGACTCCTTCATAGGTTATAAGTGATAAATTAAAAGTTGAATCTTTAGCAATAATATTATTTAAAGAATTATTACCTAACATATTTGCAGTTAAGGTTTGAATAGAATTAATAAAATAATCACTAAAAGCGCCAACCGCCGACTGAAGATCAGAAATTTCGCGACCATTGGTATCAAAAAGCGATGGTGGAAGTGATTTTTTCTTTTTAAGATTACTTTCGTTGTTGATTATTCGTCATGCTGTTTTAGATTTATTGTGAGAGGATGAGAATAGAGATTCATAATAGCCCGTCTTTGCTTCCAAAATTTATTTTTGATGGCTGTTCTTTGAAATATTGCATCGAAGTAATGGATTGAAATCCACTTTGACGAACTTTTATCAGTACTTTTTTGATCAAATAAATCTTTTGGAAAGGAATGCTGAATTTCTTGGTGCATAGTTCTCCTTTCTTCCAGTGTTAACTTTTTCGGAATGTTTTAATACAAATCACTTAAAAAGAGTTTCTTTTAGCAATTTGTATTAAAAAATTTCGGAAAAGTTAAGACTAGAAAAAAAGAGAACAACTATGCACCAAAAATTTAGCATTTTTTCCCAAAATATTTATTTGGTCAAACAAGTACTCCTAAAAGTTCTTCAAAGTGGATTTTAATCCATTATTTAGGCTGAAAATATTAAATAAAGGGAATTATTAATAACAGAAAATATTTCAAAATATAGTTCAGGAATTATGCGCAAAAAAGTGGAAATTATTAATTTTTAAAATAGAACAACCAGACTTTATATCTGAATATAACTTTGCATTATAACCAACTTCTTTCTATTACATTTTTCGATGTCTTAAAAAATAAAGGTAGTTTACTCTTGAGACAATTTCAAAATAATTAATTGTTCGACCTAAGCTCCAGGACTAACACACATTTGTGTGCCCCCTTTTTCATTTGAGAACATACACTAATTTTTATCAAAAATAAAAATTTTCAGAAAGTCAATAACAACAGAGTTTCCCATATGGTGCAGACTTTTTGGCGAACACTGTATGTATGTATGTATGTATGTGGACGCGATACATTGAAACTAGAGAACCGATTGTGATGAAATTTGGTACAATATTGTTACCATGCTGAAAAAGTTTTGGTGTAGATTGGACGACGTTTAGTGCCCCTTTTAGCACATAGACTTTCTTAATCTTCAACACGATATTCATTCTTTATTGTACCATTCGAAAGTCGATGTTACTCTAAACTTAACGATATCTCACGCTTTACTCTTTTTCGTTCACTTTTTGCAAACGAAGAGTTATCCGAGTTACACGACGGTGGGTCATAAAGTATAAGTTTTAACACCCGCGGAATGAAAGCCTGCATTACATAGCTTAGCGGTAACGAGAACGGTTTTTAACTAAATTATTGAATTTTCGAAAAAAATTACTGTGGAGGTTCGAGCCACTTCCAGCAGCTGTTCACTTATTTTTCTTCCAATTTGCTGAGCAGTTTTCATTGCGCTTACATCGTCAATATAGCAATCCCACAGTTTTACACTTTACATTTTGAATAATGGTGATGCTACCAGTCCACCTTGTAGTTCCTTTTTTTTTCATCAATTCATTTAATAATACTTTACATTGCAAGAATTGTTAGACACCGCTATTAACCTGCGAATTGTCCACTTAGATTCACCGATCTCAATCCCATTGAATATATGTGGGATGCACTCGAAGTAGCAGCAGAGTAAAGTAACAGCTGTTAGGGATCCTTATGGGAGAAGGGGACAACATAGGAAACCAATATGTTTAATTATAAGTGTGGGAGGAAAATGCAGGGTAGCTATTAGTGTAAATTCATGAAATATTTGAACTGTTTTGTGTCGCGGGTAATTTTATAATGTTAAATGTAATATCATATTAAAAAAAATTATACAACAAATACAGAGTTTTGAAAATATGCAATAATTTTTAAGGCATTTGATTTATATATAGGTTTTTACATAGTTTTTACATATTTAAAACTACCCTAGTTATCCCCCTATATAAAAAAGGCGATCTTGAAATTGTCGACAACTACAGGCAAATATCTTTGCTTAATACGCTTGATAAATTATTATCTAACCGCGTCTTGACTTATCTAGAAAGTAATAATATACTTTCTAGTTTCCAACATGGATTTAGAACCAACAAATCAATAGAGACAGCAGCTTGTGATTTATTAAATTGCGTCCATTAACAAGTAGATAATGGTAGATGTGTTGCTTCTCTATTTTTTGATTTGTCTAAGGTATTCGATTCGGTAGGCTCCGAATTTCTAATAAAAAAATTAATTAGAATTAATTTGCCTAACAATATAAGCAACTATATTAAATCGTATCTAAAGTTAATGGCACCACATCAGCACTACATGACGAAAGATTGGGGTTCCGCAGGGTTCGGTACTGGGACCACAGCTGTTAATGCTATTTATATATGATTTGCCAGAACATATTACCAGTGGTATCCTCATCATGTACGCGGATGATACTATAATAACTGTATCTGCAGAATCCCCTCATGCATTTAAATCTGCAATAAAATGTGCAATGTGTAAATTTGACACTTGGTGTCAACGAAACAGATTAATTCTCAACAGTAACAAAACCAAATGCATAAATTTCTTTATTTGAAGGGATATCACGAGTGATATGCAACTGGTAGATGGTACTGAATTTTCGGATTCAGTAGTGTTTCTAGATACTCACCTGAATAATAGACTTACCTGAGATGATCAGATCGATAATGTTAGTAAAACACTAAATAAGGCCTACTACATCATTTTACAAATGAAACACACTTTGGATAACTCGGGTCTTTTAAATATATACTATGCAATGGTATATTCACACATTTCGTTGAATATTATTAGCTGGGGTCGTGGTAAAGACTTTAGTATAATTTTCATTGCGCAAAAAAAATGTTGAGATTAGTATTAAATATAAAAATTAATGAATGTTGCCGACAAGTGTTTAAAAATTAAGACATGCTAACTGCACCTGCTATTTATATATACAAATGTTTCAGTTTTGCAAAAAAAAATCATTGATTTGAGACTAATTCCGCTGTTCATGATCACAGTCGTACATGGCAATGCTTTACGTATCTCCGACACAATACCACTACAATTAAACGTTCACCAGCTTATAACTGCATTATTTTTTTTTTTTAATTTAGTGTTGGTAATGGCTAGGGAATGCACTCACTCCATTAGCTCAGTGTTGCCGACTATTTATTTATTTATCCATTTATTCTTTATTATTATTATTATTATATAGACTTAACAGCGGCACACTTTCTCAGCCGTAGCTGGAAACTATTCACCGAATTCCTCGCACGCGATTGAAATTCGGCTCTGTTGGAGCCCGTTCCAGGTTTTTAGGCCCTTCAGGCGACGTTGGTGATGTCCGCTCCAACAGCTAAGAGTCCAGATCCCAACAAGGGATCACAGAGACTCCTAGTCCAGTACTTTCCTTAAAATATGCGCTGTTCCCAGTAGTGCGATCTTCTGCACTTCTTGTGCGTTCGGTTGACCAGGCAGTTGTTGTAGACTCCGGTCATGGCCCTTCTTGACAGTTTCTAGGGCTCCTACAATTACTGGCACGACTGTGGTCTTTGCATTCCACATTCTGCTAACTTTTATTTGGAGGTCTTTGTACTTGCTCAACTTCTCTGTTTCCTTGAGCATTATATTGGTGTCATTCGGGATGGATACATCGATCAGCAAACAAGATTTCTCCTTTTTATTGTGTACGACGATGTCTGGTCGATTTGCGCGAATTTCTCTGTCTGTTATAATTGGCATGTCTCACATAATTGTGAGGTCGTTGGTACTGACAACCGTCTCAGGAGTATATTCATAATTTTTTTTGCGGCACCGGTATATCGAAGTCCTTGCACATGACCCAGTGGAGATATCTAGCCACTCTGTTATGTCGGTGAGTGTACTCTGATGGTGCTAACGTAGTATATATATCCTGCCATCACATGACTGATGTGTTCTTCTGCCACTCCGCACATTCTGCACTTGCTGTCAACAGGCTGCTTCAAGATCATTCTCTGGTGGTATCTAGTGTTTAGTGCTTGATCCTGCGCTGCTATTATCAGGCTTTCCGTTTCTCCCCTCAGGCCCGAGCCATTCAGCCACTTCGTAGACGCCATTTTGTCCACTGCCGGTCGATCGAGGTCGCGGAAGAATTGTCCGTGCATCGGCTTTGAACAGAGTACTTCTATTTTCCTCTTTTCGATGTTGGTTTTAATTTTCTTCTTGGCGTCCTCGTCAGTGGTCTCATTACCCAGGTATTCTGCTTGGATTTTACTCGCTTCCTTCTGGATGGAATACAACTTTTTATCTTTATCATACTCTTTAACTATTCGAGTGAATTTGTCCTTCCCCTGTCTGATATACGCGCTCAGTCCCACGATAGAGGAATCATAAGCAGATTCCAGGTCTATCAATCCACGACCGCCATCTTTCCTCTTAATGTATAACCTGTGCACATCTGCTTTCGGATGATGGATTCCGCCCATTGTTAGGATTTTTCTTGTCTTCCTATCAATTTTCACGATGTCGCTTCGAAGCCAATCCACAATTCCAAAGCTGTAGGTGACTACGGGTACGGCAATAGTATTTACTGCTGCAATTTCGTTTTTGGCGTTTAGCTCGGTCTTAAGAGCTTGCCTAATGCGACGGTAGTACCCTGGCAATCCTACTTTTCATTTCGTCGTTATCAATTCCGGCGCATTCTTCGACACCCAGGTACTTGTATGTTCCCCCAGATCCATACTCCGTATTGCAGATTGATCATTCAGTACGATATTTTGACTTTTCACATGTTTACCCCGCTGGAGGACCACTGTAGCACATTTGTCTAAGCCAAATTCCATCTTGATGTCATCACTGAATGATTTGACGATGTCCAGCTCTTGCTTTAATTGAACTGCATTCTTAGCAAATAACTTCAGGTCGTCCATATAGAAGAGGTGGTTTACTCTATTGTCACTACTGATTTCGAAGCCAAGTCTCGTTTTGTTTAGTTGGTTTGAGAGGGGGGGGGGCGAAACAGTAAAGGTGAAAGCGAGTCTTCCTTATTATTATTATTATTATTATTATTATTATTTCTTTGTTATATACTGTCCTAAACTCACATTTTTTTCCGCTAGAGGTGAGCTTACTATTTTGTTCTTTGGTTTTTCGATTTTTTAAAAAAAATTTTTTTAACAAGTATGTATTATTAAACTATTAGGGCTTAACCTAGATATCTTTTTGTTTTTATTGTTGTTTATATTAATTTTTTTTATATATTTTTTTTATTTTATTTTTTTTTCCTCTATTATTTTATTTTATTTTATTCATTTATTTTTCTTTTTCGGGATATAAACGAGGACACTATTTTGACTAGGAATCTGTCTAGTCTTACTCACATACAAGAAGAACCTCGGAATGAGTCAAGTTGCATTAGGTAAGACAGGAGGATAACTTATATTTTATAATAAACTGCCAGCTCATATAAAGAACACATCTAATTATATGATATATAAAAGGGAAGTTAGAACTTTACTTACTACTGGATGCTATTATAGCGCTGGCGAATTCTTATGTGGTACTTTTTAACTATAAATGTATCTAATATGTATATTGACTGGAGTTTACAAGAAATATGTATATTACTTATGGTAGCTGTTACTTTATTTTGTTGCTTGTCACTATTTTATTTATTTATTTTATTTTTTATGTATGTGTACATTTTATGACTTTTCATATCTGTACTTTATACGGCTTACATGAATAACTATTATTATTATTATTATTATTATTATTATTATTATTATTATTATTAAATCGACTTATATTTAGTTCACGAGTTAAAATTTCATGCTAATGGCGATTTTGTGTACGCAGCAATATTATGGACAGTCCAGAAAAACATTTTATAAATAATATATTGTAGATACCGTGCAAGCTTTTTGAAAAAGTTATGCCGACAATTTAGAATTAGTTAATCCCAAGGTAATTTTTTCACTGCTCTGCACTAGTAAATAATTCCATATTCACTATACTATATTAAAAAAATCTTTGCGGCACCATCTTCGTATACAAAGAATGAAAAATTGCAGTCATATATAGAAATACGAGCTTCAACCTCGATTTTCTCATAGCTTTTAAAGAAGAAACGTGTTCTTCACACAATACAGTAAACCGATGAAGATGTAAGGTAAAGTACAGACATCTGATGCATATTGCATGAAACTGTAGAAAATTTACTTCGTTTATAGGTACGTAATAAAAAGATGATTCATCTAAAATCATCACTAGAGCTCGTTGGATACGTAGAAAAAGAACGTTTGTATAATCGCAACATATTTATTTGAAATCGATCGTTTTAATTACAGCCACAAAATGTCTAATGGTACTACATTCACTATTAAATCAAAAATTGAAATATACTTTATTATTCATTTGACATAAAACAACTATTAACTGATAAATTAGTAATATGTTTCTTACATCATAATACGAGGAAAATATTTAAAGTAGCGAAATAATTCGAAAAATGCTGATTTTGGATTATTTGGTTTGAGCTTCGGACGTTATATTGGAAAAAAATCAGGAAAAACTAGGCCTTCTTCGAATATCTGGTGAATCAATGCTCCATGTATTATAATACCTTATAGCAGTACAAAATTCTAAATAATTTAATTTTCACTTAGAACCTCCATAGCGTTTAAATTTTCGATTACTCTGTCCAGAATATGAAACATTAGTGGAGTGCCTGGAGCGTTAAAAACATGAAAACCTCGGATTTCAGTTACAGTGAATGAAATTTAAAAATTCAAAATGGAATGTTTAGTTAATGATATATATATAAAAGCTTACCTATTAAAAAATTGTGATCTTGATTTGAATAAAAAAAAATTGATAATTGCAATAATAGTACAGTACCTAGAAGTAAAAAATATGCAAAACTTAGGAATAATGTCATATTGAACGGATATCGTTAATTTTTGGCAGTATAATAGTAAATTCTTCACAGAAAAGTTTCTATATTGTGCGGGGGCTTGCTAATTTATAGGGGGTGGATGCCACCCCCTCTCAAGGGGTGGCATTTAAAAATATATATATTTATTGGAGCTGAAGTATAATCAAATTTTAAGAAGAGAAGGTTCTATGCAATTTTTCACATAAATTGGTAGTTTTTAAGTTATAACTACTTCAAAATTGCGATTTTAGCTTAAAAAAAAAGGAATTTCCAAACGGCTTTCGTCAAGTATCTCGAAAAGTATTACTTTATAGAAAAAATGTTACAGACCAATTATAGAAAGTACAAACTGGGAATTAATTATATCTTTTGTTTATTGATGTAGGATTAATAATTTTGGAGATATTTAAGTTTACATTTGGCCGAGCATTTGGCATTCAAGTGTTGATAAGATAATTATTTATAGTGAGAGTTAAATATCTCAGAAACTGTGTCACCTACGTCAAGGATGCTAATAGGTAGAATAATAGGTTATTAATTATGCTTTCAACTATTTTTTTATTTGTCTCTGTAGCATAAAAAACAAAGAAGTTATGACCGAAGCAATGTGCGTCTACATATTTTTTTAATAACAACGTCGCCATTTTGTTACTGTAATTAGCCAGTAATTAAAAAAAAAGGAATTTCAAACACTGTTTCTCATTAATATATAGCATGACGTAGATGCTCAAATTGTCTGGTTTGTATACACCACTTGCGTTAGAAAAAAAATACAGTTTAAACTGTAAAGATAGTTTCGATAAAACGCAATTCTTTTTTTTCCTTTTCCAAATATCTCAATAAATATTATTTTTATTGAAAAATGGGTGGAGACATAGATTTAATAGTTTCGGAGATATGAAAGTTTACAAATGGCGTCCGAACGTTCATAAGACGAAAAATGGAGTTTGAATGTTAAATATCTCAGAAATTCTGACGCATGCTAAGAAATGGAATTAAAGACAATTAATTGCGCTTTCAAATACCTTTTTTTAAAGCTAAAATCATAATTTTGAAGTCGTTATAATTTAAAAACTATCAATTTATGTGAAAAATTGCATAGAACCTTTTCTTCTTTGATTCTGTTTCAGCTCCAATAAATATATATTTTTCAGTGCCACACCATGAGAGGGGGTGGCATCCACCCCCTATAAATTAGCAAGCCCCCGTACAATATAGAAACTTTTCTGTGAAGCATTTACTATTATACTGCCAAAAATGAACGACCACCAATATGACATTATTCCGAAGTTAAAACATCTAGTTACTGTACTACAATTCAAATAGTATAATACATATTAGGCTGTAGAGTGTTTTTGTATAACGAAATTAAGTTAACGTATCTATTATATAAAGACAGTAATCGGGGAAAAGAAGTAAATTAAGGAAAATTAAATAAAAAAGAAAATTATTAATAAAATATCTGTTTATTTAAACAATTTACATTTTTGTCCATATCAAATATTTTCTTCGACTTCATTTATTTCAATGAAAGATGGAGTATTAAAACAACTATTTTCGCTGCACTGTAGACATGCTACACTACAATATAAGCCACTCTTCCGACATCCACAAGCAGCTCCACATCCCTTTTTGCAATTACAAAATAACATTTGCAATAGATTATCCGGAGCCGGCAATTGATTCATTGTTATTGGGATGAACATGTTATTGGAATACTTCCATCAACAATTTTCAATATCTACGTCATTTCCTAGCCATATCTGGATTTGCAGGTACACTCTCTTTAGGTGTTCAAATGCTGCATCAGTTGTAGGAGGTAATGACGACAAAAGAACACTTGTATTTTTGGCCGTTGCTTTTATGAAAGAATTGAACCTCAACATATTCAAATCTTTAATTTTTGCAGAATTGTTATTGGCCATTTGCAACGATGTAATAACATGCCTCCATCAATGACGTAATGAACATTGTCTAGACTTTTTAAATTAATGGAAATTTCCGGGAATAACTCGTAAAAAGTTGATTTTTTTTGTCTTTCGCAGTTCGCCATTTTCAAATAGAGCAAGCGGATTTGGTGCGAGTTCATAATTCATATAATTTTTAAGCTCTTCATCGTTTTTTTTTTAAATACAAATACGTTGAAATAGCAGCAATGAATCAACAGGAATTACATCGTCATGAATTTTAATTTTGTTATTTTTCGCCAATAAAGGATTTATTATATCTTTCCTTTATAATTTCAATTCGCGAAAATTTTTTCCCTCTGTTTTCTTCATTACATTTAAACCTTTTTCAAAAGCATCGTAACAATTTGTATCTTTATCTCCAGTAATTCCTGTATCAATGGACGCAACAGCAGGAAAAGGGCTGTGTTACTTGAAGTCCACCAATCTTTTTACATCGACATCATCCCTTTCTATTCTAGCATCTGTCGAATCACTATGCTGATGACTTTTCTTGAATGATATATCACAAAAATGTTCTATGCCTTCAATAATATCTTGGCTATAACGGACAACTAACTTGATTTTTGCAATTAAAAATCTAGAACTACGTCCGTAAAGTAGAACATTGCAGCTGTCGCTGTCGTTCTCCCCTCCACGTTTTACTACCTGTTTAAGGTCCCTACGACCCTTATTACACTCAGGTATATTTGAAATATATTCTTCTATTTAGGTGAAATTCAACGTATACATAAAAAAAAAATATTATTTAAAATAAAAGCATATGCTAAAATATTAATTTTTTATAGTTTTTTGTTCAAATAATGATAAAATCAAAAGCACAAAAAAATTTTTGGTAAACTTTGATATTCATAGTATAAAAAACAAAATCCCACCTCGACCATATAAATTCATTCACTGTAACAGAAGTCCGAGGTCAAAACCCCCAGGCGCTCCACATTTGGTAACAAAATTTCACACCTAAATATGACAAAAAGGATCTACCTATACTAGTTTGACATTTTTGTTTTAATCACGGTCGGGAGGCGACCGTATAAAACCCAACATCGTCGAGCATCTGATTCATGATAAATTCGAAAGTGTCTATACCAGCAAACATCAAACCTTTTTTACTAGTTTAATATTTTGTCGAACTCCTCTATACATTTCCCCTTAAATATGTAAAGAACAAGCTAAAAACGTACTCTTCGCCTGTTCACTGAACTTTTTATTTAATTGTTACACATTCTATAGGATAGTCTTCGCAGTTTCTTGTAAATAATGTTAGTTTTAGACATTTTTAATTTTATACTACGAACTTAGTTGGTAAAAGACTCAGTGTAAAATAAAGTAAAAATAAAAAAAACCATACCATACCACATTTGGGTTTCGAACCCGGGGCTCTTGGATTCCGAGTCAAAAGTGTAAGAACTACACCACCACCTTACACGTAAAAAAATGTAAATTTTTACATTAGAAGACACGAGCTAAAATCATATTTTCACGGTTGTATATTACATTATGAAATGTATATTTGTAAAATATATAATATTTAGATATTAAAATGAAATATCATTTCAGATTTCTATTCAATTACAAAAGCATAAAAATCAAAAAAAAATTTTTTCAAATTTAAATCATTAATAATATTTTTATTTACCGATCGATTTTGTTAAAAAACAATAGGATTCTTTCTCTAGCTAACACTAATTTACTCTCCAAATTTCAGTACAATCGGAATTTTCTTTCTTGGGTTATCATGCTTACAAGAAACGTAACGAACGGACATATAGACAGACGAACAGACAGAAGGACAGACAGACGAACAGACAAACGGACAGACAGACGGTCAGACAGACAGACATTTTGAAAGTTGTTCAGAATTCGTTCGCTAACACAATGTTATGAAAATTTTTTTGTCTGCGAGCGATATTTACAGTTTTAGAAAAGTACGGACCAAATGCAATATACTCTACGTTTTCGTATTTGCGAAGAGTATAATAAAAACCTGTGACGTACTCTCCGGTGAGGCCTGAAAGGGTCACTTTTTGGTAACGGCGGTATTTACAGATCGGTTGCTCGGGCGCCAATTTCCTTTGTTACGTGGGGAAACGTCATGTCCCTCAAACAGCAAAGTAGGGCTGGAGTAACTACAATGGAGAAAAGGTGATTTCCAGTGGGTCAAATAGGGCAAATTAGATTTTCACATACACAGCAGCAAAACACACAGTACTATACAACAAATTTTTATTTCTATTCTACAGTTCCCAAAATACTATATACAGTTTCACCTTACTCTAATGTTTATCTCAGGCTATGGTTAAACTACAGTGATGCGGTGTTATAAGCTATGGTTTAACTACGACAGGCGAAAGCCAGCGGGGTTATGACGTCATCCAGGGCTGAATGATACCGATGTACGATGAACAAAGCGGTGCGGTGGGTTAGCGGGGAGAACGGTGAAATCGGTCAGTTATGTTATTATGTTAGTTATGTTACAAGCTAAAACAATAAATAACGCAACAATAAAATACTAACTCTAGGTTTCAGACTTGGCTAATACGCAGTACATACAAGCTGAAACGGAGGTATGATTAGTTAAATACTTTCTGCAACTCCTAGCCTGAAACAGTGCTTGATTAATCACAATTAAAGCGGCCTGGGAAGTTCACGCCAGAGCAAATACATGTCACAAGTGGCTCTGGTTGAGAGGTCCACGCCAAGGCCAAAATAGATATTACGAGTTGCTCTTCTTGAGAGGTCCACGCCCGAGTAGTAAAAGAACAGCACAAATTACGGATTATTCTGGTTGAGAAGTCCACGCCAGAATAAATATTACCGGTTGCTCTGGTAGAAAAATAAAAATAATACGGTTACAGATTGCTCTGGTTAAGAGGTCCACACCAGAGTTAAAAATAAAAATGTTCCTGAAAACAGTTAATAGTGAAAGGATTATTAATACAAGTAAATTCATACGGATTATTTCCACCTCCGCATTTTTGAAATTATATGAAAACCAAATTACATTTTCTTTTGGTTTTAAGCTTCTTAATAACTATTAGTTCGGATTTAGGACAAAAAATGCATCTGCGCATCTGTTCCTCATATTTTTAGAACTATTGATCTACTTGTAATTTTGGCACAGTTCTTTTCTGAAACAATTATCAGCAAACATTGTTAAGATATTTTAATGAGAAATTTCAAGTAAGTCATTAATATAAAATAGACATAACAAGGAACTCAAAACAGAGCCAATTTGAACATTGATTAGGCAGTAAACTACCCGTACAATTGAGCTTCTTTGCAAAAAATCAGCGATTTTTTCCGTTATTCGTAAAAATGTGCTTTAATTTTTCCGGACTATCACATATATTATTTGAATTTTATTTAACAAGAATATCTAATCAAAAGCGTCATAGAGACATTTCCTCGGTTTATTTGGATAAGTAAATCACGCATCTTATGTCCTCCTAATTCGGCGTTTCGTCAAACTACTGTATTCACCAGGATTACAAAATATAAAATGTTTGATAACATTCAGTAACGTTAATAAACATATTAAAATAAACATTTAAAGACAATAAATAATTAAATTTTCAAATTTTCTTTTATTGAAATATAATTTGAATCTTTATTTCAAAATTTAAAACAAGATTAGTTAATAAAAAATGCAGGTTCATTCATTATATCTTTAATTTATCTGTTTGAATTAATATGTCTCTCCAATCCTTGCCTTTCTTTAATTCGGGTTAGACCTATAGATTTCTCAACACCTGAAAACACAAAAAAATATTGTATTGCAAACTTATGTTAAGAAATTATAGGTTATTTTTACCAGAGTATTTTTCTCATATTTCCAAAGTCATAAATTTCATAATTATTTGAAACTAGAAACAAAAGAAATGTGTTGTGGAGACAGTTGGTAAACTTTCATAACACAGATAACTTGGCAATAGGCTTTTTATTACACGCAAACGATAAATTGTAGTAGTGGATAAAATTTCTTAAATAATTTTAACTGCTTGAAAATTAGTACAGTGAAATTAAGATTTTAATTCGGACAAATTCACATACAGCTGTTTTCGACGGCAATGTATTCCAGGAAACCGTATTGTTACCATACTAAAAGTCTCCGAAGATAGAGGTGCCGGAACACTCTCAGTCGCCATCTTGGATTATAGAGTTTTTAGAGATTTTTCGTAAACGGTCAGTTTTTTGAAAATTGTACGAGATAGAAAATTTACTTAAGATGGAAATATATGTAAAATGACCCATAGTTTGCTATACTTTTTTTTAATAATAAACGAAACAACACAATTAAATTGATTATAGATTAAAAAAATAATTAGCTTAAATATTTTTAGTTAGTTTGATTAAAAATTGAACCTCTTCTGTTCATATCTGATGTTCAACAACTTAAAGACCTAAAAGATATACATTACATTAACAATATGTCTGTAGAAGAAAAATTTTACCAAAAAACTTAAGGCAGTTCTAGTTCATCATCATTTTGAACCGTTATGTTTGAACAAGAACCTCTTCTGTTCATATCTGATTTTCAACAACTTGAAGACCTAAAAGATAAACATTACATTAACAATATATCTGTAGAAGAAAAATTTTACCACAAAACTTAAGGCATTTCTAGTTCATCATCATTTTGAACAAGAATTTCCTTGGCAGATTTTATATAAAGCCGTAAATAAAACAAAGTTGATTTTCTACAACTACAAGAATTTCCACCATCAGTCTTGCAGCTACAGAATATTAAATTCATAATGAAATTTGGACCTGGAGGCCTCACTGTTGTATATAACCAGATCTGTTTCAATTTCTTTCCAGCTCCAATCTTTGGGACTTAATTGATTTCCGATCCACTTCTGTATCTGATAATAAGCACGCATTGTATGATATTTTGCAACATCTTTGGTGGGTGGAAGACTTGCAAGTTCAAAATTTCCATGAAGATCGTGACGTGCTATAATGGTGTTGTATGTATAGAATCTCAACTTATCAATAGTTTTAACATTTTCTTTTGTAGTATCATAGAGCCACATTATAAAATTTTCTCCAATTGTAAATAATTTATCTGCATACTCATGAGGTCTGTTAAATATTTGAATATAGTCAATTTAATTCTCATTCCTTTTTATTAGTCTCTGCCAGTGTTGTAGCATACAATTACTGTATCAGCATCATCTGGGGCCTGCATAACGGAGATTCTAAATTTTCTTAAAATCATTGTCGTGGCTTCAATAACATTTTTCTTATTTTTCCTATTCAAGACGAAATCAGCTTGATTAACTGAAGACATTGTCTTATCAGTCACAGCAATTTCGATGTCACATTTTGCATTAACAGATCTTCTTCGCTGTTCTTGGTTCTTAATATTTAATGTGTCATTATGCCATGAATTTTCCTGCACGTTTTATATACAGAAATTTGTTCAATACCCTCAAAATGTTTCCATTTAACATCATTTCTCGTTTTGCTTGCATTAATTAGTGTCACAAGTCCTTCGATTTAACTCTCGTCTTTTAAAAGCCATAACATTGCATAAAATACACGTTATAGCTTGCATATTGTCTTAAAAATATTTACCAGGAACAACAACAAATAACAAATTTTATAAACGATCACCCTCTCAAATATAATCCAAAGCACTTATTATAACTTATTAACACACTATTTTTATTAAGTATAATACTAATAAATACTCATTATTTAGCAAACAACTACGAGCCATAAACACAGGGCCCTAGAGAAAACATACAGCCCCGGGGGAAACTTTTTTTTTTGAAAATTGATTAACGGGTTGCAGATATCCGAAAAGAATATTTCTTTTTTTTTTTTATGAGCAGGAGAGAGAAATCCGAAGAAAAATTTGTTTAAATTATAATAAAAAGGCAAGCCCGGGCCCCTGAAAAATAGCCCGGAGCCTGAGGGGAATCACCGGGGGGGGTGACAGAACTGCATAAACACAAGCAACAAGTAATAAATCTACCGTAAAAATCGGCCGCAGACGCAGTGCGCGAGTATTCATAAATCTTGCGCCTCTCATTAAACGATTGTGCTTTTTTAGGGTTCTGGCATTTCTACATATGGGGACTTTTAGTATATTATTAAGTACATGTCCCTATACCCATTTTCGGTGAAAACAGCTTTATGTACATTTGTCCGAATTTTCAGTGGTTTTCAAGATAATTTGTTTGCGCTAACTAGTATATTGGATATTACAAGGGTATTATGTCTTTATTACTGTTTTAATCTTTAATTTAGTATATCAAGAAACTTGAAATTGATATATTCCCTTACAGTTTTTGTTTTATGTATGTTGTTTGATTAAACTTTAATAATATTTTATATCACGATCCTTCTATGACATTGTTTACCGATACTGTTGTTCCATTATCATGTAAGGTCGGGTAAGATACATCTAATAAATAAGTCATTGGATGATAGGTACTGACATATTGAGTTGTCTTTGTGCATGAGCCGCATGATTTTCCTAGGAAATATGACTTTTAGCAAAAAACAATCAACTAATGCATTTCAAGTAAACTTTTGTATTTTATTGTGGGGCATATGTTTGTACGATTTAATGTAAAAATTTCGTGGATATACATAAATAAAAAGAAAAAGAAAAAAAAATATGAATTAGTTTCTTTTCTGACACTGGAGTACTTAGGATACAGTCTAGATATAGTAGATTATTGTACTTCAAAAATAACTTTTTACATTTTTCCACTTCTGAACTTTATATCACGTGATTTTTTTTCTTTTGTTCAAATAACAAGCAATACTTTAAGATGGGTTAAACTTCTATTGCAGACCATTTAAACAAGAATGTTGCGAGTTCATTCAATGTAGCAATACCTGTACTTAAAGTATTTGACAAATAAGTTATAGGCTGAAAAGTAAAAAACAACGTAAAAATTAGAGAAAAGTTAATAAAAGTAAAAATCTTCGAAACGCTGTATCTAAGTTTCTATTTGTCATAGAGATTTTTACCAGCCACCATTTCAACGGCTGTAAAGTAAGCTTTCACTATAATATAATAAATTCACTCAGAAAAAAGTTACAGGACGAAATTTGAAAAAAAAAATTGTAAAAATTGGCAAAAAAAGTTAAAAGTTACAAACTTTGAAACGCTATATCTCGGATCACTATTAATCGTACATTTTTTTACAAAATCTTGTTTTAACGGGTAAAACGCCAGCTTCTTTTATGCAACAATGTCTATGCCTAAATGTGCCCGAAAAAAGTGACAAGCTAAAAAAAAACATTGCATTTTTTCGTTTTGTTTTGTTTTTTGGACGTATTTTTGTAAAATGCAAAACTCAAAAATGTGAAAAGTGGACCTTTTTACTTCGATCTCAAAAACGCACCGCTTTAAATGGTAGCACTCCGCGGTTTTCTCATATTTTGGGGTCAATTGACTATAAGAAACGATAAAACCCTTTAACGTTTTAGTTGCTTTCTACAGTACATAGACAATAGACTACAATGTTGACTACCTAGGATGCCGTCTCTAACAGATTTATTATAAATATAGTAACGATATTATGACTACTATTATTATGAAATCATTTGACTTAAGTGACTTTATTTGTTGGATAAACTGCAGAAACTTAGTAATATAGGTTCGGATAAGAATCAGGCAACGAGGTGAATTTTGTAACGGTGAATATATTTGCTAAAACACAGGGACATCAGTTGTCCTTTATTGGCGCCAGATAATTATGCAATAAAGCGTTTGACTTTGTCGCTTCGTGAACCGTGAAAAAAACAAATAAAAATACCGCAAGGAGCATCCTTTGATAAATCTGTAAAAATTGACTGTTACTTATTTAAATTCATAAAAATCATTAAATGTAACAATTATTATACAGAGTGTTTGGTAAGGCAATGCCGACCCTGAACAGGGAGGTAGAGGGGGTCATTTGGCATCTATATGACCAAACATACCTATATGAAAAATGTTACGTTTTTTTTATATTGCCGATTTTGTATTTTTTAAAAAATCTCCATATTTCATAATTTATTTAAGTATTACGTACTAAATTTAACTTTTGATTTTCTAAAATATATTTTTTTTATCCGAAATAAACAAAAAAAATGAAACTTTCTATCACCTATAAAAAAATGACATTTATTAGAAGAGAATTGTAATGATAATTAAAAGTGTCGATTTTCGAAGTGTTACAAAATTTTTTTAAAAAGTGATATTACAATTACTTTCAAAACTTCTTTATTGTATCCTCTTTAAATGGCAATATCACACATACCATAAAGTTTATCAAGTTTTACCAGTCACTAAAAATAGACAAAAGACTATCAATCGGCAATAATTTTTCATTTAATAAAAATTAAATGTGCGCGTTCTTTCAACAAAAACAAACATCATTTCAAAAACAGTCAGAACCAGTCATTTGTTTGTTAGTAATGTCACTGACATCTGTCAATGCGCACATTTTCGTATTTCTTGTGTTTTTAACGAAGCTTATAGCTATTCTCGGTGTTGTGTCATCAGAAAAGTGGCACAGCAACTCGGATTGTCAATTTGAAAGACTTGGTCAGTAATGAATACAGAAAAAAAACATCCTTACCATTATACTTCAGTACAGGGCCTCGAAGAGGGCGACCCTGTACAAAAAAATAGCATTTTGTCGCTTTTTATTGAATGCTGGTATTGAGGACCTTCATTACTTAAAATCTATTCAATGGACGGATGAATCAAAAATTTTCCCGTGAAGGCATAACCAGTTTTCACAATCTCCATTATTGGGCGACAACCCGCAAATGAAGAAACAAACTTCCTTTCAGAATAAGTTTAGTGTCAATGTTTGAATGGGTGTAATTGCTGGACATGTCATTGGGCCAGACAACCTGGAAAATCTGCCAATTAAGCTTCGCCACCGTGTCATTTTCCAAAACGACGGACGCCCAGCTCACTACGGCTTGACATTCCGCCAATTCTTAGATCGAATATATCCCGATCGGTGGATTGGGAGTAGTGTGGCCTGCAAGGTCCCCAGATTTAACACCACTGGCCTATTACGTATAGGGTATGATGAAGGAACTAATAGCAAAAATAGAGCGAGCCGCTCTACAACTGCGACAAGAAATAATATTAAGGACAACCACTGTTGAAATTAGAAGACGGGCGACGAAATGCATTAGAAATAATGGGAGTCATTTTGAACACCAAAAATAATAAATTAGTTCTCAAATAATAATTTTCGTTTTAAATGAAGTTTTTTGAAATGATAGCTTTGTTTCTGTTGAAAAAACATGCATATTAAATTTTTGATTAAATGAAAAATTATTGCCAATTGATAGTCTTTTGTCTATTTTTAGTGATTGGTAAAACATGATGGTATGTATCATATTGCCACTTAAAGAGGATACAATAGAGAAATTTTGGAAGTAATTGTAACATCTAGATGACTTTTTTAAAAAATTTTAAAAGACTTCGAAAATCGACACTTTTAATTATCATTACAATTTTCTTCTAATAAATGCCATCTTTTTTTTTATAGGCAACAGAAACTTTAATTTTTTTATTGTTGGAAGGTTATGTATTTTCGATAAAGAAAAAAAAATATTTCAGAATATCAAAAGTTAAATTTAGTACGTAATGGTGCTGGAGCTAAGTGGCTTTTTCGGACCCTCCTCGTTACAAGCATTTTCTATGCGCTGATTAATTCTATCGAACTTAAATAACGACAAAATAGACTTCAGGCATATGTCAGCCCGTCGAGTTGGCCAAGATATAAAAATCAGTGAAATTATATCATCGTTACAAAGCCAATTTTTTTTGTGTGTACACATTTTTGTTTAGAATGAATAAAATAAGATCGCCAGAAAGTGTGGGCCATCAGGGGCGCAAACAGAACGGTCAAAGAGGTAAAAAAATGGAGTTATATAACATCATCGTTACAAACTTTTTTTAAGGCTGAGCATGTTTATTTCAATGTTTTGAACACAGAAAAAAATTCCCAGAGAGAAACTCCCATCAGTAAGGCTAGCCAAAAAGAAAATGTTTAGGATTTTTGAAGAAAATTGGATTTTTTTCGCATATTTCATCTCAGAACTCTAAACTCATCGTTACAAGTTCTGGCTCCTTTTTAAAAATATAAGCTCCTTCAACAATACAGTAGCCTCCCCGTAAAGTTGTTAGTGTCAACAAAAGTACCATAGGCTCTTAAATATACAGGAATTTAACACTTTCGGCTAACTTGACTCCGTACCGTGCCTCAGATATATTGTATCATTTTTATACTCTTCGCAAAAACGAAGAGTATATTGTATTTGATCGGCACATTTCCAAATCAGTAAAGATCGCTCGTAGAGAAAAAATTTTCATATCATTATGTTAGTGAACGAATTCTGAACAACTTTCAAAATGTCCGTCCGTCCGTCCGTCCGTCCGTCCGACCGTCCGTCCGTCTGTCCGTCTGTCCATCACGTTTCTTGTAAGCACGATAAGTTAAGTATTGTAATTTGGAAAGTAAGTTAGCGTTAGCTAGAGGAAGAACCCTATTGTTTTTGAAAAAAAGCAATCAGTAAATAAAAAAGTTATTAATCATTTAAATAAAAAAACTTTTTTTTTTATAATTTCTGTCATTTGTATTTAAATAGAAATCTTGCGAAATGTTATTCCCTATAATTTTTTTTTGTTTTTATATTTTACCAATATATATATTTCATGATAATGTATCTAATCCGATATTGATTCAAGTTTTGTGGTAAGATGAGATAGCCCAATGGCTGAAGTATTTGGGGGTGAACCTAGACAAAAGACTGACGTTTAATACACACATTAACGAGACGATACGCAAGGTCTACTCCATGTCCAGGAGTCTGTACCCGCTCCTGGCACGGGGTAGCGGACTTAACAGGACCAATAAAAAGTTGTTGTACACGATGGTAATCAGGCCGGCCATCACATACGCGGCGCCGGTGTGATGCAGCATCCCGGCCACGACAATGCGGAAGTTGAGAGTATTAGAACACAAATTTATGCGCCTCATTTCAGACTCTGGTAGGTACACCTCCCTCAGAGATCTCTAAGCACGTTGCCACGACATAACCCCTCTAGCGGACTACGTCCGAGAATCATCGCAAAAATTCTATCATTTTAAGCTGGACGGTAGTCCGCTAACCCGCAACAATCGAATCAGAACAGCATAACGCAATACTTTTCGATATGAGATACCCCCTACCATACCAGGCGTTGCCTATCTTCCGGCAACTTCCTTAGCCGCACTTTCCTCTACGAAAACCTAACCCTACTCTACTATTTATCTTTTCTCAACTTTAACTTTCCTTTGTATAGATTCCTTCTTTATGTTTGTGCAATTTTGTTCTTTTATCCTTTTTGTTCTTTTATCCTTTTTGTTCTTTGTGTCCCCTTTTTGTCTTTCTAAATTCCCTCTAGGCTGATGACATCCTGTAAATCCAAACTTTTTAAATTCAACCTTTTTAACTACCCTACCTTCTTTGACGGCGATCAGACCACAAGGACGTCATTTGCTCGAACGGGTTTTTTCGTTTAATTCTGTTTTCCCGTATCAGCAACCAAAAATTTGTAAGTGCAGTGCAAGTGTTAGTTTTAAGTTTTTTATTCATTAGTTTTAGGCTCGTGTGAGCACATTCCCTAAGCATAACCTAGTTTTAAGTCTGCCTAAGGCGGACAGGTGTCCTAGCTGTAACAAGCATTATCGTCAAACCAAATCGGACCCGCTTCGTCCAACCACACATTTACCACGACGCTACGCGCCATGGTTTTCTGGTTGGCTCCGGGCCGGGATCCGATGAGGTGCATTCTTGTAACAAGAAATGTCAAATAAATTTGTTTTGTTGTTGTTGTTGTTGTGTTGCCTTTCAATCCAAAGGTCTCGTGTTCGATCCCTCACATGGCGGTTTTTTTTTCATATATTTTTTTTTCACATATTTTTTTTTTCACAACAAAGTTGGTATCACAAAATTTAGAATGTCCAAAAACTAGCATTATTTACAAGAAAAATGCGAAGAGTATCCTATAGAATGTGTAACAATTATATAAAAAGCTCAGTAAATCGGCGAAGAGTATAATGCTTCCACTAGTTACTTTTCTGGCTGCGCCTCCTGACGGCCCACACTTTCTGGCGATCTTATTTTATTCATTCTAAACATAAAATGTGTACACACAAAAAAATGAGCTTTATAACGATGACATGATTTCACTAATTTTTAAACAGTGTTCGTGAGGCTCCTGACAGGAGGTGCCCCGCCAGAAGTCGATTTTATGAATCGTTATTATCCATTAAACCATAAAAGTTCATAAAACGATGAGCTGCCGAAAAAGCCACCTAGCTCCCGCTCTATAATACTTGAATAAATGATGAAATATGGAGATTTTTAAACAAGTACAAATCTAAAGCAATCCATAAGGCAATCTAAAAAAAACTGTAGCATTTTTCATATAGGTATGTTTAGTCATATAGATGCCAACCATCTACCTCCTTGTTCAGGGTCGGCATCGACGTACCAAACACCCTGTATAGATCAGTATTTTTTAGAGGCTTGGTGCAAAGAAGCCATGCTGTCAAAAAATTATTTTGGAATACTGTTTTAGATACATTATGTTAATAAAATTTGTTTTAACTTTTTAATAAAATGAATAATCTTATGTGGAAAATGTTCGTAGTGACAAATTATTTAATTGTAATGAAGAAAAATTCCTTTTAGTTACAGTTTCTTTGTAATAACAAAAACAGAAAGTCCGCAATAAAATTCTTTAGTCGCCGGATGACTTTATTGTAACTACACTAGTGTTATTAGAGATAACAGAAGCAGCAGATTGAATAGGGCATTCTTTCTTTCAAAATTGGATAATATTTTGATATTTCTCCAACAGTATCGATGATAAAACTAGTGAATATTGCCAATGTTGCTTTCAAGAGATACATTTCGGATCTATCCTCGTGTACAACAGATCCTCACTCCTACCCAGCTGAAATAAAAGTTAAATTTTAATCCTAAATTAGTACGTCATTCAGTGGTGGAGGATGAGGAAAATTTTTCAGAAAATTGTTGTAAACGGATGTGTATAGATTCCTCTACTAGACAATATTGGCATTAATTAAAAAATATTTATTCCAAGGGATAGTTTGAATACTGCTTTGTACTGATAGAGATTATGCATCTTTATTTTTGGTTCATGGAGGACGGCTTTGGGGGGGGCATGGCTGCGCCTCTGACGTCATTACAAATTCCGCTAGTGGCGGGATATTACAAATAAGTTACTTTCTACTGTGAGGACTTCAACATACTAAAAAGACATTATCAAATTCCACTCAGTGAAAATACCCTATTAAAGTAATATGCGTACTACGATGATGTTATCCTAAATTGTTGAGGATATTTAGGATCACTAATACTTTACTTATATAGAGTTAGAATTTGAGTTAAAGCTTTAGAGTTACAGTTATAGAGTTTTACAGTTGGAATATTAGACTTATACTTTAAAGTTGAAGTTTTACAGTCGGCGTTTTAGAGTTTTTTTTTTAACTATTTAACGTCGGCCTATTTCCGCTACCAGGGCCTATCACAGACGCCAGGAGACGAGCTACCCCCAACCTGGAAATTTTGCCGAACCTCTTCCCTTAAGAAGAGTAGGGATCTTTTACTTGCCTGACATTTAATAGACAAGGGACCGCCTGCTTTACATCCCCTCCGAAGGATGGTATATCCACTACGTAATCCTCGTCTGAAATTACGTAACTTCCGCGTATACACTGATATACAAGCCGCTAGAAGGTGGGACGAGAACGCTGTATTTCCCAAGATGGGTCACCCATCCAAGTACTAACCGCGCTCGACGTTGCTTCAACGGAATATCGACTGACATTCACATTGAAGTCGCCTCTACGCTCTCTCCTGTTTTAGAGTTAAAGGTAGCGTTTGTCGTAGCAGCTGTCATGATGCTGCCATTGGCGACTGATGACGTTAGCAGGCACATGCGTAATCCTTCAGTGACCGAATCTCAGGGACAATAGAGGCCACGGTCAATAAACGATACGGTTACCTCAATCAGCAGCTTTAGGACGTGAGAAACGCGGGGGCGGGAAATAGAATGAAAGAGACAGACATATCTGATTTCCATGCAAAAGACACAGACAAAGATGCCTGCAGTGTCTACAGGTGACGTAGGCTGTAGACCCTACCGGAATCTTTGTCTCTGTCTTTTGCACGGAAATCAGATATGTCTGTCTCTTTCATTCGATTTCCCGCCCCCTGCGTCTCTGTCGTCCTAAAGCTGCTGATCGAGGTAACCGTATCGTTTATTGACCGTGAATAGAGGCTACTAATTATACTGTATATAGTAAGATCATTTTGACAGTTTGACAGTTGCGATATGCTGTCAATGGCTATTTATGCCGTCAATAGGCACACAACTGACCCTTTATTGAACACGAGGGTCAACAGACGGTGCTAAATCTGCTGTATAAATAGGATATTATGACAGTTGACAGCTGCCATAACGTTGTCTATGCAACGAGTAAAACCGTAAGAAGGGATATACAGGGCCTTTAGTTGACCAAAGCCTAGGGCTTACTGGTACCATAAATTCTGCTATATTAGAAGTATTATTCCATGAAATAATAAAACTGCATGTTAGCAAATAATGCTATTCTTGCAATACTATATTGTCCAGTGTCAAAAGTAACTATTGACAATTGAGAGATGTTAAATGCACCGTTTGAGTGGTTTAAAAATCAGTATTGGTATTTGTCAGTTATTAAAGTAGCATACAAAATAACTTGCATTAGTGAAAGAAACAATATTATTATGTACCATGTGGTAATATTAGTCAATATTCGACAGTTATTGACAGTTAATAACTGCCAATTTGACCATGTCCCATTATTTTCGATAAATTTTAATGCCATGGTCATGTTCAGCGATCAAAAATTAGCCAAGAAACACTGTTTCTGCACTTTTGTCAGAATGGGCAAAAAATGCCTTTGTTGACATTTTTCAGTAGAATGTTATAGATACAATCTTGCAGTATTAAAGTAAGAATTTGGACTAAAGTCTTAGAGTCAGAGTTTATTATTAAGAATTAAATGGAGATTGGCTGATGCGCAGTAAGGTAATTTTGGGTGATTTATAAGATGTTCTTGAAATTTTTCTAATTTTTGAGACGTGGGACGCAGTGATTTGGTATACACCAACCTATATTGGAGACTAACCTGCTCTAACTTGTTGAATTAAACTAGTAAAGCCAAATAGAGGAATGATAGATGAATTATACACAATGCGTTTTCGTTGTATTCCTCTTGATTTCCTAATATCATTAGAATGTGCGTTCTGAATGATATGTTATCAATTACTAGAAACACAGTCAAGTGTTTGTAACCAAAGCTGCAACAAATGCTGTCACTGCAACGCCTTTCCTGTCTAGGGACTTCAGGAGCAATGCGCTCCTGTCCCACAGCAGCTATGGAGGCAATGTTGGACTTACTTCCTCTGCATTTGCACGTAAGGAAGCAGACACTTAGTATCGTAAGGCTGTATCAGGTACTTAAATTTAGACCAGGCAACCTGGTTGGTCACTTAAGGATTCTGGAGTTAATCCAATTCGAATCCATGAACAAACCTACTGACTCAATGCCAATCAAGCATGACTTTGACTGCCCGTTTGATGTGCTAATTGAAAGCCGTTAGGCGAGCAGTCGAAGTACTGCGGTTGGAGAAGGAGTCACTCATCTGGTATACAGATGGATCCAAGATGGATGGAGAGGTTGGTGTGGGCGTAGCGGGGCCTAAATTCCCTTGGTAACACCCCAACCATTTTCCAGGCAGAAATCTATGCTATAGATTTGTGTACCCAGGAATGCCTCAACAGACGCACTCGAAGGGCAAAGATCTATATACTTTCAGATAGCCAGACAGCACTAAAGGCACTCAGGTCCTATATCTTCGAGTCTAAAATTGTCTGAAAATGCAGACAATCCTTGAAACAACTGACAAAAAACAACAAAGTTACCTTGATGTGTGTGCCAGGGCATGAGGGAATAGAAGGCAATGAACTAGCTGACAGCCTCGCAAGAAAAGGGGCTGAAACCCCATTTTTCGGACTCGAACCGTTCTGTGGCTTATCTAAGGGACACATAACGGAGGAGGTCCAAAAATGGGAAAGGAACAAAAGAATTCCTACTGAAGGAATACTCCAGGCCAAAGACAAGCAAAAGTTTTATAACTTATTCGACAAAGAATGCCACAAGGCTTCTCGAACTCGAAAAGTCCGACCTAATGCCAATCACATGCCTTCTGACTGCCCATTGCCCCTTGAAATATCATCTCAAGAACATGTGCATGGCAGAAGATGACACATGCAGATATTGTGAAGCTGCAAGAGAAACTGCCAACACATGCTTTGCGAAAGTAAGGTACTAATCCGCATTAGGCTAAAGTACCTAGAACAGGCGGAATAGATATAGGGAAATTAACTCCCAGGAAAATCACAAGCTTTGCAAAAAGTCTTGGAATACTGGGCAACAACTAGTTGTAGAGTAACTCATAAAAGATCTTTTAGGCCGAGGTGAAGAAAGGCCAACTCAGGGCCTTAAATAGTCTGCAATCTACAACAAATGTTTAAATTTAAAGAGCCCCACCGCTTCGGCAGGTGTCCAGTCATTTTTGGACCGGTTTCGAGCTTTCTGGCTCTCGTCAATGCGAAGCAGACTCGAATAGCTCCTTGCTCTTGATAAAGTCGATCAATACATAGTCACTGACTTGTAAATAGAGTGAGGTCTCACCAACAGCGACTGCTGCAAACACGTTATAGTTAGCTTTGACTAAGCAAATATTGGCTTTACTAGCAATATTTGCCGTTTACGGTATTACTCTTCGTAAATGCAAAAACGAAGAGTACATTGCATTGGATCGGCATATTTCTAAAACCATACATGTATCCCATAAAGAAAAGATATTCTTATCATTGTGTTAGTCATCCAGTTCTGAACAACTTTAAAAATATTCATCTGTCTATCACGTTTCTTGTGAGTACGGTAATTCAAGTCGGAAAAGATCGATTGTGTTGAAATTTTGACAGCAAGTTCGTGTTAGCTAGAAAAGGAACGCTAATGTTTAAGAAGACCATCGATGAGTTATAAAACATTTTGATCTTTAGTGAAATTCTCAAGCACAAAATATACTACATACTATATTGACAAACATTTGGCCAATCAGATGGCATTATTAGGAGATGATTAAATTTACAAGCATAGCAATTGTACCTAAATAACTAACTTATTTTCAAAAACTGCTAAGATATTACATAATTTTCAACAATTATATAGAAAATTTTATACCAATCATTATTAGCCAATCGGACGCGTTTATTTTGTCATTGTTTCTATGACAACCATCAAATGTTCTGGAAATCTTACTTACCCATGAGCACCTACCTATATGATTAATAAGTGGAAATTTCCCTGGTTTGACAGCAATGATTAGACAATGGCGTTTATATTATGAAAAATATTTTTATATTTATTTTGAATTAAATTAGTACAATTCTGGCTTACTATGATTCCTTACATCATTAACTAATTCCAAATGCTTTAAAAATTCCATTTGTACATCTTCTTTCCTCAGAAAAGAAAGCACAGAGCCGTTTTATGACATATTCCAAGACACTTGTGATTCCATGGCTAACTATTAGCGATTTTTTTAGGGGATATTATTTGTCACCACTTTATATCACAGAAAATATCATTTCATCTTGATTTTCCTTCACTGTAGTATAAAGATTGCATACGAAATAAATTATTATGACTAATATTAATTCGTTATATTATTTTTATGTGGCTAGAGATTAGGGAATATAAGAAATAAGTATACTAAACTTGTTTTAATTTTACTTCACTCTCATTATTCCATATTTTATCTACTATTAAATATTTCATTTTACTAAGATCTGAGGAAACCACATAAAAAAATAAAAACCAAAAAAATTAATATAACACCGGCAGCTACCTACAAGATTTTGCAAACATTTCTAAAGTTTTTTTTCGTCAAGTAATTTTGGTCTAAAATTTTCTTACCGAATCTCCCTCGCTCTTGAATTAAAAATCCGGAAATTTTTTCTCGCTCACGAATTTTTAAAGAAAATTCGGACCTCAAAAAAATTTCCGGAAATAATTCAAGCACTAAGGAGATTACAAGTGAAAATTAAATAATCCGAAGGAGTATGTTTTCATCTAGTTAATAATGCTACTATCCACTATAACATTCACATTTAATGCCTTCAAATTGAAACAGCAAAAGAATTTCTGTATAATTATGTAAAAATTCTATATAAAGGGTGTGCATTGACCAAATTAAGTATGTATTTCCATCTTGTATAACGCCTACAAGTAAACACTGACACTGGTCAAACTAGGATCTATTAAATACTTGAAATGTCTACATGTACATTGTACGTACAGCAAGGGTCAGAGCAACTAGTTGAGAATTAAATGATTATATAACACCTTTCATGCTTGGTAGAGACATGAAAATGTAACATATAATGACAGCGATATTCAGTGACTAGTGTGCACTCCTACAGTTATCGTAAATTACTTTAATTGTCCAGGTGACAAAATCTGCAAACTCGCTTTATCCAACTTGAAAGTATTGAGATACAAAGTCATGGAATATTTGTTCCAATAGCAGCAGTCACAAGGCACTTTCGGCAGTTTGCATTTTATAGCTTCGAAGTTATCAAAATTAATATTTTTAGTTTATCACAGACTTGAATTCTTTTATATATTACAAATTAAAAAAATATTGCTAATTATTCTATTCATATTCTTTTTATTATTACGGATTTCTTCATAAATTGTTTTAACTTCTATAAATCTTGCGACCTTGAACAATAAAAATTTTTAAAAATTTTTTTGTCGTTACTATACTTCCACTGGATGTGGAAGTAATAACATACTCAATACGGAATTTTAGTTATAATGAGTCATAAAAACAGAATTAAAAGGCATTTTGATAGATCATAATAATCTGTCATATTAATTCGAAAGCTTTCATTTTAAATGGAATATTTAAAAATTTAAATAAAGCTGATTTTTTTATATGTAAATACTTTTTGTATAATGCACCAATAACTTACTATCCTACTTACATATTCATTTAACCCGCATACGAAGAATGGAAAAACAAACGACTACAATATATTACTGTCAACAAAAATACTCGAGAAAGAAAGAAAAATCGAGATAAACCAGATATTAACACGTGATGAACACTAATATGGGCTGAAAACCATAAATCTTATCGTTAATCAGACTGGTAACATATAATTACTATTGTGGAGGTGTTACTTTGACCAGCACGAATATTATATTTATATGTAATTGTGCTGTTGGTGTTACAAAGTTGGTTTTAAAAATGTGCGTGTATACCATGGAATTCAAACACACAGGGTGTGTATCTTTATTGTATTCAAGTTGACAGATTTGAATGTTTTACTACTTGTCAGAAGTCAGAAGTTATGTACGATTTATGAAAAAATAGCACATAATAGACCGATCTACATTTTTGTGAAAAATGTTAATTATAACTAATTATTTTAATTATATTTATTTTAATTTACGATGCGGAAGGACTATAAAAATCGACATGCATGGATAAAAATTATGCCGCTTTCTCTTGTTAAAATATTTAGATTTAATTCTAGCTTTATGCAAAATATTTATATATTAAAAATAAGTGGAATGTTTATATTGACTTTTTATATAGTAGCAAATTATGTAACTAAAATATACCAAATCTTGTTCCCGTTTATTCGTTGTTCTCCGACACCTTTCTTGGCCACGTTAACCGAAGAGGGAAAAATATAGAACGGTAATGGTTCCGTAAGACTACATGTTAATAGACGAACACGTCCTTAATGACGTTGGACTGATGTTGCAGATGAACTCATCACCACTCATCTGAACGATATGACTAAATTTATTCTTTACTCAGGGCGCCAATGTAGAATGGCGTGACTACTTTCAGTGAGGTTCCGTTAAAGGGCATAGCAAGATAAGCATGTAGTGGAGTTAGCCGTAGGCTATTCCACCACCCAACCAGGATACACACACACACACCAGACAACATCACAACATCAATTCCCTGCGGCATTGCCATCTGCCGCAGCTGAGACTAGAACTCAGAGGAGAGCTACTAGCTGTGTTGTCTCTCAAACAACCGCAGTCTAGTCCACTGCTACCGTCTCAGCAACACGTGAAAAACGCCACTACACATCCATACCCTAGCCAGGATTCGAACTCCCATTATTAAAGGGGATGAAAAAAAATGAGATTTAGTGTGTGTACAAGAACCAGAAACCTCAAAATATTTTTTTTCTTTATCCACCCAGGAACCAATAAAAATAGAGCCTGCCGGGAGTCTCTTGGTCAAAAGACATTCAGTTTATCAATATGCCCTGTAATAACCCCGATCTGTCAAGCCCTCACAAGCGTAGTAAAGAAAAATCAGAACAACAGTAGTCGTTTTTTTTGGGGGGGAGTGGGGTAGTACAGAGGAAGTTCACCACCACCATGTCCGTGGTACGATAGAACGTTGGAAATATGTAACTAGAGCCATTTTAAATGATTCAGAACTTGCGTTTCAACGCGTGTCGTTCTGTTAGATTAAATAGTCATTTAGGGATGAAATGTAAATTTGCGAAAAAGTTAAGAGTGAAACATATATTTTTGACGTGATATTTGGAATCAGAGGGTCAAAAAACTTTAGGTAGGTGCCTTTCACCTTTGGAAAATAAAATTTTTTTTTTGTACCTCTGCCACTTTTCTATCAAAATTTTAGGAAAGAAATTTATATTTCAGGAAATATTACTTTTAAGTATAGGGGAACTTTTAACGAAACGCCTTTTACATTTTCTGTGGAATCTAAAAAATGAGTAAAAATGGGAGCATTCTGTAACAATAAAGTTCGGGTCAGCTTCCGGTATAACCGGAAATGCCACTATTTTGGAAATATTTTCGTTGAATAGATCCTACCCAGTTACTTAGGATTATGGTCAAGTTTTCATGTTTCTTCCTCCACATACTTCTAATAGTTGGTCAAAATGACCTTGTATATAGATATATTTGGAGTTTCTACATTTGGGAAGGAATGACCGAAATTTTAAAAATGATTTCAAAATGTTGAATCTGTTTTGTTAAGTCTAAAAGAACGTAAGTAAGTGTCCAATATATCTAACTTTGAATGTGCAGGATGGACCAAATTAAAAGGAATTTGAGGTTTTCTCTAAAATTATGGCAGATAGACAAAAACCAATATAGGTGTCCTGAGTAGGGATTGCAATACCGGTTAACCGGTTATCAGGACAAAAAACACATGAAGATAATTACCGGTTATTTCGGTAAATTCTGAACTTACGATATGTCACGTATTCAACATTTCTATTTATGTCAGTGACCAGTATTCACTAAATACAGAGTGACTGTCCCAACATTGAGCACTTTTAACAATAAATAAATAATATTATAAAAAGTAAAATCCAAACACCAAGCCTTAAGAAATACAATATCTTGCGACAGAAAATTGAATATTTCACTGCCGCAAATATCCGTGGAATACATTAGTATGTTAATACCAATTCTTATTAACTTATCGACCCACCAGTAAAAAATATTTTGAAGTTTCTGGTTCTTGTACACACACTAAATCACAATTTTTTTCATCCCTTTTAATAATGGGGTGGGGGTGGTAATGGGGGTGGCTAATGCCAATTTTTTTTTGAGACCTTAGCTTCTCTTGTATATACTAAATACCAATTTTATGGACTCTTACCTGCTTGATTTACCTATTTACCCCAAATTTACCCCCCAACCCTTCGACGGAACAAGATGAAAATAGCTCTAGATCTCGTTGAAGTACATATGTGTACCAAATTTCAAGTCAATATCTCAAACGGTTCCAGAGTAAACGTGTGCACAAAAAAGTTACAGACAGACAGACAGAAAATTTTTTTCGCTCAAACTTAAAATCTCGACGTTTCATGACATTATAAGCCTATTTGAACAATAAAAATTTTTTTAAATTTTTTTGTAGTTACTATACTTCCACTGGATGTGGAAGTAAAACTAACCCTTTAACAGGCTATTTTTATAAAATATTGTATTTTTAGATTAGGTATTCAGTAAATGCCCTATTTGAGTTTATGTTTGTAATTTTTGTTATTTAAGTTGATATTTTTGTTATTTACAGAATAATTATCTATTTAAATTTATTTCATTTATATTTTTTCCTTTTGATAAAAAACTTTTTGTCTGTTCATTATATATTAAATATCTAATATATAAAAATCTCGTGTCACAGTGTTTGTTATCGAACTCCTCCGAAACGGCTTGACCGATTTTTATGAAATTTTTGGTGTATATTTGGTAGGTCTGAGAATAGGTCGTAGGCTATTTTTTATACCCCTAGGTGATAAGAAATTTTCTTTTTATTTTTTGGACAAAAATTTATAATTTATATGGCAAAACAATGTTTGCTGGGTCAGCTAGTACGTATGTAAAAATGTTTTTTGTTAAATTTAGATAATTTTGTACATGGAAAAAGACAATTGCCATTTTCGCCACCCTAATCGTTCATTTTAAAAATTACCGGTAAATACCGGTTAACCGGTTATTTCTATTTTTATTTACCGATTTACCGGTTATTAAAATGTCCGGTAAATTGCAATCCCTAGTCCTGAGCTCGATTTTCAAGAAACAAATAATGGCACAAACCGTGATCATCTATCTTTTTCGACTACCGAGCTACAGAGTGTTCTTGGAAAATTGGCATTTTTTGATTACCAAGTGTCGAATCGAAAATCGAGTAACACATTTGACCCTTTCTTGAGTAGAATCCGTTGATGATAAGAAGAGAATTATGCATGCCTCAGTTTTAGAAGTATAGACATAAACCAAATTGAAAATCATAGACCTATTACTATTAGCAACAACTTTTCTAAATGTCTTGGAATGCTTCTCCATGATTTCCTCTTTTTTCATTTAAAAAACAAAATCACAACTAAACAACACGGCTTCATTAAGGGAAGATCCACAACTACGAACTTATTCTGTATAATGCAATTCATAGCTGATACATTTGACACCGGTCTACAGGTGGACGTTATGTACACTGACTTCTCGAAGGCATTCGATAGACTTAATCATGGTATTCTGCCTAACAAATTAGATCATTTTGGCCTGTCAAAAAATCTGCTATATTTTTTCAAATCTTACCTTGAAAACAGAAAACAGTTTGTACAATGTTGCGGTCACCTCTGGAGTTCCTCAAGGGTCTATACTGGGACCATTATTATTTAATATATACATTAATGATATTATAAATGAGGTAGAAGCAAATTGTTTATTGTACGCGGATGATATGAAAATATACTCTGCTATTAAGTGCTCTGATGACTGTATTAAATTACAAATAGCATTAATCAAAATAAATAACTGGTGTACATCAAACAGTCTGCCTCTAAATCCTTCCAAATGTAACGTAATGTATTTTCTCTGAAACATAATGTCATAAAATATGACTATTCTATTGATGAAGTTTCCCTGCATAGACCTAACACTATCCGTGACCTTGGCGTAATTTTCGATCCTAAACTATCCTTTAATGACCATAAAAATGATATAGTAACAAACTCTTTCAGATCTCTTGGCTTTGTGATACGGAATACACGCGAATTTAACGATATAAATACTATCAAGTTATTATACTGCGCTCTTGTTAGACCTCGCGTTGAATATGCCTCCATCATATGGTGTCCTCACTACAATTTTCGTGTGCAAAATATAGAAAGAGTTCAGAGACGTTTCCTAAAATATCTCAGCTTCAAGGATGATAATTTATATCCACCAGTCGGATTTCCACATAATGAATTACTGTCTAGACACTCGTTCGACGCTCTTGAAAATCGCCGTATTATAGCTCAACTAGTTTTCTTACGCAATCTAATAGCGAATAACATTGACAGTGAGGAGATTCTCAGCCAGTTGAATTTCTCAATTCCCCATGTAATCCTACGGCAATCTCCAAACACCCCGTATTAATGTAATGAAATTCTCACCGCTTCATCAAATTTGCAACAATTATGACTCTGTCCAAACCAAGTTTGATTTGTTCAACTGCAGTATAGCCTTGATAAAAAACCTAAAATTATAGTGTGTACCGACATTTATTATATCTGAACTTCTAATAATTTAGCGGCATTTAGTTTTTAGTCCTTAGCACTTTTAGTATTCTCTTTTTTAGTATTTCTTTTGTTACTGATTATTAGTTATTAGCATTGTTAGTTAGTACCTATTGTTATAAATATCACAACTCTGTATTGTACCCATTCAGTAATTGGTGTTATGCTGTTGAATGGTGTAAGTTAAATAAAATAAAATAAATAAAAATAAAATAAAATAACTTGTATTTTTTTAAATGGAACACCCTGTAAATTATTTCATTATTCGATCACAACTTAAATTAGCTATCCAACGATATATTATATGTCATATTTATCTCTAGAAAAAGTGTCTAATTTTCGAAAAATTTAAAATATTTTTGAGAGGGTCATGGAAAACTATTAACAACAACACTTCTTTTAATATAAAATAATTTTGCCAAAAACGTGAAAAACTAAATAAATGTTCGAATTGTCTTCTTTTAGATATCCAAAAAAGAGACAGCCAGACATAAAAATACTCAAAAGGCTACAACAAAAGGCCATGGCAGGTTAAGATAAGTGTCCGTGCCTTTGTAACCTTTTTGCATGTGATTCCTTCCAGTGATGTATCTTTGCCTAAGATACTACCACAAAAAGTTTTGACCTCAAAAAACTTCATATCTGGAAAAATTTTTTTTTTTTAAAATCCAAAAAAAATTTTTTTTTCTTAGTCAAGTGAACCAATTTGTTTGTATTTCACATATGTTGTAAATATACTCAAGATAATTTATTACTGATATTTTCATGAAATCTTTTCGTGAAGAAAACAAAAATTGATGCTTTTGAATGCTTTTGAATTTTTCGAAAAGTTTATATCAGTGTTACAATAAATGAGGATAGTGATGAAGACGAATAATATTATCATATATCATTAGCATAACATATTTTTTTATTATGTATTCTTATTATTAAACACATAATTTTTTTATGTATTACCATTTTTATGTATTACCAATACGTATATCCATTTTTCAAGAAATTCAAAAGCATCAATTTTTGTTTCCTTCATGAAAAGATTTCATGAAAATATCAATAATAAATTGTCTTGAGTATATTTACAATATATGTGAAATACAAACAAATTGGTTCACTTGATTAAGAAAAAAATTTGTTTTTTTCGGATTTTAGAAAAAAAATTTTTCCCCAGATATTATGAAGTTTTTGAGGTCAAAACTTTTTGTGGTAGTATCTTTAGCAAAGATACATCCCTGGAAGGAACCACACGCAAAAAGTTTGCAAAGGCACGGACACTTATCTTAACCTGTCATGGCTTTTAATAGAGGTTGAATCATTTGTAAAACTTCGAGCAAAAATATATAGTAAAGTAGGTAGAGAAGCTGTAGAAAATATTGTTTTAGAAACTGAAAGAGAAAATCCTAATATATCGCTTCGCGAAATACAGGAAAATTTAGGAATCCCAAAAACAACTGCATTGCGTTGCTTAAAAAAATTACAAAATTAGGATTAGTCACCATCTATACCCAAACGACTTTCAAAGGCGTCTCGAATTTTGTCAGTGGTTTTTGCTCCAGTGCAATGAAGTGGCCAAGATTTGAAGGAACGGGCAGAACGGCAGACGAGGCCCATATATAAGCAGTGATGGAATTTTTAAACGGCATAATAACCACCATTGGGCTCATGGAAATCCTCACGTAACCGATACAGTTAATCTTCAAAGACGATTTGGATTTGGTGTATGGTGTGGTTTTATTGGATACCAAATAATAGGTAATTTGAATACCGAAAATTTTATGGACATTCTACAACAAGAAATAGAGCCCTTTGTAGACAATATGCCTGTAATACAATTTCAAAATTTAATTTACCAACACGATGGCGCCCCAGGTCATACGTCAAATGAAACACGAAATTATTTAAATGCTTAATTTGGGGTGGATTGGATATATATCACTCAGGACTAGTTTACCAATGTCTAGTTAGCTAAGTTAACTAAATTGATAACTGACAATTAAAGAGCTAAGTGGATAAAGGTGTTATGTGACATTTTTAAAAATTTTTTTACACAGACAACTATTTTAACTTATAATCTATCATTTCAATAAGTTTTTGGGATAATAAACCTTTCCTAAATGCGTTTTAATGTTTGAAAAAGGTGTTATGTACACAGGGGTTTTATATAATTTAATGGATAAAGGTGTCATGATCACATACCACCTTTATCCATTACTGTGCGATATTAAATTGTTTTAATCCAAAACACTTTGCTTTTAAAGTTATGTTATATTGACATTAATGTGACAAGTTGTGTAAAGTGTTTCTTACTATTATAGTGAAAATGGCCAGTCGTAGTAAACTGATATTACAAATGGCAAGGAATAAACGATTTCATGAATCATGTAAGATGTTTATAAATTTGCTGATATTTGGAAATAGTGTTTATAGTGTTTTAAGTGTTTTAATCCATATATTCATTTCGTTCAATTTCGAAATGGTATGAGATGGTACAAGAGTCGAGATGGTACTTGAGTATCCAATTGCTGTAAACACATTTATATACAATTCAGCAGAAATCAGTCACATAGTGGCAATTTCTTCCCAGGCAAGTTTTAATAACGTTTTAAAAACAAAACATTATCAATATAAAATGCAATAATAAAATAGGAATTTACCGAAGTATTCTAGCAAATTGGTCTGTAAATCAGAAATACTGGAAAGTGACGCTTTGCGGTGTTGATTTTTGTACAAACATTTTTATGCTGACAAGTAGAAGAGGGCTGGACCGTAGAAATTTTTATGACAAGGGCAAAACTGATATCTGGTATGGCTTCTGCCCACCCAATATTTTGAAAAATGGTTTAAGGAAAATCTGGCGAATTCCGAAATTTTTGCGGCAAAAATAATAAGTATGATAATTACGCCAATCAAGTCAAAGGTCATTTGGGTTTATAAGGTTATCGTTTACGAATTACAGGGTTCGCTATGCTTACATCTATTGGGTAATCTGTGAAAAATCCCTGCCTACCCAATAAAAATGCTGAAATTACGTCCATGGTATTCAAAATTGTTTAATTGAGATCATGAAATGACTCACATTTTTTCCCAAATGTGATGCTGGAAATAATACTAAAGAATACGGAGAAAATTACAAACTAGCTTTCGTACAACAAAAGCGTGACGGAGCAAAAATTACAGAAGATAGAACGATTTGCTTTCTTACTTTAGATCATCAGCAAACCATGCCGCTGCCAAAATTAAGTACATCGAAAGCATTTTACCTTCGTCAAATGTGGTTTTACAACCTTGGCATACATACATTGAGGAATACTGAAAAAAAAAACGTTCTTTTTCACATGGACTGAAGATATGGCCAGCCGTGAAAGCCTAGAAATTGCTAGCTGCTTACACATCTTTTCACAAAGTTACAATGAATATTTCCAAGAAAAGATCGATCACATTATGATATGGCCTGACTCCTGTGGTGGACAAAATAAAAACTTCAATATCATTACACTTTACCAGTTGTTGATTTTAAAGAGATAATTTAAAGTTATCGACCATAAATTTTCGGAGATGGGACATTCATATTTAGATTCAGACAGAGACTTTGGCAGAGTCGAGAAAATTTTAAGGAAACATCAAAACATCTACGTTCCGGACCAGTATCGAGAAATTTTAAGAACTACCAAGGACGCCGTTGTCATAGATATAAAGAATCATTTCAAGGATATTGATGGAATTGCCTCAAAATTCAATTTGTACAACAGGAAGAACAACGAAACGGTTTATTTTCACAACGGTTTAAAATGGACCTATGGGTGCTACTATTACATCACTAGATAAAATGACTCCATTTTACAAAGTCGATATTTTAAAGAAAAGGATTATGCATAAGATAAATTCCGACGTATTGCTCTAACGGTGTTTAATGAAAACAAGGGCAGCCTAAGTGTAGGAAAACTGGCTAATCTTAAAGAACAATTACCATTCATAAATGAAGAATGGCCGTATTATCACAACATACTTGGAAATGACCAAACTGTGGCTCAAAACTGTAGAACTGTCCGACTACCTAAAAATTGTACAATGTTTTAATAATATGTTTAATTTCTTAACACTTTTATTCACTAATTCCTTATTTATTTCAGAGAAACTTATGGACGGATAAAGGTGTTATGTACATTAATTTTTTTAAATTTTCGAAAATAATGACAACTGACAACTTTAGTTATTTGTCTCTGAAAAGTACATCAAATGTCAATATCATCGCAAAATGCAAGCTATATAGTTGTTAGAACAAAAAAGTTCTCGCTTAAAAACTTTCGAGTTAAATTACTCAATAACGTGTTTTTGTGACATAACACCTTTATCCACTTAGCTCTTCAATTAATTTAGCTAACTGGACATTAATGAACAACAAAATAGTTTAGATATTGTTTAATTTTTAGGAAATAATGGTCCTATTTTGTGGCCAACTAGATCTCTTGATATAACCCCTGCCGACTTTGGTTTTGGGGTTGTTTAAAAAGTCTAATAACATAGAAGAATTGGAAAATAAAACATTAGCGCCGTTTCGGACAATGTCATGATTGGAAATGCAACAAATGCTGTAAGGAGAAGGTGTAAAAATTCATGTCAGTGGAAGACAATTCGAACATTTATTGTAGTTTAATTTTTCCTATTTATTTTATATTATAAGAAATGTTGTTGTTAGTTTTAATTAGTTTTCCATGGCCTCCTCACAAATATATTGAATTTTTCGGAAATCAACCACTTCTTCTACATTTAAATATGATATATAATGTAGTTGTGATCGAATAGTGAAATAATTTACAGGCTACATAAGTTATGTCTATATCTCGAAAACTTAGGCATGCATAATTTTCTTCCTATCAACAACGGATTCTACTCAAAAAAATGCCTTAAGAATGTGTTACTCAATTTTCGATTCGACACTTGGCAATTGAGGTATAGAGGTCATTCAAAAATCCCATTTTTCCAATCACGCTCTGTAGCTCGGTATGTTTGTTTCTCGAAAATCAAGCTTAGGACACCTATACTGATTTTTGTCTATCTGCCTCTAATTTGGTCCACCCTGTAAGACTAGCTTGACCTAATAGGCATCAGAATCCGACCATGTTAACTTATAAACACCCGATTTTTCCATACAACTAGTCTTATCTTTGGCATTAAACAAAATATGTGAGAGTTTTGACTGTGATTTAAAACTAATTCTCACTCACAACTAAACTCTTACATATTTTGTGTTTGCTTGTATTCTATTAGTATTTATTCCTAAGTAGCGGAAGACATCGACAAAGTTGGATAAACACAAACAAAAATAAGTTTACTAATTAGTCACACCTTCACCTATACCAATGCATGATATCAGAAACGTATTCAATACAATATTTATTGGAAAAACACTTCACTAACCATTTAAGTCTAATAATTCTATCTGAACACCTTTCATTATAACTACTGTAACATATTATAAAGAAACGGCATTCTTACTCTCAATTAAGCACATAATAGAAATAATTCCTCATTAGATATTAGCGAGGTTGAAGAGTGCACAGAGATTTAAGTGGTCGTGGACACAATCTACACTGTCAATCTTCGATCGGATCCTATTGAAACGACGCGGACTGGCACGTGAGCCATACAATGTCCTCGTGACTGATGCGAATCCTGCAACTGAAGATATGCCGACATTATAGACCATTCAAGCAGCTTGGGTGGCGTGAATGTGCCAAACTCACATATATTAAAAATATGCAATGAATCTTTTATATTAGCCCAGACGACAGAGGAAATTTTACAGTAAAATCTCCAAAAATTTCCGAAATAAATAATTTTTTTTTAATGAGTTCGTGAAAGTGTA
The DNA here is from genome assembly GCA_936432065.2 of Rutpela maculata. Classification (NCBI taxonomy): domain Eukaryota; kingdom Metazoa; phylum Arthropoda; class Insecta; order Coleoptera; family Cerambycidae; genus Rutpela; species Rutpela maculata. The sequence goes on along the minus strand of OW386285.2, from coordinate 25,692,768 downwards.
TAGAATAATATCTTGAAACGTTTACATTCCGCTCGGATGCAGAACATAAAGAGAAAGTGAAACAAAATTATCATCCATTTTTTCAAAATTTTGAAATTAAGTCAGGGTAGGAAAAAATAAAAAATATAGGTGGATAGACCACGTGTTTCTGAAAAAAATGTCCTAATAAAATTTATCGCTAAAGCCACGGTATTCCTGCAAAAAAATAGTGAAATTACTTTGTCACTCTGCGCGGCCAAGCACACGGTTAAATGCATGCCATTGAACCTCTAAATTCAAATTCAAATTATTTATTGGTGTCATTAACATAGTACATGTTTTACACAGATCAATACATAGCACAGAGCTTTGGATAAATATAATTTATAAAAACATATAGTTTATAAAAATTTGGCAAGACAATAACATGCAAAAAATAAATAAACATTAAAATAAGAAACACAGTACATGAAATATCACATAACACATTGCGATGCGTCAATATTTAGATATTTTAAAAACATTTATTAAAAAAAATCTAAAAATCTCTAAAAATTCTTAGCAGTTCTAACTAGTAAAATAAAGCTTCTTTCTCTTTCTGATTACACATTTTTACCATTTTTTTTTTTTTGTGAATAGGAGGATGAATGGTGAGTATGGAGGGAAAATATACAATTATGAACTCATACACAGACACCACACATAGCCGTTGGATCGAAGCAGATCTGCCGCGCCTTCACTCGTAAGAATTTTTACCTGCCTTTACGGTAGTGTATTTATTTCAACTATATCCAATGGATTCCTAATATATTGGAAAAGTTCCAGAATTTATATTCAAAACTATAGAGAGTTATAAGGATAAGATCGTGAAATCGGTATTTCTGAGCATGATGGGATTGATCATATTTTCCAAAAAATGCACGCAAGTAAACAAATTTGTGTTTAAACATTCGTATAAATTTTTCCGAAATTGTGATATTTTATTTTTTCTAATGGGTCAAGTTCTCGGCAAGTTACAGCCTCCAATATACCGGGTGTAAACGAATAGTAGGCCACCCCTAACTTCCTTGTTTTTGAAGATATCGGGTTGAAATTTTGTATGGTGAAATTAGGTAACATTTCCAACTTTTTGAGACATATCCGCCATATTTACCACTTCCGGTTTCACAGAAAATGGCCCCAATAGTCTTTTCTAAATGGAACACCCTGTATGTTTTTACATTTTTGAAATAAAGATCGCATTTTGGATACATTTATACTATTTTGAACAATTTATACAGTGTTGCACGAAAAATAATTAGAATTTTATTTATCAATCTAGATGGCTGCGAATATGTTAAAATTAATTTTGTTCCAATGTAATTCGTATAAAAAATACGAAAACGTCAATATGTCCAATAATACATTATACAGGGTGCTGTAAACTCATTAAAATCACATTTTTTAAAATGACTCATTTGTTTTAAACATTATGATATGGGCCACCCGGATATTCAGAAAGCTCTATTTAGTAGGCGTGAAACGGTACAAAAAGTTCCGTAATGTGTAATCGTTACCGGCAGGAATGACAATTTTTCTTAAGAAATTTATGATTTATATCTAACTTCATTTAAATTTTGATCAACCCTGTATATTTGTGTTAATATTTTATGATATGCCACCCTCCGCAGGAGACAGAATGGACCTCTGGCTCATTCTTGTTGCATATCATAAAATATTAACACAAATATACAGGGTTGATCAAAATTTAAATGAAGTTAGATATAAATCATAAATTTCTTAAGAAAAATAGTTCTATTTTCCGAAACGTCAACTGCCTTCGTTTTAATTTTTCAATTTATCATTTAACAATTTTGTTTCGGTTTATATATTTTTAGGTGTGAGACATTTTGTAATAGAAGTATAAAAACCAGCCTCTGATCCTTTTGGCGCAGAGGTTTATTTTATCAAAATTTTTAAATATTTTTACAGCTGCAAAATACCCAACAAACTAAGAAATCATGAATATGCCACAAATAATAAATTATAAACAATATAAAGGGGATCTTTCGACCAATAGAGAAATCCCAAAAAATTTTTTGATGAGCGGGAAGAGAAATCCGAAAAAAATTTTGATTTCGTTTTCCAAATAAATTGTTTAAATTTGGAGTCTAAAGTTACAAAGCAAGCCAGTAAAACTTCATACAAAAAAATGTACTAACACAATGAAAGTAGCACTGACGTACTGATTGTGGTCAAAATGTACTGATATCAGTACGAATGTACTGACACTGGCAACGCTGCACTGATGTCTGTTTTTCCGGTAGCTGATAGATACATAAACGCAGACTCACGTACCTAAAACCTGTACATATCCTCGAGAATATGTACCGTAAGTGAAGTATGTTTTTCTATTCATATGCATTACATAACCCTCGCGATATGTATTGTATTGTTTGATATGAATTCAGTAACTTCCGATGATTCTAACGCTATATTTGAAGTGGTAAAATTCTAAATATAAGTAATTAAATCTGGTTTCGCATGCTGGAAGGTTGTCAGATTTGTGGCGCCCATATCAAAATAATTCAATACATATCGTAGGGGATATGTATCGCAGCTAACGGGTTAATTCCAATATTTTGAAAAAATAGATAAAAAAAAATTTTTTTCACTTTTTTTATGTTCTGCATCTGAGCGGAATGTAAATTTTTCAGGATATCATTCTATACATTTTCACGAAGTCATAAAAAAAAATTATTCATTTTGCAAGTTTTGGAAGTAAATACCGTCAACGACTGGGCTATACGTTTAACGGCTAAAATTGTTAACGCACATGTGCTCAGGGAGATGAAAACCGCTGAAGCTAGAATGTCAGACTCCCCAAAAATATTGATTAGTTATAGGGGTGATGCTAAAAGTAAACACAAAGTAGAAAATCTCAAGCTTATTGAAAAAATTAGAACATATTAAGAAATTTTTAGCTGCACTAACAATAGTCCTTCCATCCACAAGGTTTTCGTTGACCCATGGAGTGTAAGGAGATTAACTTCAGAAAATTTAATTGGGGACATTCGTAGATCTGGAATCTATGAGGTGGATATTCCGGAAAGGAAGAGGAAGTCCGCCATCTTGTTTTATATGTTAAACCGGATGTGCGCTGTATCTCCGCAGCCGCTGCGCTGTTCCGATTTTAATTTTCTAGTTCGACTACAAATTTTACGTAGAAAAATAAAAGTTATTATGAACTTTTTTGTACTATAACGTAGTAAAAATTGATAAAAAAGAAATAGAAGTTGACAGACAACAATTTTTTAATCACAACTGTCCACCATTTTTCATTGCAATTTTATAAAAATATTTCTTTAATATAAGATGTAGTCCAACATTTTAGCTATAAGATCTAATTTCGTTCACCTCATTATCTATAAAAATAAGAAGAGAGTTCAAATTGTGCCTTCCAAGTGAGTGACGTGTCTTAAATGTTACCATTTAAAAACTCAAAATACCTGGTAAAACTCCATTAAATTTGATAAAGCCTAGGTGAATTGTATCTCAAAAAAATCCGCGTAAATCGATGCATCATAACAAAAGAACAAAGTTAAAATATAATTAATATTTGAAAATAACTAATACAGAGTTATTTAGTGAGCAGTGCTGTGTATAAAGAAATGAAAAGAGCGTAAACAAAAAACGACCCAACGCAGTAAGAAAGCTAAGTACCTATATAGCGACTCACTAACTCACTGGCCTTATCTTATTACTCGGAAGACAGGAGTTTCTGTGGAGATGGAAAAACAAAAAACAAGAAAACAACAAGAAACAAATATATTTATATATACATGAAATTAAATATAGAAATATGTTATAAACAATTTTAATATACGTATATTCCAACAAAAATTTTATTTATTATAGCTTTTGCTATAAATATAGCGACTCACTAACTCACTCGCCTTATCTTATTACTATGGAAGACAGGAGTTTCTGTGGAGATGGAAAAACAAAAAACAAGAAAACAAAAACAAGAAAACAACAAGAAACAAATATATATGAAATTAAATATAAAATATGTTATAAACAATTTTAATATACGTATATTCCAACAAAAATTGTATTTATTATAGCTTTTGCTATATTCCCTTTTGAATTCTAAGAAATTAAAGTATTTAGGCCCCCGAAATAATCAATAAGGTATTGTTCGTAAAGTATGGTCATAAATTTCTTATGTTAAACTTAAAATAATCTTTTTCCGTAATTATTAAAAATTCTCAAAAAAATTTAATATAAATAAAATCCGTAATAATCAAATGCATTACTCTTAAAGTATAGTCATAATATTTGCTTAGATTATCAAGTGAGGTTTCTCAGGTCAAAATTACTCTCGTTGTTAAGTGAAAAATTCTACGTTGTGTGGTACATACTAGCATAACAACAATTAAGTGATGTAGCTAATATTCAAATAATATAGGTGATTAAATCTCTCAGTGCAAAGAAGTGAAAAAGGGGGTGACAAAGACCGTTGTTAAGTGAAAAAATTCTACATAGAGTGGAACATATTAGCATAACATACGTAATAATCAAATGCATTACTCTTAAAGTATGGTCATAATATTTTCTAAGGTAAATCATGAAGTGAGGTTTTTCAGGTCAAAATTGCGCTCTTTGATAAGTGAAAAATTCTACATTAAATTCTACACTAAAAATACGGAGTCCAGGTTACACGTGAAAAACAACAACCGAGAGGATCATGAACAAACGGATATCTGTTCAAATTTTGTCTATGGTGAATATAATTTTTTTTCAATTTATAATAAATTTATATGAAAATTAGAATACAGTTAAAAGATATACAATCTATTCCTGAATCATAACAGATATGAAAAAAAAACTAGTGGAAGCATTATACTCTTCGCCGATTTACTGAGCTCTTTATATAATTGTTACACATTCTATAGGATACTCTTCGCAGTTTTCTTGTAAATAATATTAGTTTTTAGACATTCTAAATTTTGTGATGCCAACTTTGTTGTAAAAAAAAAAAATAAAAGAAAAAAACACCCTACCCTGCCCGGGATTCGAACACAAGACACAGCTTAAGCCATTGGGCCATCACACATCACTATACAAATTGAATGTCTGTAGTCATATATCATTCGAGTATTATGTTTCAACGAATTGATATATTATTATGAAATATATATATATATATATATATATATATATATATATATATATATATATATATATATATATATATATATATATATATATATATATATATATATATATATATATATATATATTAGTAATCTAGTAAATCTATTTAAGTACAAGTGACAAAAATTAAGAAATTTTTTTTTACTATTTAAATGATTTACAACTTTTTTATTTACTGATTGATTTTTTTCTTCCTCTAGCTGACGCTAACTTACTTTCCAAATTTCAATGCAATCGGACTTTTCTTTCTTAAGTTATCGTGCTTACAAGAAACGTGACGGACGGACAGACGGACAGACGGACAGACGGACATTTTGAATGTTGTTCACAATTCGATCACTAACATAATGATATGAAAATTTTTTCTCTGCGAGCGGTATTTACTGATTTAGAAATGTGCCGATCACATACAATATACTCTTCGTTTTTTGCGAAGAGTATAATAATAGAAACATTATTGTAGAAAATTTAGTCAGCTTTAATTTTGCATATAGTCACTTTTTGATTATAGCTAACCGTTTTCGAGATATGAGCGAAAAACCAAAAACCTGGACCTTCTTCGTTCCCCCTGCACCCCCTCTCCGCTTATGTTCGGGGACTTTTGGTATACTTACCTCCTAAATAGTCCAAACACAATTTAAAAATTGGGATCTCGGCAATTTCCTCTAGAAACCATTCATTGACAGGATTATTTGTAAAGGGAAATAAAAAACTGAAGTGACAATCGAAAAATTAGCTTTTCAGTGACTATAGGAAAAGGCATTAATATCAATGAATATTAGATATATGGATAATACGCGCCAGATATTTTGAAAACATACCACCGCGCACCGTATGGATTTCAAAGATCCATACGATGACTACCACGATTATTTTCTCATATCAACTAGTGTTACTTATTTCTTCTTCGGTTCGGTCTAGTGGGTATTCGGAATTTGCGGATGAAAAATTTTGATTTCTCCTAAAAACAATCAAATTTCATTATTGTACAAAATATGTCTTTTTTTGACAAATTGATCCCGCCATTATTACATTTTGTTATTTACTCAAGGTGTGAAGTTAGTAAAACCACAACACTTCAGTTATGTTATAAGACAATTAATTTTCAATTGTTTTATCGCTCCGATTTGATATGCTTTGAATGAAATATTTTACAATAACCAAAATTACTCGTAAAATAATAAAATAAAAACGCTATTATTTAATAACTGACAATTGACAATTTATCTTTTTGCTGACATTAAAAAGATTTATGCAAACTTGTTCGGTAATGAAGCAGCAAACTGATGTCGTTAAACTTTCATGAAAAAAAAACTTGGGTCGTACTCTTTTTTTTATTATACAGACTTTTCAGAAGTAAATAATACAAATCATATTTCAGAAACGAACGGGTGTCGACTTTCTTGTCTGAATGCGCATCTTTTGATGCTTATGTTAGTCTGCGAGTAATGACATAAGCGGCAACTTTTAAAAATGAAACGTTATTCAACGTGAATTTGGTAGGCAAGTAAGTTTTCTTAAAATAAAAAAAAAGTAATTTTGTCATATGTGGATAAAAGAGAAAGTTTGAAGATACAAAAATCGGTGTGTCACTTACACAAAAACAATGTTTTGCTCCAAAGACTAAACCTATCATGCCTTAAGTATTTTTATGTGCTGAAACAGAATTTTTAATTTAAGAAACTTTCTACCGCGTAGATTTCGAGTAAATGTCAAAAATTTTCAAAAAAACGTATTTTGACAATAAAAAAAAAATGGAATTTACTCGAAATCTACGCGGTAGAAAGTTTTTTAAATTAAAAATTCGGTTTGAGCACACAAAAATACTTAAAGCATGATAGGTTTAATCTTTGGAGCATATTTTTTATTTTTTGTAAACCTGTGTTATTATCAACAAAAGGATCCTGTTTTTAATATATAATTTTTGTTCATCTGTGCTTGTCATACTCATCGTCTTGCCATACGATTCTAGTTGGTCTTCGTCTGCTGTATAGCATGTTTGGCGGTAAGACGCCATCAGTCAATGTTGCTTTTTATTCCTTTGTCTCTTTACTTAGAGAAATTAAACTTTTTTTGATCAATACCACAATAAAATTATATTATTTGATCATAAGTAAGGTCTTGTTATACGTTTCTACCCCCAGAGACAATCTGTGGGAATTCCCTCTAAGTTCTATTTGTATAAGTAACAGAAAACTAAGTTAGTTAGTTGATTCAGCTACCGTCCCAGAGATGGCGCGCGGTGTCGACATCTAGAGCTACTGACATATATCTGGAACATTATAAAATGTGACAAAAAGATCCAAAATCAATTACCTAGGAGTATAAATAGAAAGCGAGCGAGCACGGAGGACAGTATAGTTCAGTAGAGAGTACAGTACAATTCAGAAGGCAGTACAGTTCAGTAGATAGTGCAGTTCAGTTCAGTTAGTCAGATCAAATGTAGAAGTGAAGTGACTGAATTATTGAATTATAATACCCTGTGTTATATTAGTGGATTCCGGATCCACGATACAGGGTGTTTACGTAACAGTATTCATCATTTCCAGTTTTACCGGGAATAATAAATAGCATGTCAGATTTTAATCACTACACACTATATATTTTTACGGAGTTGGATAGATTATTGTCTGAGTTCGACACTGTGGCATACTTCAGTATTTGGCTTTTGTTTTTCTTTATCTGCGGTGCCTATATTATTAAATGCAGAAATCCCGGTAGGCTTTTAAAAATTTTAAACATTCATTCCAAATGATACTCCATTGCTTCTTTATTGAGCGTTATGAAATGTGGCGTACCGCAAGAGTCTATTTTGGAACCGCTGTTATTTATATTACTGCTGATTTCTCTAGTATCTTCAAACCTATAGTTTGCACTTATGGCTGACGATACTCAGATTTATAGTACCTTTGATTCATCACAGATTATACAGTCCATTGAAAACATAAACCAAGATATTAGCAACCTTGTAAATTATTCTTGTTGACATTATTTAAAAGTGAATTCAGCTAAATCTGCTGTTATCATCATTGAAAAGGAAAGAAGTAAGCAGTTTATTAAGGATAACACCAATATTCTCGTAGAAGATTAGAAACTCGCATTCATAGATAATATAAAAAATTTGTATCCATTTAAAAAAAAACCTTACTGTGCATTAAAAAAAAATCTTGTCCTTCCAGTTTGACTGAGAATCTACGAACTCTTCTAAGTGAATCTCTAGTCCTATCTTTTTTTAACTATGGCGATATTGTATATAACACTTGCTTCGACTAAATAAATACATATAAAATTCAAAAGATTCAAAAAAATGATTATGTATCTCAGAAGTTAAAAACACTTGGATGGTTAAATATGGCCCCAAGACGCAAACTATATCTTTTATCCATAAATTCATAGCACCAGCTAATCTTTTATACTCAAAATAACTTTTAATTCCAAATCCTCCATTCACCAGCAAAATCTAAGGGAATTTAACACAGATAACACTGGTCTACAAAAAAAAGTCTTATCTTAAGGCTCCCATATAACTGTTAAGAAGTATCTTGCGCTGAAGCCAATTTTGGGGGGGGGGGGGAAATTCTACCGTCTCATTTTTTCTCTACCACCCCATAAAAAGGGCAAAAATAAAGGTCTTGTCCTAAGGTTCTGATCTAACTTTTCCGAAATATTTTGATGCGCTGAAGCCAATTTTAGACAAAAAAAAAATATATCATGTCAGTTTCCCTCTCGATTTCCCTCTATCACCCCCTTTTATCCCCTAAAATAGGCAAAATTGAGGTCTTGTTTGTCCCAAGGTTCTGATCTAACTTTTTCAACGCGCTGAAACCATTTTTGGACAAAATATTTTTTTCTACCTTGTCAGTTTCCCTCTACCACCCCTTTTGTCCCCTAAAAAAGGGCAAAAAAAAGGTCTTGTCCGAAGGTTCTGTCCTAATTTTTCTGAAGTATTTTGACGCCCCTAATTTTTTTTGTCCAAAATTAATTTCAGCGCATCAAATTACTTCAGAAAGGTTAGATGAGAACCTTAGGACAAGACTTTTTTTTGTCCTTTTAGGGGATGAAGGGGGTGATAGAGGGAAACTGAGCCGGTAGAAAAATTTTTTTGTCCAAAATTAGCGTCAGCACGTCAAAATACTTTAGAAAAGATTAGAACAAGACATTTTTTTAGTAGACCTGTGTAATTTAACAATTTCTTATCACACAACAGCTTTTTAAAAAAATCCTTTACATACTCCGCATCAACATTATATAATTCCATTCCTGTTAGCATTACCCAAGTTTCAGCAAAATCCTTCAAATTTAGTTATAAAAGATATCTTCAAAATCAAACAAAGATTCAGAAACAAAAATCTTCATAAAATAACTTAATGCACATTATTTTCTGTGTATTTAAAAATGTATTTAATTTTATTTTATTTCTATCTAGCATACATTCTCTGTAGATATTTTTTCTGTTAATTTTTATGATTATTTGAGCAGCTTCTTGACTCAACTTCCTACTATGCATATTTCCAATAAAGGCACATTACTATTATTTTTATCGATATTATTATTATTTAAATGGTCCTTAAATACGTAATTATGAAAGAGAATCTGGTAGTGCATTCGAAACTAGACATAGAGAACACTAATTTAACAATAATGAATCAACTTTTACAAACCATACTTTAGAATCGAGTAATAATTTTCTAAAATTAGAATATAATACACATACAGAAATAATTACGTATATTAGAGACAATACAAACACATAAAACTTAAATTTCTTACCATTATCCTTATTAAACATCATTCATAGAAAGTTCTATTACCGTAAATATTATTGGTCATACTGTAGTTTCTCATAAATATTGTAATTAATTAGTGATAAGAACAAAGTAAAATTTTTTCGAAATATTTATTTCTACAATAACCATGACAGCAACATTAAATATTTATATTGGAACTCGCGGTATATGGCAAACACAGAAAGTATTATTTTTCTGAATAAAAATTATAAAAATTATTGCTAAATTAACATAGCAAGAATATGTAAATATATTTAACCAGAGAAAAATCATAGTGTATTAAAAATATTCGCACCAACTCAATGTGTTCCTTGATTTTGTTTTTACTATAGTATAAATAGCAAAACCGATACGAGACACAATTCATTCACATATAATTGATTCCTTCGAAAAGTAATTTCCAAAAGTCAACATCGCGTAGGAATCGACATCAAAATTAGGTAACCAAATGTGCTGGTTCATCCCCGACCTATAATAACGCTAGCACCAAAACAAAAGATTCGTTACAGATCCCGAAGAACAACTGTGAAATAGTAGTTTGAATTGAAGAACACCCACGTTACACGTAGAGTACCTCTTCTAAAAATGCCGGCGTGACTTGAAAGAAATAATTTGATTGATAAAACTTTATTACCAGCCCTTTTTATTAACCTGTTCCACTTAAATTTACTCTCTATCGAAATGGAAAGGGTTTGTTTTTATCAAGGTTCTTGTTTTCCACGCTTTTAACTTTTCAGAATATCGGTTACGTTCAAAAGACAAACAGGTATCAAATTAATCTTTGAAACTAAATTCGCGCAATTGTATACAAAAACAATAGCAAGCTGTAGCTTGGCAAAAAGCATAACCAACTCGGATTTCAAGTCCGGTTTTTGTTTCTTTATTTTTGCAAACAATCTTATGAAATTCCATTATCACGTTCTGTATTAATGCAGTTTATGTCATAAATAACGATTTGTGTGGAACACATGTAAGAATTGATATCATTATCTGGGAAATTATGTTAAACGTTATTTTTGATTCATAATAAATCGTATATTATGAAGAACTGTATCGTGTGAAATAAAACGAATAAGAAATTATTCTATATTCCAATCAGTCTTAGCAAATAATTTAATCAAAGAATCACAAAATAATTATTTTCTATATTGGAACTTATTACAATAAATTTATATATTTAGGACATTTTAAGCACAATTTGTGAAAAATCTACGCGCTAAATATTTATTTTTATAACTATCTCAATTTTATCACATCGAAAAACATTAGAAATGATGTGTTGCATGCTTAAGATAAAAACCCTTTTTTAAATTTTCGATTGCCAATAAATTTGGGTATGTATAGGATCAAGCAGTTTTTACATTACTGAAGGGGTAGTGGGGGTGGCAGGGGTTGAATGATTCAACTTTGGGTAATATCGACATCATCATATACTCATAACCTTACAATATAAATAAAATAAATTTGTTGGCCATTAAATGTCAATCGATATAGAAAAATGCAGTTTTTACCTTTGTAAGGAGATAGTGAGAGTTGGTAAGGAGGTGGAAGAATCAAACTTTGCTAATGTCAACACCATCAAGTAACTTTACAAAATCCGCTAGCTGTGCCCGCGACTACGATCGCGTGGAATTTTGAAATTAACTAAAAAGCTTCTTTGTAAACGACGTTTGAGGTAGTATCACCATCTGGAATATTTCAGAAAGCTCACAAATTTTTTGAAATGTTCCAGAATAGTCTCCAATATTCTGGAATATTGCAGAAGTTTAATGATGAAAGTTTATGTCGTGCAAATACGCTTAGAGATCAAACTGTATCTCCTGTTCAACAGGAGATACAGACAGGCAAACAGACAATTCCAAAAACTATCTTAATGTATTCTAGTACTCATCTTACATCCCCCCCGATCAATTTTTTGCAAATATTTTCAATGTACAGACACGCCAACAAATTTATTATATATATAGATTAACTGGCGATATATGAAGGAAAATGTTACTTTTGCCCTTTTTAGTGGATAAACAGGGGTGTGTCCAAAATTGGCTTTAGAAATGTCGGATCAGAACCTTGAGGCAAACCCTCTACAAGCGTTATTTTTAAACTTAGAAATCACAGAACAACATTGCAGCAACTCAGAGGATAAGTGGTCAATATGTTTGGATCGTGAAGTAATATTCCGAGAAATTTTGTTTCCATCTGTAAAATTATCAGGTGATTATTATTGAAACTTAAATTAAAATCTACATGTTATTGTTTTCTTTTAGAGTTGATAAAAGCTGTTTTCTCATAATTTATGATGAGGCCATTTTTAAAACACCAATTGTCAAACAGCAGTAAAATATCACTGACTTTATCTTTTAATTTCGCGGATACTATAAATGATGTATTATCCACGTACATATAAACTCTTACGGACTCAAAATATTGCGGTAGATCATTGACAAATAACAGGAATAACAGAAGACCAGGAACACTGTCTGTGGGGCTCCAATGTTCACATTATGTTTCTCTAACGACTTCCTTTCGATTTCCGCAAGAAGCTTTCTATTTGTTAAATAAGAAACTATGCCATCATGTAGGACACCGCGTATTCGTAAATTGAAGAGCTTGTTGCTAACAAAGAGTATATCCGGGGTATCAAAGGCATTGGAGAGATGAAAGAATACCCTATTACATAGTTTTCTGTATCAATCTCGTCGCAAATATTTTGTACCAACTCAGTTGCAGCTGTTACGATAGAGAACGCATTCCTAAATTCGTCCTGTGATGAATTTAATAGATTCTTATTATTTAGAAAGCCTATAGGTCTACCACAATTTTTCTATGATTTTTGAAAACACATAGTTAAAGATGCCTGTAATTTTACATAACATTTATTTCATTTCTTGAATACAGAAATTATGAGAACTGTTTTTAGCTTCTCTAGGGAATTGCCTAACAGAATTGATTGGTTTATTATATTAGCAAAATAGACTGAAAATTCAAGCCTACACTGCTTAATTAACTTTGTAGGAGCTCATTCTCTTCAGTGGATTTTTTATTAGGAAGCCCTATAACTATGTCACTTATTTCCTCTGGTGGGACTGGATTGAAGAATATCGTATCGCTATTTATATTTGAGTGCGTACATTCATCGGACCTTCATTAAAATGCTCAGATAATTTTTTTCTTTCTATTGAGTCGCATCATGCTCAAGCAAAAATACTGGACAATTTACTAGGGTCCGTTATAATGATATTTTTATAATTTAGAGAAATTTTGTCATGCATTTTAGGGCTGTTTAAATTTATTGTTTGTTTAAATCTTCATTATACATGATTTTTTTAAATCTATTTAATTTCTTTATGTTTTGTTATTCATCCTAAAGTTCAGGAGGGAATTTAAATTTTTTTTGAGTTTTATTTGGCTGTAGTGCGGATTTAATATATATTTTAGAAAATTAGAGCTCAAAGCAGTGACTAAACTAAGTCCAGAATTATTCAAGTATTCATCATCATTTATATTATTTGCATGAAATAAAATTTCCGGTATATGTCCGTAAAATTAAAATTTTTTTATTGAGTTTTCGTTGAACGATCTGGGAGTGCTTAAGTAGTCTTATAGTTGTTTTTTGCAATATATGTATTAAGAAAAAAGTTATAACCAAAATAATAAATATTTTTCTATCAGAACTCTCTCTTTTGAATACGGCTTTAATATATCCCATGTTTTATTATATTCATTCCTTATTTATTTGGTAAAAATTTATTTTAAATAGCCAACACTTTGAATGTCCTAAGACATTCAAAGTGCGAATCGCCGCGTGGCAATTGAAGGGCTGGACGGAGCGAGGTTGAGTTGGACTAAAAAAAAAAAATAAAATATAAACACAGTCTCCTTTTGCGAGATGGGTGAATTAAATAGTGTATTTAAGATAAAATATGTAAAAAGTAAACTTTAAATTACTGGTATATGACAAAAGACGATAGTGTGAATAAAATATCACACTGTATATGGTTCGTTCGCACGGGAAAATCACTAACTAAAGCCCGTTTGAAATGTTTGTTCTTCTAAGCATTTTGATGTTCAGTGAAAAATTGTGATTGGCAATGGATAATGGATAATTTAGAGAGACACTACCCTTTGCATAATAATGTACTATTTTGCACAATGAACGTATTATTATTATTATTATTTTTTTCTTCGCGTGAGCGATGCTGGCCGGCAGCCACTACCCACTCTGTAGGGAAAGTGACTATTGGGTCCGGGAATCGTGTGCCCTGAGTAGACGTAACGAACCGAGGATGACAGCTTTCTGCATTCTGCCGGCTCAGATCTTTGCCGAGTTTCGGCATGCCGGTATGATCTTCAGTTCCGAAAGCAGTGTGTGTCTCACTCCACCGAGGGCTCCTATGATCAGTACCACCAACTTAACAGTATAGTTCTGTGGAGTTCGAAGAGCAAATCTCGATATTTTCTCCGTTTTTCCTCCTCCTTCAACACAATGTTATTCTCCGCGGGAGCCGAGAACTATACAACATACATTGTTTTGAGTTAGTGATCGAGGAGGACTGCGTTAGGCTTATTGGTTTGAATTTGTCTGATGGTGGGAAACGAGTAGTTCCAATAAATTAGACACTTCTCATTTCCCACAACGGGCTCAGTATCCCCCGGGAAGTAAGGCAGCACTGGTCTTTCGTCTAACCCATACAAGTGTTTTAAATGGAAATAAAGCACTTGCAATGCTCCGTCGTGCCTTTGGATATAGGCGGAGACTGTAAGCAGACAGTAAGTGCATTAGAGTCTCTGGTGCCCTCCGGCAAGCCCTGCAGCTGACATCAGGTACCTCTATACCCATGACACGACTACGACAGACGAGGGTGTTGAATGCCCCATCCTGGCAAGCCGTTATGAATCCCTTGGTGTCAAGCTTCAGCCCGGCTGACCTTAAGAAGTCAAAAGTGAGCATTTAGGATAAGCCAAGGTTTTCTATACTTTTATAGAAGACTCCATGCATTGGCTTATCCGTGTGAAACTGCAGAAAGATGTTGTATTCTGCAGCTTTAATTTGGGCTTTTCGTCAAGCAGATTCCAACTCGGTGACAGAGTCGCGATTTGCCTGCTCGACGTCGAAACAGAGACCAAGTTCATCGGCTGCTCTCTCTGCTGCCTTAAACAAAAAGGCTCCTGCCACTGCATTTTCATGGTCCCGGACCATGCAGAGGAGGGGATCCGGAATCTTGATGACCTTACAGGCTCCATCCAGAACTATCCTATTATGGAGACCTCCAAGCGAGTCCACGGCCAAGAGTATTATATAATGTTATTATTATTAATTACATATTCTCATGTTTTTTACAGGTAGCTCCAGAAGTTTCTGAAATGACTGCTAATCAATCAAGTGTCGGCTATTGTCAAATCTCTATTCAAGTCATCGCTAACATGAAAACATTGTAATAATTTCTACTAATAATTGGAATTAGCATGTGGTAGACTTTATTATAAAATCATGCATGCATGTTTCCGCATTTCAAATATCACCTGGAAGCTTTTAGAAAAATCCACCACTTGGCGCACATGTCGCTTTAAAAATACTTGCTTTGAAAATCATACCACGACTAAACCTAGTATTATATCATCGACATCAAATGGAATTCTACAAAATTGGAATCGACAAAAAATGAAATTGTAAATAATAAAATTATAGAAAGCGTAAATTTCATAATCGGCCTATTATATATAGATTTACACAGAAAAGATTTAAGTACGCGCTAAGTATAATATTGAAATGCCACGACAAGATATAAAATCAAAAGTGGAAGAGCTTTATCAATACAATTACAAATGATTTATTTAAAAGGTTGTCGCTTTTCACCTTAAAGCAGCCGTCACTAAGCGGTTTATCACCAGGAAGAATCGTAACTCGAATTCCTATGAAGAGGTGTCAATTATACATTCCAGATGATATTAGCAACAAAAAGTAATGACGTGCATATTTTATGAAATATCCAGCATAGATTATTAAGCTTTCTTAATACGATTATTATTAATGTGGATATAGTAAATAAATCAGTTATAGCGCAAAGGGACAATCTTAAAAAGTAGGAGAAAGTGTCGTATTTTGGTGAAATCTAATACACGAATTTTGACAACGTTATTTTTTCAGGGTATAACAAATTAGAGTTGCACAGGACAGTGGATGGTTTGGCTGAAATGCGTAATTTATAATAAATTTATATATATATATATTTGTATTATGTATTTGCCCGCTGAGTAGTTGTTTCCTTCAAATCCGATTTCATATATATATATATATATATATATATATATATATATATATATATATATATATATCTATATATATATATATATATATATATATATATATATATCTATATATATATATATATATATATATATATATATATATATCTATATATATATATATATATATATATATATATCTATATATATATATATATATATATATATCTATATATATATATATATATATATATATATATATATATATATATATATATATTACAATTGACACATTTATCAATTTATTTGAGGATTATAACGTTTTCCCATTTTTAGAAAATATTCAATTATGATTTACTATTTCTCCAAGAAACAGGATATTTTATAAGACAAAGTATGGTGTTTATTTTTTAAACACGTCCGTTATAAACACTATTTTAACATTAAAATGACAATTAGTCATATGATCTTTTCGTGTACCACAAATATGAAAATTTTTATTTGGATATACCGGGTGACAACGAAATCGTTTTACAAGGCGCTATTTAATTGCCTTTAAAGGTAGAAGCTTGAAATTAGGTTTGTAGATATTGCTCGTTGGGGCTCATATGTTCCCATGAAAAAAGACTTCCGGTTTTTCCGGAAGTTGGTCTAAGTCAAGAATTTTAAATGGAACTCTGTATATTTTTTTATACAGTTGTACAGAGCCCTAGAATTCCCTTTTCACGACATATCACATGGTGCTATTTTTTTTTTCAAAATGCAGGAGCAATTTTGTTCTAAATGTAATATGGCGGCAGTCTGGCGTTATTGATGAAACTGATGCCAAACATCTTGTTAAGATAATAAACAAAATGTGTCTTTTTATTGGTTTTTAATTGAATTTGACAAAGTTTTAATTTGTCACAAAATGGGATACATTTTAGGTATTGTTTAAAATGTCAATAATTTTCATAAATTTTCTCGATAATTTTGAATGAGAACCACTACCTATTAAATGCTAACATTAAAGTGTGTCTTATAACCTACTTAAAAATTTACAATACAATGCTATTTGGTTTTTGGTTTTAGTTTTTAAAGATGTTTTTATTTCAAACGATAATATTAGCTTAATGAACTAATTACCTAAGTAAATATATAAAACAAACATTAAATTGATGAAAAAAGATATTCAATTAAATGTTTTATTCATTGGCCGCCTTGTTTTCGACACAATCTGATTCTCCTAACATTTTCTCTGAGCAGGTTTTGTAAATGCTCTCGAGAGATGCCTTCATTACCCCTTCTAATCCTGTTTTCCAAGATTTCTAATGTTGGCGGAGGAGTTCAATAGGCTTTTTCTTTCTTCCTATATTGAAAAATCCAGCGGGGTCAAGTCAGGTGATCTTGCTAGCCACCGGATTGGTCCATTGGTTCCCAACCAGTTTTCACCAAGCCGCCCATTAAAATAATTTATAACAATTCTTGAATTATGAGCTGGTGCGC
The DNA here is from genome assembly GCA_936432065.2 of Rutpela maculata. Classification (NCBI taxonomy): domain Eukaryota; kingdom Metazoa; phylum Arthropoda; class Insecta; order Coleoptera; family Cerambycidae; genus Rutpela; species Rutpela maculata. The sequence continues at coordinate 25,675,075 of OW386285.2, read as the reverse complement.
CATCTTGTTGGAAAATTAGATTTTCATTTTCCTGCAAGTTATTTATAAAAGGATCTATTTGATTTTGAAGAAATTCCAAATACCTCCATTTAATGGTCGATAGAAAAATATGGGACCCAACTAAACGTTTACTCCAAAACGTTCCTGAAAAAACACCTTCTCTTACTAATTTCTGATTTTCGACAGCCCAATAATGAGTATTGTTTCAGTTAAACATTCCTAGATTGGTGAACCTGGATTCATCGGTAATAATATTATTATGATGGAATACTCGATTTAAGTTTAATTTACCTAAAATCCAGTTACAGTAATTAAGTCTTCTTCGGAAATCATTTTCATATAGGTGATGGTAAATTTGGTAGTTAAATGATTTAAATCCGTGTTTCTTTAAAATTTTCCTGGCACTTTCGCGGGAAGTATTGCATTGCATTTTGTGGTTACTTTATTGTATGTTAGTATAATCAGAAGTAAGGTCAACAATATACATAGAGAATAGGTTTTTATGTTAAATAGATATTAGTTGTATGATAAATAAAATGTTTATCTTCGATAAGAATAAATTTGTACAACCTTTCGTGGGTGGATATTAATTATACTTGGAAGACAGAACAGATGGCATAATGCTGTCAATTGTCCCATATAGCAAAGACAGACCAACTAGATAATTCATGTGTCGCAAAACGTTTATCAAGACGTTATGATTAAGGAGAATAAATTATCGTTTTTCTCAATATCATTTAATTTTGAACTAATGTTTTCTTAAAATGTTTTAAAATGTTTTCTTAACCGCTTCTCAAGTCACCGAAGTATCTCCTTGAAAATCCAGAATGATTTTGAATAATTTTTGATATCTTTACAAAATTTAATAAAAGTACAGATAGTGAATGTCAAATGTTATTCCCACTTATTTATGCGATGCAAAAATTTCTTTTTAGGCAGTTTTTATTGTCTCAAGTTTAACTAAATTGAGAATGACGTAAATAAAACAATAAAATAAATCGAATTGATCCGTAAGTATAATTTGATCACAATTCGATTCTGTCATATTTATATGGATTTAATTACTTTCGATGGGTTTTCACTACATCTTCTACAGTTCTTGCTAGGTGTCTAGAATATTTGATCTTGCGGTTGTTTAGATCTTTTGCGCACAATGCTACGGTAATTAATTTCTTTTGTTGTGTCTTTACACTGGGTGATTTACCGGACGTCATTGTATATATTTTTTTTGGTTGAGAAAACGTTGTAGTTTCAACAAATGACCAATATTTTAATTACATTTAAACTAAGTTTGACTGACTATTCGAGTATTGGAAACGAATCGTCATTAAAGGTGCTCCCAAAAATAAGTAGCCAGGCTCTATTTTACTTGCCATCTAAAGGTTATCGCAAAATTTTTATCTCGATCGTAACAATAATATGTATAACAACACTTGCATGCTACTTGTCTAATGATGCCTCAATTCAGTAATTAAGTATTGCAGAATTAATCTCTTGAATTTTGATAAGAAATGTAAGTGTGTTTTAAATCATATTGTTTTATCTTTGGATATTGGGCTGTATCTCATACTGTATATTCTTTTATTACTTTTGATGGTACTATAATTCTGAAATATTTAACTTGTGTAATTTCGTCAAATTTCTATACTGTGTGTAATTTCCAAATTATTTGAAAAAATTATTTACGACAGAATTGTTTCATTTACAAAAAGATTTAGTATTCTTACGGCCTGGCCTGGTTTACTGCTGGAAAATCGACAGAAATTTGTTACTTGCTAGACCATGTAGATAGTGGCAAAGTTGTGATCTCGAGAATGTTCGATTTAACAAAAGCTTTCGATAGAGTAAGTAATTCTTTCCTAGAGCAAAAACTATATAGTATTGGAATAAGAGGGGATTATTATCATGGATTAGCTACATGAAAGGTAGGACCTTAAAAGTACGACTTAGCGACGTATATTCAGATACTCAGGACGTCATGTTTAGAGTACCTCAAGGCTCTGTGTTAGGCCCTCTACTTTTCATATTATATATAAATAATCTCCCGAAGGACCTAACAACTGATCATTTGACAATGTTTGCTGATGATATTACAGCGGATTCAATAGAGCAGCTATATTCACTCGTTATCGCTTCTTGGGATCAGATAGACAAACGAATTTTGAATGTGAATAAGACAACTATTATGAACTTTACTTTGCAAAAACAATTGCCGCATTGTTTAATGTTGCACGACAGTATCATTTTATCAGAAAATGCAAAACTGCTTGGTATTCACCTAGATAGCAAATTGCTGTGGAGCAAACATATCGATCATGTGTGCTCACAGCTTAACAAGGCCTATTTTGCTATATTACAATTGAAAAGTATACTTAATGAAACGGGGTAATTGAATGTATACTACGCTCTTGCCTATTCACGTATCTCCCTCAATTTCATCGCCTGGGGTAATTCGAAAGATAGATCTAGAGTATTCATTGGCCAAAGAAGACTTATTAGGCTTATATTTAGAATGGGATACAACGAGAGCTTCGCAGAGATGTTTAAAACGAAGAAAATCCTGAGTGTACCACGTATATTAATTTTAAAATGTTTGACATACACTAAGAGAAATACAGCATTATTCACTCAAAGAAAAGATTGTCATTCATATGGTACTAGACATAGAGATCTATTTAGTATACCATTACACCACACTGCCAATTATTATAACCATTCTCCATAAAACAATTGCATTTTGCTTATTAATAGTCTCTCTGAAGAAATAAGAAATATGCAAAACTACAAAAAATACAAAACTATGGTTAAAGACATTCTACTTAGAGGTGGTTTCTATAGTATACAGAACTTGTTAAATAGAGAATTTGTGGCCTTACAGGACTTTAAATTAAATATGTGATATATACTTTTGTACATAATTTTAATGTTCTTTATTATATTTATCTTTACTTGTGGGTACATTATATTAATCTCTTTATTTCGTGTAGATATTTTACTCAATATTCATATAATGTATATTTAAATTATATTATACATTACTGTTATTTTATGAATGATGTGCCATACATACATTTGTATCTGAAATGGTAAATAAAATATTATTATTATTACTATTTACATTAATCAAGTGTACCAATAAAGTTGCAACTTTAAATCTAACATTTCATAACAGTTATTTACGATATAAGTATCGTAAACTTTCAAATTACGATATGCGATGGGATATTTTACGATACGAATGTCGTACAATGTTCTATCTACTATCAATACTTCTCATGATGTTATAAAAAAGTTTATAACTTGTAATTACAACAATTTTAAGACGACAAATAATAAACCAGTAGTTTCTGGAAGTATTTATCATGTTTATATCGCTAGCTGTTATTGTGGTGTCGATAAAAGTTCTGACATAGAATTGGCAGCAAATGCAGCCATCGAATCATCGTTACCTGACAAATTTCGAGATAGGTACGAAATTTAGTATAGACGATTGGAGGAGTGGTGCAATTTGAAGAAAATAAGTGGCGTATCGGAAAAAGTTTTGCTAACTTACTTCTCCTGTAAATTTGAAAAAAAACCATCGTCATTGTGGACACACTATTCCATGCTAAGGTCGACTACAAAGATGTAGTAATCAATGTTTACAATAAATAAAGTCTAATTTTTATTCTTTTCAATTAATAAATATTTAAAATATAATTAATAATTGTAATAAATGAGTTCTAATTTAATTCCTACTTGAATTAATGTCTAATTGCTAGGTTTTTTATATATTTTTACCCCACTAGTTCGGTAAAGTGACATTTTACCGAACTAGTGCGGTAATGTATGTCATTATGACATTCAAGTGAATATTGTAATGTTTGACTTTACATATTGATAGTACATAAAATATTATTAAATGCTTTATCTCCATGTAATATGCCCCAACAGATCTCAAGCTATCCAGTAGAATTCTTAAATAAATCCTGGCATTTTCAATAACAATATAAAAAATATATTTGAGATTATTCTTACAGAGACATTGTCAAGTTATCTAGAACACAAATCACTCCTCAGTTCCTACCAGTCTGGTTTCCGCTCTGGACGTTCAACCACGCAAGCGTAAGCGGTTGCAAAGATTGTGAGCGACATAGTAGAGGATCTTGAGGAGGGTCATCATACAACAGGCGTGTTGTAATTGGAAATGGAAAGTTAGGGTGCCTAAATATTAGCCATAGCGTACTTCAGGGCTCTGTCTTAGGACCACTGTTATTTTTAGTCCATATGAATGACTTTCCTCAATTTATGTTGCCTAGCAAATCAATATTGTTCGCTGATTATACTACTTTTTTGTGTTCTGACCATAACATTGCCAATCTGCTCCATAGAACTTCAGGCAAAAAAACTTGTTCACCTTTAACAAACTTATACATAACCAAGAGAACACTCAGAAACTTATAATATCTTCTAATAAAAATGTATATGTAATAAACTTCTAGGTATATATCTAGCTGATAACTTTACCTGGGTAAACTATATTGATCTAAGAAGAGTCACGAGGGCACGATCTTTTTTATTAGTAAATTAAAATGCATTCTCGAATTCAACATCATAAAAATACTTACTTTTCTCATTTCCATTCTAGATTTTCCTACGCAGGGGTCTTATAGGGTAACTTCCACCATGAATCAAACATTTTTCGACAACAAAAGAAGGTTATAAGAGTACTCGGAAATAGTAAGTTTACGGAATATTGTCAACCCATTTTCATTAAACTGGGCATTCCTTCCTTCACTTTTTATTTGCTGCAGCCTTATCGAGATTCATAGAAGCGCGTGTTCAGTCTATCAACTCAATCTGGTTACCATAAGCACAACGCACGTGCCCCTGGAGTTTTTAGAGTGTCTTGCAAAGCACCAAAAGTTTAATTTATATAATTACACAGCCAAACAAACAAAAAAAGTTGTCTGGCCTGCAGACCAGAGGATTGGGGGTGAAAAACGAGCCAATCTAACAATTCTGACTTCAGATTCGTTTTCAGCGGATCCAAATACATAAGGATACACTGATCTGCTCCGCCGGACCCCCTTTTTTTTTGGGAGTGTATTTTTGGGGTTGGGGGTGAAAAAACGAGCCAATCTAACAATTCTAACTTCGAATTCGGTTTCAGCGGGTCCAAATACATAAGAATACTCTAGCATGGTTCGCAGGCCAAACCACTTTTTTGTTTGTTTTGGGGGTGATTTTTGGGGTTAGGAGTGAAAAAAGAGCCGGTTTGACTTCGGAGCGAATCTGACTTCGAATTCTGTTTCAGAGGGTCCAGATACATAAGGATACACTGGTATGGTTCGCAGGCCAGACCACTTTTTTGAGGGGGGGTGTTTTTTTAGGGTTAGGGGTGAAAAGCGAGCCAATTTGATTGACTTCGGATTCGGCTCCAGCGGGTCCGGTTTGGTCAGCAGGCTAGACCACTTATTTTTTTGTGTGTGGCTGTGTTATTTACCATCTCATATTACAGCTAAACTTATTGTTTTTCGAAAAGGATGTAAATAGTTTCATTCTAAAGTACTGTTTTTACTCAGTTGATGAATTGTTCAGGACCTATGTGCCTATGGCACCAAACTACATTAGGTGTTTATATGCTCATATTTACAGAGTACTCTGATATTCTCCATATTTTTGCTTTTTAGTCCAATCAATAAACGAGGTGTAGAGTGCGTGAGCAGGGACTTAAGCGATTCCTTTAGAAAGTTGTTCAGGGTGCTTAAGGAGTGAACATACTGAAAGTCCTGACGTCTAGGAGGTGAGCCGGAGGGGGCACAAAGAAAGTCCCACTTTTGATTTCTTCGCTTATATCTCGAAAACGGTGCATCGCAGGGAAAAATTTTCTTATAGCAAATGGAAGCTCATGAAATTCTCTACAATTTTTGTTTTATATATTTTTTTCAGCTATACGCTCCGGAAAAGTGAATATTTTCGAAAAAAGATTTTTATTGAGAAATATAAAATTCTATTTTAAAGATGGTAAAAAAAAGTATTACCTCCGGTGCTTGTAATTGGCAGCAGGGTGTCTTCGACATGTTTCCACCCCCCACTCTTGAGAGGGCAGCTCATTCCCGAGCCACTGCTGCACTTAGTGGTAGGTGCGCCGGGAATGCTGTTTAGCTGCGCTGCTATTGCCACTGAACTTATGAACAACTGGAAGCAGTACTGGTTGAGGGAGGTCTTGCTGGTGCCCCATACCATTTGAGGAAGCAAATCTTCCCAGCCTCTTTAACCTCGCCTTGAGTGGAGGAGGGGTTGTAAAAGATCACTGCCGCTTCCTTGATGATTTCTGACTAAAGTACAATTTTGAGAAGCCGACCTTGCTTTTCCTTAAAGTTGAAAAGGTAAAAATCTGTTATTCGAAAATTTTCACTTCCCCGGAGTGTAGCTCGAAAACGGTTGCGAATTCGAAAAAAGTATATAAAATGAAAGTTGTAGAGAATTTCATGAGCTTTCATTTTGTATAAGAAAATTTTTCCCTACGACGCACCATTTTAGAGATATGAGCGAAAAAACAAAAGTGGGACTTTCTTTGTGCCCCCCCTCCGGCTCACCCCCTAGACGTCAGGACTTTCAGTATGTTCACTCCCTAAACACCCTGAACAACTTTCTAAAGTAATCTCTCACGCACTCTACACCACCCTTTAAGTCATTCGTTAACTGGACTATTTATACTTATTATATTGTGTGATAATATGAAATGTTATATACAGGGAGATCGAGAAAAAACATTCAAATTATAATTTGAATTTATTTTATTTTATAAATCTACTGCTTGCCAGCTACTTCTCTGATTTGCTGTAAATGTTCAATTATTATGTTCATGTAGTGGTGAAAATAAAGACTATAGATATTTAGTAAAATACCTGGTGAAGAGAGACTTAAATATTGGCAAATAAATGCGTAAGAAAACTAAATAAATGAAAAGTTGAAATTAGTTTTCCTACTCATGTTTCTTTAAATTACAAAGTCGATGTATATATGAATAAAACTAAATCAATGAATGTAAAAGAAACTTTGTGTTAAATTACAATTACAAAATACAGATTCAAGCAACCACTGCTCGGTAAACAATCGCTCTAATCTCAATATGTGCATGTTCGCATATTATAACTTAACTTTTGGCGTCTTATAATTTATTACCACATATTTATTTACATAGAGTATGCGATTTTTAAATTGATTTATATGTGCGCTGAGAATGCAGATTTTTGCACAATAAAATAAACGTTATTTAAATGAGAATTAAAAAAAACAAAGATTGTCCATATATTATTCATGTCATAGAAGTGCTTAATTAAAATAATAAATAAATGACTTTACCGCACGCAAATATTGCGATTTTATGCAAATGAGCTGATTTTTCACAAGTTGGTATATTCAATCATTCTAAATGGAACAGTTTTTGTGGAATAACAAGATTATAACGAAGCAAGCGCAAATAGAGTGATTGAGAGCCAATATATAATAGACTGGGAGTTAGCTAACATGCAACGAGAACCATAAGGTACAAAAAGCTATAAGTATAGGTTGTTTCATGAGAAAACGGAAATGGTTCAATGGCAGATAGAGGACACCGAGTACAATCAAAATCACCTATACAAAAAGCTAGTTGGGTCTTCGTTGCTGAAATATAGGGTGTTTTATGTATTTTTGCAAAAATTTCTTTTGGTTATTATTTTGTAAAGGAATGGAATAATAATTTCATATTTGGTACATACACTAGTGATTCTGGCTAGAGTTCATGTATGATACATACAAAAAAATCAGGTCCGGACTTGAAAAAAGAAGTTTTTGATTCTTGCTACACTTTTGCCGCCTTCGAAATAAATTCCGCTAAATAATGCAATATGAGAGTTGAAAAAATATTGATGAATGATGTACGCAAAATATGTTTCCACGAATAAATTAGGCATTTACTATTTTTGAACAATAATTATTACGTTTTTATTTATTTATTTACGTATAAATACATTTACATATTGTAATACTAATCCTAAAAACTTAACAACTAAAATAAACATGAAGAGAAAAAGCGAAATACAAAGATAAGATTAAAAGTAAATAACAACAATAACAAAAATTACTGCAGTATAGCGCGTTTAGACTGGTTTTTAAAACCACCAAGAGATTTACTAAATAAGTCAAGTTCAGTGCAGTATTTGTTGACCACTGAACTTATTCTATTCACCGGACTGAACATAGCGTAAGTAGTTCGACAATAAGGTACAGACAGAATGAATATATTTCTAGTATTAAAAGATGGTACATTAAAACGCATAGACTCCAAGCCATCAGGAGAACTGATGTAGTTATTAATAACTTTGAAGGCGAAACAAACATCGTAATATTGACGCCTGCTATGTAAGGAACTAATTCCCAAATATGATTTTGCTTCCTCACAGGTTAAGAATATACCCCTCGTGCTCAGTTTATAGCACATAAATCTGACAAATTTGTTTTGTACAGATTCAAGTCTCTTGATATATATGTTGTAGTACGGTGACCAAACAATGTTGCAAAATTCCATAATAGATCTAACTAGAGATATATATAAAATAGTTAATGCTCGAGGATCTGAAAAATCTTGAGCCATTCTCTTAAGAAATCCTAACATTTTATTTGCCTTCCCAATCATGTGTTCGAAATTCTCAGAAAAATAAAGTTTAGAGTCAAATATAACACCTAAATCTTTCACCGTGGTTACGTTATGCAAGGTCACGCTATTAATACTGTAGTCAGAACTAATGGGTAACAATCTGCGACTGAATGTCATGGAATAGCATTTATCAACATTAAGATGCATGTTGTTGTCTTCACACCATGAATAAATTGAATCAAGATTTTTTTGAATCTGGGCACAGTCATTCAGAGAATAAATATCACTAAATATTTTCAGGTTGTCCGCAAACAGTAAAAATTCACAATCAATATTTTTAGCAATATCATTGATGAATAAATTAAACAATAGGGGACCAATGTGGGAGCCCTGGGGCACTCCAGATGTTGCGGAGAATGTCTCCGAAGTATATCCGTCAACAAGAACCTGCTGGGTTCTCTCAGAGAGATGCGACTGAATTCAAAATAATAAAGGAGGACCAACTCCGATTTTATGGAGTTTCTTTATAGGGAGAGAGTGGTTTACCTTATCGAAGGCTTTGCTAAAGTCCATGTATACCGCATACACGTCCGCGCCTTTTACCAGAGATTTAACGATGATAGTTAGTAGGTTGGCACGAGAGCTCCTTTAAGTAGGAATAAGTCTTTCGGCTGGTGTCTGTTAAAAATCGAAACTTTAGCGTTTTGTGGCAATACATAGTTATTGCACTTAACGCGGCCAGGCTTGTAATTCGTAATTCAGTGCTCGGCGGGGCATTAGTCCGGAGAATAGCTGTTGGTTGCAGTCTGGTTTTTTATTCCTTATATATTTAAGGAAACGTATAGAGGAGTTTGACAAAAATATTTCACCAGTAAATATTCTGCCCTCTAAAAAGTATACCTACTATATTTACAAATTAGATAATTAAATTTTATGTTCAAAATGTTCTCCACACCTTCAGTACATTTTCTAGTATGGTTCACAAGATGATCGATTGTTCTTCTTCACATTTGGACTGTTTCAAATTTCGTTACATTCATTCAACAATCCTGTGAATCAATAAATCCCTGGGGTTAATGTATATATTATAGACCTCACTCTTTAAGTGACCTTATAAAAAATAATCTAAAACTAACTGATTTAGCGTTTAAAGACATTGTTTAAAGTATTTACTGTTGATCATAGTCTTATTTTAAAATGACAACTATTAGAAAACTTGTAAACAAATGATGTGACAACTTTAAACAATATTTGCTTAGTGAGCTGAGGTAAACTTAAATCTAACTTGGACGTTCTATTTGATTTTTTTACCTCAGATTAGCTAAGTTAAATATCTTCCCTTTACCCACGTCGAGTCTACCAGATTTCATCCTAAACTGTAGAAATTAGCTTTAAATTGATTTCAGGCATATTTTCCCCGAAAATGGCCCATTTTTTGATCATTAACATATGTATTTTTCTGTCTACATGTCAATCTATCAAACAGCTAGTTAACAGCTGCCAAAATCGTTAATCTTACTAAAAATTTGAATTCAGCGACCTCAAAGCTATAAAGTTGTAAAATTATTTCAAGTTTTCAATAATGAATGGTAATTTGACACTGTTTTGACAGCTGTCAACTGTAAAAATTCTTAATCAGACGTCAAATTTAAATACAGCAACCAGAGAAATATAATAACATTTTTCAAGATCGTTATTATAAATTATTTCATGTTTTTGAATTGTTAATGTTGACTTGATAGCTGGTTGGCAGCTGTCAACTGTCAAAATCGTCAGTTTACCATTAGATTAGAATTGAAAAACATATAACGATACGGACCCTCCCCCCCCAAGTATTAAAAAAGAAATTAAGGTAATAGCACGAAAAATAGTTCTCAGAGTGATTTTTGATGCTTTCACCATATTGGGCACCATATTGGATTTGCTATTTTAAATTTAGGAAATATCTGTACTAGAATTATTTATATATGAATGTATACACCCAAACACAAATTGGACATCATTCTTACTGAATTCCAAACTGAGACAATAATGTTATTGAATTATTCACCTTTTTTCCTTATTCTGACCGAAATTTTGAAGCCGTCATTTTGAAAAACAAAATTTAGGCAGCAAAACTGAATTCAGCGTACCCAAATCTATTAGTGTACCAAATTTTGTTAATTTTCATTAAAAATTGGCGTGGTGACAGATTTTTGACGCCTAATTTTTACGAGGGGCACCACCATGCGGCATCTTAAAGTAATACAATCTCCCGTTCAAGAGCATGATATCTAATTTCTTATAAGGTGCGGTTTCTTAAGTTTTTCTATAGATTGCAAGAACCCATTTACTCTACTCCTACCCCACTATTCTCCTTACCAAGCCATTTGATGATAGGTTCTGTAAGAATGTGGCTGAAGAAATAGAAGAACATATTTCCAATTTTGCGGTAATAAATTTCTATTCGTCAAGCGAATACTTTCCGTCATTTAATCTGTATAAATACAAAAATATGAATTTCATCGGCACTGGATACAGCATTATCAAATGCTCTTATGCATTTCCATTTCGGATATTTGAAGCTTTCGTATACTCACTCGAAGAACAGCAATTAGAGGTCCTTCATTTAGCCGTAGGTGTTTGTTATGACCAATTCTTTTACTACAGTCTTTTATTACTTCAATATCATCTGCTATAGGCACAATATTATCACTTAAAATCAGTTCTTCACAATATAATATAAATTAGATTTTTCCTAACTATTGGCCATTATAGGATAAATAAGCTATTTGTAATTATTGTATGCAGTAGTAGTTTCAACGTATCTTTTCACATTGTCTGGCAGATGTTGAAGCACTCGAAAACGAGATGACCCTGTACGCACTTGCACATATACGCGCAATCACTCACGCACATGCGTACATACGTAGTCTCAACTCGCTAAAAAAATTAGTTTTATATGGGGATATGAAAGTACAACAACTTCGGTATCTTGATCAATTTTTATTGTATAGAGGTCAGTAAAAATCAAACCCTTTCTGCACCCTTTGAAATTGGGGTTTCTTAACATTAAGTATGAAACCTACAAAATACCAAATTTTCATGGATCCCACAATTTTTTCCATTTCCAAGAAATATTTTTGATATTTTACCCGCACTACTGATTGCGCGTTCTTTAACTCTCAGTCAATAAATAATTTCTCAGTAGGATTCAAAAATATTGCTTAATACACACTCGATTATGTTCTGTCATATTTCATTACATACCAAGATTGATGGATTCATTTACTAGTTCAACAAAGAAGAAAGTCTAATTATTATTAGTTAAAAAAACTATGGCTTAAGTACTTTACAAGCAAACAATCAAGAGTAATTATCTTGTGAAAAATTGATACAAACCTCATTAGGATAGTAGAGCAATTCATTAATTGTCAGATAGTCATTTTTTCTTTATAAAAAAACGAAAAAGCGAATAATAACTTGGAGCCACCTAATCAGGCAAACGGAATAATATCTACAGCGTGTCTCTGATCATTCTGCGGAGAGAAAAATTTGATTGTTTTTTACTTCTCGAAAAAAATTTGCCTACCTAAAAATGTATTTGCTGTAGTATAATAAAAATAGGAAATACAAAGAAGAAATTCAAGAGATCAATGACAATTTCCATTGATTTTCACTACTTACACTTAAATTTTCGCATTTTACCAAAACATTTTTTTTCGTCTTTAACTTAATATAATAAAAAAGAAATTTTTTCTTCAAAATTCGGGCTGCGAGGATTTGTTGATATTTCGGTAAGCTTTAATTTAAAAAAAATTGTTCATTTCCGACAAAAATTTTTGGAACCAAAAAACTCAATTTGGGACCACTGTACACTGTGCCGGGGGACGTGAAATAAAAACATATAATGGTACTTAACAAAGAAATGTGTTAATTATTTACATATTGCCACTTTTAATTATTTTCTTATGCTACCCGAGACTCGGAAACAGCATAAAATACAGCAAAATATTTTGAGTATAAACATTATGAACTATATCTTCCAGTTCGTTGATTTGTTATGTAGTAAAATAGTATTCAAACATCAAACTGGTTTATCTAAATATACTATTGTCTCTCAGTTGTTTATTATGAACGTTAAAAAAATGCGTTATTTTTTAACGACCTGTTATATTCTCCATTAGATGTTATGCGACTTGTTTTGCATTTTTAGTGGAGCATGCAATATATCGAATTACAATCCGTTTTTAAAAGATGAATGGAATGCTAGAAAGCTGTTCGCTGTTTGATTGTAGGTGGATTTGCGAGGTGAAAGAGTCAAATGAAAATAACATGAAGACTTGTTTGAAGTTTCTTATTAGAAGTTATATCGCATTATTCATATGCTGACTGATAAAATAGTACTGTTAGATTGCATCTTGAATTAGGTCGATTTATTTTATTTGCTCTCGTTTTAGTTCAAAAATAGATTACTCTCTTGATTTATCTCACCTAATCCAATATAGTTGCATGTAAAATTAAAATACTCTTCTCTCATGCGTCTTTTGCTGAAAGTCATATAATTTTCCTTAATTCAATTTGTGTGTACTTGAAAATTAATTTTAGTTCATCAGTTTCTGAGTCTGCTTTCCTCAGATATTTTGATACGATATATGAATATGTTACTTATATTTTTTTCAAAGCATTGGCTTGGTCATTAGCTGCATTTTCATCAACGTAAACTATAGATTTTTATAGTTACTGTGTACAGATGTGCATATACACACAAATTATACTAAGACAAAAGTATATTATAGAACAAATCGAGTTTTATACAAGACGAACATGACAGGAACTATAGAGGGCCTTGGGTAAACATATATGATATCTAATCAATGGTTTACACAAACTACATAAAATATAAAAAATAAAATAAATAAATTAACACATAAGATGAGTTCGTAATTTGTAATTTAGTGGCCTTTAAAAAATCAATTACTCACAGTATAACTCCTTCTAGATTACTCAAACATTCTGGAACATGTTACCCTGTTTGTCGCACTTTGGTACCTAGACATCTGGGTTGTTTAATGCCCAATAGTAGATGAAAGGGGGTAAGCTGAATATGACTAATTCTAAGACGAGTAAGGGCTGGTCAGTTTATGAGACAGTTTTCAGGGTTTTACAGATGATTCAATATATTTTAAATTAGTACCATGTTCATTTCTCTCAGTTTGCCATAAGTATCTGAATTTTTCTGTTATCTTCTGTTACCTGCTGCAATTCTTGCTGCTCGATCCGCTAACTCATTTCAAGTGATGCCAGCGTGACCTGGTGTCCAAATTACTATTACTCTATTCCCTGATTCATGTAAATGGAGCAGATGAGGAATGTGACACACTTCCTAAATGTAGCTAAGAGCAACACCTGCCATATGGCATATAATTCAGTAATATTACGGTTCAAATTGCGATATATCCGACAAAATTCATAAAGTTTTGAAAATCGGTGGAAATAATCAGGACAGCATATGTAATAATAAACCGAAAAGTTCCCACCCCTAAATTGTGTGCTTCATCCCCTACGACATAGTATTCACCCAATTTTCGCTTTTTTAAAATTATCCATGAAATGGTGCATTTTACGACAAAAATACCTATGTACAAAAGTGTTCTACAGGAAATTCTCTACAAAAAAGGTTTTTAGACCATTTCTCCTCAAACGAATAGTACGTTGGTAAATCAGGGTCGTAATTAGCGCAAGTCATATAATTCGTTATCTATTTACCATCACCGAAATGTTCGGTGTTACTATGCAGCACATCATTCCGTGACGCTCAAAGCTACCGATTGGGGGTGGAAAAAAATTGGCGGTATATTAATCCCAATAATGAGTATAAAAGAATCAGCTCCCGAATCTGTTTTAACGCTTATTTCATGTTCATGTAAATTAGGGTGCGAATACAGGTGTAGTTGCAGAAGAGCAGGCTTGCGTTGCTCTACAATGTGTTATCATTGCCATGGACAATCATGCTTGAATGTTGAATCTGTGGAAGACGACCAAGATTTATAATTAACATTTGATAATTAGTGGATTAGGCCTACAGGGAATACCACTTTAAAAAAAACGCGCCAAGTACTTTACCTCTAGGGTGGTGTGGAAATAAGTACAACACGGTCTTTTTTATAGAGGTGAGGGGGTGGAAGTTGTATATTTATTAAAATTGTAAATAAATTTTAGTGCCTACTGCTATTTTAAGCGTTAAACGTTAAACTTTAAGGTAGATCGTACTGTAGAGAGTGCTAGTCGGAACCAACCCTTATGTTTGCGCCATATTTCCCACGTTATTATTAATTTTAGGAGAAAAGTGGTAAAAACCTTTTTGATAGAGAATTTTCCAAGGAACAATTTTATATATATAGGTATTTTTGTCGAAAATTACACCGTTGCCGAGATAATCTAGAGAAACTCAAAATGGGGGTAGAAAGGACGTCTTGGGGGATGAAGCACACTATTTAGGGATGGGAACTTTTTGGTTTAGTAATCCTTATGCTATTCCCAACATACCCACCAATTTTCAAATCTTTATGAATT
Organism: Rutpela maculata; assembly: GCA_936432065.2. Taxonomy (NCBI): domain Eukaryota; kingdom Metazoa; phylum Arthropoda; class Insecta; order Coleoptera; family Cerambycidae; genus Rutpela; species Rutpela maculata. The sequence continues at coordinate 25,659,894 of OW386285.2, read as the reverse complement.
TTGTCGGAATAAAAACGTAATATTCCTGAACCAATATTGATCTGCTGTATAAATGTTCGTACAAGGATGTAGGCTCCATGAGCGAATTTCACCTAAACTAGTGAATGCGCTACCCGCTCCTGCATTTGTTTTGGATCCATCTGTGTAGATGAGTCAGTATATTTATTGACGATTTTATCGGATTTGGTGTCTGATTTAGAGTACGAGGCATTTTCTAAATGAAAAATTGGACGGTTTAAGTTCCAGAGGGGAATCTCACAAAAGCCTCACGATAAACTGGTGCAAAGGTTCCATCGAGTTTATCTAGAAGCTCTTTATTCTTACCCTTGCAGGTCTTGTTATTGTAGATTATGCATAGCATAGTCGTCTTCATTAAATAATATATGTCTAACAATCTCTTCGTCTGTGTATCAGATGGAGTTTCAACTAGAAGACCCTCTCTGATCTTTTTTACAGACCTTACAATACCAACTTCCGTTACGAGCACTTTAGCAGTTAGAAAGGGAAATTCTCGAGAGAACCCCCCTCCCCCTCTCCTTCTTCCTCATTATCAGGGAACGTGTGGCAACATTCAACATTCCCTGGCTGGTCAAAATTAATTTTGTTGCATTAGATCTACGTGAGTTGACGCCGTTTACATTAGCAGTGGCCACGATATGCTGTAGCTCGTCCGCTGCAGACCAAGCAATGCGATCTGCAGTAGGATCTGTTTTACGTCGACGGCCCGATGAGATTTTTGAGGCTACGCTTGTTTTGCATAATTCTCCATGGTTTCTCTTTGTTGCAGGCGACGCACACCTCCGTTACGTGGAGGATAAGGATTTTATAGAGAGGTTTACTTCCCAGGAGAAGGGAAAGATACGATATATAGGATGAGGTAGATAGGAGAGAGGTAAGTTAGGATAGGTCACTGTTAGCGACTCGGTGACGTGGAGTCATCCATCTCTCCGACACGGTATGTATGATCCCATAATATTTCGGTTTTTCGGAGGTTTTCTCCTTGAGTAGAAAGGAAAATATGTTCTAGATAATATGGGGATGGACAAAGGTATAGGTGGTGGGATAGGTGCGGCAGCTAGTGGCTCTCACAACAGGCAGGAGATATCTTGGTTCTATTCTACCCCGATTCCAGAAGGGTAATTAGAGGCGTCACTCCCCATATACTTCCTGTAGTATGAAATTTTTTAATACTCTTCCAAATAAAATTAAAAATATAAAACATTTTAAGTGTTTTAAGAGGGAAATATTTAATTACTTAATTGAGGTGGAACCGTACACAATTACAGAATACATTAATTATAGAAGATCCCATTTATAAAAACCAGTATTGTAAGAAACAGTATGTAAAATAATAGATTGTGTTAGGATATTTAAGAGTTTGTTTTTATTAAACTCTACAAATTTTTGTTAACGTTTTTCAACCCACTGTGTCTATATGTATATATTGTACATTGTGGCTGTTTGAGAATAAAAGTATTATTATTATTATTATTATTATTATTATTATTATTATTATTATTATTATTATAAAACGTTCAAGTAATATACAAAAATATTGTTTAAACCCGTGAGAGCTTAAGATTCAAGCGCAAGACGTTCGCCTACGTTCCTTTCAAGAGGTTAAAAAATACTTTCAATAATATGAAAAATATACGCCACCTATTAATCACATATTAAAAAGTTGCAAAAAGAATATTTTAATTTTTGTGGATTGCTACCCCGTCAGCCCCTAGCTATATCGGGTTTTGTTCTGCTTTCTTGAAATATATGTATAAAGCTATTTTCCCACTGAAAATAATTAATACGACGTAAAAGAAAGAAAAATACGATTGCTAAAAAGATTGCTATCTTCACTGCGCCAAATTTTCATGCTCCCATACAGCACACCAAATAACGATTACGATGTGTTCGCATTGTGACGATGTATCTAGATGCAGACACAAGGTTACACAATTCTACGATGTAAATGTGCTACGTTTACACATTGTAAGCACACACGTATGCACAAAGGTTAAACGTCCGCTTCACAATGTAGCCACAGTACACCTTTTACATATACACAAATAATTTGATCCACAGTGTGTTATCGGATGCACAGTCATTGACTTCCTAATGTCTCAGACGAATGACGTCTTATGCTAGACGTTAATTTGACGTCTTTTTCAGGTTATGTTTGGTAATCCTCCCACAGGTTTTTAGTAATAGGAACATATAAAACTACATACTAGTTAGTAAGTCTACTTGATAAAAATAAAGTAATCAATGCATAAATATGTTTTGTCCTATGAATTTGTTTGCTAGCCATCCGTATATGTTATTTACATTAACATATCTAATATTGTTTACCATCACTCCAGTTTTTCCTCACAAGGGTGCCTGCAAATTATAATGTTTATTAAGTTATTAAATTTATTTTTACTTACCTTTGCCAATTGCGGTGGGTAGGAGTCGAACCTACATGTCTCTGTTATCCGCATTACAGTACGGACGCTTCTACCAACTGAGCTATCTTAGTGACCGTTATTTCGGATGCTAAAAGCAGTGTTTATGGTGATCTGTATGAAGTCTTTATTATGTGAAATTGAATTTCTAGCCTTATTTAAAATATATGAAAATCTTTCAGGTTCTCTTTTTTTTTTCTATTTTTTTACGTGTTCCCAAACCTGAATTTTTCGAGTTACTAGTATTTTTATTTATTTATAATTATTAAGAAGAACTTATTTAATTTAATTAAACTGTCACCAGTGTCATCTGAGAAGTACGAGTAGTTATTGAACAACGTAATTATTACATAAATTGAGTGGCGGTTCGTTAAAAGAGAGCAGAGAGGGAGAAATCCGAAAAAAAATTTTCCTCATCTCAAATTTGATGAGCGGTGGTGGGAAGTCAGGAGTCAACTATTTTAAGAATTTAAGTTTTAAGTTGAAGTACTTATACAAACCTGGGAAACGTGTTGGAGGAAAAACGGTCAGGTATAATATATCATCTACAACATAAATCAGACCTAAAATTGAAAAGAGGTGTATTCGTACATCGGTTTTATAAGCAATTATTACCTTGAAAAAAACAACTAAAAGTTTTTCGCAATTATTTTAACAAAAAAAAAAGACAGAGTGAGCACGGATCAAACCGCGGACTTCTTGACTCGCAGCTTAATTCAATTCAATTCAAAATTTTCAATTCAAAACAATTTTATTTAACATTATTAGTACAAGAATGCGCCTAGACCGAGCCCCGATTCAGAGCCGACCACACCACCACGTCGCGCAACGCCGTGGTAGACGGGTGGTCGGATGGGAAGGGGTCGGTTTTCGGCTTTAACAGCAGTTCAAATGATGAGGGTTAGGCCTCCTGTTTAAAAATAGAAAAACTTAAGCCTGACAGTTGCGGTTTAACTAGAACTAAGAACTAAGTTTAAAAACACTTAAAGCTACTTAAGGCTAGATTTAAAAACTTGGATTAGAGGGCGCGCGCACAACACACGCGCACTGGTTTTTAGAGTTTTGGTTAGTAATACGGGAAAAACTCAATGAAAAAACCCGTTTCTCGCAGCTTAATGCTTAACTCACTCAGCCACTAACTTCTGTTTGAATACTTGCTTAAAGACTTTATAGTAGAACACGCAACGGCTAGATTTTGCTTTTTAATGCATTTTAATCTGATTTTATTATTAAAAGAACTCGATATCTTTAAAACTGCCGAATCTTTGCAAACTCTTTTGAATATAAATTATTTTGGATATTGTTAAAAAACAAAAATGCCTGCTATATGTGTGGCTATGACCACTCTTATAGAGGAAAGAGGACACATGAGATACACATGGCCGGTATGCTCACGCTGACGCTTTGCGCGCGCACACTGTTCCTTGCTCGAATAGTCGAATGTAGACACGTCAAGACACAACTAAAAAGTGTATATATAGTTATTTGTATCATGTATATATATCGCACTTTTATGTGGTGTATGCAGTAGGCACAAGTATTATATAAAGCATCACACATACATATGACTTAAACCTTGTATGCATCTTCTACGGACGTCAAATTTCAACATTCTAATGATCCTTCTTTACATTATATAAAAATGTTTAGAATCTTGAGTGCATACGGTATACAACTATTAAACATTGTGTCACATAATTCTGTCAATATAAACATAAGTGTATCTTATATGTGTACGTCAGTACTAGTTTAACAATTAGATCCTCCTTAACATATTTTGTTTTTCATGTGTATATCTTGTAGAGACGTAATTACAATTGGACGTGCTGTTTGGGCTTATTGTGACGTTCAAGTCCTTATAACTTGAAGAGCAGTCATAGCCGAGACTTTAGCCCATGAGAACTTTTACTCAGAAAAGCAAAAACTACAACATATCCAAATTTTAGAAAATTCGACTGAGAGCCAATTTCCACAAACCGGGCCAAATCAATAACCCATTATGTTTAGAACAGAATATAAACTTGGGAATGGAAATCTTCCACCGTTTTCTTAGTACCTGAATGAAATGGAGAATTGTATAATTTTGCTTAAATATTACGTAAGGACTAGATTTAATTTTTTCGCAATTCTGAGATGAATTTTATTAAACCGTTTATTACGTAAGTCGTATAACTTTTCACAGAAGGTAATACAACAGCCACCAGAACATTCTTACAAGATTTACTGCTTCTTGCCGCTTTATCTGGAAAAATATAAACAATTTTTCTCAAGATAGCACGTGGTGGTGTAATAAAATATACTGTCTTGACGCGTGCTCTCTATTACTTGGCGTAACTAACTAGGTGCTCTTTGATTATAAACGGCATACTTTTCTTTTCCTATTGTGTTCCTCTCGTGAATTACTTCCATCAGAACACAATAGTGTAAATGCAATTTACTATACGTTTATCCTGTTTAACAGTACTTATACGAGGAAAGTTTTAAAGTACATATAAAACTGCCGGTTGTGATTAAAACTTCGTTTAACAGATGTTTTCAATTTAATTAGATGATTTAAACTATTAATAGTAAATATAAAAAATGTACTAGAGGGCAAGTAAAAGTAAAGGGAATTTAAATGTAAAAAGCGAATATTATATTGAAACGATATGAGTAATATTTTTTCAATGTAATATTCATATTCTCATATAGTCCAGTTTTTGACGGTTTTTCGCTCAGAATTCTTTCGAATAAAACCGATTAACGTGAAAATTGGACAGTAATTAGGGAATGGCACAAGGAATAAAATATATATAGTGCCGATGAGTGCTTTTACCCTGGGGGTGGAAATTATTACTGCAGAAATCGATAGAGGAATATATTCTAACCAAAAAATGTTCTATGAAGTTTTTTCCGATGAGTCAATAGTTTTCGAGTTATTCGTGATTAAAAATGTTGATTTTTCATCTAAAAAATGCAAGTTTTTAAATTGATTTTTCACGAATAACTCGAAAACCTTACGTTTCATCAAAAAAATTACTATAAGCAAAAATGAAGCTTATAAAATAACAAATCGATTGGTTTCTTTTTGTTTTTGTAGGTACAATATGAACCGAGTTATGGCTCGTTGAAGATGACTTTTTCTTCGTCGAAAACTGAATTCAAACCTTTCAACGTTAAATAACAGAAAAACGGAAAATTTTTGGAGGAAAACATAAGAGACATTTTTGAAAGTAATTGAAAAGATCTTTAAAATGAGCTTCAGTAAAAGTCGTTAGCATAAAAACTAACGGAGTTATGATGAAAATAAAATGGTTGTCTCGTTTTTTCGGAGAAAAAATCAGCAATGAAACCAATGACTTCACGGCAAGAATTGAAATTGAACGTAATCCATTTACAATTTACTTTCTTTTGACTGATCTGGGATGTCTAGATTTGAAAAAAAGTTTGATTCAAATTTGAAATGATTTTTGAAATTTCTAAAAAAATTTCATTTTTTCATAATAATTCAAAAACTATAGAAGGTACGTAAAAATGCTGGAGTACAAAAATATAGGTTTTTTTGTGTTGAAAATTTTATTTTTTTGTTTATTTTTATTAGGATAAAAATTAATTGAGATATCACCGTCATAAGTTTGCATTTGAGTGCAAGAATCACCCTCCCCGAGCCCTTTAAACTCAAAAATCTCAAAAATGAAGGAAGGAACTTGTAGCACTTAAAACTCCCTGTAAAATGATTTTTGGAGCGATAAGATAGCTTAAAAAAACCGCTGCCCAAGGAATCACTACTTCCACATCCGGATTTTAAGTCACACAACGAAAAAATTTTGTATCTGGAAATAATTATTTATGGAACTTTAATAATATAATATTTGAAATCCTCTACCCCAAAAAACCCATAAAACGATACCCCACATCGGTAGTGGGGTGGAGGTGGAAGTGGGGGGAGGGTGGATAAAGTAAAAAAATATTTTGAGGTTTCTGGTTCTTGTACACACACTAAATCACATTTTTTTCATCCCCTTTAATAATGGGGTGGGGGTGGTAATGGGGGTGGCTAATGCCAAAATTTTTTTTGAGACCTTAGCTTCTTTTGTCTATACTAAATATCAATTTTATGAACTCTTACCTGCTTGATTTACCTATTTACTCCGAATTTACCCCAATTTACCCCCCATTCCTTCGACGGAACAAGATGAAAATATAATCTAGTTCTAGAACTCGTTAAAGTACATATGTGTACCAAATTTCAAGTCAATATCTCAAACGGTTCCAGAGTAAACGTGCGCACATAAAAAGTTACAGACCGACAGACAGATAATTTTTTTCGCTCAAACTTGAAATCTCGACGTTTCATGACATTCTAAGCCTATTTGAACAGTAAAAATTTTTTTAAATTTTTTTGTCGTTACTATACTTCCACTGGATGTGGAAGTAATTAAGGAAGTTATCGTTGAAAAATCAATCGCATTTTTTCGGTGAAATATTCGGAGCATGTAAATTGTTTTATTCTCGACAAGGTAGGTACTGCACAATATTACTGTATGGAGCTGATAAAGAGATACAGTTAAAAAAAACCGCTGCTCAAGGAATCACTACTTCCACATCCAGATTTTCTAACAACGAAAAAATTTTGTGTGTGGAAATAATTGCTTATGGAACTTTAATAATATAATATTTAAAATCCTCTACCCCAAAAACCTATAAAACGATACCCCACATCGGTAGTGGGGTGGGGGTGGATGAAGTAAAAAAATATTTTGAGATTTCTGGTTCTTGTACACACAATAAATCATAATTTTTTTTCATCCCTTTAATAATGAGGTGGGGGTGGTAATGGGAGGTGGCTAATGCCAAAATTTTTTTTGAGACCTTAGCTTCTCTTTAATATACTAAATACCAATTTTCTGGACTCTTACCTGCTTAATTTACCTATTTACCCCAAATTTACCCCAATTTACCCCCTCGATGGAACAAGATGAAAATATAATCTAGTTCCAGATCACGTTAAAATACATACGTGTACCAAATTTCAAGCCAAAATCTTAAACGGCTCCAGAGAAAACGTGCGCACAAAAAAAGTTACAGACCGACAGACAGACAGAAATTTTTTTCGCTCAAACTTAAAATTTTGACGTTTCATGACATTCTAAGCCTATTTGAACAATAAAAATTTCTAAAAATTTTTTTGTCGTTACTATACTTCCACTGGATGTGGAAGTAATTGAGTCGTGTCGAAGATTTATCAGCGTTTCTCCAGCAGATGCGCTATGAGTCCTTTATTAAGTCTACCACTAAAAACAGTGCTTTGAAATCATCATCCCTTATTCCGACAGTTGATGCTCTGAATGAGCACATTAAGAGGGTTTATTTATATGTGGCTTGGGAACAAAGATATTCGTCTAACTGATTGAGGATGGATGAATAATGAAGGATCTGTACTACCAATCAAAATGCTGAATATGCCTGCACCGGGAAAACTCCTCAAAATAATATTTTGTAATTGCAAAAAAGGATGCGGCGCAGCTTCTAGCTGCCGAAAAGTTGGACTTTCTTGTAACGTAACATGCGGAACATGCTTCGGTGACAACTGTCAAAATTTTCCTTCAATTACAGACCAAAAGGAGGAGGTCGATAGTGATGATAGTTCCTCTGATGATCCATATATTTTCAATAAAAAAACATGCTATTTATAATGTACATAAAATGTTTATTTTTCTCCCTTAAACTCATTTAATAATTTCAGTTTTTCATTTTAAGTAAACAAGGGATCACCTTCCCCGAGCCCTAATTGCATCACGAGGGCGGTTTGTAAGGGATGAAACGTTGCAATAAATCATAAATTATATTAAAAACAGTGATGAGATTTTAATTCATTATAAATGAACCATTAAAACATGTCAAGCTGTTGAAAACCATTTTTTTTTAAATTTTGTCATAAGGGGTGGTTTTAAAATGTTGAAACGTTGTAATACATCATAAATTATATTTCAGAACATGAAATAATGTTTGTTCTACATATTTAAATATGATTTTAATCGCTTAAATCTATAGTTTTGAAATTTTTGACATGACATTTTAAGCCTATATGAACAAAAAAAAATTTTTTTTTACATTACTATACTTCCACTGGATGTGGAAGTAATTATTATTCCGTACATTTACTTTGATATTTCTCAGGATCTATCTGTATCCAAGGTTTTTGAATGTAAATATTACTATATTATTATTATTATTATATATATATTTAAAAGCTTAAGTAAATTGTTTGTCTAACCCTTTTTGTTAACCTCCTCTCAAATCATCGAATTAACGCTTCAAATGTCTACGCTTCTGTATCAGGTAAAGAGAGATGAGGCCAAATTCAAATTGATTTGAGTTGTAACAATCGAATTCTTTATTTAAAACATATGAAACGATTCAGATCTTCTAAATCTTTATTGTATTATAGAATAGTCGATCCTTTCGAATAAAACCAAAAAGTAAAACTGCATATATAAATATAGTTGCTGAATCATTCATATAAAGGAAATAAAATAGAACTAGGCCAAATACCGATCCTTGCGGAATTCCGCAAGTAATATGAACCTCGGAATAGCCCCCATTATTTTGACATATGTCTACGATGATTAAAACAGGAATTAAACCAGAAAAATTCCATACTACAGAAGTCTTGCAGGAAAATTTCATAATTCAAGTAGTCACAGACTTTGAACAATTCGCGAAAAACAGTCGGAGCATTATGGCCAATATTTATTTCAAAAAATATACATAGCATTTCCCTTTACTAAAGTGGCGAAGAAGTTAATATTACAAAAATCTTAACCTATTAACATATTTAGTTAAAAATACCTACTATAATGAATGTTTATAGAGAAAAGCTTTCCTATGCTTTATCACTCGGGTCGCAAAAAATCATTACGTAATTTTATTTTACAAAGAAAGCAGACTTAAACAATCTACGAATATGCATGCTTTGAATTGAGATAATTTTTGTTTACATAAAAACCAAAGAATATCAATTAATAATTAAAAAAATTATTCGGATGCTGAGCACAGCTTTTCTTATAATAATAAACTTAATGACTTATTAAATTATTTAATGGAAAATTATCAAATTACAGACAAAGTTTATTATTTTCGGTGTTATTATATGTAATTATAACTTTCATTACAGAAATTTTACCTTACAGTAGTTTTTGCTCCTAAAACAATTTGATATTAAATATTAATAATTTTGTTTTTGTTGCAGGTGACAAATTATGAAGACTGATTCATCACCGTTTGCATTGAATTTGAAATTAATTTAGTTTTGCATAAATGTATTACCTACAGAGATTCAATTTTATGCATTATTTCGCTTTTTAACAAATTATTTTCGAGGACATTTATAGTTCCTACTCTACGGCCAAGAGCATACGGAGGAGCACAGTAAGAATGTTTACTAAATTGAATTAAAAAACTACAATAATGGCCTTGCCTGGAATGATGTAAAAAGTAATTATTAATACTGAAGCTATATCTTGCTTCTAGGAATCATTCAGGTAAAGTTGGTTATTGCTCCTGTTTCGGGATCTGAAACCTCATGCGTTTTCCGATCGCGATAATCACAAAAAAATATTTATTTCCCAGCAGATATTCGAGTTACACAAGGTGTCACGTAAATTAGTTTACACCGTTGCAAACGGAGTCAAAATATTGCGATATACATTTCTTAACTCCATAACACCGCGAAGGGCGATAAATCGGTTTTTACTGGTGTTTCTTGAGATTGGAGACGAAAACTGAGCCAATCTGACAATTCTGACTTCGGATTCAGATTCAGCAGATCAAAATACATAAGGATACATTGTCTGATCCACCGAACAGACCACTTTTTTATTTAGTGGAGTTTTGTGGTTTTGTGGTTAGGGATTCGGATTCACCGGGTCAAAATACACAGTGGATACACTGGTCTGGTCCGGCGGACAGACCACTTTTATTTTGTGGGGTTGTGTTATTTTTTACTTCCCTCGCTTACTGAAAGAACGTATTGTAATCGTAAAAAAATCACCCTCCGAAATTTCTCCGGAAAGGACCCAGCTCGGATCCTATGAGAAGTGGCCCTCAGTGAGGTGAATTTTTAATATGTTGTAAATTTAATTTTTTTTATCGTTACTAGTAATCTGTGGTCGTACAGTGGCTAATCTTTTGGCACAAAAAAAGTTCCAGACCGACAGACAGACAGACATTTTTTTTTTCGCTCAAACTTAAAATCTCGACGTTTCATGACATTCTAAGCCTATTTGAAGAATAAAAATTTAAATATTTTTCTTTTATTGTTACTTTAAGTACTTCCACTGGATGTGGAAGTAACTGACTAAAAAATTTCGATAAATATTCGACCAGACCAATAGTAACAATTTTTGAAGAAAAAACGGGTATAAAGTGCTTGAAAAGGTCAATTCCCTGAAGAATTTACATTTCTTCACAGTGGAGGCGTCTTAGGGGCGACAAATCCATATGTATATACATAAAATTCTTCGCTGGATAGTCTTCTCCAAGTTCTATAAGTTTTAATGCAAGTTTTTCCCTAACCCTGAACATTTATTCAAAAAATCCCAAGAAGTTATTTTTCCCCTTGCAATTTAAATGGAAAACTTCAGGTCTTCATAGGCACCCATTCAAAATCAAAATTTTGAAAAAACAAAAAAAATACGTACTTACTTTTTTCAGATTTGGAAACAAATTAGAGGTAGAGACCCTCTATAAAAAATTAAGTCATTTCTGGACCACCCTAGTGGTCACCCTAAAAAAATTAAAGAAAAAATATGACGGATGGCAATAATATTTCGCATGCAGTTAATATAACTGTTTAGGAAGAATAATATGCAAAATATACAATGTTAAAATATAGAATAATTTATGACTCATAAAAAGTAAGGCAAGATGTTGAGAATAAGAAGAGTAAATAAAGTATGATAAACGGAGATGGATTTTTTATTATTACAATACCAAAGATCTAAGGTTACAAGCTTTACTTTTTATTTTTCAAGACATCTAGATGAAAATTTTTCCAAAGGAAATAAAAAGAATTTGTTTCGAATTATTACGCGACTTCCTTCGTGAAGATGCTAGGCGAATATGCAAATAAAGCCGTAATTATTCCATGCTGAATAATAATAACCTATTACAAATTGCTTGTCATTGTCCTGCCTATCCTTAGAGCGGTACTACTTACTATCTGTACGATATCGGTTTAGTAATCAATAGCATGTACAGTGAATATTGATAGTAATTAGCGATAAGCAAATATTTTGCCAAATAGATCACATAAACAATTCAGGTAATCAGTAGACAATGCTAACTGACATAGTGCAGTATATATTTACACCATTAAAAAATAAATTAGAAGAATGATAATGGTAAATATTTATGGCAGTGGCGTAGGTTAGTTAAATTAAATAAATAAGCGAATTAAATTTTCTTATTTATTTACTTTACATTATATCAGTAGAAAGCTACTTACAGCAAAAAAACTTAGATTTAGTTTAGATTAGATTTAGAGACTCAAATTCTCAGCTCAGTGGCACAAAGCATTATGCTTTATGCCACTCCTGTATGGGAACAGGCCTGGAAGATTGGCAGAACGAGGAAAAATCTCGAGGGGATACATAGAAAGGAGGCCATCAGAATAGCTAGTGTTTGTAGGACGATATCTGCAGATGCAATCTCTGTGATAGCAGGCGTGGCCCCCATTAACTTGCTGGCCGCGCAGAGGAAGGAAGTCTTCGAGGGCATTGACAGGAGTCTTGCCCAAAACCAGCTTTTTGATAGATGGCAGAGGAGATGGGAGGAAGGAAGCAAGAGCCGCTGGACGAAGAGGCTAATCCCGGTAGTAAGAAGATGGGTGGATAGAACGCAGGTAGGCCTGAGAGGTAGGATATTACCTCACCCAGGCGCTATCCGGCCACAGCAATTTTCGCACATATGTCAGAGGCATTGGTAAGGTAGACGACGATGAGTGCGTCTACTGAGGACACAGAGATAACCCAGAACACACCACTTCTGGTGGGCTGCCCCCAGAATCGTGTGCCAGAAGCTAGGCATAATACTTCGAGTGGAGAACCTGAGTGCCTTGATGCTGGGAGAAGAGGGAGGAAGAGGGATGCTTGGGAGAAGAAAACTGTAACGCTATAGCAAGCATGCTATCAGATATACTAAGAGACAAGGAAGACGAAGAAAGAAATGAGGCTTGGTGACCCTAGTGAAGCAAATGATCAAGGTCCCCACCTCCCTGAGAAGTAATGCGTGAGCGGTGCCCACGAGAGGGTGTGTAGAAGATTGGAGGGGTTTTAGCCAGGTAAAAGTCCGGCATTCCTGGTAGTATTAGACCCAAGCTCCGGATTTCCCCTCTGCCAAAAAAAAAAATATATAATATCAAGCTTTGTCTTGTTTGTCAGTCTTCTTGATATGGGCCTTTTAGTATGGTTATCAGTCCTTGGTTTCTAGTTGTCAAGTAGTTGGAATCTCAGTCTAACTAGGCCTTCACAGTGGCATAGAACATGGACAGAGATATCTTCTTCCTGAATGTTACATCCTCTGCCAGACCTATTAGACTCTCATGTATTAAGACAAGTGTTCAGTTAGAAGAATCATCATCAGCTTAATGGCTTTTATATTTTGGAATAGCTGGTCATCCCTTTTGGCCTACTGCGTTTTAATGAACTCTGGTATATTTTCGTCACCTTAATACAGCCCTCTTCCAGCTAGCAGCCATTGGCTCCTTCAAGTAGTTGGAATCTCAGTCTAACTAGAACTTCATAGTGGTATAGAACCTGGACTGAGGTGTCCTCTTCCTCTTGGCAGAATCTGCATTTTGAGTTCTCTGCCAGATCCATTAGAATCATGTCTATTAAGCCGACAGTGTCCAGCTAGATTATCCACTATTTTCCAAATGGTTTTTCTATTTTGGAATAGTCTTCCCTAAATTTAGCCAATCATTCCTTAATGAACTTTAGGAGATTAACTTTATACCCATTTATTATTGGATGCCTGTATGCATGTCTCGGCCACGCCGCAAAGGCTTCGAGTCTTAAACAGAAACTACGAAACCCAGGCCTGTATGGACAAGATATTCCATCGTATGATGACAAAATGTTCCCAGCAAACATAAATTTCAGGTAAATCAATGACCCGTGCTGGAAAAAATGGTTGGCATAAATATAGCCAGTCCTTTACCACATTTGGTAGAATATTAACTCGCCATCACATATTAGCAAAACAATGTACTTTACTGGATCTCCACTGTTTTGTATTCATCTTAAATATTTTACTGGCCCCTTAGCGTCGACCCTTCGCTATCCGATAGGATTTTGGGAATACTTAAAAACATGGCAAAATGAAGCTTTCTTTACCTTAAATAATACTTTACTTCTTTTTGCCTTTACCATATTTATTTATATTATTACTTCAATGTACCTTAATTCACCAGTTAGCATTTTCATGTTAGCACAATTATAAAACAAATCGGCAATTTAATCAGTCTGCGCCATTTGCGAATGTGACAGTAAATTTATTGTTAATTTTTTATGCTCTGTGACATTCTGTGGATAATAAAATATAAATAAAAGTGAGATCTAATACAAAACAAATCAACAATAAGTGATAAATATAAACACCATGTAATTCTCGAAATTTTCTAACGACCACGAAACTTTTTAGGGTTGATAATTTAAAATGATTAGATGTAGTGACGATTACATGTCATTTATTCATTTCGAACCGGGAAATATCACAAATCCCGAGTTTTCATGATTTTCGTCCAATTTTGACATCTAGCTCGAAAATTCGTCCACAAGCATGCTATTCTGACTTCAGATTCATGTACAGCGCCCCAGAAAACTTAAGGAAAAGTGGATCTTAATTCCCGCTCACGGAAAAAAAATTTTGTGGGCCTGTGTTATGTATTTGGTGGGTTGTATGATAACTCTCCGATATAACTCGAACTAACTTTCCTATATGGGAGTAAGTCTATGTATAATACTTATAAGCTACACATGCTTATTCATTTTTTAATTCCACAGCCTTCCTTTCCGCATTGTCTAGTCTAGTAAGAAAGGATCCATGTCTTAAAATCCAAATAATTAGGTTTGCTTCGGAGAAAAAAAATGTCCAGTTTTTAACCTGTTTTTACCGGTTTTTTTCTTTGGAGGCCACTTCTCCCACATTTCACCACACAGTGGCTAAATGCAATCGTAAACGGATGGTATATACACGGATAGACAGACATTTTTTAAACATCACTTTTTTTAGGGCTTAGTGACGTGATGTGCAAAAATAAGACTTTCCTTACGTCACTCCGTATATGGAATAGTAAAGACATCTAAAGATAAAGTAGAGCTTAAAATATAACAAGATGTAAACATAATACCCTTCGCCGGTTATTGAATATAATTGTTGAACATTCCACTTTTCATTTTCAGCTTAATTTTTTAGTTACTATTGCTATATTTATAATTTTAATCATTTTTTGATAATGGCAGCTTGATTGGTGAAGTGCCTGTCAGTGTACTGTGTAGTATTTTTGTTTTTTTAGAGTCTTATCAAAGATTGCAGCTCTCTTCAGGTATATTTTTTACGGTAGTGATCATTCTCTAGCTAACACCTACAAGGTGGACCAATGTCAATAATTCTTGACAGAATTTCAATAAACGATTTAAGTATTTTCAATATATTTTTTCTGCCTTCAAATGCAAGAAATCCTATCCTGTAATTCAATACTTCATCAGTATTAGCTAGAAGAGTAGTTGTTTTGATTGGTTCTCCAATACTGAGTGTTTTAAAGTGTTTTCCTAAGTAGTATATTAGCGTGACCAGATTAAGGTACCAATATACAGAAAGTAGATAGTTTCATATTAAATAAAAAAGTGTGAATGGGATGAAGTATTTTCAACATATATTTTTTTCTTTAAAATGCTAGGAATCATATCATGTAATTCAATACTTCGTCAGTATTAGCTAGAAGAGCTAGTTTTGACTGGTTCTCCAATAATGAGTGTTTTAAAGTATTTACCTAACTAGTATGTAACGTTAAATTAGGTTCCGATCTTATAGTTGTATATGCGGATGTAAATTTAAAAATGAGTGAGGCTACGTTTGTTTTTTTTAAATGTTTTAGTTGATACCTGAGGAAAAGGGTATTTATATTTGCTTCTTTACTTTTGTTGATAGCAAAGTGGATAAGAAGGTAACTTGTTTGTGTATCGTTGGTTAAATAAAAATACTCTGTAAACCTTCTTGTTACCTATGGGTCTTATTTCATAAAATGGTTATAATTTAGGTTCATGGATTTGTCATGTCTATAATAGTTTTTATTTTATTTATTTTTTCTTTGGTTGCTAGCAGGAGGTATTTTGGCTGCCTAACCTAAAACGATAAACAAAACACAAGTTAGTAATAGCTACCAGGGAGAGTTTATATTGTATGACTTACTGTTGATTGAGCTAATCCTATTATTTTTCCTTGATATTTTCTCTGGAATTCGGTTTCAACAAAGTGTGTAAACATATTTGGGAATGTCTGTAACTGTAGGCAACTATATACATTTCAGGGCGTATAGGCTGGAAAAAGGATTTAGTTACACTTCTATTAGTTACAACAAAACCACACTCTCTTACCTGTAGTTAACAAGTTCTTATTTATTTATTTAAATAAATAAGCCTGGTAGACCTTTTTATTATTCCTTTTTGTCAGCTGTCATATTTCAGTTTGAGGAAAAGCGTTACCAGCATTGGTTATGGAGGAAAATTTATGGCATTTAAATTATTAATCCTAGTTTTATTTATTTTTATTGTAAATATGGGTCGATCATGGGTTTTATGCTTATTAGTCTCTATTTTAAAAATTGTTTTAATCATTCTATGGTTAGGACTATTTTCCGTGTATTTATAAATTAGTACGCGAAGAGGAATTATGGGTAGGTTCCTAATGAAATGGCAAGCTGTGATTGATGCTCGAGAACATGTGTTTGACCTCCATGGTTTTCTTATTCATTGTGGTAGCGTGTCGTTCCGCCGTTCAGACGAGATTTTTCTGACTGTTTTAAAAAAAAAAAAAACATCCCGATATTCACTTTTGGGGATTATACTGGAAAGTCTTAAAGTTTAGAAGTGCCTGATTGTTTGTTAAGCTGTTTGAAGACGATTATGGTAGTTGTGGAACTTCTCAATAGGTAGAAAACGAAGCTATCGGATCCTTGTTTTTTGTGTGAGCCCATTCCGGTTTTGTTGGGTAAGAGTACTTTTGCGATTTTCTTCTTAGAATACCAAATTCTAAACGTTGTATCCTTTTAAATAGGCAAGACATTGTATATGGTTAATTAATCTATTGGAGAGTTAAGTCTTTACTTTCAAGTTTGGGAGCTAGATTTTTCTTAATAAGGAAGTTTTGTTAGAGGCCCACGTGCCGAATTTTGGATTGGAATTTGCTGTTATGGTTACGAATCTACGAGTTTGTGGTTGTGAGGACGCTACTAGGACAGACTTTAATTATGTAGGCTGCAGTCACGCATCAAGTTACATGACGGGAATTTACCTGGAGAGCCTGGAGTTTCTGGTATCATTCATCACCTTTAAGGACTTTTAAGGTCGGTGGCTTATTTTTAATTCGCATCACAGTGATGTCCTGTTGCGTTTCAATTTTTTTGTTCCTGTAATTTTTTTATAACGATGGCCATTTTGAGTGCCTAAACATTTGATATGTTACTCATGTAGTATATATAATTTTTTTTTACAATTAATGTGAGTAACTGCGCAGTTATATACGTATCTTTGATTGTCTTGTACATGCACATATCTTAGGATACTAGAAAGATGTTGGATGATAGTAACGTCTGTACAGTATACTGAATTTATTTAAATTAGAAGTTATTTAACGTCAGGTAAGAATTTTTTTTGTACGAATTTAATAGAGTAAATCAGAGAGAGTCACCTTATGACGGAACCTTTCACCATTTTGTTATAATTTTTTTTTTCCTATTTGGATATACTTGTTCTATTTTCTGTAATAAAATTTTATCTTAAAATTGACTCTACTGTTTATTGATTATGTTTTCAAAGGAGACTTCAAGTATTAGAATAAACACGGAGTTTGGTAATTTTAAATCGGTGTGTCGAACGGGTGCTTAAGGTTGGTGAAATTTTATTGGAAATTACCTGGCGCTCAAACCTTTTTTTTTTGGCAAAATATAAAATCGTTAAAAATAAGCGAATCTCACCACTGAAGTCTCTTGCTGGAGCTAGCCAACCTCGAGTTAAATAAGCATTTTAGTACTTTTAGTTTGTTTGAAGGCTTAATTTCATTTGAACACGTAACAAGTATATTTGCGTCAGATTAAGGCAACAATATACAGAAAATAGGTAATTTCTTAATAAATAAAAAAGTGTGTAAGTTGTGATTTGCTTAATACCTAAATAATATTCTTCAATCATGATAAAAGCAAATAAATAAAAAATAATTAGTTCTAGGTATGATATGGTTAAGTGTTTTATAAAATGCGGAGAATATTCACATTTAGCTTCCCAGCTTTATTTTAATAGGTAAGTTATAGACAGCAGGCCATACGTCAAATGAAACACGAAATTATTTAAATGCTCAATTTGGGGAGGATTGGATAGGTATCTATATATCACTCAGGACTAGTTTATCATTGTCTAGTTAACTAAGTTAACTAAATTGATAACTAACAACTAATAAACAACAAAGTAGTTTAGATATTATTAAATTTTTAAGAAATAATGGTCCTATTCTGTGGCCAGCTAGATCTCCCGATATAACCCCTGCCGACTTTTGGCTTTGGGGTTATTTAAAAAATATTATGTATAGAGAAAGTTCTAATAACGTTTTAACCCCTGTCATGATTGGAGGTGCAACAAATGCTGTAAAGAGAAGGTGTCAAAAATGCATAGATGTTATTGGAAGACAATTCAAACATTTATTGTAGTTTAATTTTTCCTATTTTTGACAAAATTATTTTATATTATAAGAAATGTTGTGGTTGTTTCCACGGCCTCCTCACAAATATATTACATTTTTCGAAAATTAACTACTTTTTCTAGAGATGACATATGATATATTGTTGGATAGCTAATTTAAGTTGTGGTAGAAAAATAAAATAATTTAAAAAAAACAAAAGTTATGTCTATATCTCTAAAACTGAGGCATGCATAATTTTCTTCTTATAAGCAACTGATTCTACTCAAAAAGTGCCTTAAGAATGAGTTACTTGATTTTCGATTCGACACTTGGTAATTGAGATATACAAGTCAACCAAACATGCCAATTTTCCAATAACGCTTTGTAGCTCGGTAGTTGAAAAAGATTGGTTGGTTTCTCGAAAATCGAGCTCAGGATGCCTACATTAATTTTTGTCTATATGCCATGGTTTTAGAGAAAATCTCAAAGCCCATATAATTTAGTCTACCCTGTACTGTTAAAATTTTAATACAATTCGATTTTTGTTTCATAGTTATCGCACTTATATTTTGTTTGTCGTTCGAGATGGAAGTACAGACAGATAGGCTGACATTTTGAAATTTGTTCAGAATTCGAAAATTAATCCAATGATAGGTTCATGAGGATGGTTGCGACTTCATTAAAACATTTAATAGTTGTTATATTTACTGGCCGATTTTTTTCAAAACAATGCATTCTGTATTAAAATCCATATACCAGAGTCGCCTATGATTTATTAATTTATTCCTCAGTAAATACCTCGATCGGAATGGTACTATAAAAGAGGTTGATACGTAGGAAAGGAACGCAATAGTCTTTATAAGAAAACAAAACGTTCCGCATTACCTTTGATTGTAACTGCTTGTCACCATACAAGGTATATCGACTTAATAAATTATGAACTTATACGCGTGGCACTTTTTAAGTTACGCGTGCGTACAGTTGTGTGCTTTCACGCTGTTCTATTTAGTACAGTAATTTCAGTCAAATATAAACAATGATTTAATTTGCAAATCTATTCGTGTTAATGACAGAGAAAAGAACATGATGCTTTCTGGAAAATGCGGCCAAATGAAATTCACTATTTATTGAGTAAGGAAAATGAAGATTTATAATAATTTTCTGTCAAGATTTTTCAAATGTAGTATTTTACTGACAGTTCTTTCTTAAAATGATGAAAATATAGATTCATTATATCAATTTATAGTTCAGTACCTATACTTATTTTTTTCTTCAAAGAACGATACTCCACAAACAGGCAGCAACACTTACTTAATTAACAATGAAATAGAGAGCAAAAAATTAATAGAAGTCAGACTTGGTTTATTAGTACAAGAAACAAGAGACGGGTCGAGCATACTTTCCATATTTGATAAAAAGTCTGTAAAAGTCATGTAAATAATATAATTGTATGCACTGATTTGGTATCAAAACGAAGCTTGCATCATCACGAATCGGACTTTACCATAAAATAGGCTATCAATATGCCCAATGGAAAGTTAGAAGGAAAACTTCCTGGAAACTTTCGGAGTTTTCAAAACGAAAAGTTTCCGGGAAATTTTCCTTTTAACTTTCCTTTGGGTATATTGATAGGCTATTTTATGGTCAAATCTGATTCGTGATGATGCAAGGTTCATTGTGATATCAAATAAGTGCATACAGTTGTATTATTTACCTGACTTTTACAGACTTTTAACAAATGTGAAAAGTTTCCTCGACCCATCTCTGCAAAAGACACCTCAGATTAATCTCGTGCTACGGCCGCCACATTAAGAAATAGCCTACGATCTTCGGTGTTTTACTTATTATTAGTCTTCAACCAAGTAAATTATTTTTTCATATGCAAACGAATTTAATATGGATTAAACTCAAAATAATCGATTAGGCATTGTTGGTATGTCGCACCAACACTGAATTCTCAAAGCACTTCAACGAAGATACGCGTGATGGAGTTTCTTTCAGGAAAATAGTATCTTCTAAGAAAACACATACACAACAAAGGAGCAAAATGCCAAACCTATCTTGACACTTAGAGCAACAGAAACTCAATTTCACAAATAGATCATATCTTGGTAGACAGAGAGATAAGAGAACGGGTCAAAAACATTAAAGTAAAAAGGAAAACAGAAGTCAAGTGGCTAATACGCACGATTTCATTGGAATAATTCTGCAAGCCTGAGAAAAACAAATCAATAAAATGATGCAGCAAAGTATATTAATCAACATTCTTTCCCCATCAATCAAATCAGCTGAATATAATAATTAATCTTCCTGCAGAAGGGTAAAATAAATAAATAGAGTTCATTTAAGTATACGTCACCAAAAGCCTACCCTAGTTATTGACATCGACCTTTCCATCTAGACGCAAAAAATATACGAAAAATACCTGCAAAAACAGATGACAGCAAGATTTTCTTCACACATTTGGCATGGATTTCTCCTTGTATTGGTTCTAATAGAACCCACAGTGTTTGCACACGAATCTAGATATTTGGAGGAATAAACAAGTCATGCACTCAACTAATCTAGATCGATCGATCAGCTTTAGTTACGACTCCATAGTAAGCTGCCTGAGTATAGCAATTCGGCGAAATTCATTCGAATGGTATCTGAGAATAGTTCCCTTAGTTTTCTCTTACTTGCATTTCAAATTGGCGTTTTCATTAGTATAGATGTGTTAGCTCTGTGGCGCTCTTATATGGTTTGTTTAATCTTCAGATGTAAGTTAAAGACATTATTTAATTGCTGAAATATTTTGATTCCAGCGCATTCACAACTTAATAATTATCCCTAGCTCCTTTAGTTTTTGTGCAAATCAATCTTTATATTTGATTGTAATATGTATTTCTGTTTCATTGTTTCATTAGTTCTAATGTCTAAGAAACTTGGATTAAATAAATTTAACTGAGAGTGTGTGTTATAAATCACGAATTGCCAGGACTGGAACTGATCAACGAAATGTACCGAATAATCTAAGTAATAGTATATTATATTACTAGGAGTAGGAGAAGCCGAAGCCGCAAACTGGGCGAAACACAAAAAAAGGCGTTCTACTCCGTGTAATATATACTATTTTTTCTTCAAGCGTATTAAAATGCAAAAATTCATTTATTTATCATAAATGTACAAATATTCAAACTACAGTCTTACATGTTGACATAATATGACAAGTGGCTAGTGGATAGCGCGCCACCGGTGGCTTTCGGTATTAACATTATGTTACTAGTAAAACAATACCCACTGCGGTGGCGCTTTCGGAACTAACATTATGTTACTAGTAAAACAATGTCCACTACGGTGGCGTTCGGTACTAACATTTTGTTACTAGTAAAACAATGTCCTACTTCTACTTCTGTTTTTGGTGACATAATTTAAACATTTTAATACGCTTGAAGAAAAAGAAATATATATTTCCTTTTTGGCGAAATTAGAGGAGAATAATTTTTTACCATTTTGATTTTTTTTTTTAATTGTTTATCAGCGTCAATACATAAACACATTGCGCGAGAATAGGCGTAAAATTAATTGTTACTCTGTGTAAGGATTTAAAAAATTCTGAAATAAATGATAAAGGTTTCATTCGCAGTGCAGCATTTGAATCTCCTACCACGTAAGTTGCAATATTATTAATGACACAAGATCGAATCTCTGATATGTGATTATGAATTGTTTGTCTAGGTGTACGTGCTGCCCGACCCGCAAATAGTTCTTATGCGAAAAAATCTTGAAACAGTAAGCTTAAGCCATTACGTCCAAGTAATTGTACTATGATTAATCATTCTGCCTTTCTTATACGTATTATTTCGCAAGTAGATTTTTTTTGGATTTCAGAAAACACAGTCGATTAATTTTCTCTCAAGATCAGAAGATTATGCGTAGATAAGCATTAACTTTCAAATATTAATTTCAGTCTTCGTTCCTCATTTGAATGAATTTATTTTGAAAATTGAAAACAATTGTACTTATTTGAGTTACAAGATTATAAGTTTAGTAAAATTACATATTATATTTAATTTAAAAGCGAGAAAAGCCGTCTGAACCATAAAAGGCTTGGGGATGGCTGTTTCATCTAGCGCGTATGAGTAACGCAAATAATGACGTGGACAATGGGAGGTGGATTCGCTGCTTCTAAAGTGTGGAAATATGTATACATATGGAAATACACGATTTTTTTAATTTTTATAAAATGCTGTCGAATATATGATAGTTAATTTTTATAAATTATTTAGTTTCTATTTTAAAATGCTCGATGTTTTTTATAGATTTTATATTAGGAGGAAGAACATTATGGAATTTAGGGGCGATAGATTATTTGTCGTTGGGTATGAGTTTTATTACATTTTGGGATACTTAAAGAATCACTAGAATTATATCTGGTTTCATAATTATGAGCAATTGTAATAATACAAACGTCTAATGTTAAATACATTAACTTCATTGTATAACATTTCAGTCAAAAATCAGTTATATTCTTTGAAAATAATTTTGAGAAGTTTATTCTGACAACCGGTTAGGTTTTTTAATGCGTTATTGAAAGACCCACCCCAGGCAACCATACAGTATCTCAAGATAGACTCCGTTCAAGCGGTATGAAGGATTATGAGAAAGTTTTTATTTAGTATATTCCGAAGCTGGTAAAATTTATAAAACATTTTCCGAATTCTGTTAGAAATTTGGTTAACGTGATCATTCCATCTTAGGTGTTGATCAACGATGACACCTAGATATTTTATTGTTTTAACCTTTTCTACAAATGGGAAATTGCAGCGTGTCTGTGATTTGTTACTTTTTTTTTGACGTATGAATAGATTTTTTAATTGCGTTGATCTATGCTAGAGATGAAGAATGTCATATGTTTAGTTTTACTAATACTTAAGCTTAAATGGCTTGAGTTTAACTAATTTTGGACTGATTTAAGACCTATTGCTGCAAATTCTTAATACATATTAGAAACAGGACAGTACTGGACAGTACTGTCTCGCCAGCCACATAACGCGGAAATCGTTTGAATATACCACGCACAAGTTGGTCTTCACGTTATGGTGTGGCCAGCAAACAGCCCCGACTCAAAGCCCACAGAACATCTGTGAGACGAGATCAAGCGAAGAGTATGAGCCAGAGTTCCTGTTGCAATGTCCATCGGCTAACACTAGCAGTCGAAGGGAAGTGGAATAACCTTTCACAAGGAACCATAACCAATTTAATTAGCTTTATGATTAACCGTATGTAAACTGTTATTAGGGCAGGGATGTAATCCAAATTACTAAAAATAAAGAATTGTTACATAGTATTATTTAATTTCTTCAAAACCCGATTTCCTTCAATTATAAAAATGACGAGTTTACACTACCGTAGCCGTCACACAGTGGGGCAAATAGCTCATTTTTTGGACAAGCGATAATTCCCAAGCCTGGAATTAATGAAATTTAAAATTTTTTTTTTAAACTCTTCGTTATAAAATTGCCTTTAATTCTATGGAGCCCGAATTTTGAAATTTCAAAATTAAAGGACTTAAATTTTGAAAGTAAATTAAAATTTTATCAAAAGATTGTTTAAAATTATAAAAAATTGTTACTTGAGGGGGGTTTTTTGGTTTCTAATCTCATTTCTGATCCCCGAATTTTGCGATTCAAAAAACCAAGATAGCGGATCCAACATGGCGGCCATAATATTTTTTTAAATGAAATGTACATGCACAAACTGTTAAAAATTATTACTTAGGACTTTTAAGGGTTTCTAATCGAGAATCTGAAATCTAAATTACGTAATATCGTAATCTAAAATGGCGAATCCAATATGGAGGCCATAATATTTTTTTAATTGACATGTAAATGCGCAAATTGTTAAAAATTGTTACTTGGTTTTAGAGATTGCTGATCATGAATCTGAAGTCCTAATTACGTAATATCGAAATCCAAGATGTCGGATCCAATATGGCGGCCATAATATTTTTTTAAATGAGATGTACATGCGCAAATTGATAAAAAATGTTACTCGGGGTTTTTAAGGGTTTCTGATGATGAATATGAAGTCTAAATTATGTAATATCGTAATCCAAGATGGCGGATTCAATATGGCGGATCCAATATGGCGGCCACAATATTTTTTAAATGAAATGTACATACGCAAATGATTAAAAATTGTTATTTAGGAGTTTTAGGGTCTGCTGAACATGAATCTGAAGTCTAAATTACGTAATATCGAAATTCAAGATGGCGGATCCAAATGGTGTCCGTAAGTTAAAATAGAATGATAAATCAAGAAAGAAATTGTTAAAATTTTTTACTCAGGGGCTTAATTCGCTAATTTTCGGATATTTTAGTTTCGTCACTTTGGAAACCATAATATCGGATTCAATATAGTTGTTATAAATTTAAAAAAAAATAAGACGTAGATGCAAAAATCATTAAAAATTAGTTCCTAGAGGTTTCTGATTCCGCAGTTAAAATTTCGTAATTTTGAATTCTAGGGTTGCATTTCCAGTATGTGCTAAAATGAAATAATTAATACTTCCTCTTTTCTTGAGATATTTATGATGAGATATTTAAATCTGGATATGCACTAAAAATATATCACATTGCTCATATTTGTAAAGTTACTCTCAGTGTAACTTCAAAACGAAAAACAAATTTTAACAGTTTCCTTCTTGATTTGTCATTCTTTTTTAACTTACGGACACCATATTGGATCCGCCATCTTGGATTCCGATATTACGTAATTTGGACTTCAGATTCATGATCAGCAATCTCTAAAACACCCAAGTAACAATTTTTAACAATTTGCGCATTTACATGTCAATTAAAAAATATTATGGCCGCCATATTGGATTCGCCATTTTGGATTACGATATTATGTAATTTAGATTTCAGATTCTCGATCAGAAACCCTTAAAAGTCCTAAGTAACAATTTTTAACAGTTTGTGCATGTACATTTCATTTAAAAAAATATTATGGCCGCCATATTGGATCCGCTATCTTGGTTTTTTGAATCGCAAAATTCGGGGATCAGAAATGAGATTAGAAATCAAAATAACCCCCCAAGTAACAATTTTTTATAATTTTAAACAATTTTTTAATAAAATTTTAATTTACTTTCAAAATTTAAGTCCTTTAATTTTGAAATTTCACAATTCGGGCTCGATAGAATTAAAGGCAATTTTATAACGAACAGTTTAAAAAAAAAAAATTTAATTTCATTAATTCCAGGCTTGGGAATTATCGCTTGTCCAAAAAATGAGCTATTTGCCCCACTGTGCGTCATTTGAATGGACTTCTGTACATCGTTGAATTGGTCGTGGAAGTGAATTTTCTAAATCAGCGCGAACCCCTATTTAAATCCCCTAGAATTTTCCGTATGGCGCCACATAGAATCATTAGTTTATAAGATAATATCAATACTCGTGTTGAGTTATGGGAATATATCGAACCAAGTGATTATTCCAATAAACATGATAAACAAATGATATTTAATATTAGATGGTCTCTAAAAAAACGTATAGCAAAACATAGCGAATAAAAGGTTGGTCATTTTCAACATTCACTATAACTATCTGAGGTTTTTGGTTATTGTGAAATTTATTTTTTGACATTTACAGACATTTTCTCAGCTATTTTAATAATAAATTTATTAACTTCTTTTTGTTAAATAAATCGATATAGATAAACATATAGAGACAGCTAGATACTTATTATACTTTTATTTATATAATTTTTTCTGCGTGGTGAGCAATGATAAATTATATTAAAATACAAAAATAGAACACAAATACATAAAATATACACACATGCAAAACATTGACGTATAAACAGGTAAGTACATATAAAAATAAAAATAAATGACAACGTATAAGGTATACGTACAAAAAAAAGTTATCCTTATAACGCGTATCTATAATTTTAAAATTAGAAACTCTTGTACAGAGAGAACTAGAGAATTTTTTATATATTTTAAGTTTTGATACAAGGTATCAAATATTTTTATCAGAGAAATTTGAGATATTGCATATAAAGTCGAATGTAATTTGCCACAAAGTCAATATGGTAAGTCTCACCTTAATCGACGGTCTAAATATGTAGCCAAAAATTTAATATAGGCAGACAACGTTATTTTCTTTTCTGCTTTAAAATTCAGAGATGACTTTTTAATATACATTAATAATTAATTTATTGCGTTTTGTCCATGCATTTCATAGCGTGTGTGACTTTCCTTTAAAGTGACATAGTAACTTGTCCAGTGAATAAATGTTTCACAAGATCACTTACATAGATCAGGAAAAGAAGAGGTCCCAGTACTGAACCCTGTGGTACACCTAGAATTTTCCTATTTTACGGATAGTACCGTGTTCGCATGTCCCTGCTGATCCCTATAGAAAAAAATTTAAAAAAAATTGTATCCCTGTATCTCGCTAACTAGGAACAGTTTACTTAAGGTTGTTTGATTAAATTCTTACATTATATCAATTTTATGTCCCATTTTTATAACTCAACCTGTATATGAATGTGACAAAGATTTTTTTCTGATGCCAAACTTCCTCCAAGGAAATACTGAACAGCGTGATGTTGAAATACATATAATGAATTCTGCCAATAGTATTTTTTTAATGCCTTTTACTTCCATATCCAGTGGAAGTATAGTAATGCAAAAAAAAATAGAAAATTTGTATTGGTCAAATAGGCCTAGAATATCATGAAACACAAAAAAGAAATTCTGTCTGTAACTTTTTTGTGAGCATGGAACCGTTTAAGATATTGACTTTAAATTTAGTACACTATGTATTTTTACATGTATTTATCATTGCCTACCTGGGGTAAATTGGGGTAAATCAAGCAAGTAGGAGTTCATAAAATTCGTATTTAGTTTATATATAAGAGAAGCTGGGAGTCAAAACAATTTTTGGCATTAGCCACCCCCACCCCAATATTAAATAAGGTGAAAACAATAAAATTGTGATTTAGTGTGTACAAGAACCAAAAGCCTAATTTTTTTTTACTTCATCCACCCCCATTAGGGGGGGTCGTACCTCTCTCACTACCTATGTGAGTTTCTGAGATAGACGATTTCAAATATTATATTATTATATATTAAGTTCCGTAAACGAATTTTTCGACGTATAGAAAATCTGGATGTGGAAGTATTTTTAAATAAGTCGACGCGACAGAGATTTAGACTCCCATTCCCTGTCCTTCTAGTTAGAGTAAATGGTTTGGTATACATTGGTTAATATCTAATTAGACAAATATTCGTAAATTTTAAGTATTTTCAATGTGTGATTTGACACACAAACGGATCTATTGTACTCTATCAACTGAAGTTTTTATTTAATTCAACTGACATTAAAGCGTTAAAATTAACATTGATAAATCACTTACAGTTACATTCATACTAATTAATGATGTTTAGTAGCAAGGCAAAGACATATCAAAAACATATTATGGATTCCACTTACGAAGTGTGCGACGTTGAATGGTAAGAAAGTAGTTCTTGCAGACGGCCCATAAAAAGAAGGATATTAGCAAATTTATTTGGTACTCCGTCAACTACACTTGAAATCAATTTGGTGTAAATCTGTGCAAGAAAAACGTATAATTTTCTTTCGCGAGAACTTGTGCTGAAGATTGTCTTGTCCAAGGTAGTGCATAAATATTTATAAATATTAATAATTTTAATTACGAAATTGCAATTGTAAATAACTTAATGTATATTTTTATGATTGCTATTATTATTATTTTTGAGCACAAAAACTTACATATTCAGCAAAAGTTACTTGTTTTTGTTATAGTTTATGTGATTTGATCAACTGAATGAATAAGTTATTCATTGCAATGGATATATACGGCAGTTTTTTCAGAAAACAACTATGGTTTCTAAATATGTCAAATCCATCTATTATTAAAACCAGTCGTATCATATAAAAAGTAATACCAATACACATACATTACACTTTTACACACTTTTTAGAAAAAAGAGTGTTAAATAGATTAGTCCATGTAAAAAGCTGTAAGCTAACAAATATTTATACAGTGTGTCACTTAAGGACTAGCCACTCCTGTAAAATTTTTATTTATGAACCGATTTTTATGTTTTTTTTTAACTATGTAGATCTCGCAAAAAGGCATAAGAAACATGTTCTATTAATTCCGGAGCTCAAAGCCACGGCCAACTATGACCATTGATTAAGGGCGAAATATTGAGAAGTACCTATTAGGAATTTTTTTTTAGATTATTGGAACATATTCTTATTCAGGACCACCTATATACCTATTGTATCAATATTTGTCGTGATAGTAATACAAACCAAAACATTAAAAATAAGCGTAAAATAACGAAGTTTAAAGTAAAAGAACACAATGCTTTTGTATTATTTAAATTATTTGTTGACAAAATTACTATTATCATTTAAATTTTTATTTATTTCGATACTTCGAAACTGAGCGGTTTGTTATTAAAACTTAGTAAGCGTGGAAAACAAAAATGTTCATTGAAAAATGGCTGTTACTCTCACTGTTTAACTAGCATCTTAGTTATTACGTATTATTTTAAATAATAATAATAGCTCATTATTATTTACAAGAAAAAATATAAATTGTATGATTAGTTGACGAAGGAACACGAAGTTTTCGTGGAGCTGCTGCAGAGTTTAATATGAGACATCCTGACCGTAAAATTCACCCAATCAACATAGAAATCGCGTGGTTCCAGTAAATCAAATAATTCTTGAGTATTTTAATCAGAATCCACGCTCCAGTATTAGGGATGCCAGTTTAAATCATCAATGGAAAATCAATGGAACTTACTTTTTTAATGAAAATCTGAACGGGGCGGCGTTTCTTAGATTTTTATAAAATGAGTTTAGCAATGATATTGATGAACTACCTCCCGATTTTCTATATAATTTACATCCACAGTTGGATGGAGCAACAATTCATAATGCTGTTATCGTGAAGAATTGGTTAAATTTAAATTTTCCTAATTGTTGGATATGGTGAAATACATTGGCCGCCACCATCACCAAACCTCATGCTCCTAGATTCATTTCTATGGGGGACAATTAAAAATAAAGTTTATAAGTCAAGACCACAGGCAAGGGACGAACTTTGCGATCGCTTGCCACAATATCACCAGATAAACCCCGAAGAAACTAATTAATAATAATAATCGACGACGAATTGAAAAGTGCATAATGTGGCAGTCTAATTGAGATGCATAAAATTTGGTTTCATTTGTAACCAATAAAGATAACACAAAAAGTAATGTGTTTTTTTACTTCAAATTTCGTTATTTTAAAAACGTATTTTTAATGTTTTGGGCCACACTGTATTACTATCACGACAAAAATTGCTACACTATTTACTTCGTTGGTCCTGAATACGAATCCGTTCCATTATTCTAAAAAAAATTCCCCAATAGTGTACTCCTCAATACTATGCACTTAAACAATGCTCGTAGTTAGCCATGGGTTTGAGTTCCGGAATAAGTAGAACATGTTTCTAATGCCTTCTGCGAGATCTACATAGTGAAAAAAAAAATAGAAGGACAAGTGGAGATCTTTGGTTTTAATGCATCTATTGCTGAGTAATCGTGCGCACAAAAATAGTTACAGAACGATCGACCGATAGACATAATTGTTTTTTTCTCAACCTTAAAATCTGGTCATTTCAGAACATTCTAAGCCTATTTCAACAATAAAGAATTTCAAAAATTTTTTTACCTTTACTATACTTCCATTCCACTACGTGGATGTGGAAGTAATACTGATTACTCGATGTGCGTTTTGTCATTAAGTTAGCGAGTCAGTATCATTTTGGATAAGTGACCAATTATGAGATAGAACTTGCAAGAAAAATTGCAGCATTCATTATTACGGTTTTTAACCGAAAGTTAAATAATTATTCATAATCGGCACACCAAGATGAAGTTGCCATAAATTATACGTAACGTGTCAAGAAATAAAAATAATTGTACACTTATAATCTTTGCGTAATGTTGTATTATATACTTCTTACTGCAAGCACTAATTAAAGATAGCCTATATGGTATAATATATCACCAACAATTTGAATAGAATTACACATGTACTCCGTAGAAAGGATTTTCAGAATCTAGGCTAATTTGTTGTTTATCTCGCGCTGCCATCAAAAAATTTAATCTCAGTAATGCGACTCTGCTACCTACTCATTTAAATTGAAGAAAAATAGATATGGATATGTTGCTTTATTTTCAGCGAACCAACTGTAAACAACACAACCTGTATTTAGACACTTATGGAATTTGCAGTTTGCTGCAGGAAAATGTAACAATAATGCACATAAGGTAAATATGTGCATGTGTCATTAACATACTGCACTACTATTACTGGAACTGCATCTTTGCTTTGAAAAATCGTGAAACAACTATAACTTGCTAATTCCCATTTGTGTGAGGTTCGTGTGTTCTATGTGTATTTCGTTGTAAATTTTCCTACATTTAAAACTTTAACCACGACACCGTTTTCATATGATACAATACAAAAACTTTGTGTAACTGGTTTTATTATTGATAGATAGATAGACAGATCTTTATTGGTCATATATACACAAATTATGCTTTGAGGTGTCAAATAAATGCAAAAATATACCACAAAAAAAACAACAAAAAAGTGGTTGCCTTAAATAAGAAAAAAAAATACACAATGACACACGCTGAAAATTTTTTCTGCATAATAGCATGTGCCATTTCTGGTTTTTGAAAGTGGCAAAAAATCCAAATATATTATTACCCCCATTACGAGTTGAGTACGTATGTACACTTTCACATGTTATGTAATTATTTAAGCAGAGCTGGCTCCAGGTATTTTGCCGCCCCTGGCACAGTTTCATTTTGCCGGCCCTCTCTTATGTAAATAACATTAGAGTCAGGCGGGGTAAAAATGAGATAAAATGACATCTTTCAATTTTTAGGTTGCTTAGAACCGAGTCATATTTAATGAAAGATTGGTATCATATGTAAAAATGACAGGAAAAATTATATTTCTATGTATTTTTTACTAAAAAGTACCGTTCATTGATAAACAAAAATAATTAGAGAATATTATTTAGGTATTATGCAAATCACAACTTACACACTTTTTATTTATTATGAAAATACCTACTTTCTGTATATTGTTGCCCTAATCTGGGCACGCTAATATACTAGTCAGGTAAATACTTTAAAACACTCATTATTGGAGAATCAATCAAAACAACTACTCTTCTAGCTAATACTGACGAAGTATTGAATTACATGATAGGATTCTTAGCATTTTAAAGAAAAAAATATATTGAAAATACTTAAATCATTTATTCAAATTTAATCATTCACACTTTTTTATTTAATATGAAATTATCTACTTTCTGTATATTAGTGCCTCAATCGGGTCACGCTAATATACTACTTAGGAAAACACTTTAAAACACTCATTATTGGAAAACCAATCAAAACAACTACTCTTCTAGCTAATACTGACGAAGTATTGAATTACATGATAGGATTCCTGGCATTTTAAGGCAAAAAAATATATTGAAAATAGTTAAATTATTTATTGAAATTCAGTCATTCACAACAATTATTGAACCATACATTCTATTTCAACTCTAGAAAAGTTGTACAAGTTTTTTCGAACTCGTTAGTTCTCATCAGTAGAGTATAGAAACATTCATTCATTATTTACAAGCCTATTCTTGATTTATTTTTACAATTAATTATTTTTTATTTATTTGCTTTGATCATGATTAGAGAATATTATTTAGGTATTATGCAAATCACAACTTACACACTTTTTATTTATTATGAAAATACCTACTTTCTGTATATTGTTGCCCTAATCTGGGCACGCTAATATGTAATTCAATACTTCGTCAGTATTAGCTAGAAGAGTAGTTGTTTTGATTGATTCTCCAATAATGAGTGTTTTAAAGTATTTACCTGACTAGTATATTAGCGTGCCCAGATTAGGGCAACAATATACAGAAAGTAGGTATTTTCATAATAAATAAAAAGTGTGTAAGTTGTGATTTGCATAATACCTAAATAATATTCTCTAATCATGATCAAAGCAAATAAATAAAAAATAATTAATTGCAAAAATAAACAGTGTCTCATTTTTACCCTCCAAGAGGGGTAAAAAAAAAAACAGTGGACGGCAAATGAAATTTGTTTTATTCCCATTCTTATTGACGTCGTACAAATAGCCTGATCAAATGGTAGTTTTTCGGTAACATGAGTCCGGTAGAAGGTTTCTCAACGGAATTAAATGTTTTTTGGGGTGCTTAACACGAATCTGAAGTTTGCTGCCTCGTAGCACTACCGGCTCAGGTCGAAAAACGCAAGGAACCTCGAAATTTTGGGAGTTTTTCCGGTTTTCTGCTCATATCTTGCAAACGACGCGTCGTTTGGAAAATATTACTGTATTCAAAGTTGAAGAGCATTAAATTCTGCATCGAATGACTTCCCTACCTTCCAAATTAGACCGATTTATAAGGTCGCTGTCAATATAGATAGCTGGAAAAAAGAGCAGAAAAAAAAAGCAAGTTGTAGTGTGAAGATGCGATGTATAGAAAATACTTGATAGCAAAGTCCATTTTATTTTACTCTACAGTAATATTTTTGCAGCACCTCAAAAATCATATAATTCTGTTGAGAAACCTTCTACCGGACTCATGTTACGAGACAGTCACTTTTGAACATCATTTGATCGGGCTAAAATGGAAGTGCAAAAATAAGACAGAATAATTTATTCAAATTTTTTACTAAACAAGAAGGGGCTTGCAGAAGGGTTAGCTTCTCCTAAATTAGGAAGCTAAAATGTGCCTGCTTCAGTCTGCCCATTTGGTCTCTTTATTCTCTTTTTTACCCCGTTTTTAATTTTTTCCTTAAAATCAAATTTTTCATTATTTAAAACTAGCAGATTAATAAACTTGATCACAAACTGTGAAGTATGACACTTCTAGTTGACGTCTGCCAAATACGGACAATGCAAATAGAGAAACTATAAAATCCCAAAAAAAGTACTAAGGTGCGTTCAAAAATTTTTTAAAAGTGAGTTTATTTTGTCCCGCATTAACAGTAGGCATAGGATCTGATTGGATAACATAAAACAATTCTGAATGTACAAAACAAACTCGAATAAAAAATTAAGTTTAATTTATTTCAATCTGGGTTGGATATCTTTTATTTACCCCGCTACCTGCCTGTCTCATTTTTACCCCTATCTTTTCAGTCCGTTATTTTTAATAACATTTTAAGAGTCACCTACTGAATATTCTTGATGGTTTGTTTTTTTTTTTTGGTTATAAAGGTTTACAGCAATTTTTGGATTTTCAGCAATATGATTACTGTATTTAAAAGGGTAAAATAAAATAATTCAAAAAATTAACCGTATTGAAACTTAAAAAAAATACCACACCACAGAAATTAGACAAGAAATAAAATCACATATAAAAAACAGAATTTATGTGTGTAACCTACTTTATGTACAAAAAAAAAGAAACAATAACAAATTATTTATATAAAGTTAACATTATTATTACTATATTAGTGAAACAATTTTTTCCTAGCTTTTTATATTTTTTGGTAACTATGGATTTGAAGAATTTGCAGCCCCGGGCAGCCGCCCGCTTCGCCTCCCCCCCTCCAGAGCCAGCCCTGTTATTTTTAACATGGACAAGGTACTGCAGTATATAATTACAGGGTAAAGTGAGTACCTTAAGGCTTATAAAAGCATCCCTACAATCATCCCTATGTGATAACCCAGCAACGATTCTGACAGCCTTTCTTTGCAGTGAAAAAACTGTTGGGGGGTGTGCCGAGTGGTCCCATATTAAAATGGTATAATTGCGGATTTATACGTGAATGGATTTAGTGGCGCCAGTAGATATTGGCACGCCAGTAAAAAAATATTGCACGTATAAACAGTTACTGGCGAGCATGCTTCAATGCATGCAAGGTCAAGACTTGCTCGCCAGTTCGCGCCAGCAATTGTTTATACGTGCAATATTTTTTTACTGGCGTGTCAATATCTACTGGCGCCACTAAATACATGTACGATGACATGCCATTAAAACCGTTGACTGTGACAAACAATTTTTTGAATTGCGCAATAAGAAAATATTACGTGATATATGCTTGCAGGTGTAGGACGTGTGTTCCTCCCATATTAACTTACTGTCCAAAATAATGCCCAAAAATTTAACGCAATGAGAGGTCATCTGTACAGAGTGCTGTCATAGTCTCTGTTATATCACTATTTAATACTAGCTTATTGTTTAAAAACCAGTTATGAACCATAAACAGACTGTTTTGAGCCTCTTAAAATGTTACAATCTTCATGAGAATGAGCTAATGTTGTGTCATCAAAGAAAATGACGTTTGTTGAGGGACTACCGTTTGGCAAATCATTAACACAAATAAGAAATAAAGTCGGTTCCAAAACTGAACCCTGAGGGACACAAAATTTAATATCAATGTTACCAGAAATAGTATTATTAAAATTAACAAATTGATGACAATCAGTCAAATGGGATAAAATCAATTTTCTCCTACCCTCAAAGAATTCGTAAAATTTTAGTTTGTTCATTAAATATTGTGAGGCACACAGTCGAAAACCTTACCTAGGTCTAAAAATTGCACGTGTACAAATTATTTGGCCTCGAAACCTTTATTTATTACATTTATCAACGAATTAATTGCTAACGTCGTTGACAATTTTGACCTGAAGCCATATTGACAACTATTAAAAAGATTACAATTTTCAAAATAATTGGTGATTTGAGATTTGAGAAGTACCTCAAAGATTTTGACAAATAATGGCACGATGGAAATAGGCCTGTAATTTGTTGGATCAACAATGCAGTTTTTTTAAAATAAAAGTAAAACTTTTGACAGTTTAAAACATTTTGGAAACATATTCTTTCTAATGCATTCATTAATTAGTGTCGTGAGTGGAATGATAATATATTTAATATAATCGAGAATTTTAATGTTGATATCATAAGCATCTTTACTCTGTTTGCTTTTCAGATTAACGATTACATCTAGGACTTGATTGTAAGTGGCTACAGTAAAAATAAAATCCTTGTCAGCATCAGTTTTTATGTAACTCGTAAAATAATTTTTAAAATTGTCGGTGGCAGATGACAAGCAGTTAACTAAATTTTGAGCAATGTTTCGAAAATAATGATTAAATTCGTCAGGAGAAATAATTTCTGACGAATTGTCCGTTTTATTTTTTTCATATTAACCAAATTCCACCTTGCTTTTTGCTGATTCTTATTTCGATGAATGTAGTTATCGTTTACTACTTTCTGGACTTCTAATATTTCATGTTTATAAATACATTTTTTGTCATTAATGAATTTTTTCAAATCCCTAGTAGGATTGGTCTTATAAGTATCAAGAAGGAAACGTAATGTCTCTCTCAATTGACAATATATGGTAAATGAAGATAAAATGAGTTATACAAGGTGTCTTCAAACTAATGACCACTTTCTAAGGGATCGATTGAATGAGTAAAACCCGTTGTAAATTTGCATTCGTTATCAAAATATTGATCTAGCAATTAACAATAATTTTCTTCTTATTCAAGACATCTTGCCAGTTGTTTTGTGATACGTACATTAGTTTATTGGCCTCCGTTTGCTGCATAATACATCTTACGCCACGCCTTCTGTCACGGTTACTTGTTAGGCGCACATCCTCATCAAAGCTCTTTCCCATTATATCTTCGGTGGCAGCAACTTTTTGCAGAGTGTCCTCTTCTGCCTCTTTCCATTTGGTTTCCCAGACTATCAACCTTTCTACATTATCCTCTTTTTAGTTGATATGGCTAAAAGAATGATTCAGGAGAATTCAATGCATTGCTTATACATATATCTATGAGCAATTGCAGCAGCCATTTTGAATTTGTAACTTTGAAGTTTCAATCAGATGTAATATCGGCTACTTTAAAAAAACCTAATAACTAATATCGGTGCAATTCTGAAGAGATATGAATTTGGTCCAGTTATTGCCCACTGTGCACTGGAAGAAGCTTAATGAAAATACTACAATGAGACTATTGCTGAGCAATAATACCTTATTGTTTGTAAAAAATTAGCATTATTATAAATCGAAAACTAAGTTTTTAGTTCAAATCACTGGCGCATTAGCTAAATTACTTCCACATCCAGTGGAAGTATAGTAACGACAAAAAAAAATTTATTGTTTAAATAGGCTTAGAATGTCACGAAACGTCAAGATTTTAAGTTTTAGCGAAAAAAAATTTCTGTCTGTCGGTCTGTATGTCTATCTGTCTGTCGGTCTGTCTGTCTGTCGGTCTGTCTGTCTGTCGGTCTGTCTGTCGGTCTGTCTGTCGGTCTGTCTGTAACTTTTTTGGGCGCACGTTTACTCTGGAACCGTTTGCGACCCGGTGGCGCAGTGCTTAAGGTTAAGTGCTTGCGTACTTGCTTCGGCGGTACATATACTAAAATTGGAACGATACAGAGAAGATTAGCATGGCCCCTGCGCAAGGATGACACGCAAAATAGTGAAGCGTTCCACATGTTTAAATTTTAGTAACTAATGGTATTTTAAGCAGGTTTTTTAGAATTCTTTTCCTGCACTAGCAAACACATATCCATACATCTCCTCTAGCTTATGTTCTCCCATTATCAGAAGCTACGGCAATACAATTAAAATGCATTTTAACATTTGAAAACTTGCCTTTTAAAAACTCATAATAATAAAGAATGATTGAGCAATATCCCCGGCTAACACCAGCCATTGTTCGGGCGCACCACGTCAACGCGCGTTTGTTACGCCTGTGCAAATATCATAACATGTATTATACATACTTTTAAGATATTCTAATATAATAATTCTATACTGACATGTGCATATAAAATTATAATAAATGCTTTAATGGTTTAATGGTTAATGGTTAATGTTAGGCTTGCGACCACGGGGTCCCGGGTTCGAATCCCGGCTAGGGCATGGATGTGTAGTGGCGTTTTTCTCGTGTTGCCTAGACGGTAGCACTGGGCTAGACTGCGGTTGTGTGAGAGACAACTCGGTCTAGTCGCTCTTCTCTCCTGAGTTCGAGTCTCAGCTGCGGCAGATGGCAATGTCGCAGGGAATGGGTGTTGTGATGTTATCTATGTGTGTGTCTGTCCTGGTTGAGTGGTAGAATAGCCATCGGCTAAACTCCGCCAGGACATTAAAATAAATAAGGCGATTAAAAGAAAAATAATAAAAAAAAGATTAAATTTGGTACACATATTATGTACTTCAACGAGATCTAGAACTAGATTATATTTTCATCTTGTTCCGTCGAAGGGTTGGGGGGTAAATTGGGGTAAATTTGGGGAAAATAGGTAAATCAAGCAGGTAAGAGTCCATAAAATTGGTATTTAGTATATTCAAGAGAAGCTAAGGTTCCCAAAAAAATTTTGCCATTACCACCCCCACCCCATTATTAAAGGGGACGAAAAAAAAATTGTGATTTAGTGTGTACAAGAACCAGAAATCTCAAAATGTTTTTTTCTTTCATCCACCCCCACTACCACCCCCTATCACCACCCCTACCCCGCTACCGATGTGGGGTATCGTTTTATGGGTTTTTGGGGTAGAGGATTTCAAATATTATATTACTAAAGTTCCATAAACAATTATTTCCACATACAAAATGTTTTCGTTGTGAGTGAAAAATCTGGATGTGGAAGTAGTGATTCCTTGGGCAGCGGTTTTTGAGAATATGCTGGTAAACCTTACTAAGCTAATTATCTAAAATTCCTGAGAGAGCAGTTGCCAATAGAATACACCTATATTTAGAATCAAATAATTTATTTACTGACAGTCAGTTTGGTTATAGGGACAATAAATCTACAGAACTAGCGGCACTAGAATTTGTTCAAAAAATCTACCATTATCTCGATAAAGGTAAAAAAGTAGTTAGCTTTTCTTTGATCTAATCGCAGCTTTTTATTCAGTTAATCCGAAATCTCTTGAGGACAAATTAAAAACAAGTTAAAAACGTACTCTTCGCCAGTTTACTGAGCTTTTTATATAATTGTTACACATTCTATAGGATACTCTTTGCAGTATTTTTGTAAATAATGTTAGTTTTTGGACATACTAAATTTTGTGATACCATCTTTGTTGTGAAAAAAATTATATGAAAAAGAAAATGAAAAAAAATCCAACCTGTGTGGGTTTCGAACACACGATGTTTGGATTGCAAGGCAAGCAAGCAAGCAAACAAATAAAATTTATTAACATTTATAGATACATATGCGCCTCCCCGAAACCTGGCCCGGAGCCAGCCAGACAACCACAGCGCGTAGCGCCGTGGTGATTGTAGGGCTGGGCGGATCAGGTTCGGTTCGGCTTGACGACAATGATATAAAGAACAATTAAAATTCCTACCCACCTAGCGTGGGTTTAAAATTAATAATATCTTTGAAAATAATGCTGCCCACAAAGGCCTAAAACTAATACATATAAAACTTAGAACTAGTAACTGGTTATAACACTAAATAAATTTTGGCTGCTGACTCGGGTGAAAAACTAAACGAAAAAACCCGTACGAGAACTGCCGACCTGGTGGTCTCCCTGACGCCAGGAAAATGTGGTGGAAAAAGGATAGGGTTTAAAAATGTTTGAATTTTTTAGAAATTTATCGGCCAAAATGAAATTTTTGATGACAAAACTTTAGCCATTGCACCATCACATATTGCTACGAAAATTGATTATCTGTGATACATATTTTTGACAATCATATATACTTCAACTTATTAGATATATTTTAATGAAATATACAGTGCGTCCCCGGATTGTGTATGCGATAACAAAAAAAAAATTAGTACGGCTTAAATTTTCTGCAGTCTCGGTCTGCTTGACGCAAAATGGATTTTTACCAAATTTTAGTTAAAATGGAATCTAACTCGCGGAGTTAATCTAAGAAGAAAATAAAATAAAATAAACCATTGCAGGTAAACAGGTCTTTCTGTTAATCTTACGAAAAAATTCTATTTGGATAAAAATTTTTGCATTGAAAGTTAGAGCCGTATGCCAACTTTTATTGCATTTGAACAAAAAATAATATCAATAATAATAATAAGAATACCTTTTGAAGAAATTAGAAGTTACAAAGAATTAGAAGAAAGGTGGAATTATGAAGTAATTTAGGTTTACAACTATTTGAATAGGTTTCTAAAGTTGGCATATGGCTCTAACTTTCAATGTCAAATATTTTATCCAAATAGAATTTTTCCCTAAAATTAACAGAAAGACCAGTTTACCTGCAATGGTTTATTTTCTTTTATTTTCTTTTAGATTAACTTCGCGAGTTAGATCCCATATTAACTGAAATTTGGTAAAACCCCATTTTACGTCAAGTAGACCGAGGCTGCAGAAAATGAAAGTGGTAATAATTTTTTTTTGGTATACTACACCAATCGCCAACACAATCCAGGGACACACCGTATATTAGTAAAATCCATAAACAAAAAAAAATATATTATGGAAATAACATTTCGCAAGATTTCTATTTAAGTACAAGCGACAAGAATTAAGAGAATACATATATTTTTTAATTAAATAATTAATAACTTTTTTATTTACTGATCGATTTTCTTCAAAAACAATAGGGTTCTTCCTCTAGCTAACACTTACTTACTTTACAATTTTCAATACAATCGGACTTTTCTTTTTTAAGTTATCGTGCCTACAAAAAATGTGCCGGACGGACGGACAGACGGACATTTTGAAAGTTGTTCAGAAGTCGTTCGCTAACACAATGATATGAATTTTTTTTCTCTACGAGCGATATTTACGATTTTAGAAATATGACGATCAAATACAATATACTCTTCGTTTTTGTGAAGAGTAAAAACAATAGGGTTCTTCCTCTAGCTAACATTAACTTACTTTACAAATTTCAATACAATCGGACTTTCCTTTCTTAAGTTATCGTGCTTACAAGAAACGTGACGGACGGGC
Source organism: Rutpela maculata (assembly GCA_936432065.2). Classification (NCBI taxonomy): domain Eukaryota; kingdom Metazoa; phylum Arthropoda; class Insecta; order Coleoptera; family Cerambycidae; genus Rutpela; species Rutpela maculata. Next base: position 25,619,493 of record OW386285.2, on the reverse strand, counting down.
GGACGAACTGACGGACGGACGGACGGACGGACGGACGGACGGACGGACGGACGGACGGACGGACGGACGGAAGGACATTTTGGAAGTTGTTCAGAATTCGTTCACTAACACAATGATGTGAAATTTTTTTCTCTACAAGCGATATTCACGATTTTAGAAATGTGCCGATCAAATTCAATATATACGTGTTTGCGAAGAGTATAATAATGGGAATAAATGGAAACATTCTGAAATGGTTAATTCGTTATCTGAAAAATCGGAAAGTTTTAGTTTCAATAAACTCAGAAATGTCTAATATCGTTAATATGGAAATCGGTGTAGCTCAAGGTTCCGTTATTGGTCCACTTTTATTTCTTATTTTCGTCAATGATTTACCAGATTATATAACAGATGGTGGGGTATTTATGTACACGGATGACACAACTGTCATAATCCACAGTGATACCAATAAGCATTTAGAGAATAGAACTGCTACAGACATTAAGCAATTTGAACACTGGTGTTTTAAAAATTCTCTAATTATGAAAAAAATGGTACTTTTGTATTTTAAAAATATTATATCTAATAATAGTCTTAAAATAGAATATGTTGAGACCAACACGAAAACAACATTATTAGGCTCAGTGATAGATCCAACATTAAATTATACCTCTCAAATAGATACTTTGTGCACTAAGTTAGCAAAAATAATATTTGCTGTTTTAAATTTAAAAAAAGAATTGAATAATAATGCATTAATGACATGTTTACTACTCTTTAGTATATTCAGCCATTAGCTAAACTATCAGTATATAGGGTCAATCAGCTGAGGCGAGTAGACTTTTTTTATTGCAAAAGAGAATTATTCGAATTCTGTTTAGTTTGAACCTTAGATAATCATGCAGAGATATATTTAAAACAAAAAAATTATAACTGTTACATGCATTTATATATTTCAAATTTCTTGTTTCATGTACAAAAACTTAAATAAATTTAAAATAAAGAGTGACATTACACAGCTACCACATCTGGTAGTGCGGGGAAAATACAAATAAATATTTTCAACCTTAACAAATATAAAAAATCACCCCACTGTGCTGGTAGTTATATACAGTGTGTGCTATTTAATACCGCAACACCCCGTTATTTTGGAACGCGCTGGCCGATTTTAAAATTTCTTTTTTTTGAGATATAGTGCCTGATGAGCTTTATTTGACTGTTTTGAAAAATTTGTAATTTTCATATTTTTAAGGCCAACTAAGTTCCTCAAAATGGGTCGAAATTTCGAGACCGACTGTTAGGCAATTTTTTATCGGCAAATTGAATAGTGAATTCGATTCGCAGTTGTCTCAAATACCTCTAGATAAAATTTTGGCTCGATAATAGCCAAATTTCAAATTTCTCACTTTTCAACTGGCCCTGTATAAAAATCAGTTAGGTTTACTAAAAGGGTAATATGGTCATTCGACTTAAGGAATATCATACACTAAATGAGGAAGAAAGAAGAAAAGTTATTCTTTGAATAAAAAGTGGTTCTATACATTATTCGGTTGCTGAACGTAGGTGCCTTAATGAACATTTTTCAAACAAATGGATTAGACGGCCTAGCTTTTCTTTTTTCTTCTTTATTTAGTATCTGCTGTTGATGTCACTAAATTGCCTAATAGTCGATCTCGAGATTTCGACCCATTCAGAGGAGCTTAGTAGGCCTTGAAAATATGAAAATTACAAATTTTTCAAAAGAGTCAAATAAAGCTCATCGAGCACTACATCTCAAAAAAAGGAAATTTTAAAATCGGCCAATGCGTTCCAAAATAAATAGCACACACTGCGTATAATGAACTTACTATAGAAATAAGGTCACAAAATTCTGACATATAAAGTGACACTTTTCAAAACTGACGTAAGTGTCAAAACGTCCTACTTTACGTAACCGGTTATGAAAATTAAATTTTACGTAACTGGTAAGGAAAAGTTTGTTATGTCATCAATTAGGAAAGAAAAAGAAACAATGTTTATTCAACACAAAATGAAATACTGAGTCCATAAAGTGGAAGCTTGTAAATTCTGCTTTCCTTCAAAATATGCTAACAAAACTTTTTCATTAATACGGTTTACCTTATGTTATCAAATTAGGATTTCAAATAATATTGTAACTTGGCTAAATAACGTCTGTCAATTTTGACGTTAAAATTATAATGTGTGATAGCAGCAGAGGTAACTATGAAAAAGATTACTTAATTTTTAAGATCTTTAAATACACCTATTTCATTTATGGTTAAAGGGTTTTTAGACTTTTAAAATTAGAAAAAATCATGTATGTAACACGTTTCGAAAGATAATCTTGTGTAACTCGTGTTATTTTCGGGATCTCGCTTCGCTCGTCCCACAAATTCCACTCGTTACACAAAATAACGTCTTTCGTAAATAGCTATTAAATTATTCAGAAGCAAACTGAAAATGTTTTCGAATAAAGATTGTTTTTATAACATGACAGAGTTTTTTGATCGGTAATGTTTAGCAAGCACATGTACGTATATTTGTTAGTTTGTTTTTCATGTTTTCTCTTTTATTGTATATTTTTGTAGTCTTGTTTGTTTTATATAAATTTTGTAACATATTACATATACATATAATTGTTTTTTTTATATTTTATATCTTATATTTTATGCCAGTCTTCATGACAAAACCGATATTATTTCCATAACAAGATTTATGGTGAATAAATTTATTCTATTCTATTCTAATATAAAAAAATTGTTTTCAATTTTTGCTCACCTTATAACACACGTAGTTTGATCTACAATAGGATCACTATACTTCACAGTTTATAACAGATGTAATAGAGTGTCTTATGCTGCGCCAAAGTGCCTAACCATTCAAAAATATATCTAACAAAATATAGATACGGGTCCAAAGGTCCGTCTTTCATAGCACGAAACGTAATTAAATAATTTGTATTGTTGGCGTTGCTATTTATTAGGAGCCTGCGATAGTGAAACTAGATTGTCGAGATGAAAAGTACCTCACAGTGTAGAAATATATTATCACATCGGTGATTTATGGCACTGCAATCCGCCCATAACCCGAGCTCTGCTAGGCGATATACATAAGAATAATAACAATTTATAAAACGATATGTTGAGCATATAACGCCGAGAAAACCACAGCGCTAAATAATAAAATACAATTATGAGCAATAATGCTGAAGTGATAAAACTTTATATAGCATTTAAATATTATTTCATTATAGGCATTTGCGTAAATACAAGTATGAATTAGGCTAGAGTAGATATTGCGCTATAAATGAGAGAAAATGTAGTTTTATATTATCATGATACACTTTATCATTTGGCCAATAAGGAAGCTAAACGTTGCGTATATCAAACGGGCTAATAACTATTAAATCGTAATATGGGTATAATAACGTATTATTTCCTATAGCCAATTTTGCTATTATAGTATAATAATAATTGCAACAACAAAAATTAGAGCAACTGCTTTATTCTACTTTCCGATACTTGAAGATGATAAAACTATTAAATGCCAATGGATAGATTGAATAGATGCTGATAAAAAACTTTGCGTTAGGATTCAAATTTCCAGTACTACCCTACCAGCACAACATATTGGGTAGTTATAGGTAAAATATTTTACCTATATCCCATACTGGGTCAATGTATGTCAGATTTAGCCAATATTGTAACAATATGCTTATCAGCTGTATTTTGTAAGTTTGTAATCCAATATACAAACCAGATTCAATATTAACATTATTTAACCAATATTGACGCTATGTGTAGAAACTAATATTAATTTCCAAATATTAGGCAAATATGATTAATTATTTTTGTTTACTTATTTATTCACAAATGAGCCTCAATACAATGAGGCTTGAAGCCTCATTGTATTATGTTTTTAATAAACAAATTGAATATCTCTTAAACTAATTAAAATTTTTTTGATGAAATTTTAGGGATAACTTTGGGGTAATAAAAGACATATTTCCTCGAAGTTTCAAGCACTGAAGTGTTTTTGTTAAAGAATGAAAAATATTTGCAAATTGCTAAAATTTTCGCGGTTTTTTGCAATTATTTAAACAAATTTTCAAGCGTTTCAAACGAAACATCTCTCAAATTAACCGTTTTTCAAAGTTCTAACAGTATCTACAAATTGAAAAACCTGCCGTCAAAGGTCTTTAAGTTATCTTTAAAAAAGTCGATTTTTTTTAATTTTTCAACAATAAATCGTTAAATAAACAATGTTCCGGCGGTCAAAAAGTGGACCAAATTCAGGGTCATGTTCGTAATCAATAAAACTACCGTTTAATCCACGTGGCATCCTGAAACGAATTACAATAAATTTCAGTCTTTTTTTTACTAATTCTACTGGACTATGGGGATATCTTGTCTTTTAGTGATAAAATTAAGATTTTAACTTCGACAGACGTAGATTCTTCTAGATATGGAGTATTTTGTATACACTGTTCGCTTCGTCTCTGACAATATGGTACTATTTGCTTAGTTCTTAATTTGTTTACCAAATTTATTCCCACACTATTGAAAAAGTTGTTAAATTCATTTGTTATTTGTTGTTTATCAGGTATATCTTCATCATTTTCACCAATTATTTGTTTGATGTCTGGATATACTTAATTTATTCCTTGAGTTTTTTTTTTAATATTTCAGCATTTTTTTCTCAAAAAGATCAACGGTCCTTTGTGCGATGTAAACAGCATCAAACGTGAGAATCAGAAGAAATAACTATTATAAATTTTAAGTTAAAAACTAACTTTTCCGATTCCATATTTATAAAAGATAACTTTTTTAGTGGGTTATTCATATTGTTCATAGGACAATTTTCAATAATTTTATGTAATATCTAACATATGAATGCTACAAAAATGTTTTTGTAATTTTTCAGGCTGACAAAGTCATAACTTTTAAGGATGATATATTGGAAATCTTTTGAAATGTAAAACAAGAGGCATTGAATAAATAAAAAAAGTTTACTCTGTATGGTCCATTACTTTGGCATTAATGCGTGTAATGTTTTTACTTATTCATGAAAAGAAATTAAGATCATTTTCTGCTTGAATTACTTAGCCAGTGAAAAAATATATAATATTTATTAATAAACTTATATAAATGACTTAATTTATTTTAATAAAGCTGTCACAATAATTATATATCATAGTAAGTCCAGAGCAACGATGCAAGTAATTAGTTTACGCATGTTCGAAAATCACCGTTGACAATAAGCAAACTCATTTTTTAAGCAGTAGAAAGCCATGAAAATTTTTCAGTGACCACGGATGAAATCGCAGAAAGGAAAAACTTTTTTGTGAGGTTTTATGAAATAATGTCACACTTTACGAAAGTCGAACAACCAAAAATATACACCTAACTCAAGTTTGCATGTACGAGGAGAGGTGGTAACTTATAAGCAGATAAATAAAAATGTATTAAATTTGTTTTCTCTGTCAATAACACAAAGTATTTTGCGGATATTAATACACCTAGAAACAAATTCATATTAGAATTTTTATACATTGCCTTTTTAAAGTTAATAATAAATTCCACAAAAAGTGTATTTTTTTTTTTTTTGAAAAAATCGGTGACATTTCATTGGGTTCATAATGAATGCCACCTTTGATATATTTTCTTAAATTTGTTGGCAACTTTATGACATTATCGATACATTTTTTAAACGACATTTCCGTCATTTTCGGTCAGGGAAAAATGAAACAGCTCAATTTTTACAGGTGATACAGTAAATATCAATGTAGGTTGCATGAGAAAATGTTTAAGAAAAACTGTCTTGACATTTAAAAATATCAACTTTACTAGAAATTAAGGAATTTTAAAAACAACTAAATTAAATGTTCTAATTGCTTTCCATTCGCAGCCTAACAGTAGTCAAGAAGACAGAAGTTTTTTTTTAATTCTTTCGGTGATAAAAAACTGATTCCGATGTTTACTTGATTATCACTTTCACGTGTAATTTGCGCGAGCGGTGTGTTTGGATTGTTATGTCTTAGCTCAGTCGTTGGAGGTATTGTCCTCCAAAAATTTGCAAAATTGACAATTTTTTTTTTGTGAATTCGTGAAAATGGATAGAATGATATCCAGAAAAGTCTACATTCCGCTCGGATGCAGAAATTAGAAAAAAAGTGAAAAAAACATTTTTTTAACAATTTTTTCAAAATTTTGAAATTAAATCAAGGTAGGAAAAATAAAAAATACAGATGGATAGGTCACGTATTTATGAACAAAAAACAGAATTTATCGCTAAAGCCACGGTCTTCCCGGAAAAAAATAGTTTTGCGAAAAAAATTTACGTCGAAATTTGCGAAAGAAAGTTTTAAATATCAATTGAACACCCTGGGTGTTTAAAAAAAACTCGTTTAAATTTCGTTAAATTTTTTTTCAGAAAAAGGAGGAAAAAAAAAATTAACTGAATTTAAAATATGTAAGTTTTTTACAAAAACCCATGGTGTTCAACTATTTTTTTGCACAATTCGATGGAATTTTTTTTTTGCAAAACTGCTTTATTTCATCTTGGTAAGATAAAAAAGCCATAAAATATGGCTTGGGTCCCATGAGTCAGTACTGAGATATGGCCAATATAAATTTCACAAGTCGCCGTTGGATTTGTGCTCAGTTTAGCTAGCAACAATGTACAAAAAACATATTAACTTAAAATAAAAGTAGTGACTACACCTATAGTAGTTACAATATGTATATACAGTTCACTTAATATAAATTGTTACTATCCAGCAAGAATCGCGAGAAGGAATGACCATTTCTCGCCAGGAAAGGATGGGTATGGAGTATTAGTATAGAACAAACAGATTATTTAAAAAGGATGTTATTTCCACCATTTATATGAAGTTGACCAATTTTTGAATACTCATCTTCAATTTTAATTACTTTCCTAATTCTTTTTTCTCAATCTTCCCTGTTAATTTTCGACACTTTATTTTGAATTTTTGTCATATTTCGGAAAAGTATTTCCTTTCTGACATTTTTCTTCAATTTACGCCAAATTAATTCAATCGGATTGAAAATACAGAAATACGGCGGTAGTCTCATCATTTCGTGTCCAATTTTTTTTTTTTTAATTATAATATAAAACCGAGTCTCTCAAAATGAGCCCGGGTTCGCTACGCCCACCTCAGGCAGTCGACCTCGACTCGCCATGATGTTCTCTCTCACTTAATGTAAAAGTGATATAAAGAAGGAAGATGTAAATTTTCGCCTCTTCAACAACTTTTCTTATCTCGTATATTATCCTTGGTCTCATATAAATATAAAAGAACCCCTCTGAAAGTGGATGAACTATCTTGCATTAGAGTAATAGAAAACAAATTCAGCCATGTCCTTCAGGCGAGTTTAAAAGTTTTAACTACAGTTACACGTTACTTTAAACCCAAAACTATTGGCTATATATTATTCATGGTGGCATCCATACATCTGGTCTTTATTCCATTGACTGCATGAAGACAATTTTGCACCACGATGAAAGTTGACATTTCGACAAATGCAATGTTGGCTAAGGCATCAGACAGAGCTGCGTTCCGTCACCAATCATTTTTAACATCTACAGTGATCACGTGATGCAACGTGTGGTGGAAGACTGACAAGGTGGATTAGTTATGGCGGAACAGATGTCTAGCCACAAATTTTCAGATGATTCCACCAACCAACAAGCGAGCTTAAGCTGATAGATCTGCTGGGCAACCTCCAAGCAATAAGCTCATAAGTTGTACTGTTTGAGTTTAAATTGTAACAAAACTAAAGTTATGATTATAGACCCAGAAAATGAGAACCACCCAGACGTGTTAATGATAGATGATTGTGAGGTAGTAAACAATATACCATACCTTATCCATACCTTGGGGCCCTTATGGGCAATACCGAAAAATGTAAACATATGATATTCGACGAAGAATACAGATTGCAAGATCGGCAATTTACAATTTGAGTAAAATTTGGAGGAGAGGAATATCAGGAAGGGCACCCAGATAAGATGCACTAATGTTCTAGTTCTCTGCATAATTCTTTACGCCTCTGAGATATGGACTCTTAGTGAGCAGACAGGCGTTGTATTGATTCTTACGAAATGTGGGTCTAGAGACGTTTTGCTACGAATTCCCTGGACAGATCATCGCACCAACAGCTCCATTCTACAAAAAATACATCACTCAAAATGACTCCAGCATCGTATCTTCCCGAATCTTTAATTTTTTTGCCACATCATCCGGAGAGAGAACAATATAGAACGGATCTAAAACAGATTATTTTTTTGTCTGTAGTTATAGTAAAGAATATTTTTTATAGGATTTGGCAAATATTAATCTATGAAAATCAAAAAAGATAATCTATCTATGAAAATATTAATTTCAAATCTTTTCATTCTTTGAAAATAAATAAATTTTAGAGTTCCTTAATTTCAAGTATAACCAGAAGTGAGTTATCAAAAGGATGCATAGATTTGAAATTAGTGTTTCATAGATAGATTCTCTAGATAATTTTTCCTACTGTTTGAGAAATTATAAATAAAAAAATATCTTTACTATAAATATAGAATGGCTGATAGCTCATGGAAAATTAGTTGGCAAAAGTTGAAGATGCAAAGAGGATGACCTCCAAAACGATGTCTCCAAGGAGTTGATTTGAAAGAGGCTGTCGGAACTGCTATAAAGTAAGGGGAGACCAACTAAAACATTGAGTCATAATGCGTCTGTTAAGCCGCTACGTAAAAGAAAAAATAATAAGAAGTTCAAGTGTTATGTGTGGAATCTATTTCAGAGGCAACAACGTTGCTCCGAAGATTCCAAACCTCTGCAGGAATAATTGAAGACGCAAGTGGATGAAGGGTCTATGTCACAACAAAGTGATTTTGAGAAAATTGATCTCAAAGTTTTTTGATTGGTACCTCTTATTTGAGCACATAGAAAAATGATTTTTTATTCAAGTTCTAAACATTTATTAACATAATTTTCCTTCCTATTTAAAAACTCACAATATCTCATAGTGTTCCAACGTACATGAATCCTTTATCAACTGAACAAACCTAAAAAATACAAAAATATAAAAATGAATAAAAAATTTATGTTGCAATAAGTACATGAAAGTTCATGCAAATATGGCTGTTTTTTCTCATTAACATGTTCTTCTTTTCTTATTTGTTCTATTGTTGTTTTTCTTTTTCTTTTCAATGCCCTATCACCTACTGATAAAAATATCTATATCCATCATTTAAATACTTTATCTGCTCCTTTAGGTTTGCTATTTTTTCGTTGTTAGAGCATTATTCTTATTTGCTATAAATTCAAGGTTATATTCTCCTTTCTCTAGTTTTCTATGATCTTTTTTACAATATGAGAAATGGCGCACTTTCATTTAATGTATCTTTATATAAATAGCCCCCGTATTCTTCCACTCTTATCCACCTTATATTGTCCCTAAAATGTAATTTTTCTCTTATAATATTTTCTATTAATAACGAGAATAATAAGTTCATCTTTTTGTCTATTTCTAATATATTTTTAAAATGATTCTATATATTCACGACGGTGGATTTTTGGTTTCTTGATGATTTTATATCACGATATTGGTCGGATATATAAACTGTTTCTCACCTTTTCAATCCAACCAAAATCTCTGCCAAAGTCCATAAAGGAGTGTCCAGCTAGAGGAAACTTATGGTCAATGATTTTTACATATCCTTTATAAATAGGGAACTGACGCTCAAATTCTTCTTTTCCACCATTTAGAAGTTGTGCAAAAGTATGAAGACAACTCCCAATTTCCAAACTGCACTTAGTAGCAATATCTGCTTCTTACTTTTATTACCATTTTCTATTTTCCTTGCAAGTTTTAACAAATGTCTACTTCTAGCGGACATAAGATCATAAGAAGTTGTCTATTGTTTATTACAGAACCACTTTAATTAATTTGGATTTATTTTTACAGGTTTACTTTTTTAACACACATTGTACTGTGAAAACTAAATGCAAATTGTAAACATAACTTTAATGTGACTGATGAGCTGAAAATATTTTTGATTCTTCTCATGGATGAAATTACAAGGTACAAGTCACAAGTTTTAATCGAACTTAAAATGGATTAAGGGTCTATGTACGCCTTTATTAACATGAACCCTTCAACCTCTAACAACCTATCAACTTCAACAGTACATAGATCTTATGAATTTATAAATCAGATATTTTAGCATTAAATTAAATGTAATGTTTTTTTCGAAAAGGTCACATACACCCTTCATCCACTTATGTCTTCAATTGCGTAATTTGCATAAATCACGTCGAGCTACATTAAAAAATAACTTTGTATCTCGGTCACATATCCCGATGCCAATATATGTTTAAAAATATTCATCCATTTTAAAGGCAATATTTGTTACCTGCCTTGAATGTTTAATTAATTTCAGATAGGTAGCATAAATCACACTAACAGAGAAACGGAGAGATTCAAACGTTTTATAGCAAAGCTAATATAAACCGTACTAAATAAATCGCTGAAACTCAACAATCTCATCTGCGGCAACACGTGTTACCTTTTGCTGTTTTCAACTTGTTCGACTTCCCTTGTTTATAAATTAACAACATTAGCGGTGGCTGACAGCAAATATTCTAACTAAATTGGACCCCATCATGATAAATTATTTATAAAACCTCTTCCTCAATATTTAATTAATGTTAAATTGATGTCTTAATTGCGTGTGAAGAGAATGCTGTATATATAAGTTATTATGGAATTAAAATGATATATTGCCTGCTATTAATTTATCAAATAAGTGATACACAAAATAAAGGTAATCGTATTTAGCTGAACTAATTACACTAACAAATAATTTATACGGGTAGCCGTCAAATGATGTCATAGCTCGGGAAAGACTTCAGTCACCGAACATCCATTTAACATATATGAATTGAAATATAACTTCAATTATGAACAGTGATATATAGATAATTTATTAACTATAAGATGATACAATTATTGTACATATAGCAAGTCGATTCAATAGCAGTCAATAAACAAACAAATTGAATATATATATATATATATATATATATATATATAAATTATTTATAATAAAGTTAAATAAATAGTTACTGGTCACACTAAAACTTAACAGGAGACATCAAAATGTATGTATTTTTGTACGCTGAATCCGAATCGGCCATCAGATTTCTTTTTTTATTGTGTGGTAAGTGGGTTGTTTTCTCATTTCTCTTGTTAATAAAAAGAATCAGTCAATTAATTGAAACTGACACAACCAACCAGTTATATCTCACTTGATAATCCAGCAGTTTTATCTCATAGCCAATATGCCACACACAATTTATATAATATATAATATTGTTACTATTGTTTTTTCTTAAGATTCCTCGGTTACATAATAACAAATAGGTAATACAAAAGAAACTTAATTTTTAAGGTAAATGAGGTGCCACACTTTGCATCACAAAAACTGTATAGTAATACAAGAGATATTAGACAATTATATATATTGTTTGAAGTCTGCTTAATAAAATACATGTAGATAGTATATAACATAACATGATAAAAATATAAACACACCATATGTAGTGGACAGTCCCGAAATCCAAAGCGAAAGCTCTTCCTTAGGGGATTACATATTGACAAACGATTGACGATTGACAGTGCGATCAGCATACTCGTCACACAAAATGCTTTAGCCCACTGAGGCACCGTCTCAGTACAGAATAAAGCATAGATATCCATAAATCATAAAGAGGCTGGTTTGCATGACTTTATTGCAGAAAAAGGAATGTTAGTATAATGACATATCCTTAATACACCGGAAAATCGACAGAAATATAGTCATATTGTATATCTATACAAACTGTTCTATGGCAATGTTGATTACCTTAATTCTGTTTTCAATATGCTCAAATGTACCTATGTATCCTATCAGTACTTGCTAGTACAAACTACCAAATAAATTCCCGTCTTTATAGAACATGTAGTATTCATAATGCCATACAAAACAATTGTAATATATTCGATATTGCCTAATAATGCTTAAAATTCACGTTAAATACATTGTTCTCACTATTATATTTTAGAGTACTGATGTATTATATTGTCCTGTAATAGAGTTTTACCCGATAAGTGTATTGTCAAATAAATAAATAAATAAATAAATAAATAAATAAATAAATAAATAAATAAATAAATAAATAAATAAATAAATAAATAAATAAATAAATAAATAAATAAATAAATAAATAAATAAATAAATAAATAAATAAATAAATAAATAAATAAATAAATAAATAAATAAATAAATAAATAAATAAATAAATAAACAAATAAATAAATAAATAAATAAATAAATAAACAAATAAACAAATAAACAAACAAACAAACAAACAAATAAATACATAAATAAGTAAATAAACAAACAAACAAACAAACAAGTTAAGCTAAAAGAAAGTGAACAGGAAAGTAAATATGTAACTAGGCTGAGTAGGGGTACAATTAATTTTGATAAGATGACTGAACTATTGGTAGGAAAAAAATGGGGATACAGTAGCACGAATGTTAATTTAGTGAGTAAATTATTTATAGACAATATCATTTCTTCACTAGATAAAGTGGCCCTAATGAAAGAAATTAAGGTTAGATCTAAGCAAAATACATGGTTTGATATTAATTGCAAAGAGGCTGTAGCAAATAAAAATAAGGCATATAAAACATATTCTTTCACTAGAGAGGAAGAAGATTGGAATAACTATAAAATATGTAGAAACAATCTAGTTAAAATAATACTGAATGCTAAGTGTAATTTTTATAAGAAAATGATCGATGATAATAAAAATAATAGTAAGCAAATGTGAAAACACTTAAAAGAGATTGTTGGTAGTAAAAATGAAACGTTTAGTAATTACCAAAATGGACTAAGTTGCAACGGGACATTATATAATAATGTTGATGAAATTCCAGATGTATTAAACAAATATTATATAGGCAGCATTGAGAGTATAATTACAAGTATTGATTCCAATGTCGTAAATAGCAATGTTATTCTGGATACAATACCTCAATATGAGTGTTCAATGCCCACTTTTACTAAAATATCTTTGCAAGATTTATATAAATTTATAACTAGCCAAGTTAAAAAATTCAGTACCGATGAAGTTAGTTTACATATTATAAAAGAATTGTTCCATGTTCTAGGATATCCTTTTCTAAATTTGATTAACTTAAGTATAGAAAAGGGATTAGTTATTGAATGCTTCAAATCTTCTACTATAGTACCTATTCCTAAAATTATTAACACAAATCTTGCGGAAGAATTGCGGCCAATAAATATGCTCCCATTTTGCGAAAAAGTTTTGGAATTAGTAGTATTTGAGCAAGTCATAAAATATATAAATTCAAACTACATTTTATGTAGCTATCAATCCGGAATTAGAGGGAACCACTCATGTGAAACTGCTCTTCAGTTTGTGATTTCGGACTGGAAACATAAAATTGATGAGAAAGGTGTCGGCGTTTGTGCAGTATTTATAGATTTAAAGAGGGAATTCGATCGGAATATATTAATACTTAAACTTGAAAAATATGGATTTACTGGAAGTGTATTAAAGTGGTTTAAAAACTACCTTTCTAACCGAAGCCAATGCACAAAAGTAGGTAACACCAAATCTTCATTAGAAATAAATAACTTCGGAGTTCCCCCAAGGAAGTGTGCTTGGGAAACTTTTATTTATATTATATATAAACGACATAGGAAATGTCCTAAATAAATGTAAAATTCATCTCTTTGCAGATGACACCTTAATATACTATGCCCATAATAACTTCAATGAACTAATATCAACTATGAATGTTTACTACTAAATTTAGTCATAACAAACTGAAAGTAAATGAATTAAAATCCAAATGGATGTTTATAAGTAATAATTACTGGCTTAATATATTTAGAGAGTTAAATTTAAAAATAGAAATAAATGAGCAGGCTGTCGAGCAAGTAGATCAAATGAAATACCTGGGTTTTGTAATTGATAGAGAATTAAAATTTGGAAGGAAGTCATATAGATTATATTTCGAAGAAAATTGGCAAAAAAATTGGATTTTTAGGACCGGTAGCTCCCTATTTATCAACTCCAACAAAATTAACCGTTTACAATTCTTTGATATTGCCTCATTTTACTTATTGCTGCTCCGTACTATATGTTACTTGTACAAATTTTGATAGACTGCAGAAATTGCAAAACAAAGCAATGAGAATAATATTGAAATGTGATAGATACTCTGGTATTCAGAATATGTTGAATTTGCTAAATTGGCTCGATATTGAGAATTTTTACTTCACTCAAACAATGAAATTCATCCACAAAATGAAGAATGATGTTATAGCGTTATCGCTATAAATAAAATTAAAATCGAAGTTAATATACGTATATTTGTTTTTAATACATGTTCATATTTTATGTGATTTGAGTATTTTTTAAAAGTATATTGATATTATATTTTTATATCGAATGTTTTTTATTTTTCTTAGCGACTCCATGGAAACTTCTCCATTATGGATCGAGTTTTCCTTTTTGCTTCTTAGCGACTCCATGGAAACTTCTCGCTTTTGGAAGTGAGTGAGTCGCTATAGTCGCTATATACACCCCCTCGTTAAAAAAGAAAATAGTCAATCAATCAATGTGTCGATTGCAAAACGTACTTTTTTAATCGGGGTAGGCAAAGTGTCACATCTGTCAACTAATACAAAAGCCGGTTTAACCCTATCAATATTGACAGTTATGACTTTGTCTCCTTTCTTAAAGGTAAATAACTTATCTGAACGAGATAAAACTTTAAACGGTCCTTCATATAAAGGAGTAAATGAACGTTTTAAACGTTCAATGCGAACGAAAATAAAATCGCAAGAGGCAAGATCTGAACTAACAAAAGTTTTGTAATTGCCATGCGAAGTTGGAGGAACAAATTTTAAATTATTAAAATAAATGCGTAATTTGTCAATGAAATAAGGAATATCTGGGGAATTATACGATTCAACGAAAAATTCGCCAGGTAAACGAAGGGTTTGACCATATATGAGTTCAGCAGGTGAACATTGCAGATCTTCCTTGGGAGTTGTCCTAAATGCTAATAAAATGATGGGTAATTCATCTGTCCAATGTGATGTATTGGCTCTAGCTAACAAGGAAGTTTTAAGTGAGCGATGAAATCTTTCAATTAAAGAGTTGCCTTCTGGGTGATATGTAGTTGTACGTATTCTATGAAAACCTAAAAACTTTGCAAATTCATTAAATAATCTTGACTCGAATTGTACTCCTTGATCAGTCGTTACTGACAAGGGAACACCGAAACGACAAACAAAGTTTTGAAATAAAGTACGCGCAACTGTTTCTGCTGTGATGTCGCGAAGAGGGTACGCTTCCGGCCACCTAGTGAATCGTTCAATCACCGTAAGAATGTAAGAGTTACCTTTGGATGGAGGTAATGGTCCTACCAAATCTATGTGGATGTGGTCGAATCTGATTTTCGGAATGGTGAAGTTTCCGAGAGCACTTCGCGTATGTCGACTGACTTTGACAGCTTGACAGTTAATGCACGATTTTGACCATAAATTGCAATCTGTGTTCATTTTCGGCCAAAAATAGTTATTTGAAATCAACAGTCTAGTGGCTTTAATACCAGGATGAGATAAGTTGTGAAAAATATCGAATATCGTTCGTCTGTAAACAAGTGGGACAAAAGGTCTGACTTTTGCACGAGAAACATCACACCAAATAAAATCATTTGAATCTGGAATTTGTATCTTTTTTAAAATGAAATTGGTTTTAGTTAGTGATGATTTATCTGACAATAAATAGTTGAGATTTGAATCTTTCTCCTGAGCTTCACTAAGCAACTTTAGGTCAAAGTTAACATTAAGGAAGGGAGAATTTTTAAGTTGAAGTGGTAAAATATCTTGTTTTAAGGAAGAAGTGTCGTAAATACGTGACAAGCTGTCAGCTATTACATTATGTTTTCCTTTAACATGTTGTATTTTACAAGAAAATTGAGCTATGTATTCTAAATGACGTACTTGACGAGGAGATCTTTCTGCTTTTGTGAATAAAGCGTTGATTAAAGGTTTGTGATCTGTAAAACAATTAAACCTTCGACCTTCAAGTATAAACTTAAAATGTTTAATTGCAGTATATAATGCTAAAAGTTCTTTGTCAAAAACCGAATAATTGGTTTGTGCTGTGGTTAATTTACGGGAAAAGAATGCTAAAGGAGCAAGAAATCCCTTATTATCTTTTTGCTCTAAAACTGCACCCATGGCAAGGTTAGAACAATCTACTGAGAGAGATAAGATAGTATCATCATTATTGCAAGGATGAGCTAAAACTACTGCATTACTTATTGCGTCTTTGGCTTTCGAAAATCCGTCTAAACATTGATCAGGCCAACTATTTATCTTTGTAATTTTATCATGAGATAAACTGTTACAAAGAGAATATAGGGGAAGTAATATTTCAGCAAAATGAGGTATGAAACGATGATAAAAATTCACCATACCTATGAAACGTTGTAGTTGTTTGAGAGTTGTCGGTAAAGGGAAATTATTAATGACTTCGACTCTCTCAGTTGATGGTAAAATACCTGATGAAGAGATGTGATGACCTAAAAAGGTTAAATTGTCAACTCCTAAGATACATTTAGATGGTTTAATGTTAATTCCGTATGTGTCTAATCTCTTGAAAACCTTTTCCAAATGTTCCAAATGTTGTACATCTGATTGACTTGCGATTAGTATATCATCCAAATAGACGAAAACGAAAGGTAAATTGACAAGTACTTCATTCATAAAACGTTGGAAAGTTTGACCGGCATTGCGTAGACCAAAAGGCATGCGGGAAAATTCAAACAGTCCGAATGGAGTTGTTATAGCTGTCTTATAAACGTCATTTTCAGCGACAGGTATCTGATGGTACGCTCGCACTAAATCAACCTTGGAGAAAATAGTGCAGCCGTGCAACTGAGAGCTAAAGTCGTGGATATGAGGTAATGGATATCTGTCTGGAATGGTAATCGTATTTAGTTGTCGATAATCTCCACAAGGTCTCCAGTCATTCTTCTCTTTTTTCGCCACTAGATGGAGTGGAGAGGAAACTTGAGAAGATGATGGTTTGCAGATACCTAATTCTACCATGTTATTAAATTCTGTTTGAGCTATTTTAAATTTAAGATTGTCTAATCTACGAGGTCGTGAAAAAGGTAAATGACCTTCAGTAACTATATGATGTACAATAGAATGTTTAATAGGTAAATTGTAATCTGGGGAACTAATTAAATTAGGAAATTGTAAGAGTAATTTGTTATATTTATCTGTCAAAGGAAATAATTTAAGTGAATCTAATCTACAATTGTCTAAAGGACTATTTTTAATAAAACAATTAACTGACAAATTAGTCTTGTTATCAATTATTCGAGCTCCTTTAAGATCGACAACTAAACCAAAATGAGACAAGAAATCTGCTCCGACTATCGGTATGTCAACGTCTGCTATATTGAAAACGAAAGGAAATAATCTACGTAAGTTTAGATTGACTTTTAACAATTTCTTACCGTATGTAAAAATGGTTGAACCGTTAGCCGCGGTTAATATCGTATCGAAATTCTTTTTTAAATCTGTGAAAGCATTGCGTGGCACCACAGATAAATCGGCACCAGTGTCAATTAGGAAGTTCAGGTTGTTAGATCTATCGTAAATAAAAAGTCGACGACGTTTGCTGTTAGAAATGTCAAAATCAGACGTCATAGAATTATCAAACTTCAGTCATCTTTGAGAATTATCAGATTTTTTACAATTCTTACTGAATTTGCACCATTCACCTCCACAACGATAGGCATTGGCACCATAAAGTTGATGGTAGTAACAAATAGTATTGTCTGTACGATCAAATTTATTGGAAACATTATTACGGCTGGGTGAACGATTGCGATTAGTGGTACGAGTTTGTGAATTGCTTCTACTTTTGCAATTGTTGCAGCATGAAGTAGAAGGTTGAGGCTCGAAGGATTGATTGGAAAGTCTGGATTCTAAAGAGTTTAATCGGGAATTAAAAATTTCTTGTTTTTGTAATACTTGATTAATTGAATCATGGAAAGTGAATGAAAAATTTTTGATAGTGGTAGTTAAATCTGATAACGGGGTTGACTCAGATTCAAGAGGATTTTTGGAGTACGATGCAACTATTGAATTTTGACAGGACTCCCAGATCTCATCTGCAATATCTAGAATCTCTTTTGTGTCTGTTTTCCCTGAAGCTGTAATGGCAATATATACTGTTTGAGGCAAACGTCTTTTCCATAGCTTTATCAATAAATCTTGACTAACCATGCTGAAACCTCCAACCATATTCAGCATGGATCTATAGAAATCTGAAGGTTTCAGATCGCCCATTTGGGAACCTGATAAAAGATCATTCAGACGTTTTTCCTCACTCGATGATAAACGTGAAATTAAAACTTTCTTTAAATTTATATAGAGATCCGTTTCCGGGGGATTAGATATTATATCGTATATATTATCTATCACATCTAATGGCAAATTAGCTATAACCTGATCAAACTTTTTCTTGTCATTGACAATTTTTGCAACAGAAAACTGTGATTCGATCTGGGTAAACCAAATTTCTGGTTTTGATTTCCAGAATGGGGGTAGTTTGACAGAGGTGACATAATGGGTTTGAGGAAAATCCTCGTCTGAAGGTTGTCTTGGCATAACTAATCGATTGTGATTGATTGATTACTCTCTTAGATAAAAAAGGGAATGTACTTTAACTCACTCACCGACAGATGACAGTACTTGTAATGTACAACTTCAGTTGATTGAATTAGGAAATTACCATAAATTATAGGAACATCTATTCAACTTTGGAACCTCTATTCAAAATTCATCTGGAAAATTCTTCTCTTCATAAAATGGTCAATTTATAACGGTAGTTGATATATTGAATCTCTTCTTGTATGTATTTATCACGTTGGACATAAAATGATCACGTCGGGCATATATTTATCACGTTGGACATAAAATGATCACGTCGGGGTCACCAAATTTATAGCGTTATCGCTATAAATAAAATTAAAATCGAAGTTAATATACGTATATTTGTTTTTAATACATGTTCATATTTTATGTGATTTGAGTATTTTTTAAAAGTATATTGATATTATATTTTTATATAGAATGTTTTTTATTTTTCTTAGCGACTCCATGGAAACTTCTCCATTATGGATCGAGTTTTCCTTTTTGTTTCTTAGCGACTCCATGGAAACTTCTCGCTTTTGGAAGTGAGTGAGTCGCTATAGTCGCTATAGATGTGCTACCTGAATATTTAAAAGATCAGCTAATATTAGTTAACGAAATACATTCTTATCATACCAGGTCTGCCTTAAACTTTTATGTTCCACCAACTCTAAAAAATTGTACAATGAATAGTTTATTTCATAAAGGAATTAGTCAGTACAATCTTCTTCCTCAAAACCTTAAAGATATTAAGAGTATTCATGTATTTAAAACACATATAAGAAAACTTGTTAGCCAAATATAGGATATTTATGAATATACATGTCGAGGTATATGTGTATAAGTATTATATGTCATGTCATTTTATGTATTTTATTTTTAGATTTTTAATTTTAATGATTTAGTCACTAAGCTTGCATTGTAAGTAATGATAGGTATTTAAATTTATATTTTATTATATGTTTTCTGGATAAATAAAGACTACTTTACTTTACTTTACTTTACTTTACAAACAAATAAATAAGTAAATAAACAAACAAATAAATAAATAAATAAATAAACAAATAAATAAATAAATAAATAAATAAATAAATAAATAAATAAATAAATAAATAAATAAATAAATAAATAAATAAATAAATAAATAAATAAATAAATAAATAAATAAATAAATAAATAAATAAATAAATAAATAAATAAATAAATAAATAAATAAATAAATAAATAAGTCAATAAATAAGTAAATAAGTAAATAAATAAATAAATAAATAATTATTCTATAGTTAAATGTTTTTAAATTTTTATTTTTTTAAATTCATTTTTCTCTATATTATGTATAGTAATAATAAATTCTCGGTAAGAAGTAAGATAGAAAGTTGGAGTGAAACGTCACGTCATTTTTGTCATTAGATACTAAACTGGCCACACTTACAGTAATCCTGTTCTTCCAGAGTAGCTGGTACAAAAAACCAATATTCAGCAACGATGAAAAGAAGTATGAGAATGCGAGAAATAAATCACACTATCCATCGACCGTATCTTATATCTATGAGAAGAACTAATATTAATTGACATTTTAAAAAGAGTCCGTTTATATTAGCAAAGTGAATTTAACCAGACTAGCAGTAGTAATTATACACGTGATATATTTCCCAAGTGAATTTTAAAAATCACACTAAAACCTGTTTAAATAAATCACTTCGTTAAGTTAATCAGTGATTAATAGGTACTAAGATTAAGTTGATTGCAATTAAGGTGTGATTTCTTTATAATAAACGGGATTTCATGATTTGTTCTCCAACATTTTATCTATCGATATTATTTATGTTGCAAGTAAAAATGGTGCTTGTTTTTCCCCGTAAAAGTTCTCATAAACTAGAGCAAACTCCTACACCGCTCCAAAGAGAGGTTTGACTTGCAGACATACATAGCTATTTCTAGTTGTTTGATAACCACCTTGAAATATATGATTTGCTTGAAAATAATTAATTTTAATGGTTGTAATTCGTTATGTACATTTCCATTCGCATATTGCTTGTCAATATCGCATTCCTTGGTTAGGGAAAATGAGGTCAAACTCCAATTCTTAATTAGCAAGTTCTGCGTATGTGAAAAGGTTTTACCCTTAAGTAAGCAGTGTTTTACATATTGCAGAGTTTAGCATAAAAAATAAATATATTATACAAGGTGTTTAATACATCGATGGAAAGTTTTAGGATATGATTGAATGGGTAATTTAGAACCTTTCATATATACTATTATACAGAGTATCACAGATTTTGAGATATCGGCCCTTTTAGCCATTGCGGCCAGCAAGGTCCCCAGACTTGACGCCTCTCAACTTTCACGCCTGAAATCGAATGAAAGGACTAGTTTATGAGGTTGAAGTGAGAAGAACTTTATATGAATGTATTAGAACCTTGGTTCGCATTTTGAAGATCTAAAGTGTTAAATTGTTCTTAATTTTACATTTGTTTCATTCATTTTAAACATCATAATGGACATAGATCTAAACGCTGTACTTAGTTTTCTACTTAATAAAATTTTACTGACTATGGAAATGTATTTGTGTATGTAATTTTATTGAATGTTCTAGCATTCTACCATGACTTGATACGCCATTAGAAAGGGGATAGAACAAGAGCGTTTTAAAATTATTTGAATGCATTTCATGTGTACTATTTTTGAGTCTCACTCTAATTTCGTATTTAATTTTACAGAAATACACGGAAGCATATTTTTTTAATAACATTTCGAACTATCTGGTATTTCCTCAAAAAAATAGTTTTAAGGAAATACCCATTGAATACTAGAAGACATACATTTAAACAGAAAAACCTTTCAATAGTGTTTTGATATAGTTTACTAACCGAAATATCAGCAGAAAACAAAAATATCTAAAAATACCAATATCTCAAAATTTGTGATACTTTGTATAATGGTAGATATGGCCAAACGCCCCGTATATTAGAAAATAATATTATTCCTGATAACCAATCCGGTTTTAAGAAATTTCATACCACAACTTCGTCACTTAGTTCAGTTAATGATAACATACTTCAGTGCAGTTGCTAAATAATATGGAAAACATTTAATACGTTATATGTCTTTTAGCTAAGTTAAAATTCTATGGTATATTAAGTGCAATATATTCATGGTTCCATAACTATTTGCAAGATACCTTTGCGAAAAATCCGTTCTGGTGTTCCTCAGGATTCAATTTTGGGTCCACTGTTATTTTCAATAGTTGCACGTCCCATGTCTTTGTAAACCACATATGTATGCAGATGATTCTGAGTTATATCTAACTTATAAGGTAAACTATGAATTGAAGTTCAAGATGCCACTATTAAAATTAATACTTATCTTGACAGTATTATGCTCTGGTCAAACAATAACTGTTTGCCGCTAAATACATCCAAAAACCTGTATATTGGATTTGGTACTTTCTAGACATTGCAAAACGTTGTCGATCACATTATAAAATAAGCTGAAAATGTATTATTCCGAACTAATGAAGTCAAAAACTTGGATTTGTGACTGGATGGAATGCTAAAATTTGATGAGCAAGTTAGCGAAGTGTGCAAGAAAGCACGTTTTTCACTCTAATAGTTATTGTCTCTATGAGATAGTCTAGATAGTAACATTGAAACCATACTTCTGTGAGAGCCTTGTATTACACCATATAAGCTATATCGACGTCGTCCATGTCTCATTAATGATTTATTTATTTATTTTATTTACTTATTTTATTACCGCAACAAAACTTACAAAACGAAGTGTTTTAACCTAGTTTACAGTGAAAAAAAATGACACCTGAGGAGACCTCATAATTAAAACAGGTTTCGTCCACAAAAATTGGAAAACAATTGTATTCGATTACCCGTCTAGAAGTCATTAACGGCGTTTTCCATAATTTTAAACTATCAAAGGCGAATGAGAGAATGTTTCATTACCAGGTTCGAACCCAAGCCCCGGAACGGACAATATCGGTGGATATGAATGTATGTCTGCATTTTTCCAAATGCATAACTCCTTTCAAAACAGCTTAGCTTTGGATTTGGGGGTTGTTTACTATATAAGGTGTGTTTATGTTTAGAAAATTCTGATAGACACTGAGAACTCCTTATCATATCATATAATATCATTTATTTCACCTAAAATACAGTACATACATATATGGCACCTCAATTAAAAAATAGGCATACACTCATAAATGAACAAACATTAACAAAAGTAAAAATAAAAACATCAAGGCATTATGTTATATTATTGTACCCTATACAATACAAAACAAACATATTAAAAGAGAACAAAGAAACACGTGACGAAATACAAAATAAAAATAAGTGGCCGTACAATATTATTGTTGCATGTTCAACAAGAGCAAGAAAATGAAGGAGCAGGGAAAGTGCGTACCACGTCAAATGGATGCCACTAAACCAGCAATATTTTCGGGATTTGTCAAAAACGTCACGAACTCATCAGTAGAGTAAAAACCGTGGTTTAAAAATAATTTTTTTGTAACGCCATATTCTAAAATGATATTTATTTTTTAAAAATATTATTTTGGGTATTCAGCAGATAACTTTCAAAGAAAACATTCGTTTCTTTCATATACCTTTGGTGCAAGTTTGACCAAAAAGGAAGATCAACAAGACTCCCCCTACGGTGACTTGTCGACTTCTTTCATACACCTACCATATCTAAGATTCAGCATGAAAAGCAATAAAACAACCACTCTTTCTATATATTGATGATTCAAGTCTGATCATGCTAATATATATAATATTGTAATATGTTGCAACCCCTTAAAATTTAAGGTTATGTTGGTTACTAAAAAGTAGTAGTATTTGCACCTACTCGAGAAACCTACCAGTAGTTAGTTCTGGTGACATCTGGAATTATCTAGAGAATGGTGGCGTCATCACAGAAAAATCGAGATCTGTCATTTTTAGGTATAAAAGACCGACCGCATTCTCAGCGAGTAGTTCAGAAAGTTCAGAAAGTATAGAAAGTAAGGTTAAGACTTCAAAGATAAACAAAGTGATAAACATTGTGATTTTAGTCAGTAAAGTGTATTTAAATTAATAATAGTATTGTGAAGTATCCAGTAAATATTTAATAAAGTGTGTTAGTGGACATCTCTTGTTATAATTTTTGGAACCCACGGAATTTGCGAGGGTGGTTTCCTAAGGGTGGAAACACGTCACAAATTGGTGTCAGAAGCGGAATTTTATGACAAGAGGAGCTCTGAAGTTGTGCTGGAGTGTTCGAGTTAGCACAGAGGACTCATTTACTGGACATTGTTCGAGGGTTATTTTCGAACAGGAAAATAGTGTTAAGTGCATTTTTGAGACATTGTAGAACATTTTATTAGGACATTAGTGTGATAATTAAATCCTTTGAACTGAGAAGTGATAGAGACACTGAAAAAGACTCATTTAGTGCGTGAAAATTTCTAGAACTTTTCTATTTGGACATTAGTGGAGATTATTAAATTCTCTGAACTGGATAGTGACAAAAGACTCTGGATAAGACTTTTTCGTGCTATTTCGAGATTTGTCTAGGAAGTTCCATTACCGATATTGACGTGACAGTTAAATTTATTTTATTTTAATTTCATCGTATGCCCGTAACAACAAGAAGTATGGCATCCGATAAACAAATACAGGACTTATTCGAACAATTCCAAAAAATGATGGCGCAGCAACGGCAGGAAGACAAAGAAGAACAGGAGAAAAAACGTCAGGAAGAAAAAGAACAGCAAGAAAGAAAACGTCAAGAGGAGGAAAAACGACGTCAAGAAGAGAAAGAGGAACAAGAAAGACGACGTGAAGAAGAAAAAACCGAACTAAGAAAAATTATAGAAGACCAAGAAAAGCGACGTCAGAAAGAAAAAGAGGACGAAGAAAGAAGACGTGAAGAGGAAAAAGACGAACTCAGAAAAATAATGGAAGACTTGGAAGAAAGACGCCAGGAGGAATTAAGGAAAATCCTGAGCGATCAAATAAAAATACAACAGGACGCAATCATTTTTGTCAAAAGTGAAGTCAAAGAAGAGATAAACAAGGTAGAAGAAAAAGTAGATAAGGTCGAAGATAAAGTAGGTGAAGTCGAGACAGAAGTTAGTCAAATTAAAGGAAAAATGAGTGAGGTCGAAGGAGAGGTAGAGCGCCTTAAACGTCAGCTGAGAGAAAAAGGAGGCCAGTTAGTAACATCATCGGGTCCTCGATTAAAGCCTCCCTCCTTTGACGGCCAAAGCTCATGGACAACCTACAAGAGACAATTTGAGGCAGCAGCATCGGCAAATAACTGGGATAACGAGGAAAAGGCTATGGCATTAGTACTGGCGTTAAGGGGCCAGGCCTCAGAATTACTTCAGACTATCCCAGTGGAAAAACAAAGGGACTTCAAAGTCTTGGAAGCTGCATTGGACTTGAGGTATGGCGATCAACACCTTGCCCAATTATAACAGGCTCGCTGAAATCCCGGATGCAAAAAGCTGGGGAAAGTTTACAAGAATTTGAAGCTGCGATAGAGAGACTGGCGCACCTGGCGTATCCAAGTGCACCTAAAGAATTCCAGGAACAATTAGCCGTGGGGGCCTTTTTAGATGGTATAAGGGACGAAGAGGTCAGGCGAGTTTTGAGGCTGACAAGACACCAAAATAGTAGCGAAGCTTTGGTGCGTGCACTTGAAGTAGAAGCCGCCTACAGAGATACTCCAAGGTCGAGAGTGCGAGCTGTAACTCTCGAAGAATCGCAACCAGAAATGAACCAGAACCCTATGTTGACGGAGATGCAGAAAATGTTTACCAAATTATTGAACAAAGTGGATGATCTTAGGGAGCAGAGAAAACAACAAAATAAAGGAAAGCCGAGTGGAGGTATTAAATGTTACAACTGCGGCAAGGTAGGACACATGAAGCGAGACTGTCGACAGCAGAATTCGGAGAGTCGAGTAAATGCTGTGAATCTTGAAGAGAAGCAGGAAAACAGTACCAAGGGGGTTGTTCTGGCTAGGGAATGCAGTGACCCCAGAGAAATAAAGATTTCCCAGCTTCGAAGAATCGCAAGCAGTCTGTTGTTGCATGGATATGTGAACGGAAGAAAATGTTTGTTTACCATCGACACAGGTACTACGTCATCAATAGTACGGCCAGGATTTATATCGGGCATAAAGATTACCAGGAGGCAAAATGAAGAAGTGATCGTCCGGACAGCTACGGGGGACAGGGCTACGGTTCATGGAGAAGTAGACCTGGGTTTGCAGATTGGGCATTTGAGGTTCGACCACAGGGTCATCGTGGCTGACATTACGGATGACTTCATTTTGGGACTGGACATTATGGAATAGTATGGATTTATTGTTGACGTAGGGAAGCGAATGTTAAGGATTGGGAACGAACAATTTATTCTGTCAAAAGTGAACGACCAATGCGAGAAAACCAGGCTGTTGACAACGCAGGCAGTCAAAACTCCTGCATTATCCAGAAAACCAGACAAGGAAGATTGCAAGCGCTACCCTCAGGTGAGAAAATTGCCGAACATGGTTAAAGTCAACACTGTCAAGGTCGATCTTCCAGACAGTTGGTCAAAGATAACTCTAAGGCAAGAGCAATTGCGTGATGTAGAAATCGGACCCATGTTGCGAGCAAAAGAAGAGGGAACGCGTCCAGCATGGAAGGATGTTTCCGACACAGAAGTGGGGCTGAAGGCTTTATGGTCACAATGGGATTCACTTACAGTCGTAGACGGGCTTTTAAGGAGAGCATGGGAAAGCCCAGATGGGAAGCAGGTTGCCATGCGTCTAGTGATTCCCAGGTGTCGTGTACCAGAAGTACTCCAGAAAGCGCACAATAAAACGTCCAGCAGACACTTCGGCATAAACAAGACATTGAGTAGAGCACGGGAACAATTCTATTGGGTTAATAGTCGCCAGGATGTGGAGGCCTGGTGTCGCAAGTGTAAGAATTGTGCTGCCCGTGGGGAACCATTTTCCATGAGCAACTACAGAAATGGAAGTCGAGAACAGCCAAAGAATGATCGAGAGCAGATGAACAGAACTAGTAACCGCTTGAAGGCTCGTTATGATCAGAATGCCAGTACAGGGGGATTCAAGGTGGGGGATCTGGTTTGGCTGTACAACCCACAGCGGAAGGAATGGAGATCCCCGAAATTTCAACCTCCTTGGGATGGACCGTATACTGTTATTAC
This sequence comes from Rutpela maculata, assembly GCA_936432065.2. NCBI lineage: Eukaryota > Metazoa > Arthropoda > Insecta > Coleoptera > Cerambycidae > Rutpela > Rutpela maculata. The sequence goes on along the minus strand of OW386285.2, from coordinate 25,592,479 downwards.
CCGAATTAATGATGTCGTCTATCGTATTCAACGAAACAAAAAGTCCAAGATGAAGATCGTACACTTGGATAGACTGGCGAAGTATGTGAAAGAGGCTGAATTGCCTGACCGGGACGTTCAGGCTTAAGGAGGGGGCAGTGTAATATGTTGCAACCCCTTAAAATTTAAGGTTATGTTGGTTACTAAAAAGTAGTAGTATTTGCACCTACTCGAGAAACCTACCAGAAGTTAGTTCTGGTGACATCTGGAATTATCTAGAGAATGGTGGCGTCATCACAGAAAAATCGAGATCTGTCATTTTTAGGTATAAAAGACCGACCGCATTCTCAGCGAGTAGTTCAGAAAGTTCAGAAAGTATAGAAAGTGAGGTTAAGACTTCAAAGATAAACAAAGTGATAAACATTGTGATTTTAGTCAGTAAAGTGTATTTAAATTAATAATAGTATTGTGAAGTATCCAGTAAATATTTAATAAAGTGTGTTAGTGGACATCTCTTGTTATAATTTTTGGAACCCACGGAATTTGCGAGGGTGGTTTCCTAAGGGTGGAAACACGTCACAATATTAAGTATCTCTAGCCCTACCTAGAGGACACTACATCACAATCAAACGTTTATTACATTTCAAAGTCAAGAAAATACTAAAAAGCACAAAGAAAATAGTTATAAAATTTCGCTCACCGCATGCATGATGTAAGCAGGAATAACAGGTATTTATTTATGATATTTATTTGACAGTTTCAAAGCATTTAACAGTGTAAAATAAAACTTATTGGTTTCTATGGAAACAGCAATATAATTTAGTCTATTTTTACAAAATTATATTGTTTTCTAATTTAGAATGGCGATGCAAAAAATTTTGTACATAGCCGTAGGTAGGTCACGACATAGCTCGAGACTAAAATATGTTTTTTTTACTCGTGTGGTTTATAGCACTCGTCTTCGGCTCGTACTATAAACGCCCCACTTGTAAAAAAAACACCATTTTAGCCACTTGTATAAAATACTATTTAAATATGCCCTTAAAATGATTGTAGGTTGTAGTGTAGTTACCTATCTCCCATTTTATATATATTATGTTTTGCATTAACCAGATCCCTAGGATAAAATAAAATTAGTAACTTTGGTTACACAAAAATTATTATTATTATTATGAGATACAGATATTGATATATATATGGATGTATATTTTTAATGTTAATTTTATTATCAACAAGTTTTAATTATATTAAAATAATAATTTTAATATTCGTTTAGGTTATGTTGTCAATAATTTTAATGAATTTGAAAATTTTAATTCCTTTTAAAAGAATTAAAGTTTTTGTAAATATCCAGTAAACTAAGATAAATATATAAAGAAGATATCGGCATGATGCCCAGTGAAATAAATAGGGGCCTACAATGGTCTCTCTACCCTGCATTGGCAATGATTCTAATCGCTTCTTTTTTAGATTAAATATTTTTATAGTATAACAAGAATTACCCCATAAAGTGATGCCATAACTAATGTGTGAATGAATTAGTGAAAAATAGCTCGCTTTCAAGAATTTCAAACCCAAATGCCTTCTTAGCTGGCGGAGTAAAAATATTGTGCTGACAACTTTGTGGCTTAGGTGATCAATATGACTAAACCAGTTTAGCTTATCGCCCACCTAGGAGTTTCACACTGTCACCCTTTGGCACTGTGTTACTCGTGCAAAAGACAAGCTTCTGAGTTTTTTCCTCATTCATTTTCATTTTATTAGTGATGAACCAGGTTTTGGTTTGATCAGAAATTAAAGAAGTTTGTTGATGTAAAACGTGAAGGTTACTATGGGAAGTTAGCAATGTGGTGTCATCAACATAAGCAATATGGGTCAACATAAAATGAAATATATCATTAACATATATAATAAAGAGGAGTGGCCCCAAGACAGAGCCCTGAGGCACTCCATGCTTTACTGGATTAAAATCCGAATTTATATTATTTACGCTGACGTACTGTTTTCTGTTACATAAGGAGCGTAGTAGTTCCAATGGACTCCCAAGAACCCCATAATGTTTCAATTTTTCTATGAGTGATACATGTGAGACACAGTCAAAGGCCTTGGACAAGTCAAGCAGTGTAATCTCTACATGCCTGCCCTGCTCGATGTCCCACACCACAGTAAACACAGCTTGTATAGTAGAGCACTTGCTACGGAAACCAAATTGACAGTTATTAAGAACGTCATTAGATTAAAAAAAGTTTAATAGTCCGTTCTTCAAAATTATTTGTAAAACCTTTGCAAAAATTGGTATGATGGAAATTGGCCGGTAGTTGTCCATGTCATCGGCATTACCCTTTTTAAGAAGTGGTAGTACTTTCGTGATCTTAAAAGCTTCTGGGAAAACACCTTCACCAAGGCAGATGTTAATTAATAAAGTTAAAGGTTGAACAATAATGTCTACTGTTTCTTTTAAAACTCTAGAATTCATTCCATAAATATCCGTGCAGTTGGAATCTTTCAAATCTTTAATGGTTTTGGAAACTTCCAGTTCTGATACGTGGTATAGAAAAAAAGAGTTATTTGGGGGGTGGCAAGTCACTTAAAAAATCCAGTGCTCGCCCAATTCCATCAACTCCAAGACATCGCACTTTAGCATTTATATCACGGTTTTCATATCTAGCCCGTTATGTGATTAATAACTTTCCCAGATTTAAAGAAGATGAAATAAAGTTTAAATACGGGAGATCAACCAGCCAACAGCCTCAGTGAAATCCGAGCCAACCTGGAGCTATCATCTACAGTACTTATAGAGGATTGTTTAAGGAACTGTTGTCAGAAACACGTATTTTAGACATTAGACAATCACACTCGTATTTCATACTAAACAGCACCAGTGTAGGATGTGTGGTGAGAATGAGAAAACTCCTCTCCACCTAATATGTGAATGCCCAGCTTTGGTAGTTGGAAGGCTTTCATAGTTCGGGGGACCACTTGTGACCACAGAAGAGAAAGTCAGTAAGGAAAAAAAACCTGTGGAATCAATCTTTGCAATATATTTCGAATATGAAAGGAGATGCACATCACTCCACTGCTGTGTGCTTGTAGACGATTCTACATCTATTATACGCTCAAAACGGATGCTACTTGCTTCTAACTGGTATTAGTTCAAGAGTTAAAAGAGTGAATTTCATTTGAGACACCTTATATATCTGAAAATAAATAACGCAATGATTTAAATTAAAATTATATACATAGAATTCCTAAGATCCTTCACTCTTTTGCGAAACTCACACAGGTTAATTATTAGTGTTATAAATATATTATTATAAAACTCATTCAAGTAAATTATTATTTAATGTTAATAAATTATAAACGAAGCACAAAGTAATATGAACATATTTGACAGAGAATTTATTCCCAGCGATAGCTATAAAGATCAATAGATCGTGTAGAATACACGCATTAGCAACATTCCTTTCTCCTAATCCTATAAATTTCATGCGAGTACCTGACGACAATATTATGAAAAAAGTATTAACTAATAAAATATTATACTTCACTAGAAGGAAATTTTGAATTTTCGCTAAAATTATTGCTTATAACCGATTAAGTAAGTAATTAGTATTCGTAGTAAATTCCAGCTGATATATCATAAATTACAGGAATCTCTGCAGGGTAGAGGTTCTCAAATAAAAATAATGGTTTATTTAGTTAATTATATAACTTTATTAGTAGTGAAGATGGGAAAATTTACATGAGATACCTCTTTAGCGGCAGAAATGTTAAGAGTATATAATATATTCATTTTATACTACAATTAAAATAAATTTAAATAATTTTTGCGTCCAACTTTTGCTATTTATAAAGCTGCGTATTTTCATACATAGGGACTAAAAAACGAGTAGAAGTCGCAGTCAGGCGTAACCGACTACGAATACCTATTTTATTAACATTTTGCGTGGTGCTACTGTGATTAAGTACAAATTCTTTATTATTATTTTTCAAATAATATTTGACATTGACATATTGAAGTTTATATAAAATGAGACAGTTGGCAGGTCATTGGCGATCACCCTGTATGACGGATATACCTAGCTTAGTATCAGGAGAGTATTTTATGATATTTTATATATTTGCAAAATTAAATAAAGATTGTAAGTCTAACATTTGTCGTGTTTAATAGGTATCTGCAATAGGTAACATCCGAGTAGTTCCGTAGAAATGAAAATTGGTATTTTGTATATTAGGGTGGCCCAAAAAAAAAAATCAAAATGTAATTTTTTTTGTGTCATCGAAAAATTATTCGAAATCTCAAAATTTTCCAAATTTAAGCAAAATCGATTACCTGATATTCACCTGCCTCCGTGACCAAAAAGTTATCGATGTATTTCTTATTGGAAAAAGACCTTTTGCCGTAAAGCGACAGAATCGTAAAAATGTAGCGAAATAAAAATTAATTCGATTCAATTCAAAAAGACTTTATTAGACGTTTTTGTACATGCAATGAGCCTAGCCGGAACCTCCCCGTAGCCGACCAGACAACCGCGGCGTATAGTGTCGCGGTGGTTCCGGTTTGACTTAATGGCAGTGGTTTGTTGGCCAGAGCTCCACATTATAAACTACACTCGTTGGAAAACACACTATGAAATTTTGATTGCTGATACGGAAAAACAGAACTAAACGAAAAAACCTGTTTGAACAAATGACGACCTCGTGGTCTGACCGCCATCGAGGAAGGTAGGGTTGTTAAAAAGGGTGTGATTTAAAAAAGTTTGAATTTGCGAGAATTTATCGACCTAGAGGGGATTTGGAAAGACAAAAAGGGGACAAAAAGAACAAAAACGATAAAATACGAAGATTGTACAAATATAAAAGGGAGGGATTGAAAGATGTCAAGTTGGGAAAGATAAAAAGTAGGGTAGAGATATGTTATCGTAGGAGAAAGTGTGGCTAGGGGAGTTGCCGGAAAATAGGTAACGTCCTGGTATGGTAAGAGGTGTTTGAGGTTGAAAAGTATGGCATTATGCTGTCTGATTCTTGTAATGTTACGGGTTAGCGGACTACCGTCCAGTTTGAACTGGTAGAATCTTTGTGAGATTTCTTGGACGTAGTCCGCTAGGCAACGTGCATAAAGATCTCTGAGGAAGGTGTACCTACCAGAGTCTGAAATGAGGCGCATAAACTTATGTTTCGAAGCTTTTAGTTTTCGCATTGTCGTGGCCGGGATGCTGCACCACACCGGCGCCGCGTATGTGATGGCAGGCCTGGTCATCATTGTGTATAATAATTTTTTATTTGTCCTGTATAGTCCGCTACCCCGCGCCAGGAATGGATACAGACTCTTGGACATGCAGTAGACCTTTCACGTACCGTCCCGTCCACGTGGGTGTTAAACGTCAATCTTTTGTCCAAGTTCACCCCCAGATATTTCACGCACCGCTTTATTGGAATTTGGTGGCCCCCTATCGAAAGTGGTGTTAGAATGCGGTTTTCGGTGAAGCGGCGCATGTTAAAAAACCGCTGCCTAAGAAATCATTACTTCCACATCCGAATTTCCTATCCAAGTCTCTTACAACGAAAAAAAATTATACTATATTTGCACTCCACTATGTAAAAATAATTATTTACAGAACTTTAATAATATATTTGAAAGAGTCTGTCCGAAAAACTCACAAAACGGTGGTGATAGTGGGGGTGGCGGATTGCCTCCTCGTACATACAATACAACCCAATTTTAAGGACTCACTTATTTTCAACCCTTCAATGGAATAAGATCAAAATATAATCTAGTTCCGTTATAATTCATAGGTGTATAAAATTTTAAGTCAATATCAAAAACCGTTCCAGAGTAATCTCAAAGAAAACTTACAGACAGACTGACGGAGATAATTTTTTTTTTGGTCAAACTTAAAATCTCGACGTTTCATGACATTCTAAGTGTGCAGAGGCACGTATTATTGTTATCCGATTTTATTTGGAGACAATATTTTTGTGGTTTCGAACAAAGACGAAAAAAAAATCTAAACCTTTTTTCTGTGGTATAGATTTGAGTCACTTTATTGTACATCTTCGTACCTGTATGTGCTTGAAAACAACCTTAAATATTTTGCTCTAAAATTATAATAAAACATAGTTTGTATCAAATATGATAATTTACACTCCTTTGACCATCACCCTGTATGAAAGACGTGACCCAGTTTTAATAGCGTGTATTTGACATTGCTATTTTAGGCATGTTTCAAATTTAACATAGAAATTTTTAATTTAACAGGAATTTTTAATTTGACAGAAGTTACCGCATTTATAAAAAATAGTCTACACACGTCCATGTATGTACACTAGGGCGGTCCTTATTTTTCGACTTTATGTTTTTTTGCGGGCCACCCGCTAGATTGGTTTCAATAATTAAAAAAATGTTCTTTCCAAAATCTGAACTCAATCGGATAACGAGAAAACGTGCCACCCAACCCTTGATTCCGGGAGATTCAAATAAATTCTAATAAATTTCGATATTTATTTTTTCAAAGCTTGCTACTGACAATCGAGTTAGTAGTGACTGAAAATAAATAATATACATACTTAAAATCATTTTACTTATGAAAAGTCGTTAATTTGATTATAATTTTTGGGATAAGGTCTTCTTTTTAAAATCGGGAAATCGTGTTCTGTAATCTTTTACAACTTGCAAGACGAATTGTTTTTGTTCTTCATCTTTTGTTATTACATTATTGTAATCTGTCATTAACTTAACACCCCGCTGCTGTATCATTAACAACTTTGATTTTTTTAACAATTTCCAACCCTTTGTTAAAAATATCGTTTTTAGACCAAGTTGAATGCTTACGAAATTTTTTCAACGCAACACTGGATATCTCGGGATCGACGGCCTTATAGTCGTAAAGCTTATTTAAAAAGCGGAGGTCCTGATAAGGCGCTTCGGTGGCAAGTGGAGCGCAAAACCAGGCTTCAATATAAACTTTCACGGCAAAAATACATATATTTGAAAGACCTCTTCTCTCTCCATTTGTCAATGGGAATTCATCGCGGAACAAGAAAATCTTTAAGCAATAAATAAATAGCTTTTGCCATCCATCTCGCGTGGTGAATGGCCCCTGGAACCCGAAAAGATATTCCACGAGGAGGAATTTCACCCAAGAATATTAAGGACAACTCCAAAAATTCTCTATAATCTTCTCGAGGCTGCTTTTTCGGATTTTCCAGAGCAGATGTCACAAATGTGACTATCTCTTTTGTATCATCTAAAAATGGAAGAACATATCCGTCTTCAAATCCGGACTTAAAATAATGTTTGTTAATCTTAGCCCAATACTGTTGAAAGCGTTTAAAGATTTGGACAGTCGGACCTGTGGTTTCACCCATTTTTTCTTCGAAGACTCCTCTGAGAACTAGCTCGTAGATATGATGTCTAAAAGGAAGGTACAAAAGTTCTTTGATACCGATCCAAATTTGGTTGAAATTGGATAACCATTAACTGTGTTGCGAATGTGTTTCCACTTGAAATGTATACTATTAATTTTGGTACTTACTTTCTTCTTCAAGTTCTCGTGTCTTGCGTTCTCTTCTTTCTCAAGCTTCGCATGCTCGTTTTTCAGCTCTTCTTTCTCTGCCTTCTAATTCGTAATCAATACCGTAGATAAATCCTGGTCGACTTTTTCCCGTTGTTGAACTAAAAATTACCTATCTTCCTCGATAATCATCGTCTCAAGCGCGTTTTCGTGGGCTATGTCGAAGAGGTCATCAAACTTTGCTACAAAATTTGCCTCTTTCTATTATTAAAAGTTCGTCTGCTTCTTACACCTTTTTTGAAGCGTCCTCCATTCTTCATACAAAGATACTAGCTTATCAATACAGTGGTTTTGTTTTCTAGTGGGAATTCTTGCCTTTTCCCAGAAAATCACAACTTCTTGTATAACAAGTCTGGCACTTTCACGTAAATTCAGCTTCACTTCTCTTAAGTTAAAAAAAAGTACACTCAAAACTTGTTTATTGGAAGGCAGTTTACTTCCAGTAATCTCGTTTGAAAAATTATCGAGCAAATAAACACTATCACGACCACGCAAATTAATTTGGCGGGACATTGTGCTGCGTACTGCTCTTTTCACTGATAATGAGGTACTGAAATGTTTTGACGCACTTATTGCCATACGGGTCGGCTAAAATTACAGTGAGGATTAAGGTTTATGCCGTTCAGGTAGAAACTTAACCCTACTGCAGAGACTAAACTCGAGGAAATAGATCTCAAAACTAGGGCCTTGCGGGCGACCACCTATTAAAATTCCTTAATTCTAAAAGGATTAAGAAATTTTAATGTCAATATTTTCATGGGTAGTGTTTAGAATTCGCTTTCCTCTTCTTAAACTAGTATAAATTATCTCCAGGATGTCAATTATATCTATTGTTTACTTAGAAAAACCAAATATAACAATGTGGAGAATTTCAAGAAATATTAAATCTAGGGGTGGTGGGTGGCACGTTTTCCCCGTATCCGATTTCGCTCAGATTTCACCCACATTATTTTTTTAGCAATTGAAACCGTTGTGGGGGGTGGCCCAAACTAAATTCAAAAATATTTTTTTCCTCAAGTATAAATAAGGACCGCCCTAATGTACACTTGTACAGATGCACACATGCATGCATACATAAAAATACACACTTTTTATTTGATATTTGGTTTTTTTCTACGATAATTATTTAAAATTTTTGTTGCATTATATCTTTATTTGATTAAATTAAATTGGTATATTGACAATAAACTTACCTATATGTTGATAATAGAAATAATTTTACTAAGGTTGATTTCATTAAAAAAAATTTGATAAGCCAACTTTTACAGCCTTGACCGTCTATTGCATATTTTACACTATTCTGCTTTGTTGCTCTCTTCTGATATGTTCTTCCAGTCCAACACTTTTTTAATGCCGCATCTATCTACTTAGTTCTTGGCCGCCTCTTCTTTTTCTCCTTCTTAACGTCCAATTTCAAACTTCTTTTGATGTTTTTCCTTCGAATTTGACCTGAGCGGCGCAAGAAAATTGTATTGAATCCTTTTTGTAGAGTAGCATAAAGTTGAATACACACGTGTTAAGCGTGTAAAAAATGTCGGCTTCTTTGGCGGTGCGGTGCGGCGTGTTTGATGGTCAAAGGCGCCGACATTTTTTGAGTGCTTAGCAGACCTGAAGACAACTATACATAATATTTGCAATGACATAGTTTGCTCTAAAATGCTTTTCAGATGAGATATTTACAAAAAAAAAAAACTTGTTTTAGGTGGTATTTTTTTAAGACGTAGAGTGTAAAATTAATATATTGTTAAGAACTCTTTTAGGATGAAAATAAAATTTGTTCCAGCTTTCTCCCGTTTTCCTCCTTATTGAGAGTAATGACTGGTTTAAGGCTTTTTGATTTTTTTGGGTGGGTGTTGAAAAAAATATTGTATGTCACACATGCCTCATGTACTAATCATACCGCTCATGTATAAAGTACGTCTCTATTCATTTATAGATAACTATTACATCAATAGGAAAAAAATGTTACGCATTTCTTTCACAATTTTCTTCCGGTTTTATTCGTTTTAAATCGGTTATGATAACTCCGGTGCGATGAAGTGTGTAACTGACGTAAGAGGTAAGGAATTACATAGATAATATTAAGAAAAAATGAATTCATTTATGAGGTACAGAAAAATGTCATTATTTAACAGTTAACTCAACTATAAATAATTGTCCCATATTTTTTATCAAAATATCTGCCAACAAAAAATTAAGTATAAAATCAATACATTTCTACGAAATTATGACCACACAGTAAGTCAGGCAAATGGTTTATTTAACACACATCAACGTAAAAAGTGCCGACATCAGGTTTTTCAACAGTTTTAAAATAAATAAACTGCGACTTAATATTCTATTTATAATATAAAATAGAAAATAACGGATGTAATTCTTTTGGCGAGCCGCTTGCCTAAAGGAAAACACTAATTTGAAAATAATAGAAAAATTTACAAAAAATTTAAATAACATGATCCTCAATCACATAAAGAGGCCGACAAACAGATAAGAACTAAATTAAACTCGTCAAATGAATTCATGACTGAAAAAGCGTGTTGACAGCGTAAATGAATTGACTGGTCGGACTTAAATGCTTCTTGGTTGGTAATACAAAGCAGCCTGAACTAATGCGCTTCAGATATTGTCCGGGCGTAAAATACTTGAAAGTAAAATTGATTGGTATAAAAGAGCATTATTAATTTGACAATAATAAATTAATTGTTGCTCGACTACTGTGAAATGCTTTAATTACTCATGTCTAGTGATTTATTTGATTAAAAATGTATTATTGACGGTGCTTTCATTCCTATCCTAAATTGGACACCCTAAATAATGTCTCTTGATCTAAAGCTAAAGTGACCATATGTATGGGATTTTCTTCTTTTCCTGTATTGTCAGGAAATTTTAACGGGCCGTACAGCACATGCTCGGATGTACAGTATTAAGTTTTGCTTGGAATCAAGCTGCTACTGCTACCCCATGTTCCGATTTTTCCATAACACGCTTATGAGGGCTTGACAGATTCAGGTTATTACAGGGAATATTGATAAGTCGAGTATCTTTGACCAGGAGACGCCAAAACAACTCCCGGTGGTTGGAACCACCTTCTACCTGAATGAAAAAACATTCCGAAAATACTGCGAAAGGGTTGAAGAACGGTTTCCTCCAGTTTTCGAGGGCGAGTAACATGATAATTGCAATACTTTCTCCTCTCTGGAACTACTTCTAAATGAAAAAAAACTACCCTTGTTCTGATTTCCCCATACTACGCTTGTGAGAGCTTGACAGATCGGGGTTATTACAGTGAATATTGATAAATCCCGGGGATTGTAACCACTTCCTTCCTGAATGACAAGACATTCGGAAAATACTGCGAAAGGGCTGAAGAATGGTTTCCCTCCGTTATCGAGGCGAGGAACACAATGGTTGATGGAGGGATGAAATGTTAATTTGCGAAAAATTGAGCGGTGAAACATATGAAGGTTGAGTGTAAGAGCGCTGCTTTTTCGATGTTCACATCGAACAAGTTCGAACTCTGCCTTTTGCATTCAGACATAATTATTTTGTATATTGTTATCCTATTTGTATATTTCAGCCTGGAGCAATAAAAGCATTTATTATTATTATTTTCTTCATCTCAGCATTTTTCACTGGTATAACATGAGGTACGGACTAATTGTCAAGCACTCTCATCTAATCATGACTTAAGAATTTTCTAACTGTGCGTGCAGTGTTCAGAATGACTGCTTTCTGAAGTAGCATATAGGTTTCCTTCTTAATGCCCAGGGTTTGGAGACTCTCATGTAATGCTTTTGGGATTACTCCAGTGGTAGATAAAACAATCGGCACAATACACACTTTATCAAGCTTCCACATTTTCTTCACTTCATCTCTCAGATCTAAATATTTGCGTGTCTTCTCAGTTATAGTACTTTGAATATTATGTGTATTTGGGACAGCTATATCGATCAGGTATGCAATTTTCTGCTCTTTATCGCGTAGAACTATATCAGGTCTATTGTTGGGGATACATCTGTCAGTAATAATTGACCTATCGTAATAAAGAGTGAATCTGTTGGAATCAACCACGGGAGGCGGGTTGTACTTATAGTATGGCACACTGTCTTTCAATAAATTTAAATTTAAACCTAAGTTCTGATGAACAATAGCAGCTACTTGATTGTGTCGATGCAAATAATCTGATTGAGCCAGAGTGCTACAAGCAGCCATGATATGCTGGATGGTCTCAGGTTTATCATTGCATTTCCTGCACTTGTCATCTCTTACACTTGGATCTTTAATAATATGTTTCATGTTATTATTATTATTATTATTATTATTATTATTATATTTTTGACGTGAATCAGCGGCTCAAAAAACATACGGTAGCTGTCTTTCACCTTTGGAAAATACATTTGTGTGTGTGTCTGCATGCCTGTGTAATTGTAGAAGAACGCACTACCTGGCGTCAAAATGACGCGACACCAATTTATTTCTCAGGGGCGCCAGTCGCGTGCTACCCCGTTCTTCTACTCCCAGACGGGTTCGCGATAAGATGCACTTCGATAGCCGAGTAATGGATCAAGGCTGCACTACTTCAGATCATTAACGGCGCTCTCTCTGGCCGTGGCTTCCCCCCTGGTTTCGGGTTTTTGTACATTTTGAAAAGCTAAATTTTTGCATAAAAAAATCCCGATCGAAGAATTCCTCTTCGGTGGGATTAATTTTTATCGTGCTGATCACGCTTTTGTCTGTTAATAACGGACTCTACACCCGAGGATTTCTGAGAAAAACGCATAAAAAGATCCCTATCAAACCTGCGTACAGCAACTAGAAGGTCGAGTATAGTGCAGTAACTCGACACATCCGATTTTTGATGCGAAAGTTCCAGGGATTATAGACTAGCAACAAGTCTCAAGATCAATTAAGTTGCAATAGTTCAAAGAATCCGTTTATTTAACAGATATGGTTTTACAAAAAAGAGGTTATAGCAAAATTCTTATTGTAAGAATCGCGTCTTCTCCAATTAAGACAAGACCATACAAGAGAGAGCGCTTACGCTAACGATCGATTGGGTAGAAAAGATTCATGCATACCTTCTCAGAATCAAAATGCGAGCTTTTTAGAGAAGTCTTAGACTCTTTGTAATTTTATAATTACGGCTGACTGATTTTAACTTAAAAAAGTTTTACTAAATAAATTTAGGTTCGCTAGAGACTACTTGGCTTCAAAGTTCTTGTATCATGACGGTTCACATACTCAAACACACTCATGAGGATTTATGACTGCATAAGTTTATTTGGCGTTCGATTACTCCACAACTTACTTGCCCCTATGCAGCTGTTCAATATTAGCAAAATTACAACGATCCACCTCCGAGTGACTTTTAGGCAAAATTGAATTTTTGATTTTTTATGCACAAGGCGTTTTCCTCTATAACTTTATTATTTGGAAAGCCCTGCTATTGGCTTTCCTACCATCTCTTTGTATGGACTACTCAACGCGCTCGACCAAATTGCGAGCCGCTGAGTGACTTTAAACTCTTTCTATGCGAGAAACCGGCCTTGTGGATGTGCATTGATTTTTATCAAATTTTTGCTTATCGGCGCTACGCCGTCTTTGTCAAAATCGTCGGTTTCGCCTCTTAGATGCATTACATTGTTAAAATTTTATGCTCATACTTTAGAACAGGGCATTCAATGGTAAATGTCTTTGGTAGAGGAGTAAAAATGGAAAATGTTTTAATATTTTTTTAAAGTGCATTTTTGGAGTACCTTTTAAACTAGCTTTTAAATTAATCTTCAAGTCCAATTTTGGCGTACTTTTGATAAAAATTATTCTCAAGTCCATTTTTGACGTACTTTTAAAAAATATTATTTTCTTCAAAGTCCAACTTTGTTGCACCTTTGAAAAAGTATATCATTCTTAAATCCTTGCCACTATATACTTTCGCTCTCATATCCTGAACCAAAACATATTTTCCTAAGTGAAAATTCGGTGTTTCTTCGAATTTTCACCTGATCATTTCTAATGCCTTATAGAACTTATAACGGTCCTTATGGACTGGTCTGTGGCTCTGTAGTCCCTCAGATTCTTAAAAAATGTCCTTAAATGAAATTTTTGCCTAAGTCGAATTTTGATTCTGTCTTCGACTCAGGTCGATTCTGAAGGGTTCTGCAACATAATCAGCGATGGGTGTCCTAAAGTATCAGATCAATGCGGGAGGTGAGGAGCTGCGAATAGGTTTCGTATATGCAGTTGTTCGTAGTGTTGAGATTGCATCTTAGGTATGGAGTTACTGAATATGGAAAACCTGCTCAGATAGAAGGACACTTGGAGTGATGGCCTACGGATCCTCCATCTCCCACCTCCTCTTCGACACACTGTCACAATATAAATAACTCATCCTATGTATTATTTCGCCACGCAACAACTGTCCTACAAAAAAAGGTTCCACCCCACTCCACAGCCCAAGTGTATAGCATTCAAACTGCAAATATCTGGTCACACTATCTAAGGCAAGTATCATTTTGAAAACAGAGGTCAATTTAGTTATAAATAGACGACAGAAAATTTCTTTTTGTATCTGAGGTCGTTTACAGCTATCGCCGTCTCTTGCTTCATACATTTTTCTGTATCGTCACCTATTCTTCTGAAGACCTCTGTCACTCATGAAAATTTCTACCTTCTCTCCCTTGATTTGCCCTGTCTGTGACGGTCCTAGATGGATTTAGAAACCCAAGTTCACATTGACCAACAGCGGTAACCTCCTCAGATGACCATCAGATGACCATACCATATCATGGTGTGTATTATTTTATCATTCCCGTCCACATTATCTTTAATATAATTATAGGGTCCGGCGAGACAGGGTCCGGTTCGGCTAAACAATAATTGTTGAGGGGGTTGGAGCTTCTGTTTAAACGAGAACTCGAACACTGAATTTTTGGTTTCTGGCACGGGAAAACAAAACTCAACGAAAAAACTTGTTCAAAGCAATTCCACTTTTGTGTTCTTAATGCCAAGAAAATGTAGTGAAATGAAAATCAAGGTTTAAAAGAGTTAGGATTTTTATAAATTTATCGGCCTAAATGGAATTAGGAGACAAAAGAACAAAAGAACAGAAACGGAAGAACGAGAACAAAATAAACAAACACAGAGGGAATGGAAAAGGATTGACGGACTTTTCCTCACCAGTTAGGTAAAATTTAACTTTTCATAACTGGTCATCCCCAAGCTCAAGTCGGAGATCCACCCTTGGAAAAATTAAATCAGAACTTATTAAATGACTTTTTTGTCCTTTTTAGGGCATAAAAGAAGTGGTAAACAAAAACTGACACGATAGAATGTTTTTTTTGTCCAAAATTGGATACAGCGCGTGAAAATACTTCAGAAAAGTTAGATGAGAACCTTTGGTATTTTAGCTGAAAATAAAGTTGAGATATTGGACTCCCTCTATTATATGCCATACACTTTATCTGATAGATTTACTGATAAAAAATGTTTATATGCAATATTTTGTTTATTTAATAGACTAAACGAATTGATGTATCAAGGGACTGTTTTTGTTTCTCTCATACTATTTGAAATGTGATGTTTATATTGAAACCATAAATATTATCTGAACTGTTAAAAGTATTATTTTGGGCATTCAGCAGATAACTTTCAAAGAAACGTTCCTTTCGTGTACCATTGATCTAAATCTGACCAAGCTAGAATATCAACAAGAAGTTCCCTTATGAACCGACTTGTCAACTTCTTTCATATACTTATTATATCTAACATTCAGTATGAAAAACTAGATACTGATGGTCTAAGTCTGATCATGTCAATATATTAAAAGAAGCCTCCCTTACGGGGAATTCTTTCTAGTATCTCTAGCCCTACATAGAGGATACTCCATTATAATCAAACATTTGTTACATTTCAAAGCCAAGAACTACTAAAAAGCACAAAGAAAACAGGTATAAAAATTCACTCACATGTCTATAAGTAAAACATTTCAATCAACGTCCGACTGATCAATCTCCCAAAAAATTGTACAACTTTTTTTATTCTCTTTAGAACTCATCAGGAGAGGTATACCGGGTGACACAGGAGATATGTAACACCCCGTAGCATGTTTATTTAAAAAGATATTATTTTGAAATTTGGTAGACTTATATAATGCGTGATTGTCCTTTTTTTGGTACAAACAAGAAATCTTTTCCACTTCCGGTTTTACTGGAAGTGACATCTACTTCGTTATTTTAAATGACACCCTGTATATATTTTTTTCCTATCTGATTCTAATTAAATTTCTCTCTTCAACTATGTATACCAAGATGACATTCGTTTTTAAAATGGCTGCTGAAAACCATTTTATTGCACTAAGTCAAGTTGGCTATGGAATGAAATGTGGCGGTAATTAATGCTTAATGTGCTGCGATATCAAAAGAACCCTGGTACACAATTTTGTGTTTCATATTTGTTTTGTTCTAATCAGTAGCCGAAGAGACTTTGTAGAATTTTTATATTAAATAAAAATCTCTAGTCTAAATCCCTGAAATCATAAAAACTAAGATAGAAACACTAATTTTAAATTTGACCCATTTGTAAAATATTTATTCATCTTTCACTTTTACCCAATACAATTCATTGTTATGTCTGATTTTGCTTGGTTTTAAATAAAATTGTTTTCGAAGAATCTCAACATGCCGGCCATTATTTTCCCTGCAGCGTCGAATTCTTATAACCAGTACCTCTAAGCACATTTTCTAACTGCAATTCAGTAAACTAATTTATTGCTAACCTAACTCTTGTTTTTAAGTCTTCCCTATTTTGCAGTGGAGTTTTATAAACCATTTCCTTGAGATGGCCCCATATGAAAAAATCAAATGGCGTAAAATCCGGACACCTCGGGGGCCATCTAATTGGTAAAAGTGAAATATGAATAAATATTCTACAAATGGATAAAATTTAAAATTAGTGTTTCTATCTTAGATTTGTACAAAGTCTCTTCGGCTACTGATTAGAACAAAACAAATATGAAACACAAAATTGAGTACCACAGTTCTCTTGATATTGCAGCACACTAAGCGTTAATTACCGCTACATTTCATACCACAGCCAACTTGACTTAATGCAATAAAATGGTTTTCAGCAGCCATTTTAAAAATGAATGCCACCTTGCTATACACAGTTGAAAAGAGGAATTTAAGGAAAACCAGATAGAAAAAAATATATACAGGGTGCCATTTAAAATAACAAAGTAGATATCACTTCCGGTGAAACCGGAAGTGGAAAAAATTTCTTGTTCGTACTAAAAAAAGGACAATCACACATTATATAGGCCTACCAAGTTTCAAAATAATATCTTTTTAAATAAACATGCTACGGGGTGTTACATATCTCCTGTGTCACACGGTATATTCAATTCGAAACAAAAATTACTATTAAAAAATAATTTGATGTAAAAAAAACTGACAGGAAAGCATTTATTTACTTGACAGATATACAAAAAAAAAATAATAATAAAAATAACTCTTTTAGACCCTCATAGCAAGAAGTTCCCTTACGAACCGACTTGTCAACATCTTTCGTACACTTACTATGTATGAAAAACAAGATAATAACCATTCTTTCTATATACTGATTATCTGCCTAACATGAATTAGGGAGGAATTTAAATGTACTTTCGCTTCTGTAGAGTAAGTAAAGAATGACAATATTTCTGATAAAGTTAGATGACTGAGTTTTAAATTTTGTCGCATTGGAGATGCAATCATAAACAGTTGAAAAACAACGAATTTAATAATTATTAAAAGTTTTTCGATAACAAAAACACCTACGTAAATATAAAATTAATCTTTTAACAAATTAGTGCTATAATTTGGTATTAATAACGTTTATTAATTTTTTGAACATAACCTTGGTGAGAGCATTTCGATATTAATTTCATATTTTCGAAAATCACACCTTGACAATCATAATTAACTACTTATTAACTATCGCTTCTACGATATTTTTAATATATTTTTTAAGTTGCCTATATTGACTTTTTCAGATTATTAATATTTCTAGTTATTAATATTTATAAAATAATTTTTATAATTAAACTTGAAGAAATCGTTTAGCTTGGAGGCCACAAGCGTTACACTAACCGGTAGATTTAAACTATTGTTCTGTATCCTGAAACAAAACCTTTGTATTGTTTTGGACCCAAATAGGTTAAAATACCCATAACATTTTTTGCTCGCTGTAGAAAGTTTAATAAATAAACTAAGTAAAATGTTACTTATATGTGTATAAATAATTTTAAAAACTGCATTATCACGAGAAAAAACATGTATGTATCTTTGATTAAAAAAAGACAGCAATATACAGGGTATCCAGAATCAGTCATGCCAAACGAAAACCTTTAATTCTGTAGAAGTTTTTGTCGAGTCGACGTAAACCACCTTATCTAAAATTGCCTCCTAACAAAGCTACAGCCCTTTAAAGATGGCATCTTGTCATCAAAGAACCCCGGAACAAAACGGATGAAAATGGTGTTTCGATGGAATCGGCTGAAACTTTGCTATTTTGTAGTTCAAGTCATGTTGATCAAAAGTTCCCATCACGTGGTTAGATGTGTATTCAAAAATTACATTTAGCTGTACTATGAAAGTGATACACTTTCAGTTGAAAATTTTGGTAAATTTCCAAAAAGTGATTTTATCAACTTTCGACCTCTCTGTAACACAAATTAACAAAAAAAAAACAATAGAACAATTTTAAGTGCCACGGTACACTAGATTGAAAATTAAAATTGGCTGCGAAGAATTCAAAATGGCAGAAAGAGTAATAAAATTAGCACCGTCGTATGCAGAATGACCTCGATGTGGCGTCTCTAGTTTCATCTCGATCCGTTAAAAAATAAAGAAAGTTTAGGTCCGAGATAGATTATAAAATTCTATCACTATGTTTTTTCAAATTTTTTAATGGTTAAATTTTCATGACTTACCGCACGTGGGATATATGATTATGGCATTTTTGAAATTTACTTTTATGCTAGTGTATGAATAAGATTGAAGATTGTATATATAATAATAGAATACTAGAAACGTTATTTTCTAAATATTTGTTGAATATCACTTATTTCTTTTTAACGGAGTTGACGAAGACTCATACATACCTTATCGAATATTTTATTACAGATTCGACTAAGGCTTTATAAACTATTTTTAGCGTTTGTGTATTAAGTCGGTGTACTTACTTACGAAAGGGGTATCACGCAAAAGATATGCAAACATGATAGCAGAAATTTAAAAGTATTGTGTATTTGATAAATAAATAGTTATTTGATATCGTGATAAATAAAAAAAAAATCTGTTTTGGCTTGTATCAAGATAGGAATAATATCTTGTGTATTAGTAGAGCGTTGATGAATTTTGATAGTCTAAATTAAAATTATATCAAATATGAATATTTCCTCGGTTTCGTCATTAATAGCAATGGCCAGGAAGAGGTACGGGCAATTCCTTGCTAAAAAATGTGGGTTCAGAGTTAAAGTTATGGGTATTATTAAAATAGATTAGAGAAATAAAGCAAATCTTTAAATTCTTTAAATAAATAAAATAATTATCAAATGTAATATAATAAATAAAAGTAAAGCTATAATGCACTTGCGCGTATGTAAAACACTGATAAAACAATAAATTCACAATGTACACTGAATCACATAACATTTAATTCAAAACACTAATCTCTACTCACTGAACAGTTCACTACCACTTTCTAAATCCGTATCTGTATCTACATGTATTATTATACGGTCTAGATTAAGGCTGATGCTTTTTCCTAAGTCAGTGTATTCATCTTCATGTATTTTAATGACATGATGAATCCAATTTTGCCAATAATCTGGTGTTATTTCTTTCACTTCAGCTTTAATAAGGTCGATTACTTTGGCATTAAATTTGGGAAAAGTGTTATTTTTTCGAATGCTTCTTTTCAGCTGACTCCATATTAGTTCGGTCAGGTTGAAAATACAAAAATATGGGGCAACCGTAAAACTGTACTTATGTCCTTGAATAATATCCAAAATATTTTTTTTTGTAAAATTTTCTTGAAATTTCTAAATTAGTTCTCACAATCCAAATATAATGTAAACACTGTTGAGACTACAAACTGTATTTATAAAACACATAACCTATAATATATAACTGGTGCAGTTCATCAATATTATCACCTTAGACTGACGTCCGTAGTCCGTCCCTGTTATGCTCTGTTCCTATTAGGCTTTGACAGCAGGTCGTAAACATACGTACATCTATACCTAAATACTTAACATTTTCCAATATAGCTATTTTTTGCACAATGACAATCGACTAATTCACTTTCTAAACATTCTGGATCATGCACTGTAATATTATTAGTATCATTATGGGTAAGTACTTGAAACAGAGAAAGTCATAAATTTAGTTTTTTTGTGATTCAGTGTTAAGAGACTATTATTTAGCCAACATTTTATGATACTTAATCCAACGAAAGCAGTTTGTTTTCCCCAAGCGTCATTTCTAAATTCAAGTACAGTGTCATCTGCGTACAACATTATACTGGCATTGTTATATATTCTAATTATTTGATCAATGTAAATTAGAAAAAGAATTGGGCCAAGTACTGTACTCTGTGGAACACCTGTTTTAAGTATAAGGGATTTATTCAAGGTTTCATTAATTATTATAAATTGCACATTTTAGCACATTTTATCTCACTTACTCGTAGAGTATCATATATGATTAATAAATTAATTTAATAATTTACCTGAGCATTAAACAAATTGCCGTTGGCAGTATGGTCCTTGACTGAGAGCCATAAAAAAAACAAAATTAGTTGTGAAATATTCTCCCCTCCTGTTTTCAAATTTTATCTATAAATTATTTCTTGTGCCAAAAGTAATATAGTTCGTGTAAATTAACAATTTATTATCAAAGATTAAATACCTTGAGCTAAAGCGTTCAAGATTTAATCAGATAAGAAACTGTCAATTTGGGCTCTTTATATTACTAAGCAATAACGATCTCGAAAAAGTTTTACCGATAAAATTCAAAGTACTTGTGATAGTAAATACGATAAAATTAATAAGAATTGATTATTTTTACTTCAAGTGCTATCACAGAAAGATTAGCCATCAGAAAAACGGTGGACATTTAACGAGATCTTATCTCAAATTTTAGATACCGTTCAAGAAATAAAAATAACTTAGACTAATTTAGTCTAAAAGATTAAAATTAGTGCTTAGAGAAGTAACATTTCTTGGTATAATTTAGAGAATTGTAAAAAGAGAAGCAGTAATAGTAAAATAAACGTTATCATTGGGTAGTTAATTAATAGATAGGAAATCATTATAGAACCCCATATCACATACCAAGGTGGGAAGTACCTTATTATAGCCGAGAGGTAAAATAGACGAACGAGGTCCTGCAGCGCCGCACAGTGGGGGATTTTGCTATACTTTTTTAAAAATTCTGTAAGTTGCTCAATTTTGAACGGATTTTGATGCGGTTGGGCTTAAAATGATTGAAAAGTTTCACTCTTTGACGTGCAAGTGCCACTTTCTCATAAACTATCACGTACAACCTTTAGAAAATGTAATATCAACCCCTAAAATAGTTAAATTTTTTTTTTTAAATTTCAAAATCATTTTAAACGTTAATGCATTTAAGAAAAAAAGTCACTGGGCATTTCCTGGAAGTAAAATAATCATATATAAGCAAATTAATTATACCCACCCTTTTTGGGGGGTGAATTTTGGATGTAATGGAAAGCATGGATATTGGGGGGTTCAAAATGGCCCTTATAAGGTGTTTTGGTCTCCTTTTTCCATTTCTGAAGTCCATTTTTACGTACAACTCCTAAAAAATATAAAATCAACCCCTAAAAGAGGGTAAACTTTAAATAAAATCTCAAAATTTTTTAAAAGTGTTACTGCATGTAAGAAAAATGGCACTGGGCTTTTAAAATGTCAGATAGGTATTTCCTGAAATTTTCCTTTTTCCCTATTTTAGAGGTTGATATTACATTTTCTAGGGGTTGTACGTGATAGTTTATGAGAAAGTGACACTTGCAAAGAGTGAAACTTTTCAAGCATTCTAAGCCCAACAGCATCAAAATCCGTTCAAAATTGAGCGACTTACAGAATTTTGAAAAAAAAGTATAGCAAAATCCCTCACTGTGCGATGAGATCGGCTCTAGCGCGAAGCTGGAATGAAACCTTCCAACGAGGTATGTAAACTATTTTATTAACAATTATCCAATTTTAAATAATTAATAAATATACTGCTGCACAATTGAAGTGGATATTGTCAAAATATGGACCATATTTGATTAATATCTCAGGAACCCTTTCAGCTACAGTAACTAGTTTTTGCACGTAATTCGATATCAATAAAGGTTATGTTATCCACCAAGGGTTTTAATCGGGGATGCACAAAATTGGAAAAGGGGGAACTTACTTCTCCCCCCAAATTCTTTAATTTGAATTTTCTGTGATTGTCTCATCGGAATATGGATTCCTTGGCTATACATACACAGAAAAAGTTATTCTGTTGTAACGCCGTATGACCAACCGGTTCCGACAAATTTGAACCAAAATGAATTTTTCCATTCCTCTTTGGTAATAATTTGTTATTTTTCCTTGGTTAATGAAGAGAATAATAAATGCAATTTCACTAATTTCTTCTTTTTTATCGACAAGTTGACAGCCAACCCTGTTGGTACTTCTCTGTGTCACGTAATACAGATTTGTTATTTTAGAAAACTGACTGCCCACGGTTTTTATTCTTGTGAAATTATACAGAAGATCGAGAAATCATTATCCTTATTTTTGAATCCTAAGCATTGCATGCGTTTCTTTAGGTTCAAATTTCTCGAAACCGGTTGGTCGTACGGCGTTACAACAAGACAACCTTTCTGTGTATTTTTAGCCAAGAAATCATATTCCGATAAGACAATCACAGAAAATTCACATTAAAAAAATTGGGGGGAGAAGTAAATCCCCCCTTTCCAATTCTGTGCATATCTTATTGAATTTACCCTTGGTGGATAACATCAAATAATGACGTTTATTGATATCGAATCACGTGCAAAAACTAGTTACTTTAGCTCAGATGGTTGCTGAGACATTAAATGTTAATTTTGGGTGCTCCCTCCAGAGGCTCGCAGCATCCTTAGGAGGGATTTCTAGACCCACGTTTATAGGAACTTTTCTTTATTTTTTTATGTAGAATCACCACTAGAAATTAATGATCGCATACCTGAATCCTTGTATAATATTCATATTATTTTTGGAAGAAAAAATGTTTTTTTAAAGTTTTTGAAAAATTCAAAAGAGAGCAAGTGTTTTTATTTGGTATATATTGACTGACGATATATCCCGATATATATAGTTATACCCCGAGAGCACTGAATTTTATCGGATAAACTGCAGATAGCTTTTTTTGTAAAATTTTGTTTAGAAAATGTCCGAGACTTAATAATTTACCTTTTTTGGGTAAATTATTAAAAGCAAAATTTTGCAAAAAATATAGCTACCCGCAATTTGTGAGATAAGATTTAGAAGCTCGAGATTATAAATTTGTCAATTTGGACAGTTAAATGAATTGTCAAAATTTAATTATTTTTGACTAATGAATTATGTTTTTAATTTAAATCAGAGCTAGATCGAAAACGAATTAATATATAATGAAAATTTCCTTACTTACTCAAATATTGTATTATGAAAATTGTGAATCTAATTGATTTTGTCGAGCCGGTTCAAAATAAATATCAATGCCTAATTTATAGAGAAATAGAAAACTTAAATCGATTTTAACAAATCCAATTATATTACTTTGCTTGAAGCGTTGTACACAAAATTGAAAATATCTTAAATCTAATCCTAAATTAATTTCACTTGCTCGAGTCTTATATTTGACTGTCTTATTTTGCAAAATAATTAAATGTACCTTTAAGTCCTTAATCAAAAGATTAAGTATTTTTTTTACTTGGCAGTACTGCTTTTATGACATCAAAATCCTCTTTGTCTGAAAAACTTTATCCAATATTTCTTTAACTTCCTTTAAATAAATCTCTCTGCTAATTAGGAAGTTTCCTATTTTAGAAATATCATGTACATTCAACCTCATTTAGTAGTCTTTCAAAATTATCTCGATATCTGAAAAACTCACGAACTTATTCAATTTCTTATTTGAATACTTCGCCTCGGCTGAAGTTCACCGTGACGTCACAATACATAACGCGCTGACTGGCCAT
The DNA here is from genome assembly GCA_936432065.2 of Rutpela maculata. NCBI lineage: Eukaryota > Metazoa > Arthropoda > Insecta > Coleoptera > Cerambycidae > Rutpela > Rutpela maculata. Next base: position 25,568,669 of record OW386285.2, on the reverse strand, counting down.
GCCGGCGGCCCGCCGTATGTTCCCTTTATTTAGTGTATGTGCTCGATTTTCTGAAATGTCACAAAATGTCACTTTTGATTCGTTCGTGCCGAGCCGAATTTTCGAATTTCGCCGTGCAATTTACGATCAGGTTTATCTGGAAGACTTCCTCTTTACGTCGCTACATCATACGGCCGTCCCAATGGTGTTTTTCGAAAAATATGAACGTGCCAAAATTGCATGTTTTAGCAATTTTTTCGGACCGCAAATGCAAGCTGGCTATAAACTGACGGTGCCTGCCAGCGAGTATAAAGGAGCCCGCGCCCGCTCGCTGTTGGCGGAATCATGTATTGTGACTTAATCGAGCCTCAGCCCAGATGATCGCAGCATTTAACAACTTGGAAGAACCATAACTTTTTTATTTATAGAGATCATTTAAAAAAAAAATTACAGATATTTTTTAGATTCTTACGACTATTTATTACGAGAAAATGAGAGAAATGGAAAGGACAATGTTAAAAATAGCTGATTTTTGGCCCCTATCCCGGAACGCATAAAACCAAGGGAAAATGGTTGGAAAAGGTTCAAGATTAATAAAAATACATCTTCGTGGTACCAAAAGCCTGGGGAAAATTTTATTTCACCCCCAAAAACATAAAAACAACCACTAAAATGCTATAAATAGTAGCTTATACTGAATGTAAAAATTATATTTATTTTATGATAACTATTAGGTATCGATTCAATAGAGAAAACAAAAAGGAAAAAACTACTCCTATCCACACCCTATTTGGGGATGGAACGAGATACACAGCATCTAATATTAAGAAAATAGGTACCAAGGTGATTAAAAATGTACAAAATGATTTTTTAATATTAGTTGAGCCAGACCTTCAACTGTTCCTGACCTCAGCATCCCCGTTTTCGAAAACAACCCCTATAAGGGTATGAAATAATATTCGCAGCAAGTATTATTACAAAAAAGCGCTTTAGTTAGCGACCCTGGAAACCACCAAGCTACCCTATTCGGGATGCAATTCTATTCACAGTATCGGATACTAAAAAAATGCTGCGGCACTTAGTAATGCAGCAAATTATTTTCTACTAGTAAAAGGGACACACATTCACTTTGTCTTGACGTAAGTACCCTTATTACGAAAAACTACCTCTATATCAATATGAAAAATATTTACCGCACGTAATATTACAATAGATCTTTGTGGTTTTAGTCAACACATTTTTTTAATAAAGAACAAATAGCGAGTTATTTAGCAACCTCTAAAATAACCTTATTACCCTATTCGGGTGGTAGAATCGTATGCACCGCTACAAATACTAATAAATAAGAAACAAGGTGATTAAAATGAATCAACACCATCTCCAGTTTAGGGATGACAGGCACTATAGATAACTAATGTTAGAAAAAAAAAAAGATTATCAATTTATGAAATATATAGAATCATATGAAAATATTACAGCAACACTTATACTGATTACCTAATAGTATCCCTATAAAGAAAAACTGCCGTTATTTAGAGATGTTAGAACAGCATCTAGTACAGAATATTTGCAGAGCAAATTAAAATAAAATGAAAGGTTTCTATTGGTTCTTATGTCTGCATTTAATAGATACACGTTGAAGATAGTTAATCACTGTAAGGGGTTGAAAATGATATTAGTTTATTTTCTGTTATATTATTCCATGTAAAGGTACTTCTGGGTAAGCTTCACTTGTTGGAGAAAAGGGTACAATAAATATGTAAATGGGTACTTGCAAAGAAGTATCATTTGGCCATCGGTCACTTATTGTGTTCTCCAGGATGCACCACGAGGAGGCGATCCTTTTTACATTCAACATTTTTTTTCTATTTTTTTATCTTACTGGTGAACTAATTGTATATAGGTAGCAAAATGTTAACTATAATACTATGTGTATGTGCAGTATTATAGTATTTAAGTAAATATTATATATAGATAGATATTAAATAGTGTAAAAATTAAATGTGTATTTGGTAAACATCTTTATTGTTACCTTGTGTAATCTTTTAATTCCAAATAAATATTATTATTATTATTATTATTATTATTATTATTATTATTATTATTATTATTATATTACTATAATCTGAAGATTTAATAAACATTCTTCTAAAAATGCAATTATATATAATTACTCCTACATATATGTATATAATAATGTAATAATTATAATATAATAATTTATTATTTATTTTTTATTAAAACCCTTATAGGGGTTGTTTTTGAAATTGATTGGCATTCCTATTTTCAGATCAGTTGAAGGTGTGGCTCAACTAATATTAAAAAATCATTTTGTTCATTCTTAATCACCTTGGTACCTATTTTTTTAATATTACATGCTGGGTATAACATTCCATCCCCCGAATAAGGTGTGGATAGGGGTAGTTTGAACCTTTTTGTTATCTCTATTGAATCGATATAATAGTTATCATAAAACAAATATAATTTTCACATTCAGTATAAGCTATTATTTATAGCATTTTAGCGGTTGTTTTTATGTTTTTAGGGGTGAAATAAAATTTTCCCAGACTTTTGGTACCACGAAGATGTATTTTTATTAATCTTGAGCCTTTTCCAAGCATTTTCTCTGGGTTTTATGCGTTCCGGGATAGGGGCCAAAAATCCGCTATATTTAACATTGTCCTTTCCTAATTGTCAGCTTAATTTCCCAAATTCCGTTTTCCTCCTCCAAATTACAAGTTTCTCTTCTTTCAATCTAAACTTCTTTTTTTCTTCTGGTAATTATACTTTTGGTTTTAAAAGTCTAATAGCTCTTTTTCTTCCTTTTACTTTTCTTGAATTTTTTTCAACCAACTTAATTCATTTTTCATCTTTCAAAATTCATCTTTCCTATCTCCTTTTACATACTCCTCCACTTTCTTATTGTTTTCTGAAATTTCTTTTTTTGTTTCCTCCATATTTTTCTTTACTCTTCAAATTTCTCTTCTAATTTTTGTTCGATCTTCACATTATTTTCTTCCAATGTGCTTTTAATGTCTTGTTTCATTCTCGTTATCATTTGCATTAGTTGTTGAATCATGTTTGTGTCAGATTGTGGAGTGTGTGTATTGTCTCCTGAATCCTCTTGTATTTCATCAGGTTGTGATATAGTGGTTGTGTTTTGTGTTTCATCTGTACCTGCCATACTATCTCCTTTTCCAGACCTTAATTCCATATACAACTAAGCAAACTCTGAAAATACTTTCTGCTCCTGAACACAGAAATTCCCAAAATTACAAAGCTTTGATATATGTCAAGATTATTTCCCAAATGAACCAATTCCTTAAGTACTTTTATACTTAGGTTTTTATTTACAGATACATTCACTTATTTTTATATATGTTAAGTAAATAACAATCATTATTATTTTATTATATTACAACCAAATATAAACAATTATTTGTTATTAAAATTTGAAACGGGCGCATTAGATGCCTATTTGACTTTTGTTACGTGATCGTGATTGTCAATCTGACAGTTTGTGTCAGTTTGATATAAAAATATTTTTACAAAATTGCATAAATACACCGTTGATACATAGTAATTATAATAAACAAAAATAATAATTCTTGAATTTGTAATATGTCTTATTTTGTTTTTAATCCAATTGTGACTACATTAAATCAATTGTGTGCATTTATAAGCTAGACGTAATTTATTCGCTGTTAAACTTTAACAAAAACTAGCTTGTGTTTACTCAGTGTAAAACTGTTGTACTTGGTTGAAATTCAAAAATTCACGAAATGTCATTGGTCTATAATTTATGAGGGAAATAAAGCGCTTTGATCGCATTCCACCACAACGTATGATTTATAAGGTCAAATTCTTTACGGAGATCCATGAAAAAATCCGAACTCCGTTCATTAACGTTTATGTTTCTAAATATTTTTACTAGACGCTCCATAATTGCTGTCCCTGTTGATTTACCTTTGAAAACGTGCAATTGTTGAGAATATATTGTGGTTACTGTGGTGTCTCAATAAATTATCGCTTAGTTTAGTTGTTTTCATAAGCATTCTTGAAATCCTCAGTAATTACTGAAATATATCCTTATTCATGCATATGCCAGTTACAATTCCCTGTATTTGCAACTTTTCATGAATAAGCTTGAGATTATTTCCGCCTGCCTTAGGAGTCAAGAAGTGCATGTGGAAAATACGATATTATATAATTATTTGCACATATTTTAAAAGCTTTCAATTACTGTTGTGCTGTTCGACCTATGTAGACCTTTCTGTTTTTGTGGCCACGCCTAGTAATATTAGTTCAGGGGCATAACTTCTCCCGTGAGATTTTAATAGTTATTTATTATACAAGTTATTATTATACGGTGTTTTATCTCGAGCTAAAATCTAATGTATTTACCAGTGTATAATACATTATTTTTTTCTGTGATGGGAAAAACGACGATTTAATATTGAAAAAACATATTATTATAATATATTAATGTCACAAAAACTTTGAAATTTTAAACTGGTAGGCTGTTGTACTTATAGCGACATTGGACCTAAGGAAACCTTTAAAGTAATCAAATATCTATCAATTTAATTCTGTGATTGGGTTTAAAAATTTGCGAACTTAGTTAGCGAAGTTATTTATTAGATATTTTGAATATTCAAAGTTCAAAAATGGACATTTCTGATTCAGAGTTTTCTCTTACACCACCGGAATTAGTAGAAGCAGCGAATGTAGTTTCACGAAAATTATTGCCAGCTAAATCGCGGAAAATTTACGAAACCGCGTATTCAAGATTTATGGAATGGAAGGTGAAAAAGACATGCAGTTCTTTCTCGGAGACGGTGTTATTGGCTTATTTTTCTGAATTGGCGCAACAACAAAAGCCATCAACAGTGGGATCGAATTATTTAATGATTAAAAGTACGTTATAGTCCAATAGTAATGTAGACATTTCAAAATATTGCAAACAAATTACATTTTTGAAGCAAAATGGGAAAGGTTACATGCCCAAGAAATCTTCGATTTTTACGAGTACACATATTAGTGATTTTTTAAATAATTCTCCTGATGAAGTTTATTTAATGGCCAAGGTTGTTGTTGTATTTGGGATTGCAGGAGCTTGTCGAATTTGTGAAATCAGCGAGGTAACATTAGATGATATTGATGATTCTGGAACGTTATTAATTGTGAAACATAAGCAAACAAAGAATGATGTAAACAGGAGATTTGTAGTTACTGAAAAATATGCCGTGCGTGTAATTTCCCATTAGGCATGTACATTCACGTAGCGCGAGAGATTTGACATCACCGTCAGCCGTAAATTCGTCCGTTGATGGAGCATTCCAGCTCTGTTATTTCATTTCAGCCAGCTGGCACGCGCGATGTTGTAATTCTTCTCCCCATGTCTAGCCCGCGACTACACACACGGTATTAAATTTTACAGAATGTACATAGCTCTTTGTCCAGCAGTAGCAAAGGATCGCCACCTGTTTTATGCATATCGCAATGGAAAATGTATCAATCAGATTGTTGGTAAAAATAAATTTAAAAGATACCTGAAACAGTAGCCAATTATCTACTACCTTGAAAATGCTAAGTCATATAGAGGTCATGCATTTCGGAGATCGTCTGCTACGCTTTTAGTTGAATCTGGAGGAGACTTGATGACACTAAAGAAACATGGTGGTTGGAAGCCATCAACGATAGCTGAATCGGTGGCGCATAGGACAGAATTTGCGACCAGGACCATCAACGACAGTTGTGTCAATGGTAGAAAATATGATTTCAACTCAAGAAAATTCCACTGTAGCAGACATTCCCAATCGTTCGAGGAACATGTCTTCCATGCAATGCACATTTAACAACTGTACTTTTAGTACAGGATCCGTACTAAGGTCGACCTTCACCGATCAGGTAATCGAATAAAATCTATTTTTTATGAAAAAAATATGCTAACAAAAGTTACGGTGATGGGTTGCCTAACGAAATATTTTCAAGGCTATATTTAATTGAAAATTTAATAATTAATTTTTTTTTCCATACCTTCACCGATCTTCTAACCACTAATCGAAAGTAAGAAACTTATAGAATATGTAAACATAGGGTTGCTTACATTTTTCCGTTCAAAGCTGTACGGTTGCTAGGTTTAAATAGATGAATCGAAAGTGGTACATTCACTGATAACCAAATAAATTATATATCAAAATAAAGATAATGACATGCAGTTCTTTCTCGAAGACGGTGTTATTGGCTTATTTTTCGGAATTGGCGCAACAACAAAAGCCATCAACAGTGGGATCGAATTATTTAATGATTAAAAGTACGTTATAGTCCAATAGTAATGTAGACATTTCAAAATATTGCAAACAAATTACATTTTTGAAGCAAAATGGGAAAGGTTACATGCCCAAGAAATCTTCGATTTTTACGAGTACACATATTAGTGATTTTTTAAATAATTCTCCTGATGAAGTTTATTTAATAGCCAAGGTTGTTGTTGTATTTGGGATTGCAGGAGCTTGTCGAATTTGTGAAATCAGCGAGGTAACATTAGATGATATTGATGATTCTGGAACGTTATTAATTGTGAAACATAAGCAAACAAAGAATGATGTAAACAGGAGATTTGTAGTTACTGAAAAATATACCGTGCGTGTAATTTCCCATTAGGCATGTACATTCACGTAGCGCGAGAGATTTGACATCACCGTCAGCCGTAAATTCGTCCGTCGATGGAGCATTCCAGCTCTGTTATTTCATTTCAGCCAGCTGGCACGCGCGATGTTGTAATTCTTCTCCCCATGTCTAGCCCGCGACTACACACACGGTATTAAATTTTACAGAATGTACATAGCTCTTTGTCCAGCAATAGCAAAGGATCGCCACCTGTTTTATGCATATCGCAATGGAAAATGTATCAATCAGATTGTTGGTAAAAATAAATTTAAAAGATACCTGAAACAGTAGCCAATTATCTACTACCTTGAAAATGCTAAGTTATATAGAGGTCATGCATTTCGGAGATCGTCAGCTACGCTTTTAGTTTAATCTGGAGGAGACTTGACGACACTAAAGAAACATGGTGGTTGGAAGCCATCAACGATAGCTGAATCGGTGGCGCATAGGACAGAATTTGCGACCAGGACCATCAACGACAGTTGTGTCAAGGGTAGAAAATATGATTTCAACTCAAGAAAATTCCACTATAGCAGACATTCCCAATCGTTCGAGGAACATGTCTTTCATGCAATGCACATTTAACAACTGTACTTTTAGTACAGGATCCGTACTAAGGTCGACCTTCACCGATCAGGTAACCGAATAAAATCTATTTTTTATGAAAATAAAAATGCTAACAAAAGTTACGGTGATGGGTTGCCTAACGAAATATGTTCAAGGCTATGTTTAATTGAAAATTTAATAATTAATTTTTTTTCCATACCTTCACCGATCTTCTAACCAAAAAAATTTAACACTAATCGAAAGTAAGAAACCTATAGAATATGTAAACATAAGGTTGCTTACATTTTTCCGTTCTAAGCTGTACGGTTGCTAGGTTTAAATAAGTGAATTGAAAGTGGTACCTTCACTGATTGGCACTGTCATGAGCAAAATTAAATAGGACAACTATTTTTTTCTAATGTAAATCTCTCTCTATTTGCACACTTCCAATGAATTATGACAACTAACTGACAATGTCACAAAAATTAAAGTTAGATGTACACAACTAGATTTTAGCAAAAATACGTTATAAGACTTGTCCTATTTAATTTTGCTCACGACAGTACTACTGGTAACCAAATAAATTATATATCAAAATAAAGATAATTTTATTGCGAAACGATAAATATAAATAAAATTAAAAAAAAAAACAAAAAAGAAACAAAAAAAAAACAAAAAAAAGCCTTGAACATATTTCGTTAAGCAACCCATCACCGTTACTTTTGTTAGCATATTTTTTTTCGTAAAAAATAGATTTCATTCGGTTACGTGATCGGTGAAGGTCGATCTTAGTACGTATCTTAGACTATTTTGACATTAAGGAAATGTAAGTTTTATATAATAAAATATTCTAAAATGAAATATCTCCGTCTTCTTATGTGTACATATCCGGGAAAAAATTATTCATTTTTTTCCCGGGGAAAAAGTAATTTAATAAAAAGTGACATTTTGTTACCTGTCAAGAGAGATAAAATGTCAAACTTTTTTCCCGCCACAGAAAAAATGAATAAAATGTATGACTACTTGCCAATACCTTCCTTATACACCTTACAATAATGCCTTATTCTTGAATTTGAGGCAGATAGTCTATGTAAGGTCATGAATCAAAGATGGCAGCCAGTCTGGACATTGCTGAGGGTAATTGATCATAATTCCTTTCACATATAATTGTTTTCCAACATAAGTTGTCTGACATGTTTTTGAAATCCTTAAAAAGCGTTCAGCATACAGTTTAGCTGGTTATAACTGATTAACAGTAAAACATGTCGAGAAATCTTTATAATCTTGTTTTTGTATAGAATTTTATTGTGATCAAGAAAGGTTCAGTGCAAAACCCTGGTATAATGCACATGAAAAAAATTATGATCAATTATTGTCGGCAATGTCCAGACCGGCGGCCATCTTTGATATAATATGACATCAAGGTAGTCCTACAGTTTATAATAAGAATAATAATAATAATACTACAACAAAATATAAAAAGCAAGTGTAGAATGTGCGGCCTAGCGAAAGAACCTGTCAGTCATGTGGTGGCTGGATGTACTACGCTGGCACCAACACAACAGAATGGTCAGATATGGGTCATGTGCAAGCATTTCGACATACCACTACCGGAAAAATATTATGAATATACCCCCGAGCCGTCACAATTATGTGGGACCTGCCGATTATAACAAATTGACCAGTCATCATCGTACACATTAAAAAGGAGAAGTCCTGTTTGCTGATTGATGTATCCATCTCGAATAACACAAACCTAATACTCAAGGAAAGAGAGATGTTGAGCAAATACAAGGACCTCCAAATAAAAGTTGGCAGAATGTGGAATGCAAAAACCACAGTCGTGCCAGTAATTGTAGGAGCCCTTGTAACTGACAAGAAGTTCCATGATCGGAGTCTACAATATCTGGATGGTCAACCGAGCGCACAAGAAGTGTAGAAGATCGCACTATTGATAACAGCGCATATTTTAAGGAAAGTCTGGACTCTAAGCTGTTGGAACAGGCATCACCAACGTTACCGAGAGGGTCCAATAACCTGGAGCGTGCTCTAGCAGATCCCAATCTCAAACACACGTGAGGGATCGGAGAATTGTTTCCAGCTAAAACTGAGAAAGTGTGCCGTTGCTAAGTCTATAAAAATAATATCAAATCGTGTTTATTTTTATAAGTGAAATACAAAGATTGTATTTACAATGTGTGAAATGTTGGGGGTGCTAGGTGGACTTTAGCCTAAAGCTACTAGCCCAGTCGATGAAGGTATTTACCCACAAAACTGAATAAAAAAAAAATAAAACAAAAAAAAGGGAAAAAAAAAATTTTTCTCATCCACTTCTTCAAATTAAGTCAAGGTAGGAAAAATAAAAACTACAGGTGGATAGACCACGTATTACTGAACAAAAAATATCCTAATAAAATTTATCGCTAAAGCCACGGTTTTCCCGGAAAAAAAATAGTCAAATGTAACGTTATAACTCGCAGCGAGATCCATGCATGCGCGCGTTTGAATAATACACTGACGCACTGAATTACATGTCATTAAATCAGAATTTGTTCAATCTATATCAGTGTTGGTTCAGTTAAAAGGTGGAGATTGTAGCTTTCTGATGCTTTTTTTGTTTTAAACAATACAAGCAAAATATGGATGGGAAAGATATACTTATACAATATTATTATGCCCGAACTCAATCGTCGTAATAAAAAAAATATAGAAAAAATAAAAGCCCCTCAAAAAAATTCTTTCTTCATTGCGTACTGTTAAAAAGTATGTACTTAATGATTATTATGGTTTTTTAAGTGGATTAAGAAAAAAGTACATCTCAAATCATTTTAATTTCCTTGCTTGATGATTTTCTTGATAAATATATATATATATTGGAGGCTGAACTTGTCGAGAACTTGATCCATTGGAAAAAACAAAATATCACTATTTCGGAAAAAATGTATACTTTTCGAATGTTCAAACACAAAGTCGTTTACATGTATGCATTTTTTCGTAAATATGATCAATCAGATCATGATAAGAAATTGCGATTTTCACGATCTTATCCTTATAACTATGAAAATATATTTGATTGTTTTGAATATAAATTCTGGAACTTTTCCAATACATTAACAAATGTATAAGGAATCCATTGGATATAGCTGAAATGTGGATAGGTATACAGTAAAGGCACGTAAAAATTCATACGAGCGATTCATGTTTGGTGTCTATGTATGCGTTCATAATTTTCCCCTCATACTCACTATTTATCCTCCTATTCACTAAAAAAAATGTTGAAGATGTGTAATCAGAAAGAGAAAAAAGCTTTATTTTACTCGTTAGAACTGCTAAGAATTTTTAAAGGTTCCATATTTGCATTTAACCGTGCGCTTGGCCGCGCAGAGTTACTTCATTATTTTTTTCCAGGAATACCGTGGCTTTAGCGATAAATTTTATTAGGACATTTTTTATTCAGAAATGCGTGGTCTATCTACCTGTATTCTTTATTTTTTTCTGCCTTGACTTAATTTCAAAATTTTGAAAAAATGTGTGAAAAAAAATGCTTTTTTACTTTTTTTTATGTTCTGCATCCGAGCGAAATATAAACTCATAAAAAAAAAAATATCCAAGTTTGAAAGTTTGTGTAGATTTCACTATAAAATGTTCCCTGTCGTCTTACACTGGATTTTATTTCATTTCCTGTCATCATTCAAAATCCCACGGAATATTATTAAATTAAGTATGCCCCTGGACTATACGCTGCTTCCGCAACACTTTATAAATCAACGATATAGCACCGACCGGTCACAAACGGCGGCCACTCATTTAATGCCGTGTGCATTAAAGTAACCCAGTGGCCTATCACCTGGAGAGCAATTCGATTTATTTAAATTATACTCTTGACGTTTATACGAGTTTGGCTCTCACCTATGAGGAAGTGGGTGTACAATTATCATTATTTCATTAATAATTTATTGTACTCCACTGCATTTGTATTTGTTCTTGGATAAAACTCCAGCTTACCAATTAGCAATAAATTACAATTTAGATGAAAATTCAATACGTGATTTGTGGATTTTAATCATGTGTTAGAACACATTAATATTTAATTCCATGTTGTGGCTAAGTATACTAAAGGTAATAAAGTCATAAGTTGGTATTGATTTACTGCTGTGGTCATGGGAGCATCATACCATGTATTACCTACTCGCGTAAGTAAAGGACGGTTTTTAAAGCTTATATTCTAGAATAAAGTAGTTGATATTTTAACATAACGAAGAGTATGAGTAGTTATCAAGATGTTCAAGTCCCCAACACTCCAATTGTTGTAAACTGTGTTCGAATTGATAAATAAAGTGAATTCCACTGGCATTGGTCACAACATCAAGAAATATACTTTAACTGTCAGCATTAACTTATAAGAGATTGTAATATATAGGGTTTAACTAAGAAAACTTGGCATCTTGCAAGTTGAGTAAAATTTGCCCTGACAGAGATAACACGAAACGCACAGACTTGCAAATGCTCCACTTTCTTCATGCCTCTGAGACATGGAGCGTTAGGTTAGTAGGTATTAGTAGGTTGATGCTTTCGAAATGTGAGTCTGGTGACGTTTGCTACGATCTCCGAGGACAGCCCATCGCCCTAATAGCTCGATTCTTTGAGAAACACGAGCCCAAAGGAGACCCTCAGATGGTGCTATAGTATTGTTAGTCTATATTAATAATTAAGTAATGAATCTTTAATTTTAAAAGGGAATATTAAATATATTAAAGGTTATATTACATTCCATAAATATATTTTGCATACAAATTTGTAAGTTAAAAATTATTATTATGTATTTTTTTTTCTTTCATCAGCTTGGTTACATGGATAATCCAAAAGAATCTTTATTTTGGAGGCAAGTGAGCTGCTACACACACACTCCTCGTCAACAAAAAGAACAATTAATCAATTAATGCATCGATGGCAAAACGTACCTTCTTTGAGTTGGCGGAATATCACATCTGTCAACCAACAAAGAAGCAGGTTGGACTCTGTCAAAATTGATAGTTACGACTTTATTTCTTTTATTAAGAGTAATTAATTTGTCTGTAAGGGATAAAACTTTAAATGGACCCTCGTACAGAGGAGAAAATGTACATTTAAAACGTTTTTTGCGAACAATGTGAAAATGTGAGGATTGACAAACGATTTATAATTAACATGAGAAACTTAGACATAAATGTCAAATTATTAAAATAAGTGCGTAACTTGTCGATAAAAAATGGAATGTCAGAAGTATTATATGATTTAATGAAAAATTCGTCAGGTAATCGTCGAGTTTGACCAAAAATTAGTTCGGCGGAAGAACATTGCAAATTGTCTTTGGGAATCGTCCTAAAAGCTAGTAATATTATAGGGAGTTCATCTACCCAATGCAATGTGACCTGTGAGCTCTAGCAGTTATGGTAGTTTTAAGAGTTCTGTGAAAACGTTCAACCATAACATTACTCTGTGGGTGGTAAGTGGTTGTACGAATTCTATGAAAACCTAAAAATTTTGCAAATTCTTTGAATAATTTCGATTCAAATTGAACGGCTTGGTCAGGAGTGAGGGACAAAGGCACACCGAAACGGCAAAGTTTTGAAATAATGTACGTGCCACAGTTTTTGCAGTAATATCAGTCAGAGGATAAGCTTCTGGCTATCTGGTAAATCGTTCGATCACTGTTAGAATATAAGAACAACCTTTGGATGGAGGTAATGGTCCTACTAAATCATATGTATATGATCGAATCTGCATTTAGGTATTTACGAACTACCTAGTGAGCTTTTAGTGTGGCGTTTGACTTTAACAGTATGACAGTTAACGCAAGTTTTAGCCCATAAATTGTAGTGAGGATTCATTTTGGGCCATAAGTAAGTACACAGCCCCACAAAAAAAAAGTTCAAAGCAGAGAACCAGACCCATGTATCCTATGTATTTTCGGTCGCTGAATCCGAATCCAGGGTTAAAAAAAATCATACACCCCCAAAATCATTAGCTAGAGCCAAAAAACACCCCTGAAACGGGATAAAAAGAAGATTAAGTTACGAAAATAGTTGTTACTTCTTAATCAATCGAATTATACAAATTAAGATTAAACAGCAGCGTACGTACAATAGATATGAAACACACCCCCAGGGAGGGGCGAAATCTAGTCCCCATATAATAAAATCGATCCAAAACAGCGATGACTGCTGAAAAAGATCAAAATGTCTAAGTTTTGTTAAAGTGTTAAGAAACTACATCAGGTTCGACGCAATCTTCATAAACTGCCCTATAGGATTGAGAACAACCACCTTTAAGTTCAAAGCACACAAGAAAAACAAGAAAAAACGTAAAATCCAACAGGATTTCTATTTTCATGGATGCTATGATTGTCTGAAATTGCGTAGTACTCTAAAATAGAACCAGAAACTTACGTACCATCAACATCCTACACTGTCAACCCTCAGAGGGTGTGAAAACTACCTCCTATGTAAGATTTAACTATAAAAAATTTCAGTGACTTCTATAAAAATTCGAAACACCTGCGTTGTGTGGAAGAGAGAAGAAACTAGACTATGTTCGACGATGTGCTTGAAAACCACCCCCACGGGGTTACGAGATACTACGCCTACATCTGTACATTTTTATGGATGCTATCATTGGCAAAAATCGTGTTGCATACTTAGAGTTTGAAACTCATGACCTATAAATGTTATTAAATAACACCCCCAGAAAGGATGTAAACTACCGTAATTCAAGATGTAACGAAAAAGCTATACTGTTGCTTATTCGTTTCATTTCCATAGTTTTTTTTTTTATGGGGGTGGCGTCTCTCAACCCCGTGGGGGAGGTTTTCAAGCACAGCGTCGAACATGGTTTAGTTTCTTCTCTCTTCCACACAACGCAGGTGTTTCGAATTTTTATAGAAGTCACTGTAACTTTTTATAGTCAAACCTTACATAGGGGGTAGTTTTCACACCCTCTGAGGATTGACACTGTAGAATGTTGAGGGTACGTAAGTTTCCAGTTCTATTTTAGAGTACTACGCAATTTCAGCCAATCATAGCATCCATGAAAATAGAAATCCTGTTGCATTTTACGTTTTTTCTTGTTTTTCTCGTGTTCTTTAAACTTGGGGGTAGTTGTTCTCAACTCTATAGGGGCAGTTTATGAAGATTACGTCGGACCTGACACAGTCTCTTATCACTTTAACAAAACTTAGACATTTTGAGCTTTTTCAGCAGTCATTGCTGTTTTGGATCGATTTTTTTATATATGGGGGCTAGTTTTCGCCCCTCCCTGGGGGTGTGTTTCACATATATTGTATGTACGCTGCTGTTTAACCTTAATTTGTATAATTCGATTGATTAAGATGTAATAACTATTCTCGTAGCTTAATATTCTTTTTACCCCATTTCAGGGGTGTTTTTTGGCTCTAGCTAATGATTTTGGGGGTGTACGATTTTTTTTGACCCCGGATTCGGATTCAGCGACCGAAAATACATAGGAATACAAGCAAGCGACTTCTTATCGATTTTTGAGCATAACAAATTTTGATTGATTGATTTACCATCGTGGGGTAGGTAATGCTGCCACTCCCAGGATATACCGCTGGGTCGGCTACGTTCACGCCGGGTTGGATTTGGGTTATGCTTGTAGTCAGCAGCGAGAGCCATATGACGCTGGTACAGGAGTGTGGGATGTGCAGTGTAGGTGTTTGTGAAATGCGTTGCCGCATTGTGTCGTGATAAGGAGTGTTTAGGCTCCTCTTTTTGTGTTTCTCCTTCTACAAATCTTCTTTTGTGGATATTGTTGTTTATTCTATATTTTTTCAGATATCGGAAGGTTTGATTTAGCCATTGTCCTGTTAAGAGTGTTCCTATGTTTTCAAAGAATGCACTACATTTTTCCTCGACGTTGTTTCTCTATTCCTCTCTTTTTTCTTTCAATGCTTCTTGACACTACTTTTTCATTTATGTTTCACATCGGGATGTTTGTCTGTAGCCTTCATCTTTTTTAGCTGTTCGTACTTTTATTTGTTATTTTTTTCCCTTCTTGTCGGGCTCATATTTTGTCTATTCTTTCACAGTATTTCTTATGAAAGTATTCGTGCTGCAGTAGACAGCTATTCTAGGTACTGTGTGGTGTTTCTTTGTTTCCTTTACTATTTTCTTTTATTTTGATTTCCCATATAGGATTTTGTGGTCTGTATTGACTTTTGCTGTACTTTTTGCTTTAATGTACTTGATCTTTTTTTTATCTTTATACCTACCAGCCCATTGAGCTTCCATTTTTCCAAGTGCCACGACAGGTCTGACTTTTGCTCCAGGTGCTTCTTATTATTAAGTCAAACATGTGTGCTAGATTTTTTAGCGCGTTTCTATTTTCGTTAGACCATGTGTGGAGTAAATTTTTTCCAATGATATTTTCATCTTCCTCCGTTTGGTCGTTTTTTCCTATATGTGCGTAAAAGTCTCCTAATATTATAATGATCATTTTCTTTTTTCGTTTTACTAGTACAATGGCGTACAGTGGCGTACTATTGCCAATGACTAATTTGGCCTCAGTTCAGATTCAATGCAGCCAGCTAATAAATAAAGTAAAGTAAAAATTAAAAATTGTTAGGAAATTATTTTCCTATAGGAAAATGTACGTTTAATAATACATGTTAAGATATCTTTGTTCTTGTCCGAGTTCCCCTAAGTATACGTTGTCATTTATTTCGCTTCACTTTATGTGGGCAGACTTCGGTATTGGGACTCACCATATGTAGACCTGTTTTAAACTCACTATTATCTAAAAATTTCTTGTATACGAAATTGGTTATTACCCACATATTGGACCAACTTCAGTGTCGACGGTTGAATTGCGCTGGCCGATCCTATTTTGTGGTTACACGTGTTGTTTATTTGCAAATAGCTAAGCCTTGCTATTAAATATCTGTATTAGTTGTTTTTAGATATTAATTCTATTTCAAATTTGTTCTTTTGTTATGATATACTGATTTACGTGGAATTTTTTGAGCTAAATCTTATGTAAGCTTTATCAAATTTAACGGAGTTTTACTTGCTATTTCGAATTTTACATGGGAGTACTTCGACCGCACATCCGTTCACTCGGCCTGTCCCTTAGAAACTTTAGAGCACAAATTCTTTGTTAAATTGTGTTAAAATTCTTCGTTTGAAATTAGAACAAATAAAAAATCGAAGATGCTCGAAGAGGCATCCTTGTACGTTAACTTATAGTCCGGTTCATTTCTTCACGTTTGTACTAACACGTTTAAAGATATCAGGAGTATTCCGTATTTCTGAACATCCACCCTGCATAGTCTGAAGTTTTTCTACTATGGTAACTGGCCAGAAATTGACAATATGTCCTGTTAATAAGAATCCAAATGATTTAAATATGGTGACAGTGGAGACCAATGACCAATACATCGCTTAGAATACATGGTGTTTACATATTCTCGAGTTAAAATACCAAATTGCACCGGAACCCATCGTGCCTGCATAGCAGCTAAGGCCACTAATTCGAACATACTTGGTAGATCGTGTCCCAAAAAATCCTGTAGTTGTCGCTATTCAAACGTTGAGTTTAAACCAAAGGACACAGTTAGATAATCGTCAATAGCAGCAGTTCAAAGATTTATGAAAAGTTGGCGCTGATGACTGGACTGTATTAAAGCTTAAAGCATGTGGGTTTTCCTCTTGTGACAGATGCTGGTTATGAAAGTATTATTCCACTTACTTTAAATCCACCTTCACCCACATAATTCTCTTTATAGATGAAAGTCAGCTACAGAAAAATGTGTGTAACCTGACACTATTAAAAATCTCGATAAATTTGAAATATATATAAATACCTATCATATTAACCACTCTAAAATTTTTTTAAAACTAAATAATGTTTATAAAAAATAAAGAAGTATTTTCTACTAAATGGGACTTAAAAAGAAGAGTCAGTGAAAATCATTATTTGAAATTTGTCAGACAATTAACGACAAATATGTTGCAATTTATAATTCAACAATACTTCGACATATGTCAAGATTGAATGCTAGTCCTCGATATTAGAAAGTTGACAATTTTGCATCTTGGCCGTTTGTTTATAATTTTAGGCCATTGTGCTTTGTTTTAGCAAATTCTTATGCCTCCATATACTAAAAAAGAAATTACACTTATCACATTTAATTCAACATTTATATTAAAGTTCTAGCCAGAATGTCTCGCCATATATATGTGTTTAGAGTTTTGCGGCAGCACCGGTTATGAAGCTTATAATCATAATATTTTTTCAATTATAACACCTCAAATGGAAAAACAAGTTGTTCACAACTCAGCTGCCATCTCAAAATTATCATGTTTATGTAATGTATATTGGGTGCCACAGGCTAGTGCCCCCCCCCCCCCTATATTTCCTTTATTTTTTAACTTTTCCGTTTGAAATTTGAGGTGCATAAACTACCTCCTCTATAAGTAGATTTTTGGACATAAAAAACGGTATGAGACCAATTCCGGTTTACCCGGAAATGACTGCAACTTTCAATTTTTAAATGGAACACCCTGTATATTTTTACATATTTGGATTCAAGACAACATTCTGAGTATACTATGAGATTTTCGCGAATTTTTGAGTCGATGTTCAGTTTTTTTTAAGCATTTTAAGACATTCGTCTAGAGTGCTTTGGAATAGCATAATTTGTTTTACAGTAGGTAAAGTACAAGGGAAAAATATCATTTTTCGTTTAATTTCATTAATAACTATTTACGAAGCCTCAAAAATCGAACAAATCCCTGTTTTATAGAAAACTTTTTTTTTCAAATTGGAAGGTGGTGGCTTCTAGTGTTCAATAAATTATAGATTTTTTTCTGAATCCATTGATATCCATTTCAAATCTATGCTATTTGTTTTTCTATTGTATTAAATTTATTTAAAAATAAAAAATCACTTTCAAAATAATTTATATTGCACCAGTACTTATACCTATTAAGAAACAAAAGAGAGAACCAAAAGGCTATTATTCAAAAAAAAAAAAGGTAGTTATTCACATTTCATTATTAGACATATGATTTTTGCAGGCAACTACGTTGAAGTTCAAGAAAAATTATTTTGAAAGTGATTTTTTATTTTGGTATTCCAAAGCACTCTAGACGAATGTTTTAAAAAACTGAACATCGACTCAAAAATTCACGAAAATCTCATAGTATACTCAGAATGTTGTCTTGAATCCAAATATGTAAAAATATACAGGGTGTTCTATTTAAAAATCGAAAGTTACGGTCATTTCCGGGTAAACCGGAAATGGTTTCATACCGTTTTTTATGTCCAAAAATCCATTTTTAAAGGTAGTTTATGCACCCCAAATTTCAAGTGGATAAGTTAAAAAATAAAGGAAATATAGGGGGGGAGCCACTAGCCTGTGGCACCCGGTATAATACAAAAATAAATTTGAATTTGAATTTGAATTTGAATATATGAGAAGATAATTCGAAGGAGAGTTTTTTCGAAAGTTGCGGATGTGCGTTTGAAACGCTCTCCCATGTAAAACGTGAAAACACCAGGTGAAACTTCGTTAAATTTGTTAAAGCTTAAGCGAATTGTAGCTCAAAAAATTCTGCGTAAATCGGTGTGTCATAACAAAAGAACAATGTTGAAATATAATATTTGGAAATAACTAATACATAGTTATTTAATAGCAACGCTCAGCTATTAGCAAGTGAACACAAACGTGTATTCATAAAATAGTATTCAACCCTCGACACTCAAGTGGGTCTAACGTGTGGCGGATAACAAACTTCAAATACAAGAAATTTTTAAGTAATAGTGAGTGACATTGTATACCTGCAGAACCCCGAGCAAGGTAAGTCCTTATACACATAACTTGTATTAATAAATACACATTTTCCTACAGGTTAATAATATCCTAATAATTTCTAATTTTTACTTTATTTTATTTACTGGCTGGCTGTTAATATTGAATCTGAATTGAGCCCGAACTAGCCAGTGACGTACTATTAGTTTATACATATACCGCGCTAAAACTGAATTTCTTTCAGGGCATCAACAATTTTCTCTCAAACTAAAAAAGAAAAATGCCCATATAGAAAAAGATGAGCATACGGAGGAAGATAAAAGCATCTTTGGAAAGACTTTACTCCATACATAGTCTAACGAAAATGGAAACACGCTGAAAAATCTAGCACACAGGTTGACTTAACAATAAGAAACAAGTGGAGCAAAAGTCAAACCTGTCTTGACACTTGTAGTAATGAAAGCCCAATCTCACAAGTAGATCATATACTGTTAGGCAGAGAGATAAGAAAAAAGATCAAGAATATTAAAGCAAGAAGTACAGCAGAATACAGACCACAAAATCCTATACGGAAAATTGGAAATAAAAGAGAGAAAAGGCGTAAACGGAACAACAAAACACCACACAGTAACTGGTATAGCTCTACTATAACACGAAGACTTCCAGAAGAAATATTGCGAATGAATAGAAAAACAACTGACAGGAGAAGAATTAGACTGGACATCATTGGGTTCAAAAATAAAAACTGCGACAAGAAAAATGTTAAAAGGGACGGGTATGAGCCTGATAAAAAAGGAAAAAAAGTATGAACAGCTAAAAAAGATTAAGGCTACAGACAAACAACGACGTGCAACATAAATGAAAAACTGAAAGAAGTACTGAAAGAAAAAAGAGTGGCGGAGAGACACCGCAAGGAGAAATGTAGAGCATTATTTGAAAACATAGAAACACTCTCAGGATAACAACTAAATCAAACCTTCAGATATCTGAAAAAATATAGAAGAAACAATAATACCCACAAGAGAAGACGCATACCACTGCAACATTGGACCAAGAAGCTGGAGGAAGAGGAAATGCAACGAAAGAACGAAGAGAACTAATAAAAGAAACGGACCACTGGCCCTTGAACAAGCCACCATCAAAGGACCAACTGTTAGAAATAATAGCCAGTGCTAGAAGAAACACCGCACCTGAAGTAGACAAAATAAACAACGAGTTAATAAACTATGGACCAGAAAGACTAAAAGAAATCACCTCCAGAGCACGGATAGAAACCACCTTCCTACGGAATGGAACATGACTGTATAAATACCCGTCCCCAAATAGATTTGTAGAAGCAGAAACACAAAAGAGAGGAGCATAAACACTACATATCACGACACAATGCGGCTGTAGCGATTCACTCACTCCAGTAAAGAAGATCCAACTTACTATCTACTAGAGACTCAAATGGTAACCAAGAAGAAAGAATAAAAACAAAAAATAACTAGTGGAAGCATTATACTCTTCGCCGATTTACTGAGCTTTTTATATAATTGTTACACATTCTATAGGATCCTCTTCGCATTTTTCTTGTAATTAATGTTAGTTTTTGGACATTATAAATTTTGTGATACCAACTTTGTTGTGAAAAAAAAATATATGAAAAAAAAATCACGATGTGAGGGATCGAACCCGGGACCCTTGGATTGCGAGACGAAGAGAAGAAGAAGAAGAACAAGCATTTATTAATATTCACATACAATAATGCGTCATTCCAGAGTCCGGCCCGGAGCCAGCCAGACAACCACGGCGAACATCGCCGAGGTGGGTGTGAGGTTGGGCGGGGAGGGTCCGGTTTGGCGGTGACGAAAATTAATTGTGAGTTAAAACTCCTGCCTAGATTTTAATTAATATACCAATTGAAACTAATATTGATTTTAATTTATATGGGTAAATAAGAGTCCATAGAACCCATATATTGGTGACCCTGACCCCAGGTTGATCCTCAAGAATTTATTTTTTTTCTGGTGACTTATTGTATGGATATACGATGTATATTGATGCGTCGACACCAGCTGAATTGACTATCTAAAATTTGATTTTATATTGATGGTGTCCATTAGAATTTATATTCAGGAGCGGCAACGCATTTCACAAACACCTACATTGCCCATCCCACACTCCTGTACCATTCGTCATGTGGTTCTCGCTGCTGACGACAAGCATAACCCAAATCCAACCCAGCGTGGACATAGTTGACCCAGCGGTATATCTTGGGAGTGGCAGCAATGCCTACCGCACGCTGGTAAATCAATCATTTAGTCAACTTCAAATAACACTCTACTGAAAAATGATCTACCTGATTTTGTATGAAAACGCGGGAAATGTTTGAGACTGTCTTAATGAGCAATAGACGTAGTTTATAAACTAATGAAGGAGGAAACAGAGGCGTCTGTGTCGCATAAGTGACGAAGTTGTTAGAAAAATGCCCCTTTCCTTTTCTGATCAATTACAACCGATGATGATCCGAGTATATTGATGCCTTGATCCTACAACACACTATGCATTTTTGCTACGTAGAGAAAGTAAATATAGAAAACATATTCCGAACATGAAATGATAAAAAAGATCAGTTTCTTAATCCTCAATACCACTAATCGTCTTGCATTCATTAGCATAAACAATTACTATCGTTCTGATAAACTATTGCGATTGCATCAAAGATAATTAATAACAAGCTTGATATTAAACTTTATATGGACCCCATTCGTGATGAATTATAGCTCTATTCAGTGAATAAGTTGCATTTATCAGTTTCTATCTGTTACACCCACATATCATGGCACATAATCTGGAATCACATACACACAACTGCACTCTCAGTTCTAGTGCTAATTTTTAAACAGATTGCAGCGTGTTCCAGTTAGCAGGTACAGATATTAATGGAGGTGAAACGCTGGAGTGATTTACGCCGGCAAAAGCAGAGGCACCTAGGGCTTGTGTAGGAGACACCCAGCTCCGCACTCGCAGATAATTTCCAGTGACACAAAAGATGCAGAACTGTGTGCGATACTAGTTACAATGTGGTGTCCGCAGATCTACTTAGATATTTAGAAAAGTAAAGATGTGATTAAGGATTCTTAAAACGTGTTCATATTCTGTGGAAGAGAGATATATTTAATACTAACTACATACACATAAAATAACATACAAATCTACAGGGTGTTTCAGACATAACTGACATCTTGGGAATTGATCAAGTAAAAATAAATTGAAAACATATGGTGAAAAACCGCTGCCCAAGGAATCAATACTAGTACAGTAACTAGAGGTTTTAACTTCGGAATAATGTCATATTGAACGGATTTCGTTCATTTTTGGCAGTATAATAGTAAATGCTTCACAGAAAAGTTTCTATATTGTGCGAAGGCTTGCTAATTTATAGGGGGTAGATGCCACCCCCTCTCGGGGGGTTGCACTTAAAAAACATATATATTTATTGGAGCTGAAATAGAATCAAATTTTAAGAAGAAAAGGTTCTATGTAATTTTTCACATAAATGGATAGTTTTTAAGTTATAACGACTTCAAAATTGCGATTTTAGCTTAAAAAAAAGGTATTTCCTAACGGTTTTCGTCAAGTATCTCGAAAAGTATTACTTTATCGAAAAAATGTTACAGACCAATTACAGAAAGTACAAACTGGGAATTAATTATATTTTTTGTTTATTGAAGTAGGATTAATAATTTCAGAGATATTTAAGTTTATATATGGTGTCCAAGTGTTTCTAAATTACCTTTAAAGTTTAAAATGCATTTTTTTCTAAAGCAAGTACTTTAAATGAGTAAAAAAAAATGAGCATCTAGGTAATGCTACATCTTAACGAAAAACTGTATTTGAGATAATTTTTTTAAATTACTGGCTAATTAGAGTAACAAAATGGCGACCTTTTTATATAAAAAAATATAAATACGCACATTTTTCCGTCATAACTTCTTTATTTCTTATGCTACAGTAACGAGTAAAAAATAATTTGAAAGCGCAATTAATTGTCTTTCATTTCATTTCTTAGCATGTTAGCATGCGTGACGTAGGTGTCACAATTTCTGACATATTTAACATTTAAACTGAATTTTTCGTCTTATAAACGTTCGAACGCCATTTGTAAACTTTCATATCTCCGAAACTATTAAATCTATGTAAATAAATACACAAGCGAAATTCATTATCAGTTTATGAGCTTTATTTTTGGTCTCTACCCATTTTTCAATGAAACTAATATTTATTGAGATATTTGGAAAAGGAAAAAAAAAACGTTTTATTGAAAATACCTTTATAGTTTAAACTGTATTTTTTTCTAAAGCAAGTGCTGTATACAAACCAAAAAATTTGAGCATCTACGTCATGCTATATATTAATGACAAACAGTGTTTGAAATTCCTTTTTTTTTTAATTACTGGCTAATTACAGTAACAAAATGGCGACGTTGTTATTAAAAAAATGTGTAGATGCACATTGCTTCGGTCATAACTTCTTTGTTTTTTATGCTACAGAAACAAATAAAAAAATAGTTGAAAGCTTAATTAATAACCTATTATTCTACCTATTAACATCCTTCACGTAGGTGTCACCGTTTCTGAGATATTTAACTCTCACTGTAAATAATTACCTTATGAACATTTGGATGCCAAATGTAAACTTAAATATCTCCGAAATTATTAATCTTACATCAATAAACAAAAAATATAATTAATTCCCAGTTTGTACTTTCTGTAATTGGTCTGTAACATTTTTTCGATAAAGTAATGCTTTTCGAGATACTTGACGAAAGCCGTTTGGAAATACATTTTTTTTTAAACTAAAGTCGCAATTTTGAAGTCGTTGTAACTTAAAAACTATCAATTTATTTGAAAAATTGCATAGAACCTTTTCTTCTTAAAATTTGATTCTACTTCAGCTCCAATAAATATATATTTCTTTAAGTGCCACCCCCTATAAATTAGCAAGCCCCCCGCACAATATAGAAACTTTTCTGTGAAGCATTTACTATTATACTGCCAAAAATGAACGAAATCCGTTCAATATGACATTATTCCGAAGTTTCACATATTTTTTACCTCTAGGTACTGTACTATACTTCCACATCCAGATTTTTTATCCAAGTCACTCACAATGAAAAAATTTTGTATGTGGAAATAATTGTTTATGGAACTTTAATAATACAATATTTGAAATCCTCTACCCCAAAAACCCATAAAACAGTACCCCACATCGGTAGCGGGGTTGGTGGTGGTGATAGGGGATGGTAGTGGGGGTGGATGAAGTAAAAAAACATTTTAAGGTTTCTGGTTCTTGTACACACACTAAATCATAATTTTTTTTTCATCCCCTTTAATAATGGGGTGGGGGTTGTAATGGGGGTGGCTAATGTCAACATTATTTTTGAGACCTTAGCTTCTCTTGTATATACTAAATACCAATTTTATGGACTCTGACCTGCTTAATTTACCTATTTTCCCCAAATTTACCCCAATTTACCCCCCCAACCCTTCGACGGAACAAGATGAAAATATAATGTAGTTCTGGATCTCATTAAAGTACATATGTGTACCAAATTTCAAGTCAATATTTCAAACCGTTCCAGAGTAAACGTGCGCACAAAAAATTTACAGACAGACCGACAGAAATTTTTTTTTCGCTCAAACTTAAAATCTCGACGTTTCGTAACATTCTAAGCCTATTTGAACAATAAAAATTTTTTTAAATTTCTTTGTCGTTACTATCCTTCCACTGGATGTGGAAGTAAAATTGTCGTACAGTCATTTACCGAGATATCTATCAAGCAATTTTCAAAAAATTATTGAATTGAATAAATAAGCAACACCTTCAGAAACCTATTGAATTCGATTTCATATCTAGTAGCCAGTTGTAATTAACGGATCTAAAGAACAACACGGTAATATTGGTGTACCTCGAGGGTCCGTTTTAGGACCACTGTAAATTTTAAAACGTATTGACGGTTGCCTTTGCTAATTATGCCAAATTAACAAAGTTTGCAGGAGACAATACGTATTTAACGCTTGGCTTTTAGGTTTTCAATACGATCATTTCAAAATACAATGAATAATTTTATATTGTAATAAAGCTATGTTTATTTTAATATTTCGAGCGGGATGTAATAAACTTTCTTTATTTTTGAAATTACTAAATTGGTTATTTTCGCTTCCACTTAATATAATATCAAACCGAATTATTTCAGTAATAATCCGGAATTCCTCTACACTCCACCGCTCTATCAACTGATCTATCGAAGGTACAAAAGGGATGCTTATAGTAAAGGATTTTGGATTGTTCACTCGATAGAATTTATTTAATTAAACTACTCAACAACCATTCCCTGCAACATCATCATCTACCGCATCTGAAACCCGAACTCAAAAGAGCTAACAGCCACTAGCCGTGTTGTCTCACGTAACCGCGTTCTATCCAACTGCCACTATCTCGGTATCACATTAAAAAATGCTACTAAACATCCATACTCGGGCCCCGTAGACTCAAGCCCAACACGTAAGTATTAAAAAAAAAAGTGTTTAAAATGTGTTTTAACCGTCTTCCATGTCACCTCAATGACTCTCTTAAGTCTAGTAGATTTAGATTTGTCTGAGTAAAGGAGACGGGGCCCTACAGTTTATAATGGAATCCGAACCACTTCTTGGGGAAAATTTCCAATGAAAAATTTTTTCGCTATGCGGGGCTCGAACCCACTTCGCTAGGTACGCTCAGAGTGCAAGCTAGACGCCCCATCCCACTGAGCTACCGACCCCCTATTGTATTGAACCACTTTCTATTGCACGCGCCTATTACAATAATTTATGTTTCTTTTTTTTACGTAATAATTTTTGTTTTCAAATATTGACTATTTAATTGTCTCTCTCACTATTATGGATTTGTATCTGAGACTTTGTTCTGTTTGTACCTTTACAACGTAATAAGATTTATATTTGGCACATATTTCTTTTATAAATCAGAGATGTGTAAAGAAAACTTTCCAATGAAAGTTTCCAGGAAATTTTCGTTCCAATAAAAACTTTCCCGTAATTTTGGAAACTTGCAAATTCACATTATTGGAAACTTTTTTATCAAAATTTAATTCTGGAATCTTTCAAATTATTTTATTCTAGGAAAACAGCGTCCAAATTCGATGATGTAATCGAAGAGACCATATAGGTATCAAAGCTTTTTCTCTCTAGAAATTTTTGGTATGGTGGGGAGATAGGGAGGGAGGGGACATTTATTTTTTAATTGAATAGTTACCGATATCTGTCCGCATAGGCAGTTAGTATACAATATCGGAAAGTTTTGCTTTTAGGATTGTATTGTTTCAACGACTTAACCGACCGCCCACAATAAAGGCGTCTCAGTACCCTAGCAGAGGCAAAGTGTGACACGCCCCTTAATGTACGTCATTGCTTGCTTTGCTCTCGCTTGCTCTTATTGCCGGACCAAATCAAACACTTTCCGATACTGTATGTACTTCATATACCTAAATTAAGCTGGCAGACGAAACTTCCGGTCGGCGCGCGGTAACCGGAAACTTTAAAAAAAATTTAGTTACCAAAGACATTTTTATCGGTCGGTTCTTGAGCAATTTGCCATCAAAGTGGCGAAAAATGGACCAAAAACTTTAAATTTTGAAAAGAAATAGTTAAAATTGAAAAAAACTTTTGCCCAGCCAGCTTATGGTTCACAAGGCACTAAGAAACACTAACCTTGACTGGTAGACATTTTTGCCAAATTTAACCCCATCCCAAACCACTCTTTAAAGGATTAAAGAAACATATCAGTTTTCCTTGTCTCTATTTTGTTTTTTTTTATAAATATTAAAAAACGTCCTTTGGATATGTTATTACGGTAGGACATACGAAAAACTTGAACTTTGGTTCATCTTGATCCGTTCATAATTGAAGACATAAGTGGATAAAGGTGTCATGTCACATTTAAAAAAAAACCGCTGCCCAAGGAATCACTACTTCCACATCCAGATTTTCTATCCAAGTCACTCACAACGAAAAAATTTTGTATGTGGAAATAATTGTTTATGGAACTTTAATAATATAATATTTGAGATACCCCATATTGGTGGTGGAGTGGGGGTGGTAGTGGGGGTGGATGAAGTAAAAAAATATTTTGAGGTTTCTGGTTCTTGTACACACACTAAATCACAATTTTTTTTCATCCCCTTTAATAATGAGGTGGGGGTGGTAATGGGGATAGCTAATGCCAATTTTTTTTTGAGACATTAGCTTCTCTTGTATATACTAAATACCAATTTAATAGACTCTTACCTGCTTGATTTACCTATTTACCCCAAATTTACCGCAATTTACCCTCCAACCCTTCGACGGAATAAGATGAAAATATAATCTAGTTCTAGATCTCGTTAAAGTACATATGTGTACCAAATTTCAAGTCAATATCTCAAACGGTTCCAGAGTAAACGTGCACACAAAAAAAGTTACAGACAGACGGACAGACAAATTTTTTTTCTTCGCTCAAACTTAAAATCTCGACGTTTCATGACATTGGACATGGAAGTAATTACTGTATGCAATTTTTGAACACCCCTAGTACAGATTTAACTACCAATAAACTATAAATTCTGAATTTGTAATATTTTAAAAAAATTTTTGATGATAAATGCGCCATATCATACAAAAAACCAGTATTTTTAGTGGATGTACACAGTTATGTACAGAAAAATCTAGTTTCATAAGAGCTTGATGTTTTTTTTTAATATTAGGGTTAACAAAAGAAAATAACCCAGAATGATCTATTTTATGAGGTATTGCTCATTTGAATCGAAAAACTCAACTCAAACTACGTTTGGTTTAATTTACCCAAAACTTTGAAATGAAACTTGCATATCATTGTTCCATCCCTTAATAATTTTTACAAACCAAAAAATCAATGCCTTACAATAACAATATTTGGAGCAAAGCACGGTTGAAAAAAAGTTATTTTTTTGTTAATAACTTTATTAATTATGAACGAATCCACATGAACCAGAGCTCATGTTTTTCGTATTTCCTACTGTAATAACATATCCAAATAACGATTCTTAATATTTATAAAAAAACAAAACGGAAAACTAAAAAAATAATGGTTTGGAGGAGAGTTAAATTTGGCAAAAATGTCTGCCAGCCAAGGTTAGTGTTTTTTAGTGACTTGTGAACCATAAGCTAGCTGGGCAGACGTTTTTCTTCAATTTTAACTATTTTTGATCAATTTTTCGCTACTTTGGTGACAAATTGCTCAAAGACCGACCTATAGAAATGTCTGCCACTACAGTACAGTACTCTGCACACCAAAACAAACATTTTGCGCCAAATTTGGTTCGATAATTAATTTTTTTTTTCAATTTCCGGTTACCGCGCGCCGACCGGAAGTTTCTTCTGCCAGCGTTATTGGGGTATGTGAAATACATATACTAGCTACTTATGCGGACAGATATCGGTAACCATTCGATTAAATGAAAAATGTCCCTCCCTCCCTATCCCCCCACCATACGAAAAATTTCCAGAGAGAAGAAACTTCGGTACTTATATGGTTTCTTCGATTATCGACTGGCAGACGGTAACCATTCATCGTCGAATTTGCATGCAATTTCCTAGACTATTTAACCATCTCTGTAAATAATATTAATAATATTGAAACAGCCAGAGGCACTTTTTTTTTTGTTTTTTATCACTAATTTATTATAACTAAACTTTACTGCAGTTTCGACAACTTAGCAAGTAATGTTCAAACGGTTGATTCACAAAGAAAAGTGTTTTCATCTATTTCATGATTAATTATCACAAGTAACGGCGTCCACCATTCAATTTTTATTAATAGTATTAAAATACGTATTTTTAATAATAACATTATAGCAACGTGCATAACAATTATGTAAATTAAGTAATTTTGCATGATACATGTAGATACTAGAAAAATTGTTACTTAACACAAATCGATACCGCCCATGATAGCGAAACATTCTCTTAGTTCTGTTATCTGTTCGATTTAGGTAGAATGGTTATGATGGCAAGTAAGAGGGATCTTGTTAGTTTATGCTTCATTAGCAGCCTGAACATGATCATTTAAAATCCCCCCTGAGGGCCAGCACGAGCTGCAAGACAGTTTTGTGAGTGGACATACCAAGGGGGTCAACCGTCTACAATTTTAATTCTTACACCCAGCTCTGGTCGGGTCGCACAGATGGAAATACTCCCAACCGGCAGTAGCCGGACGACTAAGTTCCTTGTCTTATCTCTAATTAAAATCTCTAGTATTTGTGTTTAAACATGCCTAAACTGTCACTTAAAGTTGCATGTATTTGTGTAATGTGTATATTTAAGTGGATATTATGCAGTAGGCCACAAGCATTGGACGTAAATGTTGAATACGAAATTAGTTCTCTGGATTTTATCATTCATTTTATATTTACTGATAGATATCGTATTTCAGCTATCTCTGCGTTCTTATCTATTAAAAGTAAATAAATAATGACGCTTGCGAAATATGTCTTATTATATTTAATGCTAACGGTACATTATTCACCTGATTTCGAAAGATATGTTTTACAGAATTTATCTTATAGATATGGTATAGAGGTGAAATAATCATCTGCTTCGTCGGTTTATGTAACACTTTCTAGTTTTAACAGAAAAATATTACAGTCTGTGTATATGGCATTTATTAGGAGACCAGTTTTATTTTCAAAATATTCAATAAAATTTGCTTAAAATTTTTTAAATTTATAGGATTCCGTAGGACCCTATTGCTGGCAGTCGAGTATCAGTCGGTCACTAGCTTATAGTTGTACGTTCAGCTAGAAGTGTGCTCTATTCGCGCTTAGCGCGTCGGCACTCAGCTTCGCTGATAAAAGTAATTTTTAACTGGTTAATTCTGAAAGACGTTAATTTTAGCTTTTTTAAGAAGATAGATTCTAATTTTTCTCTATTTCTTATTGGGATGCTCTGCCACATGTATTTTCTTCTAAACAATATCTGAAATCTACAAAATAATACAATTAGCCAGATTGTAGATTTCAGACCTTGTTTAGAAGAAAATACATGTGGCAGATCATCCCAATAACAAATAGAGAAAAATTAAGAAAATGCCACAACCAACATTTAGACAATATTAAGGAAGATTCTACTTTAAAAAAGACTAGATTTCAATGTATGCTTAGTTCTAATTTTGGTCTCATTGGTCAGTTCATTTGTACGTACGTACGTACCGAAACACTCTGCAAGTCGCAATTATTAACGGCTAATTGTTATAAATAATTATTTAACACTATCACGTTTTCGCGGATCATTTCTTTCATTCTCGGCGTTTATTGGATCAGTAATTAAAAATAAAATAAAACAATTATTTTTCGTTTAACTCGTTTTATTTCAAGGAATTATGAATTGGTCTCAAATTGCCGTCTTGTCACTAGATATCTGTTAATAAAATGTATTAATATTAAGGTAAAATTTTAATAAGTGCAGAAAATCTGATTTTTTTCTAAAGGCTATGGAAGTAAAATGTGAGAATTTGCTGAGGTAAGTATAGCAAGCGAGAAACTTTTAGTTTCCGAAATAAATACCAAGTATATTGAAAGGAAATAAAGATAAAGGATGGAGGCGTCTTTTTAATATGATTTCTTTTATGTTTTGATGTAATTTTTTTTCACTTTGACATTCCTTCATTGTCTGCCTATAGCAGCTCCACACAAAGAAGTCAATTGAATTCAAATAGGGTGAACGCGTGGCCACCTTATTGGCCCTTAGCTGCCAATCTATCAGTTGGAATGTTTCGTTTAAAGGAAGAGCGAAATGACACGGTGTTCCGTTGTTTGTAGCCACATACGGTACCTGCACTGCAACCAACAGCGCAACAGAATAATCAAGGTTAACACAATAACCCGTTTCACTGTCTTTGCAGCTACATAGAAATGCTTTATGTTTGACAATATGGATTTTGATTCATTTTGACAAGTGAAAAATTCATAACTTTTGACCTTTTTGACATTAATGCCACATTATGTCCGATATAGTATTCATATGCCCACTATGTTTATCAATTTTAATTAGGCACATAGTAGAGTAGGTTTTGAAATAGCGAGTATTTTTTCTGTAGTATATATTTTTTTAATCGCTTATTTTCTAAAAATACGATATTTTCAGGCCAGACAGTATATATAAACATTGCGTAGATCAGTTTTGCGGTAAAAACTAAGTTCAGTATCTTCGTGTGACTTCCGTCGTGCTTTTTATTATGTTTATTGTATTAACAATGAGATATCAAAAAGTCGTGCGACCTACATCTTCCTTTTTATTGTGTTTATTCTATTAACAATGAGACATCAAAAACTTTAAAAAAACGTCGGTGTCTCTTTCATAAAAGGAATCCTCCGATGTCGGCGTCTGCGGTTCATAGAAAATGTTCATACTTCGTTGTTTCACCGTAAGTAAGGCTGCCGATTCCAATCATACAGTGTTGTCAATGTGTTCAATTTATCTAGTTTTAAAATAAAACGGTGTAATGAACGAGATGATGAATTAAGTGTTTATTTAAATTAAATTAACCACTATTAATGTAATTACTACAGTGGTTAAAGAAATTTTCTATAATAAGTAAAAAGAAATATTAATTTTTAATCTAATCGTTAAAATGCATTTTTTGCAGACAGTAAATTACTGGGATCAGTGGCATTTTTTCAATAAAGGATCTTCAAAAAACCGACGGACGTCCCACTTTTTCTAATAAATCCTATATCATAATTGTAATTTGTGAAAAATTGCTAAGATGACAATGAGTATATCAATATTAAATGTCAGTTAGGGTGGTTTTCATTTCAAAACTGATTAAACAAGGCAAAAGTAAAACTATTTTATTATTTTTAAATGACAGTCTTGCAACGTCGTAAACCCCGTATTATTTATACGACAAGTGAGTGCGATAACCTTGTCTCTTCTGTCTACTGTTTATAGTAGTACTGTCTAAACAGAGAATATCCAAAAAACTGCTGCCCAAAGAATCACTACTTCCACATCCAGATTTTTATCCAAGTCTCTCACAACTAAAAAAAATTGTATGTGGAAATAATTGTTTATGGAACTTTAATGATATAATGTTTGAAATCGTCTACCCCAAAAACCCATAAAACGCTATGCCACATCAGTAGTGGGGGTGAGGGTGATGGAAGGGAGTGGTAGTGGGGGTGGATAAAGTAAAAAACTGTTTGAGGCCTTTGGTTCTTGTATACACAGTAAATGACAATTTTATTTTTTCCACCCCATTTAATAATGAGGTGGGGGTTGGTAATGGGGGTGGCTAATGCCAATAAATTTGTTGATACATTAGCTTCTCTTATATATATATCAAATACCAATTTTATAGACTCTTACTTGCTTGATTTGCCTATTCACCCCAATTTACTCCAATTTACCCCTCAACCTTTCAACGGAATAAGATCAAAATATAATCTAGTTGCAGCTCTCGTTAAAATACATACGTGTACCTAATTTCAAGTCATATCTTAAACGGTTTCAGAGTAACCGTGCGCACAAAAAAGTTACAGACAAACCGACAGACAAAAATGTTTTTTTGTCAAACTTAAAATCTCGACGTTTCATGACATTCTAAGCCTATTTGAACAATAGAAATTTTCAAAAATTTTTTGTCGATACTATCTTCCACTGGATGTGGAGGTAATAGGTTTGAGTTAGGAAAAAATATATAAGGATTTTTTACTTCTTTTGGGCCAATATGTCATCTTGCAAAATATTTTGTACGTATACAACAGACACCCTGCATACTATCATCATAATCAAGGATTGTTGCATAAGCGATATTTGGCAGTAGGTGACATGCAAGTTTTATATGGATACAAACTTTTTAAGCGACTAAATGCCAATCTTAATTTATTAGAAATTTGCGATTTACTAGATTTGATTATCGAACCTCAGCAGTAATATATTATAGAAATATTTAGTAACCTGTAATATTTTGGGAAATTAATTAATTATTTATTTTTTAATATTATAATAAATTGCCAATGTCCCACTTCTAGAAAAATGCCAATATAATAGAACTAGGTGAGTCAAACAAGACTCCGGGAGTTATAAAAGAATAAGAGTAATTAAGAATGATTAACACGCGTGCATTTATCATATAATATCTATTATAAGACTAACACAAGTATTATGAAAAAACACCATACACAGGAGTTATTAAAATAATTATAATAATATACTAATAAATTGTGACTTTACATATATGAAATGAGATGACTCAAACTTGGAAAAATTCAACCGGAAATATGGTTACACCGCAATACATAAACAAAAAGCAAGGCCACTCTTGATTATTGCAGATCCAAGTGAGAAACAATCAATCATGTACGTTCACCGAGAAATTGAAACGACATAAAAATATATAGGTAATAACGTTTATTTGTTGTTTTATCGATATGTAAATTCAAGCACGTTCAAAGTAAAGGAGCAAAAGAGCAGAAGAAGAAATATTATATATTTATTTTAACGTTCACCATTTTATGTACAGTTATTGTGTATATATCATAATAAATATTATATAGTGAACCCTTCTATATTTTAATAAAGTTAATTTATATTGGCAAAGTTAATGAAGCAGATAATCAATATTATCATGGATTGTAGTTTATAATGTTAAACAGATTACCTGTTTATTTTATTTTAATAATCTTGTTATTAATATATTAAAGTGAAATTCATTCATAAATAAACCGCGGTCGATAAACGAGAACGATATACTCACAATATCAATTTTATATTTTGAACAGCTCTGCGTATTTGTATTCTCTACTATTTATTAATTAAATATTAGAATACCATTATTATTATTTAGATATATCTCTGAAGTTCTCACAGTTACTTGAAAGCAGGGCGGCCCAGGGCGTTTCATAAACAGATTTAAATCAAATAGATTTACTGAAACAGCCCCATATCAATTACAGAGTTATATTTATAAAATTTAAAGAAATAATATAGTAACTAGAAATTTTAATTTAGAAAGATTGTCATTTTTTTTTAAACATAATGGTAACTCGAAAAGCATCACATTTAGCGAAAAAATACTAGAGACAAAAAGAAAGCATCGCACAGTTACTTCTACATCCAGTGGAAGTTAGTAACGACAAAAAAATTTAAAAAAAATTTTATTGTTCAAATAGGCTTAGAATATCATGAAACGTCGAGATTTCAAGTTTGAGCGAAAAAAATTTCTGTCTGTCGGTCTGTAACTTTTTTGTGCGTACGTTTACTCTGGAACCGTTTGAGATATTGACTTGAAACTTGGTACACATATGTACTTTAACGAGATCTAGAACTAGATTATATTTTCATCTTGTTCCGTCGAAAGGTTGGGAGGTAAATTTGGAGTAAATAGGTAAATCAAGCAGGTAAGAGTTCATAAAATTGATATTTAGTATACACAAGAGAAACTAAGGTCACAAAAAAAATTTTGGCATTAGCCACCCCCATTACCACCCCCACCCCATTATTAAAGGGGATGAAAAAAATGTGATTTAGTGTGTGTACAAG
The DNA here is from genome assembly GCA_936432065.2 of Rutpela maculata. Lineage (NCBI taxonomy): Eukaryota > Metazoa > Arthropoda > Insecta > Coleoptera > Cerambycidae > Rutpela > Rutpela maculata. Next base: position 25,534,070 of record OW386285.2, on the reverse strand, counting down.
AACCAGAAACCTCAAAATATTTTTTTACTTCATCCACCCCCCACTATCACCCCCCTATTCCCACCCCCCACCCCACTACCGATGTGGGGTATCGTTTTATGGGTTTTTGAGGTAGAGGATTTCAAATATTATATTATTAAAGTTCCATAAACAATTATTTTCACATACAAAGTTTTTTCGTTGTGAGTGACTTGGATAGAGAATCTGGATGTGGAAGTAGTGATTCCTTGGGCAGCGGTTTTTTTATTACGTTTACTAATTATTACTCTTTTTCCCAATAAAATCGCTTTTTCGTTTTAATTATTAAAAAAGCAATTACAGAGAAAAGCCTATAAACAAATAAATAACTTTAAATGAACCCATCACTGCAGTAGCAGTATATTTATCCATAGAAAAAGGAATATTTCCAAATAAGTTAAAATTGGCCACAGTTATACCAATTTTCAAAAAAGGCGATGCAAATGATTATGCTAATTACAGAGCAATAAGTCTCCTTTGCAGTATATCTAAACTTTATGAATTAGTAATAAAAGAACAATTAACTGCCTTTTTTGACCAAAACAATATCCTCTCTATGTCCCAGCATGGTTTTACTAAAAACAAAAGTACTGAATCTGCACTGTGCGAGTTTCAAAATATAATTGTTAATGCCTTGGATAATAAGCAACATGTTTTAGGTTTATTCATAGATTTCTCGCGTGCTTTCGATTATGTTGATCATGATTTATTACTGGCAAAATTAGCAAGATATGGCATTAGAGGTACTCCATTAAATCTATTAACATCATATTTAAAAGGAAGAACCCAAATTGTACAAATAAATAATGTTACAAGTACTAGTTGTAATATTAAACAGGGTGTACCGCAAGGGTCAATTTTAGGACCTTTGCTATTTATAGTTTTTGCCAATGACATAATTAAACTCCTGAACAGCAATTACCCAACAACTCATACTGTATGCTATGCCGATGACACTAATGTCTTAGTAGTGGAAAATGATGTCGACAGCCTTAGAACAACAGCAGAACAAGTATATCAAGATCTAATTTTATGGTCAGAAAAAAATTGTTTACAGTTAAACAAAGACAAAACGAACTCAATTTTGTTTAGAATACGTGGAAATTCTAATGAACTGTGTCTTTTTAAGAATGAAGATCTTGAAATAGCTTGTACTGAATCAGTTAAGATATTAGGTATTGTTTTTGACAGCAATTTAGGGTGGTCACCACATCTTGACGCATTATGTTCAAAACTGCGTAAAAGTTGCTACGCTCTGAACTACTTGGCGAAACATTGTAGCCAACAAGTTCTTTTAACATTATATTATGCGAATTTTCATTCTCATTTAAAATATGGGATTGTTAATTGGGGAACAAGCGCCCACGTTAATAGAATATTTGTACTTCAGAAGTATGCCGTTAGGATAATCACTGGTCTAAATTACCGTCAGTCTTGTCGTAATGCTTTTAAAGATCTAAAGATTCTAACAGTAGTCGGAACATACATTCTAGAAGTATGTACACATGTATATAAAAATATTTCACTGTTTTTGGCCAATCAACAGGACCATGGTCATGATACCAGATCAAGAGGCTTACTAATGCCAAACAACTTTAGGACTACATTTTACCAGAAAAGTTTCCATTACACTGGATGTAAATTTTATAATGCATTGAACCCAGAAATAAAAAACTCCCCTAATGCTCATATATTTAAATCTAAATTAAAACAACATTTACTGCAAAAAAATTGTTATACCCTACAAGAATTTTTTTAATTCAAATCCATAACTTCTGAGACTACTCATTGAAGTATTGTATTTAATTATCTTTTTAATTGTACTAGTACATTTCATGTTCGCTATATCTATTGCTATGTGTGTGTCTTTCATATATATATATATATATATGTATATGTATATACATGTATGTGTGTTTGTGTGTACATATTTATTTTTGTTATATATTTACTTGTTTTTTTGACTTTTTCTTTTGTTAGTGTATTTTATACATTTGAATGAAAGAAATAAAATATATTATTATTATTATTATTATTATTATTATTATTATTATTATTATTATTATTATTATTTTTACTTTATCCACCCCCCATTCCCACCCCCTGTCATCACCCCCACCCCACTACCGAATGGTGACATAAACATATTCTTTACAAACTTAACACTTGCTCTAAATATTGCTTATAACATGTCGAATAATGTGATATTATGTGGTGACTTCAACATTGATTCAACAAAAGCAGGCTTTGATACTAAGGCATTTCTAGATATACTTGATTCTTTTGAATTGAAGATAACATCTACTGATCCTACACGCATATTCACCAATATTCATGGACATACCAGCTCCACGTCCATAGATTACATGGTGACTAACCTACCCCTTAACACCTACAGTGTAGAAATTACTAACCCAAACATAGCTGACCATTTTGCACACATATTAAATATAACTGAACATGAACCAACACATAATAATAATACGATATTTCAAACAAGGAGCATAAACACCAACAATATTAGGAACTTTGCTTTTTATGTAAGTCGGGTGGACTGGACGGAAATGTATCAACTAAATGTGGATGATGCTTTCGATTTCTTCATAAGCAGCATTGTCTGGTGCTATGATATTAGCTGTCCTATTAAAAAAGTAACAATAAAGGGCAATAATAATAATACAAACCGCAAAAAAGGATGGCTAACTAATGAACTTATTCAACAGAGCAACAACTTAAAAAATCTCTACTGGTTAATGACTAATCTACAAAGTACCGAGGCAATATTGCTATATAAATCTGAAAAAATTAAATACAAAAAAAATATTGAAACCAGTATATAGAAATTTAATAAAAACAAAATCAATGACGCACCCAATAAAACAAAAGCAGTATGGAACATAGTTAATGACAAATTGGGCAGGAAAAAAACAACTGATAAAAATATAAAATTATATGATAATAATGAGTTAATTTCGGATAATAATATTTTAACCAACATATTCGCAAATCATTTTGCCACAAATATTCAACAAAAATTACATCACTACTTTGGTTCCAATTTGTCATTGCCATGCACCACTTCTATATATAGGGAGAACGAAATTTTCTTTCCACCCATTACCACCGAGGAAGTAAGTGAAGCTATTATTCACTTAAAAAATAAGAAATCAGTTGGGTTTGATAACTTAACCTCCGATTTATTAAAAACCATAAAAGAGGATGTTGTTGATCAGTTGACATATTTATTTAATATTTCGATTGAACAGGGACATTTTCCCAATACACTAAAATTAGCTATTGTTATACCGGTTCACAAAAAAGGTGTTGTCGAAGACATTGAGAACTATAGGTAGATATCACTATTAAGTGTCGTATCAAAGCTGTTTGAAAGAATCATATATAATAGAATAGCTTCATTCTGTGAAATAAACAAAATATTAACAATATCTCAACATGGGTTTCGAACTGGTAAATCCACTGAAACTGCATGCTGTCACCTACTTGAACATGTATACAAATCTTTAGACACAGGCAAGTATGTTATTTCTCTCTTATTTGACTTATCAAACGCATTCGACACAATTGATAAGAATTTACTAAGAAAAAAACTTAGCAGTATTGGTATAAGGGGGACTATATTGACGTGGATAGTATCATATATGGATAATAGGTCAATAAAGGTTAAACTGAATGGAAATAATTCCAATAAACACGATGTAAAGATTGGGGTACCTCAGGATTCGGACCACTTTGACCACTTCGGACCACTACTTGGACCACTTTTATTTTCACTTTACATTAACAACTTACCTAGTTATCTAACAGCTGGTCATGCAACCATATTTGCAGATGATCTAACGGTGACTCTAAGTGCGGGGAGCCTTGAGGAACTTCAAGCACAAATAAATTTAACAATGCTAGAAATCAGCTCATGGTCCCAACGGGATAGACTGATACTAAATGACAGCAAAACAGTTTTTATCAATTTTCAAATCCAAAAGCCTTTACCTCATGATGCCATCATATACGATGGTATCACTACCTCAAAAACCACCAAACTGCTAGGCACTTATCTCGAATCTAAATTATCATGGGAGGAGCACATTCATTTTGTGTGTGGACAGCTAAATAAAGCTTACTTTGCAATATTACAAATGAGAAGCAGCCTTGATCAAACTGGTCTGCTAAACATCTATTATGCGCTAGCTTACTCCCACATAGTATACAATATAATTTGCTGGGGGAGTGCCAAAGATAGAGATAGAGTCTTCATATGTCAAAAGCGATTGATAAGACTAATATATAAACTAAATTTTAATGAGAGCTGCAGAGAAATATTTAAAAAGGAAAAAATTCTAACCACGCCCTCTATATTTATATACAAGTGCCTGACGTATGCTAGGAAAAACATGAGTTTATTTATTAAAAGGAATGAATGTCATACATATAACACGCGACATGCTGAATTGCTTGACATACCTAAGCATAATACAACTAAATTTAAACATTCCCCTCACTACAATTGCATTACTCTGTATAACAGTCTACCTGAAAACATAAGAAAAATAAAAATATACAAAAATTATAAAACTGAGACAAAAAACTTGCTACTCAAAGGCGGTTTTTATAGTATACAAGATTTTTTAAATAGGGAACCTGAAGGAATGTAATTTGTGTTCAACAAATTTGTTTGTCTTACCAAAATTTTCTTTTGTCTTCGTTTGATTTACATAGTATACATGTTTACCTCTCTTTGGTTGTATATAATATATGTGTACCTAAGGGTATTTACGTGTATATTATTTTATGAATTTGTATAAATTTGTACTATTTACTATTTGACTTGCCATATATACTTATGTATCTGGAATGGTTAATAAATTATTGTATTGTATTGTATACATCAAAGTAGAGTGAAAAAGAGGCAGAGTAGAGCTGAAGGAGAGAAGTGATTAGAAAAAGAGAGGAAAAAAAAAGGAAGGAACGAAAATAAAAAAAGATAGAGAAGTTACAGGAGAAGGTAATATTTTTGAAATGTCTTTTTAAAACTTACACATGAAAGGGTGAGTCTATTAAAGGGTAGCTTATTTATATAAGCAGCAATGTTATAAGATATTTCCTTACGGAGTTGTGGTATGATGAATATCTCTTCGTCTAATATTAATGTTATGAATATAATTTCTAAAATTGAGCTTGTTGAGGAGGTAAGGTGGTGATTTAAACTTTAAAATTTTATAAAAAAACAAGCCATGTGAAGTTTGCGGCGATTGTACATATTCAGCCACCCTGCAGTTTTCAATTTGTGAGATATACTTTGACATTGAATTCCAAAAAATAAACGAAGACAAGAATTTTGTACTTTTTGTATACGCCGGGTCTCGATGCTGTCTATACAAGGGCCATAAACTGCATCACAATGGTTAAAAGGGGACAAAACCAGAAAATCACATTTTTTTTTACTTCCATGCTTAAAAAACATCTCTGAGTATATATCATTTTTTTGCTGTTTTTAATTTACTTATAATATGCTGCTCAAATCTTAATTTATGATCAATAATAAGACCAAGACTTTTAGAGCTGTTATTAAAGGCGACACAAATTTACGTGCATTGTCATTGCAAAATATTATAGCAGATGATTTACTAGGCAGAGAGACTGACACCAAATTCTTTATATCGTTGTTAATTAAATTCTTATATTCCTGTAGATCTTCAACATGAAATTAACAATAAATATGTGTATTATCAGCATATAAATGGTAATTGCAGTATTGCAAGGATTTGTGAACATTTAATGTAAAAATTGTAAAAATAACGGTCCAAGTATACTTCCTTGCGGGACACTGACACTACAGGTAGTGGTTGTGAAATATTATTATTAAGTACCATTTGTTGAATCCTATCTGAGAAGAATGACAAAATTAGATTGGAGGAATTTCGTTCAAAGCCACAGAAGTGTAGAATTGAAAAAAGTAATTGGTGATTTATCATATCAAAAGCTTTCGTATAATCTAATAACACTAATAAACTGATTTTATTATTATCGGTAGCTCCAATGATGTCATCGCTTACGCCAGCAAGGGCCGTAGCACAACAGAAACCAGATCTAAATTCCGACTGTTTTAATGGTAGAATATTATTGAGATTCACAAATTCTCTAATTTGGAATTCTAAGATTTTTTCAAAAATTTTTGATAGGACAGGTAAAACACTAATGGATGTCAGGTGACTCAATCGGCTAGGTTGACTGATTTTAGGTAGAGGAAATATTAAAGCTATTTTCCAAGCTTTAGGAAAATAGTGTGTATTTATACACTCGTCATATACAGTGTGTGCTATTTAATACCGCGTTGGCCGATTTATTATTATTTTTTTTGAGATATCGTGCTCGATAAACATAAATACAATTATCATTACGTATGTCAATTTTTGTACATTTTGCATATTTTTACCCCTAGGTATTCCACTAAATGGCGAATTAATCATTTCATTACTTTTTCTATCTTTCAAAGGCACAGAACGTGCAGATTTTTTTAATGAATAGACTACCTAGACTACTAGTGTGGTCGTTGATGTTAATGGGGCCAGATTTGAGGCACATAATGTTAAACATGATATTCCTCAAGGCTCTGTTTTGGACCCATGCTTTTCTAAGTGTACATGAACGATTTTCCTGGCCACATTATCATCGGACTGATCACAATATTTGCGGATAACACAGCTTTTCCCATACTCTCATAACAATTACAAAGTATGAAAAATAATGGGATTATAATAAGTTGATCATAGTTATAAGGTTGCAAAATTAAATTGCTTTGTTAGTAAAGAGTTTTTTTTTAAATCTAGCTATATATTTTGAACATTCACATACTCAGCAACGACATGTGGTGGTGCAGCGATTACAGTTTTTAAACAAAACTCTTTACTGAGGTGCGGGACAAGATGGCGGCTGACAACCCTACATTTTTCCATTTCGTTCAATATTATCTACGAAATAGCATGATATTTTGTTTTGAAAAAATGTTACGGTAGTTTATTTAAATTATTGTTCCATTCTTTTATTTAATTGATTCATCAGAGGCACAATACTAGTAGCTTATATAAAAAATTCCATGATGAAAAAAGGTGAGAGTATTTATCACGCATCCGGATTTCGGACTATAAATGTTAGTAATGTTACTGTCAAACTGAATTTTGAAGACCTACTAGAAGTTTTAAAATATTTTCTTTCAATAATGATTGAAATATTATTAAGATGATAGTTGGATAAACTTAAAAACAAAAGCAGAAAACGATTTTGCTAAAGTTAAAAAGTGGCTCGACTACAAACTACTATCTATAAACTTTGATCAAACCTATTGTATTCCTTTTACATTCTATAAACCACAACTACCTAATTATGACGTATTAAATATAAACATAAACAACACAATTTTTAACATTTCTTATGCAAAAACGATAAGGTGTCTTGGTATACATATAGACCAACATCTTCGTTGGGATATACATGTTACCGAATTACGAGGAATAATCTCACTTTTTAGAAAGCTGAAAAATATATTAGATTATAAACAATTAATAATAATGTACAAAGCTTCTGTTGAATCACATCTACGTTACGGTATAATAGGTTGGGGTGGGCTGCTAAATTTTAGTTTGTCAAAATTAGATGTAATCCAAAAAATGGTTCTAAAAATCATTTATAATAAAGACCATGCTTACCCTTCTGATACATTGTTTAAAGCCGCGAATGTAATGGACATTCGACAATTGTTTTGCTTTACACTAGCCATCAAACAGCATTCCGAAAATAAAACTATTGTATGCGAAGGATATCCACATCATACAACTAGAAACAAAGGCACCTTAAGAATTCCAAAAATGCGAAAAACAGTGGGTCAACGGGGTAGTTCCTTTCTAGCACCAAAAATATTCAATTCATTGCCAAATGAAATCAAAGAAATTAACACTAAAAAAAAAATGTAAAAGATCGTGCACGAAATGTATTTTAGAAAATGAAAGAAACATGTTTCACGTTTTAGTTGATCGAAAATATTATTAGTTTTCAATAAAAAATCACCATTAATATGTATATAGGAAAATAAAATCAATAAAATAACACACCAACTCCTCAGATCCTATATTGCTGTAGATTTTTTCCTTTTTCTTTTCTCCTTTTCTTCTCTTAGATAACAAATATTTTTCTTCTAATTAAAAAAAAAATCAAAACTTATTCTATACTTATCTCGTTAATGCTTATATATTTTATTGTGTTACACACATACACTCACTTAGTTCTTAAGAGAGTAAACAGCTTAACAGCAGCAAAAATATTATTTTAAATACTAGAAAAATTTAAGAAAATTCGCTGCTATAGGCTGTTATTTGAAAAACTTTTGTTAATCGCACTATTTATATTAAATGGTTATTTGTTTATATTTTTGTACCCATACAAGTATCTTAGAGATGCTTCAGGGATTCTTCTTCTTTATTTGTATATTCATGATTAGATAAAATTATGTTGCACCATCTGTTATATATTATGTATACGTTTCAATGTATTTATGAGTGATGTATGCACTCAAAGAAATAGTATGGGTAAATTAAAACAAAAAATGGGTAACTAACAATACCGTTAATTTTGTTAAACTAAATTAGATTGATGGTATTTTTAAACAAAAGGCGATTGTTGTTTTAATTAATAAAAAGTTGTCGTACAACAAAACAAACATTAACTTAAAAAATAGATGAATAAGACTATTATTTTTTTCGTCTGACTATTATCTTGTTGAATTTTGTCAAATTAAACTAGATAATAGTATATTTTATTTTTAACTATTGTCGAATTGTAATTGTAAACCCAGTAGCACTTTGCTCTACTATTATAGTTGACAGATAAACCAATATTATTGTAGAGTTAACCCGCAGTTCTGTTTACATAAACATAACATCGTTCTGCCATCCACTTTGATGAATTAAGACGTCGCATCAGCGCTTTTGTTTGCAAATAGTATGGATTAAATCAATCAAAAAAATAGTATATATATTGTTCATTTTGTTAAATTGAAGTATATTTAATAGTGTTTTTAAACAAAAGGTGATTGTCACACAACAAAATAAACATTAACTTAAAAAATAGATGCAAAAGACTATAATTTATTCATCTTACTAATAATTTGTTGAATTTTGTCAAATAATAATAATAATAATAATATTTATTTATTTACAACTTTACAAGTATCAAATATACAATGTAAATAATAAAAAGTAATGGTAAATAAATAAAGTTACTCGATAAGTATATAATATATACTTGTTTCGAGAAGGAACACATTTATAAACAGGAACCACATAAAATTACATAATATGAAAATAATACATGTGCAGTATGCACAATCAACAATTGGAAGCAAAATTTACAGTCTTGGAGCAATAGAAACATTTGGCAATATACCCATTTCACATACCACAAAACCTTAGAGTAATAATGATTATAATCAGAAATTCTATTTTTAGTTAATTATTCGTAATGTCAATATAGTTATGGATTATATCTCTTGGTAAAGATAATATAAAAGCTTTCAATTTAGTTTTAAAATAAGAAAAAGTCCTCTCTTTCAGAAATTCAGGAACAGTGTTGTATAATTTTGGGCCTAAGAATGTAAAAGATCTCTGTCCTATAGATTTTGTCATAAATGGAGATATATGTTGATGTTTATTTCGAGTGCCATAATCATGACGATTTAGGATGAATGGCTTTTTATGTGCATGGTACTTTATATTGCTATAAAAATAAAATGAAACTAGATAAATAGTAGACTTTATTAAGTATTATCGAATTGTAATTCTAACCCAGTATTAGTTCGCTGTATTATTGTACTTTGTAGACATACCAATATTATTGTTGTCTTCTAGAAGTTCTAAAAGGGAATTACCATAAAATTTGCTTGCTTACCACGTAGTCTATTACAGAAATTATTCCTAGTTGACGCCACATACAAATCACTGACAATAATCAATCATGCATTATCTTATACTCTTATGAATTTATAGAAAATTAATAACATGATTGCAATGTTCAAATTCTCTCAGGGATCATCGATATATTTGGATGGATCTTATAAACGATCTCTAATCTTTGGTTTGGGTCGTCTGATGTCTCAATACTGAGATTTTGGCCAACCAAAAACACTTCATCATACAATAAAGTGTAGATCAACCTAAAAATTAGTTGGTGAACAGAAAACAAAGTCGTTACTATTTAATTGTAGACCAAATTGAAAATGGTTAGTGAACATAAAAAAATGACATTGTACTATTTAATTTGTTGTTCTACAAGAAGATATGAACTACTATTTGTTTACGAAAACAAAGTTGTTGTATGACTATTCTTTTCTGATTGATTTAACTATGAAACTAGATAGGCGAGATTTCATATGCTCTTTTTGGTTGAATTCACCTATCATTTTCTTTGAGTGTGAATAAAGATTATTATTACATATTATTAATAAAATCAATTGCATGGACACACATTATTTTTGTATCTCTAATACGACATTTTTTCAAGAGAAGGAAATGTTTTAGAGTTAATTAAGGAAACAAAAAATATTTTATCTGATATGTAAAATGAATGGGTTTTAAAGATGGATTTTAAGAACAAATTAGGGGTTGCCTATTCCACCCCACCGTAAAGAAGTGATACACCAAATATTTTGTATTTTGGAATTTGATATTTTGAGTAAAAAAAATTTAAACCGTTTTTTAAGGTAAACAGATACGGGGCTGTAACTTGACGGCGAAGGGGTATTTTGGAAAATTGTAGGTACCTGAAAAACCACCCATAATTTGGGCTAATGAATCTACAGTCAATTTTATTCTACTTTATTCCCGAACACCTTGTATAAATAACACGATTGTCAATTAATATTCTTTAGTAAAAGTTCAACCGAAGAGTTTTTTCATCAGATCTCTCAATAAAATTACCATAACAATCAAGCTTATGAAGACATTGGGGAGCTGCCACCAAGCAAGTCAATTCCCACTCACAGAATTCCTTAACAACTTCTATTGCAATCTAACTGACTTAAATGGAGGCAATAAACATGGCAATTTGAGGTCTTTATAGGACTTAGATAGGAACAAACCATATTTGCGTACGATTTAAAAGTTCATTAATATTTTTTGTTTGCCGCAGTATTTTTCAGTTGGGCCGAGCACCTTATTTATGGCAAGTATTTATTATACGCGGCTTACTTTGATCTAAATTGCCCTTTAATTAAATAGATCACGATTACGAAATTGTCTGAAATTTAAAAATCCCAGCATGGAGCTTCAGTGAGCTTCAGCTTTGAACGAGGTCTTGTATGTTTATTACCAATTAATAAGATTGTGCTTCAGTTTTACATCCATAAAATACAAAGTTTCATTTACAAGACATAAAAATTATAATAGGTTGTTGTTGAAATTAATTTGTTTTTAATGTGACTAAATTATCCACGAAAAGCATAAAGAGGTGCATTTTCAGATTAATATTAGGCCATTTTGTAGTATTTTTTGTTTTTTAACAGACACTATAAAGGTTGATAGACTGAGAAATAACTTATCAACCTAACAACGACTTAAGGGGGCCTAATAGGATTGCTAAAAAAGATTACATTCATCTAAAAAAAAAAAACAATATATTCACAAATTGTCTCCATTTTGATACGTTATTTTTTTGTTGAAAAACAAAAACTAGAAAAAAAAAATGCATCTGCAAAACGATATCTAACGTAGGATCTACGTCAATTGGTCGCGCGATAATTGGACGCATATGACAATTGGATGCATAAGACAATTTGACGTGGTAAAGTAGAACGTGTAACATTGGACGCGTTTTTAAAAAAAAATCATGTATACACACTCTAACCTAACCTAACCCAACCTAAATAATAATAATAGTAACAATTACAAATACAGCATAGAAACAGACTCACCATGAAAAATAGGTTACACTAAAAATATGGTTAACATAATAAAAATAATCATCCAAAAAATTATCAAAATGTAATAACATAGAAATTATAAATTGTAATTTATTTACACTTGCAGTTAGGCAATTCCTCGCAAGTAGTCCAAAATCCTTCTGTTCGCATAATCAGCAACAGTTTGTAATCTTGACAAGGCTATGCAATATGATTATTTTTAATAAACGCGTCCTATTTTACCGCCTCCAATTGTCTTATGCGTCAAATTGTCTTATGCGCCCAATTGTCTTATTCGTCCTATTGTCGTGCGTCCAATTCAACGAGTCCAATTGACGTCAATTTCTTAAAAAAGTGTTTGTAGAGAGGAATTATTTTTACAATTAGTTATATTTTATTTATTTGCTTTTATCATGATTAGAGAATATTATTTAGATATTCAGCAAATCACAACTTACACACTTTTTTATTTATTATGAAAATACCTACTTTCTGTATATTGTTTCCCTAATCTGGGCACGCTAAAATACTAGTTAGGCAACTACTTAAAACACTCATTATTGAAGAACTCAATCAAAACAACTACTCTTCTAGCTAATACTGACGAAGTATTGAATTACATGATTCTTAATATTATAAACCAAAAAAAATATATTGAAAATACTTAAATCATTTATTTAAATTTAGTAATTCACACTATTTTATTTAATATGAAATTATCTACTTTCTGTATATTGTACTTTTCTAGAGTTGAAATAGAATGTAAAATTCAATAATTGTTGTGAATGACTGAATTTCAACAAATGATTTAAGTATTTCCAATGTATTTTTTTGCCTTAAAATGCCAGGAATCCTATCATGTAATTCATTTCAATTCGTCAGTGTTAGCTATAAGAGTAGTTGTTTTGATTGGTTTTCCAATAATGAGCGCTCTAAAGTGTTTCCCTAAGTAGTATATTAGCGTGTCTAGATTAAGGTACCAATATACAGAAAGTAGGTATTTTTATAATAAATAAAAATGTGTGTAAGTTGCGATTTGCTTAATAACTAAATAATATTTTCTAATCAGCAGTGATCGGAATTTTGGGTTTAATTTTAGGTGCGTCGTTACAAGGATTTATTAAAATATGCATACATTATTACTTGTAAATATTTATACATGTATTCTATTATGCCAAAATCAATGAGAAACTCGTAAGGTAGGTTCGTATTATATTTAATTTCAATTTAATTTTGTAAGAAAGAAGAAACTTTAAGTTTTTGATGTAAAATTTTATATACCTACCTATATGCGCCACTGAAATTAAACCCACATTCCGATCATTGCTAATCAGGAATTATTTTGTTGGAATTTTAAGCCCAAAACTTACTCATATGTGCAAAAAAATACCCCCACAGACACATTCTTTATTTCGCTTTTTAGCTTTGCTTTATTTTTATTCAGCCGGTTGCTAGAAGCCTTGTGATGTTACGTTCTTTAATAATTAATTTGATAACTGTGGATATTTTAATCAGCTGCAATCTGTTGATGTGAAGGCAACCCGGAAAGTAATATCTTGACTTATTTAAAGTATGTTGCCTTAATGCTTTTATTGTTTCACTGTCTTGCTAGTTTTGTTTATTGCATTAATTAGTAAAACACAGACGATCAATTTATAATTGTATTGATATCAGCGCATTAATTTGCGTGCAATTTATTTTGATATAGTTCTTATAACGAGAATGAATCATTTTACCACAGACTAAAAGAAATCAGATGTTTCACTCAATAGTATTCCCTATGTTACCAGTTTCATTTTTTGTGATGTGACGTATACCTGCCAGGATTCTGCGCAGAAGACATAAACAGAGAAATCTTGAGGTTGACATGGAAGTTAAGACCAGCGAGTATAATCTCACAGGAGGGAGTATTTAGTACTGAAATCTCAGAGACGGAAGTAGTCAACAGCTCCACCTTTGATATTAATTATTTTGGAATGTGGTGTATTGTATTGCAGGTTAGAATTGTTATTGTTATACATTTAAGTGGTTTTTTGAGTATTTATTAGGTTACTTTACGCATCATAAGGTCCCTCCTGAGACTATACTCGCTGGTTAAGACTGATTGGACAATGCGCAGATCTCGCCACAAATTGGTACCTGCCAGGAGTTGATTTATTATCTAAACCATGATGCGTCATAAGTGAAATATCTGATTTGTTTCTGATCTGTGATTTTACTATAAGAACACATTTTATGAGCCGAATTACAACACTAACCCTTAAGGCATTGGCCTTGGGCATTGCAAGATGAGAGAGGCCTCAAAACTGTTTCAAGATAAGCTTTCAGATTTTGCGTCAATATTATGCGCTACATCTTTCAAATCAAATTTGTAACCAGAAATAACAGTATGATTTCTTCCATGAAAAAATTATGGCAACTATGAGGAGCATTGTTGCATCCTCATTGACTAATTTTGCTGGTGACAACTAGAGACCGGATCGCAACGACTAATGACATCAAAACGAGGGTAGGCTGTAGGTGATGTGTCACCCTGTAATTATTTTCATGCATATATCGTAATATTTTACATTGTCTTTTTTTAAAATAAACTCACATCCAAAATTAAATACGATCAAATTATGGGAAACACTAATTTCAAAGAGGGTTGGAAGTAATTGTGGATACACTAACACACACGTGTATTTTAACTGCCAAACACGAATGTAAAAATATATTATCAATATTTTTTCCAAACATTCTTGAGTTAAACTGTATCGCTTTTCATTAAAAATCCATTTTTATTATGAGAAGGTACCGTTCAACGTCGACTGATGAAACTGAAACATTATTAATATATGTGAAGTTTGGAGAGGTGCCACATTTTTGTCTTATGTAGAAAAGTCTAATTTCTCGTCGTTTAAAAGATTCACGATATCTGAAGTTGTTTATAACACGCTGTGATATGAGACGCACGATAATCAGCCATATTTTTACTCCGTATTCGTGTTTAAAAGGCGAAAGTACAAATATGTTCTTAATTTCATCGTGATGGTATCATTATTTGTAATTTCAATGTGGCACAATTAAAATTGTCACCTACATTGGTTTAAAAATCTACAAGCCATCCTAGAGAAATTCGTATGGTAAGTATCTTGCAAACTTACTCCCAAACATATATGCTTGCTCTATGCTATCGGAGGCAAAAATATTTAAATGAAGATGAAAATCAAAAGGTTGTGAAGAGCTGACAACTAAAAAAATCAATAAAAAGCATGTACATAAGACCGATGATCAAGATTTACAAAAAAATATTGAGCCTCGGCAACTTTATTACAAATAACATTTTCACCTACTGGATAAGTCAAGAAGGACAAGGTGACACAAGGCGACGCAATAATGCCAAATATTTCGACACTTCGTTGTCTTTGTATTGTTTGAAAATAGCTAATTATATGTTGACGTATTATATTACCAACATATGTAATATTTATGTATGTACTATATGTGAAAGCCGTCTCTGAAACGTTATCACCCCAATCCAGACTCTATTTATATTTTATATTAGCTAACACCGTTGCCAACTTTCTAAAATAAAAGTACATCGCCTGGAATAATTTTTAATATACGATTTAACATATTTTACACTTTTTCAAATAATGATCATATAAATATTCTTTTGTCTAAAAGTCACTGATAGAATGCTGTTCTATGTGGATAGCCCACTTTCACGCAAGTAAGGCGATATTGAAATAGGTGCAAGTTTTTCTTCAAAATATACTATACTATGATACTCTGGTTATTTTAGCCAGAACAAAAACAGAAGTTCTATGGGCATTTTCAATTATTTCTCTTAAATTTTCAGTAAAGTTGCATCAGAGAATAATTTTGCACAATTCTTGTTATTAAAGTATTAGATTGTAAATGATTTAAATTACTTCCACATCCAGTGGAAGTATAATAACGACAAAAAAAAAATTGAAAATTTTTATTGTTCAAATAGGCTTAGAATATCATGAAACATTTCTGTCTGTCGGTCTGTCGCACATTGAGGCTTTTCGTAGTTAGTAGTCCTAAAAACGCCTAGAGCCTATTAAAGTTGACTAATACAAATAATTTTTTTTTTTATTTTCCTTGGAAATTTTCTAAACGATCCCTCATGAGCTTTTTTGATAAGAATTACTCTGCATTAACAGAAGTTGGTTTACTTTTGATTTTTGATATAATAAATTGTGTTTTTTTTCTTAAACATAAGTGAAATCAATATTATAAGCAATAAGGAATCAAAATAAAATATATACTAAGCGTTTTTTTTTTAATTTTTGATAGCTTTATTTTGATTATTACTTAAAATATTGATTTCACTGAGGTTTAAGAAAAAAAGCAATTTCGTACATCAATAATCAAAATTTAAACCAACTTCTATTAATGTAGAGTAATTTTTATCAAAAAAGCTCGTGAAGGATCGTTTAGAAAATTCCAAGGAAAATAAAAAAAATATATATTTGTATTAGTCAACTTTGATAGGCTCTAGGCGTTTTTGGGACTACTAGCTACTACTACCACGTAGAACAACATTATATCAGTGACTTTTAGACAAAAGAATATTTATATGATCATTATTTGAAAAAGTGTAAAATATGTTAAAACATATATTAAAAATTATTCCAGGCGATGTACTTTTATTTTAGAAACTTCACAACGGTGTTAGCTACTACAAAATATTAATAAAGTCTGGATTGGGGTGAGATATTTCAGAGACGGCTTCCTAATGTGCGACAGACCGAACGACAGACAGACGCTTCATAAGAAATTTTCTAAGGAAAATTAAAAAAATATATAAATATTTGTATTGGTTAACTTTGATAGGCTTTACGCGGTTCTAGGACTATTAACTACGAAAAGCCCCAATGTGTGTCGGTCTGTCTGTAACTTTTTTTGTGCGCACGATTACTCTGGAACCGTTTAAGATATTGACTACAAATTTGGTATACGTACGTACTTTAACGGGATCTGGAACTAGATTATATTTTCATTTTATTTTGTCGAAGGGTTGTGAGGTAAATTGGGGTAAATGGGGGGTAAATAGGTAAATTAGACAGATAAGAGTCCATAAAATTGGCATTTAGTATATACAAGAGAAGCTAAGGTCTCAAAAAAATTTTTGGCATTAGCCACACCCATTACCTCCCCCACCCCCACCTCATTATTAAAGGGGATGAAAAAAAAAATGTGATTTTGTGTGTGTACAAGAAACAAGAACCTCAAAATATTTTTTTACTTCATCCACCTCCACTACCGATGTGGGATATCTTTTATGAGTTTTTGGGGTAGACGATTTCAAATATTATATTATTTAAGTTCCATAAACAATTATTTCCACATACAAAATTTTTTTGTTGTGAGAGATTTGGATAGAAAATCTGGATACGAAAGCAGTGATTCCTTTTGCAGCGGTTTTATTCTTTGTTTGCTCTGAGTTTCTGTGGCGACAACTGACTCCCTAAATTTTTCTAAACAGTTGACTGTAAATATTGCAAATTTCTTTAAATAAAAACAAAAACCTTGCCCGGAAAATACAAATATTTAAAATTTCAAAATGATGTATATCGTCATACATTTCGGCATGTATCTCCTAGCCTAATTGAATTTTGAATTGGTCAAACCTAGATAATGAGAATAAACTAAATCATCTGCGACGAGACGGAATTATTTGAAGCATGTATATAATTATAATATTTTCAAGGAAATTTCGCACAAAAATATACTCGAATGGGAATGTATTTATGTAAGAAAGCTATAAAAAATACTTTAATTATGAATAACTATCGATTGTTGAATCCGGTAGCAACTACTATAATAGTAATTAAGAAAAAATACCCAAACCGCATTTACACTCCTTTTTACATGTAAAAATGTGATAATGCTTATTAAAATAATAATTATGTATATGTTATTGTTGTTTACCTGCATATCCCACTTGAATATAATTGTGTTTAAAGTATAATTGAACAAAAATATATATATACAGTGTGTTCATTTCAACAGTACTCGCTTAGAATGCAATTACTAGTGAATACAGTAACGCACAAAGACATTTAGTAAACAATGATATCACATGTCAGAAGTAGATGACGGTGATTAGTTCTGATACTGGGAACGTACATTCGGAAGGAAAATGCGAGTTAGAAAAACCACTCAATGTTCTGCATACGTTTAATGAAAGTTTCGGAATGTTCAATAGGTAATCACTGCTGCATTAAAGGTCCTCCAAGAGGTATTCACTGCTGCATTAAAGGTCCTCCAAGAGGTATTCACTGCTGCATTGGAGGTCCTCTTAGACCTGCCACCACTACATATTTTTATCCAAGAAGAAGCTCGTTCAGTGTTGCACAGGCTAATGCAACAACATGGAACAGAGCACCAAAAGTTATACTCAGAGCTAAAAGTAAGTCCCATTACGGAATGCCCACGGATGCTATGATTCCAAAGTATAACTTCCATAAAAACTTTCAAATCAAAATACCAGACAAAGAGGACTGGAAGGACGGATCTTTGATATCGGCAAAAACAGTGTAGTATATTTAGGGGATAAGGTCGAAAATGGAAATCCCGATGAGTCTAGGAATACACGCTACAGTATTTTAGGCTGAAGTGGCCGCATTACAGAGGTGTGCAAAGGAAATAATGAGGCCAGGAACTGCTAACCAGTAAATTGCCATTTTTTTTTCTTCGAGAGCCAAGGAGCGCTAAAGGCAATCGGTTCAAGACTAGTATGGGATTGTGTTAATGCCCTTACGGACATAGGAAGTCGGAATAAAGTGACCGTGGCATGGATACCAGGACACGAGGGATACAGGGAAAATGAAAAGGCTCATGAACTGATCCGGGAAGTCGCGTCTAAGGCCCTGGTAGCTAAATGTGGCTAAACCATGCATACGATCATCCATTAATAAATGGGTAAAAGACAAATCTCTGGAATAATGGAAGTGTTTCTCGCGACAGAGACAGCCTAAAGATTTCATTAAAGAACGATCGACCAAATTCACAGAAGATCTACTACGCCAAAACAGGCCATTAGGATAATAGTGGGTCTTCTAACAGGACACTGTAGGCTCAATAAGCATAAGAGTCGAATGGGACTGGCAGAGGATGCAACATGTAGATTCTGTCAAGAGGAAGAGGAAACCTTAGTACATGTGCTGTGCTACTGCGAAGGCCTAGCCGAACTGAGATTCTAACTACTTGGCGAGGAAAACCAAACTATACTTAGGAGCCCCTATCGAGGCTATGGAGTCTGGTACAATGGATAAAGCTGGATAAGGAACTTTAAATAAAATTAGATTAGTAGCGCCACAATAGATCGACAGAGATTGAGATGGCCAAGGCCAAGTGGCCAGCCCCTTCCTTCAAATAATCTAGTATTCACTTATGGACAGCCACATGTAGTACCTATGACCTCCGGTTCATTATTTTTAGAATAAACAATAAGAGATTGAAATTTCGATATATTTTTTATTTAAATGGCTGAACCATTTAAAGAAATATTTTGCGCTAAAGTCGGGAAAGTTTAGTTCGATAAACTATTTAAAATTTGTCCATTACATTGTTACATCATATTTCTTAAATTTTACAAAAAGGCCAATTTTAGCGGTTTTCA
Organism: Rutpela maculata; assembly: GCA_936432065.2. Lineage (NCBI taxonomy): Eukaryota > Metazoa > Arthropoda > Insecta > Coleoptera > Cerambycidae > Rutpela > Rutpela maculata. The sequence goes on along the minus strand of OW386285.2, from coordinate 25,514,451 downwards.
GTTTTTTAAATTTAACAAATTATCAGAAAGTCTATATGTGGGTCTAGTTTTCTTCTGAATTTTATTACAAACATTTTGGAATTCTTATTTTTGCGATGCGGTTACTACGACTGGGGATAATAAGGAAAATAGTAGAAAATTTGGGTTTTGTTACATAAATTATTTAAATACAGTAGGCTAGAACCATTTTTAAATTAAATATGCATGCATTCTCTGAATTCCTACAGTAACTGGTAGGTTTATTTGTCCTGAAATTATTCCCTTGGCCGTTTTCTAGAAAATTCATTTTTAATAATTTCTTTCGAAAATTGATTTTTTACATTGGTAAGCTCGTTTTGAATATAGTATTATAAGAAATCAATAATATTCTATACCGTGCTCGACGCTGGATTCTTGGAATGATATGTGAAAAACAGTTTTGGAAAGGGACTTGTGGAGTTTCAAGTCAAAACATAAATTTAAGGTTTATATTTACTATATTAATATCAGTTTTATAATTATTAAATACAAAATCTATTATAACTGATTGAGATCTGTGACTCTCTTGATTTCACATGAATACCATTTTACAATATATAAGTTTTAATTAACATCTAATGATAGAAATTGGAATTCTATATATGCTTGCTGTTGTACTCACAAACACTTTTTAATAATTTTTCACGTGAAAAAAAAACTGCTGAGCTTTTGGAGTTACACTAACCTCTAGGTCAAGATAGCTGGTTTGGAAAATGGAAATATAATCAATGTATTTGGAATCCAGAACAACAGCAAAACAAGAATCCAGTACATTTTTAAAGTCTCTGAACACCCGGACATATTTCAAACAACCTATCTGACAAAAGCTCTCCAGAATGTCTACTTCATTTAGTAAAGTTGTACATGCATTTCTGGCAAACGAGGGAGATCCGTGAAATAAATCTCGTGTTACATTACATTGTTTTGGCCCATTGTAAGTCATCTCCTTCAAAATTGACCACCATATTTTTGTAAATGTGATTGAATATGCCTACTATAAGATGGAGTTCTGAAGGAGGATCTTTTTATCATTATTGCCCGAAATGAGTGGTCCAGAAACGCAGTTCTGATACTTTCTCCTCGTTTCCTTTACTTCCATTCGCTTTCCACATATTGCAATTCTCTACGCACTCTCCTGAATTTTCCACATTCATCAAGTTTATCTTTTTTTGACAAACCCAAATACATTCAAAGTAACATAGGAATAGATTTAACGATTTTGTCTAAATCTCCGATTAAAGAACTTATATCTAGATACATAACAGGGTATCTTTTCACTATATACCTTGTTTGCTCCTAACATAGTCACATTATATGTCCATTAAAAAGAATAGATGAACATCACATCCCATAGGCAACAGTGGCGTTGTATGTGTAGAAAATGTGTAGAATGGTAAATATTTTCATTAAAACGAATTATTGCAATTCCTGCATTACCGGCTCTTTATATAACGTGATGTAGGCATACGATATTACAGTAAGATAAAACAGTAAGATACATATGTATTGAAAGGATATTAAAATTTAATTGCTATTTACTTTATAACTGTAAACTGAATTTCATCATGTTACAACTATGGAACGATCGATTTTCTTCTTTTCTAAACTGCTTTCTGCAAACGGCACAGCACTTCACTATTTATTTGCACCAAATATATTGTCACTAAACTGTGTAAATATGAATAGAGAATATTATTTAGGTATTGAGCAAATCACAACTTAAAATAAAAATACTTTTTCACCACATTTTGATCGAAAAACACGAAAAACGCTTATTAACATTAATGGCGGATATACTGTCAAAAGTGTCAAACTGAGATTATGATAATCAAACTGAACCGATGGTGCCCGAATCGGTCGCGAATAGATCAACTAGCCGATCAAGAACTTATGGGAAGAAGTGCCTTAGATTGTGAATCTTTTGGGATCACACAAACTAATGCCATTATGTATCTAGAATAAGTTCTTTAATCGGAGGTCTAAATTGACTTGAAAAGTTTATATGACCCAATTATAAACAAAACGTTTGGGGTTGTCGAGCATGAAGGTTTCTTGTATGTTATTTACCCCAAACTTGCCTTGAGTTTAAATTTGTATTGGAATGTTTAATTTCACTTTCTTGATTGACATTTTAACAAGCTTACCAATGCAAAAAAATAAATTTTCAAAAGAAATTATTAAAAATGAATTTTATAGAAAACGGCCAAGGGAGTAATCTCAGGGTTTGCGGGAATTGTTTCAGGACATATAAAGCTACCATTTCCCGTAGAAATTGAGAGAGTGCATGCATATTTCATTTAAAGATGGTTCCAGTCCACTGTGGACAGATTTAATCTGAAACTTCTTGTTAAACTAAACTTGTCACATTTAAAACACATTAAAACTAAAATCTCCGCAGTAAGACAATTCCTTCTTCATCTTTGTTTATGTTTAATTCGTCACCACTGTAAGGTTTCATTAACCAAAACCTTATTTCTAACAGGGTATTTTAAGGTATGTAGGAATCATAAAAATTTATAGTTTATAGTAGCCAACGCAATAATGTATAATATGAAAAATAAAACTATATACCGTAATTGCTAGTTTCTAAAATCTTCAAAAGAATAATAATATTCCAATAAATAAATTCCTGGTAATGACGTTTTTCTAATTATGCTTTGACTTTATTATCTTATCTCTTTGTCACTTATCTTCTTCGTAACTAATAGAGCATCTATAAATAGACTAAAGACTGATATATGATTATACGTGTAGAAATTTATATATGTACATAAAATTGAAAATTACTGTGGAGTTTTACACAAATGACAAATATTATGGTAATTACGTAGGCAATATTTTTAATAATAGTAATTAGAAAATTTTACTGCCTCTACTTAGAACCTTTTAATGAAATGGGATATAAAATTTTAATTGGGGATATCGCTATATTTGTGTAAATGTACTCAGGAATTTTACCTTATATTAAATTTGGTATTTTCCTGGGAACTCTTCCATATTACCTATGGAAGCGTGTAATTAATTGGCTGTATTTATTGCAAAATATAGTGGCATAAAATAGCTTTTTAACAGGAATTTAAAAAATGCTATCTACCATCTCGACCTGGACATGCTACTCATAACCCATGTTATTTTCATCATAACAAAAATTGTACAGAGATTTTATTGCATAAAGTAACAGTTTGCCATTAAGAGTGCACATTAATTTACTACTTAAAATGAGAAAATAAGCATTCAAATACATAGTATTTATTCTGCCAAATAGTTGAATTGCTGGAAACATAGATCTATGATCGAAATTGATAGTCTGTTAAGACACCATTGTCCTCAGCGATGTATGTGCAGTGCCGGATTATCCATAAGGCTAAATAGGCTATAGCCTAGGGGCGCCGAAGCGCGAAGGGGCGCCGAAGCGCGAGGGGGCGCTAAGGCAATTCAAAACTAACTAAATTTGCCTCCCGACGGCCGACGTGACATGTACTGTTTACCATTGACTTTTGGAAAATAAATGCATTGTAACGTCGTATAATGCATAAGGAGTTGGCGAAAAAAATAGCCATAAAATTTAGTTGGGAAAATGAGCGTAAAAAATGTTTGTTTAAGGAAAGACAAGCATAAAAAGCTTTTGTCTTATCTGGGCCGAAATTAATAAATTTGTGTAAGTCTATGTAAACCCATTCTATGTAACTATTTTGGTTACATTTTATAATTATATCCGTATTAAGAATTATAAATACCAAAATACCTAAATATTCGTTTACTTATATTTATTTTTAAGAGATATCAGGATCTGAGAGAGAAGTAAATAATATGAAATAGAAAATGCGATATAGTTTAGAGTCCTGTTCATACGTTTAAAGTAATTATCCATATCTGAAGTTTTTATTGCCGTAATCCTTCCTTCCCAGGCCCCCCGTATGGGGGGGTCTATTGGGTACCGAGGGGCCCGCTAGAGATTTTGGCAATTTTTTTTCAAATTCCCCCCCCGCTCATCGATTATCAACCGCGAGGGGCCCGTAGCGGGGGCCCTCCAGAGATTTTAGAATTTTTTTTTCAAATTTCTCCCCCCGCTCATCAATTATTAAGCGTGAGGGCCCGTTGGCTCTCGAGGGGCCCACCAGAGATTTTGGCAATTTTTTTTTTTGCAAATTTCTGCCATCCGCTCATCAATTATTAAGCACGGGGGCCCATTGTGTTTGGAAGGGCCCGTAGCGGGGGCCCACCAGAGGTTTTGGCGAAATTTTTTTATCAAATTTCTTCCCTTCTCTCATCAATTATTAAGCGCGAGGGCCCATTGGCTTTGAAGGGCCCGTAGTGGGGGCCCGCCAGAAGTTTTGACAATTTTTCCTCGCTCATTAATTATTAAGCGCGGGGGCCCGTTGGGTTCCGAGGGGCCCGTAGCGAGGACCTGCCAGAGATTTTGGCAAAAAAAATTTCCCGCACATCAATTATTAGGCGCGGGGGCCCGCTAGTAAATTTAGTACCGGCCTGATCCTTCCGGGTATAGCCGAAGGCCTTCTTTATATCTACGTCGGTACATTTTTTTATACAAGAAAATTATTTGTTATTTGATTATTTTATTTTGATAAAATTGTCGAATTTCTTCATCTTCAATCTAGTTCTGTATTGTATAGTTCAGCGAAGAGATGTTTACCTAAACCCGCGGATGGTACAAAAAAACACCCGATCTGCTCTGCACTTTATATAGAAGTCTACAGACGATCCAACCAACCAACCGACCTTCTCGGTACATATTGCCATGCGAACTCGTAAAAGTGAGCTGGTCTACTGTCGGTACGCTTTGAAGACGCTGAAATTCCAGCAGACCAGCTCACTTTTACGAGTTGTCATGGAAATTTTCAAAGTGTACCGAGAAAGTTGGTTGGTTGGGTGGTTGGATCGTCTGTACACCTCTGTATACCTTCCGCGGCGGTCTCATTGTTCGTTCTAAAGCGCTAAGGCAAAAAACGCTGCAATTTGACCGTCATGCGCCAGTTCAACTTTTTGTGCCAATTAAGGAAATGTATACGTCTCCTATATGTTCCTTTTCAATATATCAACATTTTACAGTATTATTTATACGAAAATAGGAATGGAAAGAGATAGATGTTATATATTTCCGCTCCTATAGTAATGCCGCTGTCTTTATTGTAGCCGCTGGCCACTCTCCCTGGTCACCAATGTTGATTAAAAATTTTTTTTTTGAAAGTGGGACAAACATTTTTTTTCATATATCTCCCCCCCGCTCGTCAATTTTGAATATGGACAAAAAATGTTTTTTTCAGATTTCACCTCCCCGCTCATTAATGTTCTTATTATGAATAAGAGGGCGCAAATACATGATTAGCCTATGGGCGCGCCAATCCTTAATCCGGCCCTGTGTATGTGTTTGTAGGTACGTTTAGTATCTTTTATAGCGGGTCGTTATTTCCTATCATTTTATTATGCTGTAAGTATTTTTGAGAGATGATTTTGATGCTCTTAATATCATATATTGCAATATCTATATACCAGTGTTAAGAAAAAAACAAAGAGAAATTCATCTTTAATTTGAAAATATAAGAATGGTTATCGATCTGGTAAGAATAGCCATGAATAACGTAAAGTTACATCTTAAAGTACAGAAAAACAATTCAAAATGTTTTTGGCGAGCTGGAATGGTTGGCATCTTCAATCTAGTTCTGGAAATTATAATCACTGGGAATTCTATTTGATAAAACTATGCAACTACTAGGATATGCCGACGATGTTGATAGTATTGGCTGATCTCTAGGAACTCAGGGATAGTAATTTCAGAATTTAGAGTTTTATGTAATAATAAACGGAAGCAAATTGGAATATACGATGGTCTCAGAAGGCTGAGGTGGTTTCGATTACAGGATATATATAATAACTCACAAAGGGAAATAAGTTAGGTACCTCGAATTCTTGGTGACGGAAAACAATGCTGAGTTCCAAAATAAAAAAGACAATTCCTATAGCAAAGAAGTGCTTCTATAAACCTTAGAGAGAGTTCAAGTCAAGGATCCCATCACTAGAAAATGTATAAATTTTTCATTAGACCTGTGCTGTTATACGGTTGACAGTTAACACAGATTCGGAATATCCTGGGTGTTTTCGAATTAAAGACGCAGATCATTAGTTCAGTCTATGAGAATAATATATAACAGAATACTAGTAATTATTCTAACTTTTACATAAATCTTATCACAGATAAGCATAAATATATATTCTTCTATTAAGAAAAAGAAAACATGCGCATTGTGTACAGTATAAGTGTCCCAATGATGTTATTTTTTAATTTAAACTATTCTGTTCAATGAAATCAAAAATAAATAAAACAAAAGCACTTACCAAACTAGCAGTTGCAACAAACTTTGAAATATTCACATACACATGTTTCGGTATTTATGCCTCGTCAGTGTGACTTCTTTTAAAGCTTAGAATAAACTGAAAAATATCCTAGCAAATAACTCTACAATGTTTATTAATGATTTACATGAAGAGAATAATAAAAATTGGATTAGGAAGATTTCCCATACAGGGATAATTACAATAATAATTAAATGCAAATGCAAATTTCTTACGTCGTAAAAAAAATTAGGACAGCGAGATAAGGACATAAGCCGACCCCAACGAATTTATTCCGCTGTAAGTAATAAAAGTTTGTAAAAGTTCATTCTTGAACACTGTGCATTCCTAATGTAACAACATGAATATTTATATATGGTTACAGAAAAGAATGCAGACAATTAAGTAGTGTAAGGTAAGTTCACTACAGGGAATTGAAGCTGAGAGGATTTGGGAGAATACGAAGCTGGAGAGTCACATATGAGGACGTATTTCTTGGATAACTAAGCTATTAATGCAACGAGAATTCATAACAAATATCCCAGCTCTTGAAATCATCACTATGCCATCTGTCTGCTTTCCTAACAATTCACATCTCTGAGCAGTAAATAAATGTGGAGAAAACTAGGCGTTAGTCAATCTAACCTTTGTGCTTTTCGTGATATTTCTGTTACGGCAAATTTGCATAATTGGTGAGTTGTCGATTTTGCCATCTGAATTCTATGTTGAGGCTCATTCGCAGTTGCCAATATTGTCCACAAGAGCTCCAAGGGATACAATCTTGTTAATTACTCACCTATCCTTAGCGTGTCTGGGTGGTTATTATTTGGTTATTATTTGCTTCAATTATAGATTTCATTTGTTCTAATTTACATGAACCACAATCAAAGCTTGTTTGAAGCTTATCTAGCATGTATTCGCAAACATATAGAGAATTGAAAGGATTTATGATGATACGTTCACGGCTTCACAAATATATCACTGGATTTCTGTCAATTTAATACGTTTAATAATTCAAATTTTGGGTAATATACATCGCCATCTACTCCCTCTTCATCTTATTAATTCAAGAACAGAATTTTTAATCCAGCAATAACAACTTATTGCTGACCTTAATAGAAATAACTGAAGAACAAGTCTTAAACCCTACCAAAAAACTAAAAGCTAACATGACGATGGGACCTGACCTTATCCCAGTTTTTATTGTGAGAGATTGTGCAATAATATTTGCTAAACCCCCTGTGCATATATTTAACTTGATACTATAGACATCCCATTTTCCGGATAAATGGAAATTATCACGAGTTTGTCCTCTATTTAAAAAAGGTGTTAAGAACGATTTGTCCAACTATAGACCAATCACTATAACTTGCAACTTTGCCAAAATCTTGGAAACTATTCTACATTCTGTTATCTATGACCATACATCTGGCATGATATCGCCCAACCAACACGGCTTCATGAGGGGCATATCTACAGTAACCAACTAGTTTGTATCATTAAATACTTAAGTGAAAAACTTGATTTGTCTAGACAGGTTGATGTGATTTACGCTGACTTCTCCAAGGCCTTCGACGGACTTTATCACGGTGTTCTATCAAAAAATTCCACATTTGGTTCATCAGTGGATCTAATAAACTTAATTAAAACTTACTTGCAAAATAGATACCAATATGTTCAACACCGTGGTTACAGATCCGTCGAATTCCTGTAGAAATCCGGTGTTTCCCAAGGGTCTATACTAGGTCCGCTTCTCTTTAACCTGTTTGTGGATGATATTACGCCCTATCTTGATGGCGAAACGTTGCATCATGCAGACGACTTAAAAATATTTCTCGAAATAACATTAATCGAAGACTGCGAGGGATTACAAAACAATCTAATAAACTTCATGACTGGAGCATTATCAGTAAACTGCCACTTAATCCACACAAGAGTAATACCTCGTCGTTTACCAGAAAGCATAACATATTTCTCTATGATTATAATCTTCAGGGTGTCATATTGCATAGACCAGACTCTTTTAAAGACTTAGAAGTTCACTTTGATTTTAAACTTAATTTTAAAAAACATATTGAGTCCATAGTAGTTGGCGCCGTTAAAACTATAGAATTTCTCACACGGAACTCTAAGGGGTTTGTGAACATTCGCCTCAGTGGTTTGGAGCTACCTACAATGTTTATATCCTACAACTCAAAAAAATATATCGTAGGTTTCCCAAATCGGCCACGTAAATAATTTACGGTTATTATCCACAAATCAGGTTATCCCACGAAATACTGCTTAATCGCTTTAATGTTTGCGAACTGTAATATCTAATATATAAAAATCTCGTGTCATAGTGTTTGTTATCGAACTCCTCCGAAACTGCTTGACCGATTTTTATGAAATTTTTGGTGTATATTTGGTAGGACTGAGAATAGGTCGTAGGCTATTTTTTATACTTTTCTATATTTAGGTGATAAGGGTGGCCCTATCCAGAAATTTTATTTTTATTTTTTGGACAAAAATTTATAATTTATATGGCAAAACAACGTATGCTGGGTCAGCTAGTTTTTGTATAAAATAGTAAATAATCGCCTCAATTGCATCATACTTTCCAACCAAATCATGTACAAAGTACCTAGAATTTCCTCGGAGAAATTGAAACCTTTTTCATTTTCCCACTGCCAAAACAAATATTCTTATGTCATCACCACTATATCAAATGTACCTTAACTACACAAACCTGGAAAATCGACTTGATATGTTTTGCACTGACCCTTCGCAAATAAAGAAATATGTTTTTAATTGAAAAGTTTTTTCATCCTAAAGACTGTCATGTTTTCACTTCAGTTTTTTTTTTTCGCGTTTAATTTCTCTTTTTTTTCTTGTTTTTTTTTACCATGCTCACATGTTACTATAAAATAAGTTTATATTACCTTCTGTATGTATAATTTTGATTATATCTTTATATGTTTTGGTATCTTAATTCATTTGTAATTGTAGTTTTCCTCTCTTTATCCTGTAATTGGGCCTTGTGCCTGTTGGATTTCGTAATAAATAGTAAATAAATAAATAAATAATTAAATAAATAAATAAATAAATAAATAAATAAATAAATAAATAAATAAATAAATAAATAAATAAATAAATAAATAAATAAATAAATAAATAAATAAATAAATAAATAAATAAATAAATAAATAAATAAATAAATAAATAAATAAATAAATAAATAAATAAATAAATAAATAAATAAATAAATAAATAAATAAATAAATAAATAAATAAATAAATAAATAAATAAATAAATAAATAAATAAATAAATAAATAAATAAATAAATAAATAAATAAATAAATAAATAAATAAATAAATAAATAAATAAATAAATAAATAAATAAATAAATAAATAAATAAATAAATAAATAAATAAATAAATAAATAAATAAATAAATAAATAAATAAATAAATAAATAAATAAATAAATAAATAAATAAATAAATAAATAAATAAATAAATAAATAAATAAATAAATAAATAAATAAATAAATAAATAAATAAATAAATAAATAAATAAATAAATAAATAAATAAATAAATAAATAAATAAATAAATAAATAAATAAATAAATAAATAAATAAATAAATAAATAAATAAATAAATAAATAAATAAATAAATAAATAAATAAATAAATAAATAAATAAATAAATAAATAAATAAATAAATAAATAAATAAATAAATAAATAAATAAATAAATAAATAAATAAATAAATAAATAAATAAATAAATAAATAAATAAATAAATAAATAAATAAATAAATAAATAAATAAATAAATAAATAAATAAATAAATAAATAAATAAATAAATAAATAAATAAATAAATAAATAAATAAATAAATAAATAAATAAATAAATAAATAAATAAATAAATAAATAAATAAATAAATAAATAAATAAATAAATAAATAAATAAATAAATAAATAAATAAATAAATAGATAGATAGATAAATAGATAAATAGATAAATAGATAAATAAATAAATAAATAAATAAATAAAATAATAAAATATCAGTTCAGCAGTCGCTTGAAAGAAATCAGTTTTTTTATGTAATATGCTATATGCTTTGACTGTTTATTGGAATTTTACATCCTTGCCTCTAACAAATATTTCACGAATTATGTTGTTTCTAAAGTGGGACGAGTCCTTCAATTTCTCTGAATTAATTAATTTTAATCCGTCTTTGTTATGTTATAAGATAAACGAAATTGCAGATAACCATAATTTCAAACTTAATTACTTCACAAAATGATCTAAAAAATTCCTTTATTTCATTCAGAACCTGACAATCATTCATAAACCATTAACGATATTTATCCATATTGGGATGTACACAATTCAAGAAACAAAAAGGCAATAGTAATAAATAACAAATATATAATAAATACTACTATACTATCCTGCATTTGTCATCATTTTTACTCTTCGATGGTTCTTTCCCTACACGACTTACACAAATGAGACTTAACTACACATAAAAAAGTTGAGAAACGTCGTACGTGAAGCAAGAATAAGATCGTTCTGCCTGCGCGGCGTATGGGCATTGTGCATTTGTGAAGTTAATTGGCAATTCATTTAACGCTGTATGTCTCTCTGTGCCATTGAAAGTGAAGTCAGTCATTCATATCTTCTTTGTTGGAGGATATCAAGACCAGAACTGCTCTGGCTGGTCCAGTATCCACAAGACTTTGCGTTGCGCGACTTTGTAAAAACTAGCCTAACTTCCGGTCATTGATAACGTCAAATTTCTGTCAAAAGAAATCAGAGATGTTCGCTGAGACCTGTTCAAACATGAGAATATGTTGATTCCTGCAGATTCTTGGGAATATCATCGGTATGTGATCGATACACACCTGCTCGCAGGAGTACTTGAACAAGAAATACTTTTAGATGTACAATTAATTGCACATATAATTATCCGCTAAAATAAAAAAAAGTCGGGGCGCTTTATTGCTTGAGAACCGGTGATTTACTTAATAAGAATGATTGCAAAATGCAGTTTAATAATTATTGGGATTTGTTGGATAATTAAGGACGAAAGAATTTAATTTATCATTAGTGAAGGCGAAAGAAAATAATTATCGTTTGTCTCCTGCTCTAGGCTATATTTATCAAAAATGTTTATTTTGAGATTTTTAGATAGATAAAAAATAGTGCAGTGCAATTAGTCATTATACATGAAAAATGACGGAACCCTGCTATAGTGAATGGATTTGAATGATTTTTTTTATTGGGTTTATAATGCCATAAACTAAAAAGTTTACCCATTGAAAATTACCGCAATTTCGAAAATCCGTAAATTAAAAAAAAAATTAAAATTTTTCGAAATTTCAACAAAAAAAATTTATTTATTTTAAGAAAAGTGTTGTTATAGTTTTCTAGGTAGTTTATAAGGAATATGTAAAAAATGAAACTTTAATCTGTAATTTTTAAAATCTATATTGTCGCATTACCAGTTTTTTATTTTTAAGAGTGGAAACCAAACCTAAAAACTGAAAAATTAATTACTCTTCTAATTTTACGAATAAATTAACGAAAATCCATAGACTTATGCTTTTGAGGTCGCTAAATATGACTGTGAAGTCAAATCTTATCAGGAGAAAATATTAAGAGTTAAAATCACCCTTAAATACTGAAAAATTAATATTTCTTCTAATATTAAAAATAAATTCACGAAAATCCATATGCTTATGATTTTTAGGTAGCTGAATATGATTATTAGGTCTACATTAAAAAAAAATGTTGGATTAAAAATGGTCACAAAAGAGTATAGAAATATGTCTAATTTTATTAAAAATACAGTTTGTGATAAATAAATCAAATTAATACAATTAAGTAAATTAATTAAATTTATTCTGCACTCCAAACTTGCTAAAGTGTAATGCAACTCGCTTTTTTCTGCGTATTCTTCGTACAAATAGACGGCTATTGCTCTCTTGTCTGCCCACTATAGATATTTAAAATGTGCGATTAAACTGAAAAGTTTCAACATTATTTCAAACTGTCATTCATATCTCTAGAACAGTTTGTCGTAGGAAAACAAATAAAAACCCAAACTCTTCGTTTTTTTATAAGCTTCATTTCATTCTTATATTATGTTTTTATCAATTATAAGATTGATAAAAACATAATATAAGAATGAAATGAAGCTGATAAAAAACGAAGAGTTTTTGAAATATTTCAATTTTAAATACATAATTTTCTTGCGTATGAGCTCAAGCGCCATCTTTAAACCTCTATATCTCTGAACAGTTTGTCGTGGAAAAATAATAAAAAAAAATATTCGTTTTTTTGAAAAGCTTCATTTTTGTACTCTTGCCTTTTTTTATAAAAACATATTTTCTGAGCAATTTCCAAAAACCCAATTTTTTAAAAAAATTATGAAAATTTTAATTATTGAAAATGGGTACAGAATGAAAAACAATTATTTTAGAAATTCTAAAAAAAAAATGAGTATGTTAGTAACAATGTGCATTATCAATATCTAGAAGGATTTTAAAAAGAATTGAATTAATAAGAAATGAGAGCAATAAGATTAAAAAAAATGGCGCCTAAATATTTAAATGCGCTACTTTTTTGTTTGTAACTTTTTTAGTTTTCATTATAAAAGGTATTATATGTCCCAATCGAAAGAAAATTTTAATACCTATAATTTTTACAAGAATAACATTTTTCCTCTTGGTTGTAGATTTTGAGTAAATTTAAATTTAAACGCCGTAAATTTTCCAAATTTAAACATTGGAAAAACAATAAAAAACCATTCGATTTAATTTCGTAAAAGCTTTAATTTTGTACTTGTATTTGCTTTGCATTTTTTTTAAAGTCCACATTTTTTCGAATAATTTAAAAAAACGTCTAGGAGTACTGATTTTAGGGGATGAAAATTGGAATTTTCAGTTCGCAATATCTCGAAATATATGCATTTTATGAAAAAACTGTATAAGACTTTTTTCTTATAATTTGATTCTCTGTCAGATTATCTGTATTTTTTGTTTTTCCTAAAAAGTAGGAAAAATGACAATACGGATTCTTATGTACATACTTTATGAAGCATGTTGAAGAAAAAAAATTGGAAATTTATTACATCATTTTGGGCTGGGATTTAAAAGCTTCACTTACTGTACTATTCATATATTTCGCATTTTGAAGTTTCTGCCATCTTCAATTAATTTTAAAAAGTTTCATTTTTTTACAAGATCTTTGTAAACAACCTCGAAAACTATAACAATCATTATTTTCTTAAAATAAATATTTAAAAATTCCAATAATTTTTTTTTAATTTACGGATTTTCGAAATTGCAGTAATTTTCAATGGGTAAACTTCTTAGTTTATGGCATTAGAAATCCAATAAAAAAGAATCATTCAAATCTATTCACTATAGCTGAGTTCCGAGGTATAAACCTAATTGCACTGGACTAAAATATAAATGATTTTTTTTTTCCTTCTAAATATGGCCTTACATACACAGTGTTTTGGCCTCGAACATATTAAAAAATATATAGTTTTTTAAGTAAAAAGTAATTAACAAATAATAGATATAGATAAAATTATTATGACCGACTATTATAATATAGGAAACAAAAAAAAAATTCACTATTCCTACTCACAACTGAAACATCATTCATACTCACTCACTCAGGATTGGTAATAGGGAATTAGACGAGGAGGACACGCTTCTCGCCCAGGGGTCTTTCAGGGCATTTTTATAAACGTACAAGGTGGACCACGGTTAAGATTGGTTAATAAACAGTAGGAGAAAAACGAAGGTTTTATAGGAGGTTAGCTAGATATCTATATTACAATTAATAAAAAAGGAGGAAAGATTTTTCATACAGTTAAGTTTAGAGAGGCTTAAGAGATGTGGTAACCATATAGGTGAAGGAAATCCATTTTCATTCAGATATCTGATAAGAATTTTAGAGTTTATATCCGTTAAAGGGCAATTGAAAATTAAGTAATTAATAACTCCAAATTGGCCGCAGAGGCAGAGTGGGTCTTCTCGTATTCCGATTTTATGCAAATGGGCGGGGAATCTGCCATGGTTAAGTTTAATTCTGCTAATAGTCGAAATAGTTTTTCTACTAAGGAGACAATTTTTAAACCATTGTGAAGACGGGATACTAGGATGGATTTTAAAATAATAAATGATTTAATATTATATTACGTAATGAGTGTTGTAAGAAGCATATTACGCACGAATGGAAAAGTTACGCACGATGCCGCGTAGCGGCGAGTGCGTATTTCCATGAGTGCGTAATTGCTTTACAACTCGAATTATGTACTATACTTCTATACTTTACCTACGATCATATTTATTTATTTATTTAGTAAAATCTGAATTTAGTTTACTTATCAACAATATTATTCAACAAATATGTCAGTTTTGACAGTGTTTGAAAATTACGTAGGTGCATTTGTCTTTTTAAACCCCGCGTCAGTGAACTAAGCCACCTATATTTGCGTGTCCCGTGCGTTTTGTTTACCGTGCGATTTGTTTACAGTGCGTTTTGTTTACAATATGTAAAATCCAACTTACATAAATGGCAGGTAGTGTGTTTTTTACTATTTACAGTAGTGATCGTAGATAAAAACATTTAACATTCTTTTAATAATGGTGGGTTCATTCAAGAACACGATTTATATTTGATACTTTGTTAGTTTTTATTTATTTGAATCCATAATTTGTAGGTACTTAGAGATGGACGAAAATTGCGAGGGCATGGATCTGTGAACTTGGCACCACATACCAGTATTTAGTACACCAAGAATATACAAAAAAACAGATATAGTGATAGAAATTTCTATAGCAAATAAAATGAGGCATAATGCCATTCTGTAAAAAAAAAATTAATTGCCATCAATGTAGCTTCTTCTTGATAACCAACGATAATATGAAATATTTGATTAAAAAACTTATAAGGACATAGAAGAAGAATCTTCATTAAGTTTTTTTATAACTTTAACCATTTTCATGCTACAACGCATTTTCGTGCAGCAATATTTAAGATTTGCGTGAGCACAAAAAATATTTGCTGCCACAGACAATGTGGCAATGGCAGGATATGAGTTCGTGACATATCAAGAAGAGAACTGTTCCAAAACAACTCGTAAAATTCATCTTCCAGTTGCCATTTTTATGACACAATATCTCGAATATGTGAATTGAAATCAAACCCCATCCCCAGATAAAAGCGGAAATATTGTCCGCCTTAAATGTTAATCAAGGGTTTCTTTTGTAGGAAGTGCAAATTGTAAGTTATCATCTGTATTGTTAACAGTGGAGTAGAATTTCATATCAGCGTAAAGAATATGAGGTGCATTTAAATCTGATCCAATATCATTTATAAATATGTTAAATAACAACGGGCCCAAATTAGAGGCTTGTGGAACTCCAGAAGTGGAGGTCATCTCAACAGATTGACAACCACAACATTGTACAAATTGTTTTCTGTCACTAAGAGAAGATGCAAAAAATTCAAGGAAAATTGAAGTAAATTCACAATTAGCGAGTTTTTGCAGAAATATGTTGTGATCGAGTCTGTCGAAAGCTTGGAAAAAATCTATCTGTATGCTATCCGATGAGTCAGGTAGACATTGTGTGACAGATAAAATTTTTAACAACAGTGTTGAGATCGTGTTTTTAATTTTTTTTATAAAACTGGTGTAATTCTAAATATTCTCCAGCTTCTTGGAAATGTGTGAGTTTTTAGAGCCAGATTATAGAGTGTGGTCAAAACATACGTAAATACATTAGCACAATCTCTTATTATAAAGGCAGATATCAACTTCCGGAATAGTTTTAGGTTTTAATCTTTTGATGATGATTCAGTAAAACTTTCTACTAAAAATGCTTTCCTGATCTCGTCCGTGTATACATTTGCAGTCTTCATTTCAAACTCGTCATTTGATATCACACTTGATGATTTCCATTTTTTTTATTTTTGATTTCGACAAAATGGCATCCATATCCCACCTTTTTGGTTTTTCCAGGTTTTCATAAACCAAATAATACTCCCAGGATCTTAATTCTGGAATCAGAAAACGATTATTCTTAAGTAATCTGTTCAGCCGTTTAAGTTTTAGCAAGGAACTAACAAACAAACATACATAGATAGTGTATTAAATACATTACCCCCTTTTACGTAGCACAGTCGGGTCCGTCTACTACCTCCTTTATCTCCTAGAGATGGCAGAGGGAAACTGACATGATAGACTTTTTCTTTGTCCAAAAGTGATTTTAGCTCATCAAAATATTTCAGAAAAGTTTGATCACAACTTTAGGACAAACAAGACCTTTTTTTGGTTCTTTTTAGGCGATGGTAGATGAAAACGATAGAAATTTTTTTTGTGCAAAATTGGCTTCACTGCGTTAAAATACTTTAGAAAAGTTAGATGAGATTCTTAGGACAAGACCTTTTTTTTTTTGTAGACCTGTGTTATTTTCAGAAGAGAACACATACGTCGCAGATAATAATCCTAGAAAGAAAAAGAGAACAATTGAGAGAATACCATAACAATTTAAACGCCTTTAAACGCCTGTTTTATTTGTATTATTTAGGTTCTTAGGGCATCTCAAGTGTATATTTTCCACTAAAAGTGGATCCCATTTCTTCGTTGGCAACAGAATTAACTACTTACCAAATAGTATTTTTCTCCATCAAATAGTTTTGTAGATCTAAACATTAGATCTTGTATCTAGATATGTCAGAAACTGGATGGGTAAAAACTTTCTTAAATAGGTATTTTTATATATATATATATATATATATATATATATATGCATATATGCATATGCGAGGTTCCCACGACTGTCGCCGTTTCTCGCTTCTCAACTTCCAATACTTGCGATCTGTCCAATCGCCCTCTTGTAGACCTCTTGTTTCCACGGCTTCTTTAATATCGATCTTCCAACTCCTCGACGGTCTACCTCATTTCCTTCTTTCCGGTATGTTCCATTTCCAAATTTTTTTGGGCCATCTCTCTTCATTCATCCGTTGGAGATGCCGGTACCACATTAGTTGTTTGTATTCGATGGTGTCTAATATCATTCCTTCCACTCCCATGATTTCTCGTATTATTTCATTCCTAATGTGATCCAATCTTGTAAAGCGGCAATTTCTTCGCCAGAAGTCAATTTCAAGGGACATTAATCGATCTTTATTTCTCTTTTTTAGCTCCCAAGTCTCTGATCCCTATGTATTAATACTTTCTACGATGGTCTTGTATATAGCGGTTTTATTTTTCTTAGTGATGTTATCACTCCATAGTATTGAATTTAGCTGTCGGATCGTTCGTCTCCCTTGTCCTATCTTATTCGTTATATCTTCCCTACTATTTCCAGTTGAGGAGAACGTCACCCCGAGATATTTAAAAGAAGTACACTTTTTTATTATACATGTTCCAATGTCCAGATCACTCCGTTCTCCGTCTCCTATTACCATGTACTCTGTTTTCTTGGTATTTAATAACAATCCCCACTTCTCGTATTCTTCTTGGAGTTTACGTAACATATAATTAGAATCATACGAATCTTCAGCTATTATTACCTGATCGTCGGTGAAAGTAGCGTATATAACGTCTCATCACCTATGGTTATTCCCATTCTATGGCATTTTCTTTTCCATGATTTTAACACCTTTTCCAAATATATTTTAAAGAGAAGTGGGGGCCAGAGAGCATCCTTGCCTAAGACCTTTCGTGATCTGGAATTCGCTAGAAACTGTCCTTCCTATTTTTATTGTACTGCTACATCCGCAGTAAAGTGCCTTTACCGACTCGACATAAATCTTAGTGATACCATTTTCTCTCATGCTGGGCCACAACTTATTTAATGACACAGTCTCTTAAGCTTTATGCAGGTCTATAAATGTTAAGTGGACAGCTCTTCTTCTTTCCACCCGTTTCTCTATTAAATTTTTGAAAGTAAAAATTTCGTCGATACAGGAGCGTCCAGCTCTGAATCCGTTTTGTTCATAGGATTCTGAAAACTGTCTTTCGATTCTTTCTTTTAGGACTTTCCCATCGAGCAGATGACGCTAATGCCCCTGTAGTTTTTACATTCTTGTCGGTTTCCTTTCTTGAAAATTAATGTTATGGCCTTGCCCTTTTCCATTCCCTAGGTGGTTCACAGCCATTTAAACACTTGTTGAATTAAAGGCTAGCACATCCATAAGAATGTCCGGGGCTGCCTTCAATAAATTCAACGTTTATATTCCCGGGGCCAGGAGGTTTCCCATTTCGCATTTGCAAGACTGATTGTCTTATCTCCGTTGAAGTTATGGCTGTTATGTTTACTTTCGTTTTTCCATTTCTTGTCTCTCTATTCCAACATCTAAAAATTGTGCTCTGTTCCCAGTTAAAAGATTTTCATAGTAATCCTTCCACTCCTTCAAGCTAATAAGGCTTAACCCTGCTACATCTTTATTTTGTGTTCTCATTCCTTTAATAACCTTCCATGCTCTGTTTGTTCTCGTGTTTCTAATGTACCTATTTATCTCTTGACACGTTCTTTCCCAGTATTCGTTTTTGGCCCTGTTTACTTCAGTTTGCACTTTTTTCGTTTTATTTTGGTATGTTATTCTGTCCTCACTCCTTTTCGTACTTAACCATCTTTCATATGCATTCTTTTTATCTTTTATCAGAGGTTCCAACTTGTCATTCCACCATGCCGCTTTTTTTTCTCTTATATGTTGTCCTCTTCCCTAATGCCTCCAACGCGGCCTCTTGAATGGAGGATTTCATACCCTCGCACACAATCTCTGGGGTCATCTTGTAACGATGAAAGTTTATTTGCTAGTCAAAGTTGGTATAAGAATTTGGCGGAATCATCATAAAGGCTTTCAAGGTTAAACCTGACAGCTTCTTCTTCAGCTTCCTGCGTTGTTGACTGATTGATATTTTGTATATGTGGAAAGTAAACTTTCGCTCTTAGAAAATGGTGATCGGGACCTCATTTCAGGCCTCTCATAACTCTTACATCTTTCACTATGAGTTTAGTTTGTTGTTTCACTATGATGTAGTCTATTATGGTTTTCAAGTTGCGAGTGGACTGTATCCATGTATAGCGGTGAATGTCTTTATGCTTGAACCAACCATTTGTAATTCTTAGGGCGTTTTCCTGGCATAATTCTATTAATCGCTCTACGTTATCGTTAACAACATCCTCTCCATAAGGTTCTACTATAGAGTCATTAGCCCGCCATCCTGTTCTGCTATTTAAATCGCCAAGTAGGATTATTTCTTTTCGCATGCTGATTTTGTCCAGCAGCCTCTTGTTTTTTTTTCCCTACTGGTATCGTCATTGGGGCCGTACACAGCTATTATCACTAACGATTGACTTTTCAGCTCGATCTCTACTTTTAGGATTCTGTCAGTCTTTTATTTGTTTTCTGTACTTTTTTTTATTACTATGGATACTCCGCTTGATGCTCTCTCTTCCTTTGGTTTTCCAGTATATGTATGTGCGCTTCTTCTGTGCCTTTCCCCTTTTTTTTTGTTTCGGTTAGAGCCACTATGTCCATGTTATTTTTTTCAATTTCTTTAAGCACTTCATCTGTTTGGTAGCTATCCCTTGAATATTCCATGTTCCTATCCTCAGAGTCCTTTTCATTGCCTGTTTTCGTCTATGATTTGATCTGTCCGGTACCGGGGCTCTGTTGAGAAATTTTGCATTTTCACTATTTTTCCGAGTGATGGAGTGCAGGTCCATCGCCTCAACCCCCAACCTGGAGGGCCAGGGTTAATTATTCGGAATTTTCTTTTCCTAGATAGGTTACTTTCTCTATAACCAAGGAGCCTTGTATCAAGATAAAATGTTCATTAGAGGGAAGTAAAGCATACATATGAACTCACCATACCTTCAATTTTTTTCAGACAAGTTCCAAAGATGTTTTCCTCATGAAACGGTAATTAATTACAATCCAATTCCAAATAATTTAAAACGATTATCGTAACTATATTTTAAAAGGAATTAAAGAAATTATTTATTGTTGACCAGTGATTTTTTATTTGTAAATAGTGATCTTTGTACTTACCTATAATTTTAAAATAAAAGGTAATTATTATATGGCTATGATTATAAGTCTTCTGTTAAAATCAATGTTAATATTTCCATATGTAAACTGTCTTGATTAAGTAGAAGAACAACTAGCTGAACTTCGCCAAGACAGAAAAATAAATAAAGACGATTTATTATTATTATTATTACATTACATCGTCAACAGACAGACAGACTGGCGGAGTTGAGAGACTTTTATTTTCGACTTAGTTTGAAACTCGGATAATTATTTTACAACACTTCTCTTCGATAAGCGAGGAAAATAATATTATTTTTCTGTGAACAGAACGTCCAAAAGTGAATTAAATTAGTAGTCAGTAAATACAAAAAACTTGTTAGTTTAACTATCTCCTCCTAAGGTGGTATATGTTGCTGATAATTAACAGTAACCTACCTGTAAATAGAGCTAGAAAATGGACACTTGAATGTTACATTAAAATTTCTCATATAAATAAGATCCTCTAATTTAAATATCTTTGTAATTAGATCCCCTTTTCAGATTTTATAATCTGTTTTTAGACAAAACGACCAATTAAGGTACCATTCATTCATTGATATACAGTGAGAATTGAATTTTTTGTATCGATTGTAGGTGAACATATGGAGCGAGCAAGCAGTAGTAAGTAGTAGATTGTCATCTGGTTTTTGTTTGCTGGTGGGCCACATGTCTGCGAGAACCCCCCGCGGCTCGTGTATTATCGACGGTAAATGCTGGACTGCTGGTAGCTGCCAATATCTAGCATACCACTCACCAGGAAGTCAATCTCTTCGGACATTGTTTCCATTCAAGAAGCTAATGATTATGTGTATTTTTACTCGATACATAACTGTCTATAATATTTGTGTTATATCATTTTGCATATAAGATGACTATCTTAAAAATATGTGCAGGCAGCAAGTTCCATAGCTAATGATATTGAATATCACATACAGAAGTATGTTGATTAAAAGGGATTTTTTATACATTTTATGTTAGAGATTTAACGAGTCATTAAGTTATTTATGTCTTATGTCTGATGTGTATTAATCTTCTGTCAATTAAAAGTTTGCGTGTATTTATTTATGACATACAGGAAAAATTAGGAAAGGCTATGAAATACAAATCAGGCAATAGCAAATTAACTACAAATGCCTATTTTTATGGCAAGGTATGGCTTCAAACATCTGGAGTCAAAGTAAGCATCAAAAATGGTAAATAAGGAATTGTCTTATTGTTTTAATTAGTTTTAGGTATGACAACAAGTGTAATGAGAAGTTTTGGATTAAATCTAGTGGAGGTCAGGAAGCCAAAGAGAGGTCGACTATTTGCTGTAGCGACGAAATCTACTTACCCCCGTATTTGAGGGTGCTGAATTAAAAAAAATAGTTTTCGAGAAGTTTTTAACCACACCCACCTCTTTAAACGGCCAAAACCCCCCTTTTTTCACCGTTTTTCGATGGTGGAATTATGCGTGTTTGAGAAGGAAATCATTGAAGTTTTTATAAAGATTTATTGACACAGGAAGGTCTGAGACAGGATGAAGGGAGGTAGCAGCCAGTGGGTATTGTCACAACTCTTCGAAGGGGTGGGAAATTGCCTTTTTTCTTTTTTAGTTTTAATACTTACCCCCCTAGTTTTCGAGAGCGCTGAGCTCAACCCCACCCAACCCCACAAATGGGCAAAAACCACCCTTTTCTTAACTTTTATTGTAGTAGCGTTAATCATGCGTATTTTGAAGGAAATTACTTAGTTTTTTACTAGGGCTTGGTGACAAGGGAAGGATTATGTCATAGGAGGGTGGTAACAATTCTTCTTAATCGGGATATTGGACAATAGGTGAATAAAATTAGGAATAATCCATTTTCCAAGGGGTGCCAATTTTCGTTCTTTTAATAAACAATATAAATATAATATTTTTGTAACAATACAATGAAATATTTTTTATACTACAGCTAACTAATGTAACCTAGGTCGTTTACAAATAAAACTACATTTTTGATACTGCTCAAAATACACATCACTTTCAACATTCTCGGCTTCTCCTTCATCACATTTATCGCCCGTTTCCGTATCAGAATTATACGTATTAACTTGAGGGATGAAATCTAACTAATTATCATCATTAGCATCATCAGGCGCGTTCGATTCTGTACGTAGGTTATCATTTTTATCCTCTGGGGTATATGCGCCGTTGAAACTGCGTGGGGATATCGTATCTCTATTCGATTGCCGAGGTCCCGCGTGAATTCGAAACTACTGCCCTTCCGGTTCTACAAATTGCATCTCAAAAAAATTCCAAATTGTTCGCAATAAGATTTCAAAATAGATCTGCTAGACATGTAAATAAACTTTCTGATAATTTGCTAAATTATAAAAAAATAAAAACCGCTAAAAGTCGCCCTTTTAAGTGGGTGAAACAATGCCCTCTATTGAACTAAACCTTCCTGTCGAATTTTAGCACAAAATATTTATTTAAATATTTTACTTTAATTCGAAATTTTTTTGCGAAAAATTTAATATTTTGCATTCACATGCAGGTTGTATAGTGGTAGTATAGTAACGGTAAAAATATTTTGAAATTTTGTTCAAATGTCATGAGTTGTCGAGATTTTAAGTTTGAGCAAAAAGGATCTGTCTATCTGTCTGCAACTTTTTGTGCGCACGATTACTCTAGAACTGTTTATAATATTAACTTGAAATTTTGTACACCTATGTATTATAACGAGATCTAGAGCTAAATTATACTTTGTTCTTATTGAATTGAAGTTCGGGGTATATAGATAAAGCAAGCGAGAGTCCATAAAATTGAAATTTAGTGTATGTACGAGAAAGCCAAGGTATTAAAATATTTTTGGCATCAGCATTATTGGAAATTTGTTTTGACTCCACTAATCCCATTACAATACTAACCACATGCATCTAATTGATGCTATATATTAACGAAAGACAACATTTTTGAAACAAGAAAAAATAATTACTGAACAATTACAATAACAAAATGGTGACATTTTGTTAAAAATAAATATGAAAACGCACATTTTATCGACCATAATTTCTTTATTTTTTGTAATGTAAAAACAAACAAAAAATAATTTAAAGATTGATTAATTATCTTTAATTTTGTCCCTTAGAATTTTTGATGGAAATGTCAGATATTCAACATTTAAACTAAATACTTCATCCTAGAAATAATCGGATGTCATTTATAAAATCTCCGAAACTTTCAATCCTACACAAATATATATATATATATATATATATATATATATATATATATATATATATATATATATATATATATATATATATATATATATATATATATATATATATATATATAAAAAAACAAATTCATTCTCAGTTCATTTCTTACATACACCATTTTTTCACTAAAACTAATATTTATTGAGATATTTGCAAAGAAACAAAAATGTTACGTTTTTTCTAAAATCACTTTAGAGTTTAAAACGCAATTTTTTTCTAAAGCAAGCACTGTAAGCGGATGAAAAATTTGAGCGTCTAAGTCCTACTATATGTTAACGAAAAACACTAACTATATCTGAATATATATTTTTTTATTACTCACCACTTACATTAATAGATTGGTGACGTTTTTATTAAAATAATGTGAAAAAGTACATTGCTTCTGTTATAATGTTTTTGTTTTCATGCTATAGAAATAACCAAAAAATCATTTGAAAGCTCAATCAGTAGACTTTCATTTTGATTGTCAGCATTTTTAACGAAAGTGCTATAGTTTCTAAGATATTTAACATTTAAACTAAATGCCACCTTTATAGCCCAGGAATTTTAGCTTTTGACCCGAAATTAATTATTGTAAAGCTGAAAATTTGCAGGATTGTAGTTTTGGTCCAGAACAACACGTATCAAAAAGTCCCCTACTCTCCCCCGTCGGCGTCGGCTTCCCTGTTTTCGCTGATCAACAAGGGCCTAAGTCGCAGAAATTGTAGAGCTGGCTATAAAGTGCAGCAGAAAGGTTGTTACTGGTCCGATTTGTATCGAAATGGTCATAAAAGCTTCGGAGGAGCATATCCGTTCATATTTCAGATGTTTCATGCATATTTTGTTCATAATTATTTTCCGTTCTAGTGCTGTCAAAATTTCAAAAATTGAAAGAATAAATGAAGACTCGGAGGGAAAACGTACACGAATAAACATTTCTCTTCATACTTTGGGTTTTCCATTGGTATGTCTACCATCTCTGTAGCGTTACTAGTTACGGAGCTACGCAACTCCGAGTGGCGCCGCACGGCGGCCGCGACCGTCACGCGCCCGGTAGAACTGACCAGACAATTGACATTATTGATTATCATCCATATCGACTGACTGGCTGTTTGTGCAGCTGGATCCTCTACAACTCCTGCACATGATGCTGCAGTTCAGACCAGAGTTCCTGCACTCGCACCGGACACCGCAGTCCGCCTTGCAGGCACAGGGAATTAACCGTGGCAGGCCAATAGGAGCTGGCTACCTTTTGGTAAGAACCGGAAACAGACACTGGAGTCTTGATTTCCACCCGCAGTCCTCTGGGTTGAGGTTAACGTCTAGCCGTTGCTGGACCTGCAAAGAAGCGCATGCGCATTAGTTGAGTGCTGCAAGCTTTTCGAGAGATTAAATCCTCACACTTTTCCCTTTCCTCATACACGCCTCCTCTCCAGAGAACAAGCAGTCCCTTTTTATATCGAAAGGACTTATAGTACAAGGTCTAGAGTAATTTTCCTGCAAGGAAAAATGGCACTGTAATAGTAATTATGTGACTAAGACATCAACGTCTTGAAGTACTCACAACATTTCTCTGGAACTAGCGAGTATCGTAGGACTTACCTGCATGTTACATGTACGGTGACAGATGAATTTTTCTTCACGAGATCTTTAAACAGCTCCTCATTTTCAGTATCTCCCCTTTCCTCACTGGTCCAAAGCAAAGTTGATAGTCCACCCTGGACAAGAGACAACTTACAAAAAACGCAAACGCCTGCATCCATCATGACCTAACTACGATCAGTCAATTTTCCCACACCAATGAACCAATGCACATACTCCTAGGACTGTCACAGCTACTAAACTAAGAAGGCATAGCTCGCCGTACGCCTGCTTGATTGTTTAGACTAGGCTTGATCGACACAACAATGAATGCACTTAACTGCCCGAGTGTCGCCGCGTAGCTCCGTAACGGGTGACGCTACGGAGAAGGTAGAAATACCAATGGAAAGCCCAATGTATGAAGAGAAATATATATTCGGGTACGTTTTCCCTCCGAGTCTTCATTTCGCCATTTCGGGATTTGTTCAATTTTTGAAATTTTGACAACACTAGAACAGAAAATTATAAACAAGATATGCATGGAACATCTTAAATACGAACGGATATGCTTCTCCGAAACTTTTATGATCATTTCGACCCAGACCGGACCTTTCTGCTGCACTTTATAGCCAGCTCTGCAATTTCTGCGTCTTAGGCCCTTGTTACTTCAGGAAAGCCGATGAGGGGGGGGGGGAGTAGAGGACTTTCTGATACGTATTGTCCTGGACCAAAACTACAATCTTGCAAATTTTCAGCTTTACAATAATTGATTCCGGGTAGAAGCGATATATTGACTAAAACTCCTGAGCTATTATACTTCCAGATCTCCGAAACCATTAACTCTACAAAATTAGATGAAAACGAAATTCATCCTCAATTTCTTATTTGTCTCTAGCATGTTTTCGCTCAATATAATACCTTTCTAGTTATTTGACGAACACCGATTTGAAATACTTCCTTTTCAAGCTAAAATTCCAATTTTCTAGTCATTATAACTTAAAGACTATTAATTTTTATGAAAAGTTGCATAGAACTTTTTCTTCTCAAAATTTGATTTTTTAGGCTCCAATGACTTTTTTATTACCACCCCCTGAATAGGGGTAGCATTCATCCCCTATAAATTAGCAAACCCCGCGTAGTATAGAAAGTTTTCTTTGATGCATAAAGTTGCCAAAAAATGAACGAAATCTAATTCATGACATTATTTCGTAGTTAACACCTCTAGTTACTGTAATATAATAAGACTTTGTAGCCATGAAACATGGCCTGTTGAAGCATTTCCCGCGTGTCTTCTTCAAACACCAAAACTTTATACTTTCCATTACTTTGTTCTTGCGCTTGTGGAAAGTAAGTACTTTCTCCTTCAATATGGTTTTGTTAATTTCCTACTCAACGCTAAGGGTATTTAATCAGTTCTCAAACAATTCATGCGACTTTGAAAATTTAAAGTAGAAGGTCCCATCTTCCACACAGTTCTCTATATAAGTATAAAGCTCCACAAGTGCTGTAGCCTTTATCTGACTTTCCTCTGCAGATACTCCCACCAAATCCTGTTCTAGTTTTCTTAGGTGAGACCGGTAGTGATTTCTCAGTGATGTATAACATTGCAGATGATATTGGGCGTCAAGGGCAATGAGATCACCACCTTCTAATGCTGCCAACAACTGGGTTTCTTGCAGTTCTGTTGCCATTTTTCGTATGCTCGTATCAGCTGTTAATGTTCGAAATTCATGAAGGAGTACATCGCTTCCACGACATAACAAACATGTCATTTTGTCACTCTCTTCACGCCGGAATCGTTCATTCACAGTTGTGCTGCCTCCTGAAGCATTTCCCCCTATTTAGCTCTATCCAGCTTTAAATTGCTGAACTCGACGTAACAAGATTTGTGCCATGCACCATGGTTTTGGACCAGTTCATCCGCACTCATGTAGCTTCCAAAATTTAGTTTCACTGGCAAGGACTGCAAGCTTCTAAACTCATTGATATTGTTCAAGAAAGACAAGTATGGTGGAGTCTTGTCTTCGATTCCATGTGCATTGAGTGGAAAATGTTAGATTTTCTGAAGTAGTTTTCTGACAGATCATGCACTTGTTCCAATCCATCTTGTATTAAAATTCAATCTGAAACAAAATAAAAAAACATATTAGAAAATGAGGACACACCGCACAAAACAATTCATCGGTGAATAGTTTGTAATTGGTACATATATTAGTGAATAAATATATAGTGTGATACATTTAGAAATTATGTAGTTGTATTCCCTGACCCTAAATATGTATACATAGACACCAAGTTTGTGGTCCTAAGTGATTTAGAAGCCGAGATATTGATAAAATACCTATATTTCAAAATGGCCGCTATAAAATCCAAGATGGCCGACAGAGGAGTTGGTTCCTATCAAAAATTGAACGCTACGTACCTAACTAGTACCTTTTTTTTTTCGTGAGAGGGGAAATCCTCATGGACATCCGCCGTTTAGAGTCTATCGCAAACGGGTAGTGCTGGACTCCAACCAGCTAAAATCCCTCCATCTCTTCAGTGTTTCCTGTTGGCTTGGGACTGTTTTCGCTTTTCATCGGACCCACAGGTCATTTAAGATTGCCGGTGTTAATTGGCGTTTCTCCATGGGTTCAAACCCATCTCTCTTTTCTCCTTTTCCTTCTTTTTGATAATGCGGGTTATTGCCTCCTCCCCCCCCTTCTCCAGTTCTCTTCCGTTTCTAACATCCTCCCTACCATATCTTCTGGAGACAATAACGATGCCCCGCCGTCTCGTCTCTCTTCTCTCCATCTGTTGCATGCGAACACGGTGTGCTCCACATCATCGACCTCCACAGTATGCGCACTCTCTGCTGTCAGTCTTGCCAATATTGTATAAGTACTCCATGAAGCACCCATGTCCGCTCAGGGCTTGGGTGAGGTAATAGCCTACCTCACCATGCCTCCGTTCCATCCACGCTCTGATGTTCGGGATGAGGCGTCTCGTCCACCTTCCCTTGTCTACAGTGTCCCACTGCCATCTTTCAAACAGCCTGTCCCTGGCCTCTGCCTTCCCGGCTCCTTCAAAGATTTTCAGCCGCTCTTTGGCCATCAGATCCGAAGGGGGGATCCCCGCCACTACCAACACCGCCTCGTACGAAATCGTTTTGTATGCACTGCATATCTTTAGTGCGGCACATCGCTGGATCCTAGCCATCCTCCCTCTCGTCCTATCCACTTTCATAGCACTTTCCCAGACCGGAGCTGCATACAAGAGGATAGAGTGCACGACACTGCACAGCAGTCTCCTCTTGCTCGCTCTTAGTCCGTGCGTATTGGCCATAAGCCTCCCAATGGCTGTGGCTGCTTTTCCCGCCTTCTCGGCCATCTTTGTGGCATGGACACCGAAGTTCAGCTTGGAGTCCAGCCAAACCCCTAGGTATTTCAGGTGGTTCCCTGAGGGTATCTCCACCTGGCCCACCCTAACTTTTATGGAAGATTTCTTTTCCTCGTGATAACCAGGAGCTCCGTTTTTCCGGCAGCTAGCTCGAGCTGCATTCTTCCTAGCCAACTCTCAATATTTCTGATGGCCTCGTTGGCTGCTTCCATTATTTGGACAGTCCACCTTCCAGTCACCGTTATGGCCAAGTCGTCGGCATACCCAATGACCTTTACACCCTCCTCCCAAGGTAATCGAAATATATCGTCAAACATCACATTCCACAAGGTCGGACCGAGCACCGACCCTTGTGGAACCCCACACGTAATGCTTTTCCAGGTTATCTCTCCCTCTGATTCGAATCCGATCATCCTGTCTTGGAAGTAGCTCATCATCACCCTGACGAGGTACGGAGCTACCCCCAAGCTCTGCATCTTCCCAACAATCATCTCCCATCCCGTTATGTTAAACGCGTTTTTGACATCAAGGGTCACAACAGCACATATCTGTTTCGTGGCTAGGGCTTCCTCTGCCGTTTCCTTTAGTAGCCTAATGGCTCCTACCGTTGATCGTCCTTTCCGAAAACCGAACTGGGTTTCAGATAAGCCACCCTTTTCGGCTATCTCCTTCTCTAATCTCTCCAGTATCAGATACTCGAAGAGCTTGCCCATCGCGTCAAGTAAACATAGCGGTCGGTGGGATGACGGGTCCTCCGGCGGCTTGTTCCCTTTCCGGATCAGGACGACTCTGGCCTTCCTCCATCTGCTCGGGAAATCCCCACTCTCTAGGGCACGATTCATTACTCTTAAGATGTCTCCTGGATATTCTTCTGCAACTAGCTTAACTATTTCAGGCGGAATCTCGTCTAAACCTGAAGATTTTCCACTTTTAAGTCTGGCACATGCTGCCTCCAGCTCCTCCTCCGTGAGTGGGGGGACCACATCCACTTCTACCGCTCTCCATTTGACTATGTCGCTCTCTGGAAATAGGGCAGCCACGACTTCCGCCACTTTCTCTGTCGGCAAGGCAGGGGGGGGATTTCTGATCTGTCGAGTCGCTATCTTGTAGCCATCTCCCCAGACATCTAGTACCTGGAAAAAATTTGGTGATTTTGTCCGGTATGTCCACATTTTCACGATAAGCTGCCCTACATAATGATTCCATCAGCGTCCGCGCAATTGATCTCGAATTTCTTCAAGTTTGATTTAGACGCATTGAAAATTACATGAATACGTCCTATACTAGTATTAATTAAATATTTATTAAACAGGTATCTTCTTTAGAATACATTGAAACATATTTTCAAAAACTAGCTTCAAGGTTAATTCTAATAATCCCAAAAACAACGAAATTGAATGATGATGAAGTAATTATAAATAACAACTCACACTTAATTAGTAAGTAGCCCCTTTTATCAAATTTGATCTTATAAATTACTTTAATTCGTCAGTGAGTGGCAGTCATCTTAGAGCAACGACATAATTGAATATTATTACACGGTTATGTTCATATTAGCGCTATTTTTAATTCAGCATCGGCATTAATATTCATGATTGCAATTATGAGTTGTTACATAACTCAGCAGCGGATACGGATTGGATTTTCCTTTTTCAGGACCGTAATGACCGGTTCGGACTAACCGAAGAAACGTCTACGTGGGTGGACGGAAGACTCCGTAGCCGAGCTTGACTGATATATTTATGATTATGAACACCACAAATAGGTTATAATTATCTGTTTACAGTCAATTCTAATAAACGTATTCAGTCTGGTTACCTGGGCACGTGTTTTAAAATGTAAAGTATATTTTTGCAGCCTATTTACATGCTATAATCTATTTATACATTACTGAACGAAAGTAGTGTGTACTTCGTATAGCTGTATGTTTTTTACTAGCAACTACCCAATCCGTCTGTCTTTATGTGTATCAATTATATCCCTAAAAGGATTCATGAGAAATGAGTTAATTTCATATTTAAATTTGATCAACGTGGGTAATTTCATCAGAAATGGTAGTTAAAGTGATTTTTAAGCTTTAAGCAAGAAAATGCAGATTTTACTTTTAAATGTCGTATTTTAATATTCATATATGTTATTATTACAGTTGGACATTTTATATAACTAAAAACCTTTTGTCACTCATTCAGGATACATTTCTTAAGTAAGATATTTTTTGCTTTTAGTTGAGGAGCATAATGCGCATTTACCTACTCCGTGGGATTTTTTTGTGAAGGGAAGGTGCGACTATGTGAAATCTATTTATTATATGCTAGATAATGGTGTAGTATCGGGTGTTTACCTTAGAATTGCGCTGTTTGGTTTTTATGGCGTTATACATCCAAGATGGCCGAAATGCGAGACATTTATTCTTTACATCAAGAATAACTCCTTCCAGAGTGCTCATACGCAAAATCTGCATATAATATTTTCTGTTCTATATGAGCCAAGGAACAAATTTAGTTCTTATCAATTTTTTCGTATCTTTTACCAATTAAGTATTCATTATACATGTCACTATCTTATTAAGGGAAGAAAAATAATGATTCTGCTGCTATTTACTCACAAAAACTTTAATAATAACTAGTACTAACACATACAATTTGTAGTAGGACGTAGTAGTTGTATTATAAAATTGGTTCTTAAAATAAATTATGTATTGACAAAAAACAATATTTAATGACACTATATTATTATTCTCTTCAAAACAATGTATCACCATCTAAGTCATCCGATGAACCTTCATGCCTTGTATGCTCATCACAGTTGTCACACATATCTTCGTCTCCTCAACACACACATAGTTCTGTGCACTTCAGATCGTGGGAAAGACATTTACATGGTGGAGCACATTTTCTCTTAACACAAGAGCATCGAATAAGTTGAAGAACTGTCTCTGGAGCGCATAGTAGCATACACATAACAGGAGCATAATGGTCGTTTTTTGGTTCCCAGCCGAAGTTTAATGGCGAAGGCAGATTAGGGTAGGGCTGGTCAGCACGGCACCATTCTATGGTTTGATAACGAACTCTATCAACATATGGTATCAGTGATGCTCTTGTTTGTGGCAAGTTTTCCCCTTGAGTTTCTTTCTTTGTGAACATCCACCACCTTAGTTCTCCAATGTCTGATATATTTGTGCCAGGAACATAGACTTGACATATGAACTTTTCTATTAATAGTTTATCTGTATCAAGAAAATTTTCCAAGTTTGCTTACAGCTTCGAGAATGTCATCATCTGCTTTACTGAAGACTTTCCAAAAGGAGGTTTTCGCTTTCTTTGCCCCTGTGGTGTCACTTCCGGATAATGCATGCAGACCTAATAATACTGAAATTTTCTTTGAGCCCAGGGAATCGGTTACTTTGCTGAGATTGATCATTCTTTGATTTTGGTCAACTCCAGTTACAAACATAGTGTTCAGTGGAAGGAACTTATACCACCATAAAGTAAGTATGAAGACATCTGTATCAGGTGAGTAAATATGAAGCTGTGTAGCACCACGACGACAGGCGAACATGGAATGCAAAATTATTTTTGTATCTGCCTCCTCATGATTGCTTTTCAGTTCATCTGTTTCAATCCACATTGAACACTTTGCTGTTTCCCTCCAAGATACAAATAAACACTTGCTTCTTCCAGTTACATATTGTATTGCTTTCTCGGACAAGTAAGCTGTGAACTCATCTTTAGTCTGGACATGAGATAACAATGACTTCATAGATGTGTTCCCAATGTACGTTGTATCACTGATCTTGTAGTGGACTGGTTGTGTGTTGCCAGTTCTTTTCTTACGCAGAGAAGATTTTAGTGAATTTTCTCTGTATGTGTCGAAGACTAAGTGGGTTTCATCATAACGTGATAGTGATGTATGTCTCTTGCATGGGCATCTCCAGGATCTGTGCAGTCACTTAAGCGCACTTTCAAGATTTCACTATTAGAGCGTTGGACAGCTAACTTAAGACTCTCGCCACTTTGGTCTGTTGCTATGCAATACAGTCTCTCTTTGCTTTTCTCTCCTTCATCACAAAAAAAAACAGTTTTTTTTGTTATATGCGGGTGTTTTAGATCGTAATGTGCACGTTGCCTTGTCACTGCTGGTACTCGCTTCTAAATCATCCGTAGGCTCACAACGGTTTCCTTTTTCGAAATGTTTTTTGCTTCTATCCATGTTCGTCGTATGAGTCAGTTTTTTATAACATTCTTTATGCCATTTTGCATTGGAGTCTTGTAGCTGTTATACACTTAAATTCCCGATTCGACTACTAATATGCATATATCTGGATCCAACCATTCTTCTCTTTGTTTCAAACATTGCAGAAGTTTTTCAACCTTCAATGGATTAACAAGAGGTAATTTACTTTTACCTTGACACAAAATACACAGTTTATAATCTGTTGAAAGTCGGATAGGCTAGGCAATAAATGTATAATAATCAATTTGTGTTATGTGGTAAAACTGGCGTGTAACACTTAAATGGTTAAAGATACGAAAAAATTGATAAGGACTAAATTTGTTCTTTGGCTCATGTAGAACAGAAAATGTTTTATACATATTTTGTGTATGAGCACTCTGGAAGGAGTTATTCTTGATGTAAAGAATAAATGTCTCGCACGGCGGCCATCTTGGATGTATAACGCCATAAAAACCAAACAGCGCACTTCTAAGGTAAACACCCAGTACTACACCATTATCTAGCATATAATAAAGAGATTCCACATAGTCGCACCTTCCCTTCACAAAAAATCACACGGAATACATTATGCCCCAATACTATTAGGTAAGATATTAAAATTATCATAATTTTAGTGGATATGTATTATTAATAGCAAATCAATAGTAATGCTACTTAAATATACATTTTATATAGTGTTCGTATGATTCTTATTCGGGTATATGCTTTGTTTCTAACTACGTCATATTATAGTAATATGTGTTTTACAAATGATTCAATGGTTTTTTTTTTACTTACAGTTTTAAAATAAACACCGGATTTGGTAATTTTTGAAATCGATGTGGCGAACTCGAAAGCATCAATACGTCGCACAGTGTGGCAAAGCGGTCAACAATCGTTCTGACAGTCACCTGTTGAGTTATCAAGGTTTTTTTTTAATATTTGTAAAGGTAAGATGGAATAACAGCCATAAATAGCCATTACGGCTATTAAATGAAATATTAATAAAAGGGTTTCGAAAGGATTATATTCAATTTTAAAATATAATTTTTTATTGTTAATTCATTTTTTGTTATTATGATAACCATAGTTATGAAAACATATATACTTATATGTAGTATGTACCCTACACCATATTCACCATTTTCAACTTAACAGTTTGGTAACAAACAGAGAGATAAAGATTAACAGCCTGACAAAGAAATACCCTATTCACCATCACATTTCAGACCGCTGGTAGTAAATAAGCAGTTAAATGAAAGTTACCAGAAATATGTTGGTAGTTGTTGCAGTTAATATCACTATTATTATGTAATCTAAAAAAACTGTCACAATTCTCTCATTTAGACTCGTATATAAACAAATAATTTGTGTGCTCTTGTATGCAGATTATTAAACATTTTAAATAGTAAGTATTAATTTTTAGGACCAGAGATCTATAAGACAATTTATATTTAATTTTTATTATAGAAGTTCAATAGAGACAAAAAGAAAAAAATAGACGATCTCCAAATTTTACTGATCGTGTAAAAGAACTAATAACTTCTCTTGTTCAACTTGTTCAAAAATATTGTCACATCATTGAAAATAATGGAACGCCCATTGCGCCTAAGGATCTAAAGTTTAGCGTGGACTCCAAACCACGGTCCTCGGCTACCAACTTTAACCTACCCTGGGGGTCATCCACCACCTTTCTGGTGGTTTAACGGTCCGGGATTTTCTCCGTTGGTAGCCTACCGACTATTAGATGAGATACTTGTTTCACTCATCCAAATTCCGGACTCGCTCAGCGTGCTTTACTTCACTGATCAAATGTCGGAATTTAAACTGGTGAACGTACTTCATCCCCCAGAGACTGCAGTATATAGTGTATCTCACAGGTAAGAGGGACTAAGAAAGTTTACGAAAGTGCGGTACCTACCCCATCCTAGGACACAGTTGTATATTAATTATAAATAAGATGATATTATTAATGAAAAATATATGAATAAGTTAATACAAAAAAACATAAAATATAATAATATAAATGGTATGTAGGTAGAAATAAAGTATCAATAATTGTTTTCTACCTAAATGCCTCCCCAAGTCACTATTTAAATTTTATCGTGATCTTCAGAACCTCTTGGAGTCTATTTAATAAAACTTCAGATAAAACTATATATCTTTGACAAACGCTATTAAACCTTTATAAAGCTTGTATAAAGCTAAGAAGGACCATTCTTAATAGATTTCTGAAGGTCTTTTTTAAAAGTCATTTTAAAACCAATTGGTTTTATTCTAAACAGCCTTTATAACGTTCTGAAGACCTTAATAAAACTATTCATAAAACCAACAATAAATCCTAAAAGCATAATTTTGGCCTTAAGAAACTATCTACCAACCGTTGTTTAAACTATTATAAAACCACTTCGTAAAGTCATCATAAAACTAAAATGCTTTAGAATTACACTTAAAAAACCTTTTTGCTTTGTTAATATGGTTATTTTTAATAAAAAGGTTTTATGCTTGCCATCATATTAAAACTCAGTTGGCAATGTTGGCAAATTAGTCACGTGTTGGTAATGGATATTATAATAAACATTTGCTGTTGTTCAGCGTTCAGCTGGTTTCTCTATACTGGTTAAAATTATCAAGTTCAGTAGGTATTCACCGTGAGTGAAAATTTAGCTGCGCACTAAATTATACTGTTGATATCACAACTAGTAGGTCGAAAAATACGGAGGCCCTTGAAAAATATTGAAAATTTTGGAAATTTTAAAAAATATTTTAAAATTCATTTTTTGTTGACATCAATTTAAATCACACGTTAGCAATAATAATCATGATGTTAGTCCTTATTACCCATAAATTGTTGCAAAAATTGCAACTAAGTAATTGTTCATTTGAATAAGTCCAACATGACAGCTTCTGTTTACAAAAATATTTTTGTAGAAAAATAACGATTTTTTATTAAAACCTGTTGGTTGCCGGAAATACCACAATAAGAGCATTTGATCCTAAGATTGTTACAATGCTCTCGTACAAGAGTATTTGCTATTAATTACAACCAATTTAAATCTTCTTACATGTATGTAAGTCCATTTGATATTAGACCAATTGATCTTGTCTAACACCCTTAGACCCATATTATGATTTGTTGGATTTATTCACAACCACCATAAAACCTGTCGCCCAAAGATATTTGGCTTTTTTGGCGTTTATTTACATATTTCCTCATACTTGTTAATTACTTTTTCTTACCTTAGCTGTGCTGTGATTGCTCTGAGAGGGTCGGCTATATGCCCTTATACCCAGATGCAGTGAACTGCACTGAAATGCGAATAAAAGAGCAAAAAGGTATAAATAAGAAGAAGAAGATAACCTTTCACATTTATTTGATTCTTCTGATTAGTCAAATGTGTGGTGTGGCTCTAATTGTTTAAAGTAACCACTTTTTTTATTTTCATCCACCATTGTGAAAAATGCGTCTCCATATTTAATTTATTAAGGTAATTCACACAAAAGTAATTAAAAATTAACCTAAAATAAGTAAAATCTATTTATCCACCTGTCAAACTGCAACTTTTGCGATTTTATGAAGGAATCTGTCCAGACTAAATGGTTCTTATGTTACATTTGGCATTATACAAGCCAATACAGCTTTATAGCAGTTTTATGATTAGTATATTCAGGTGCCCCTTTAAAACTCTTAGGCATACTGGTTTTAGGAACGTAGTCTCTCACGTAAATTGGTTTCCTAGGCCAAATGGTTTTAACATGGTAGTGCTGACCACCACCATAAAACCTTTACAAGTGCCAATAGACTCGATTAAAAAAAAATGCTAAATGGTATTGAAACTCAGCCTCTAGGAGGTTGTTACAACTCTTAATAAAACTACTTAGGCCGAAGGAGTTGTTGGCCTGCTATACTACCGCTATAAATCCATTTAACAAACTTACATTATCAATAAAGCTATTATAAAACTTATTCAGGTCCACATGGCATTTAAATTATTTCTTGGGTCACTTACCTTTGACCTTTCCCTCTTTGCAGCGCTAAAAACCTCTTAAAAGTGATCAAAATGTAAAAAAAATAGTAAGTCAAATTATTTGTTATAAAATATTCTATAAAAAAAACCTTGATGCATTTTTCTCATAAAATCAATAGAAAAAAAGTAGTTAACAATAATAGTTTTCCTCTCCTTAAATTTTAATTAATTTTTGCTCATAAGTTCTTAATTATTGAAGTTACAACAAAAATTTGTAGATAACATTATCTATCTACAAAAAAGCTCTTTACAATTTTTTTGGGGGAGCTACAGTTTTCAAGATATATTTAAAAAACTATTTACACCCTTATTTTCAATATGGCAGCCAAATGGGTGCACTCCCGACCCCGAAAACTCAAATTCAAACTTATGTTGGACCCCCACATAATAAAAAAAATCGCATCCTACACAAAATGTACGGTGTTGAATCCCTAATCGATTGGACTAATAGGTCTGTGTGATGCTCATGCCTGTGGATGCGGAACGATATCGTAATGTTACACGGTGACGATATGCGACGGTATTACGTTACAATATTCTGTTGGATGCCAGCACGCACCTTAATACTATATAAAATTCTCTGCATGCTATTTTCTTTTTCTTATTCACGTCTTGTCAAAGGCTTTGTGATCCATGCATTATTATAGTAGGTCTTAGTTTGCTGTATAGCACGTCTGACGGCATCGCGCCACCTGTTGCGGTTACCTGTTAGGCGTCCTGCCTCACCAAGCTCTTTCCCATCAGCTCACTGATGACATCAGCTCAACCTTCTGGTGAGCATCCTATTCGCCTCTTGCCATCCAGTTTTTCCTGAATCATCAACCGTCCTATACTGTCCTCTTTACGACCAATGTCAACAAGAAATAAGAGGATTCGGGAGAATATGATACTAGAGAGTCGCTATTTTAATGCTCTTATATACTTAGAAACTATCTGCAGAGTATCATTAATTACACAAAAAAAAAGTTTTTGATCTGGATGAATAACCATAGTATTCCTATGTGTTTTTCGACGCTGAATCCGAATCCGAGGTAAAAAAAATTCGTATACCCAAACTTTTGCGCTACAGCCAAAAACAATCCCGAAAAGGGGTAAAACCGTCCCATACATCAGGATTCAATGAATGGATGTAAATGAATGGTGAAAAACATGGGAAGGGAAATGTTTTATATTCAGCAGTCACTTACTTGAATATTGACTGACCCTTATAATATGCTGAAAACTCCCCCTGTGCAAGCATAAAGTATATAAGTGCCAGTAAACCGCGAGAAATGTTAAAGATTTTGTAGTTTGAAATACAGTACATGAATCTTACGCGTGTCTCAAAACCACCCTTATATAAAAATAGACTGCGTGAATACCAACAGGTTGTGGGAAATGCAGGAGTTTTCGATGTTTTAATTCCAGAATAGAATCTTGGGTGACCCTGTTCTACCTTATTCTTAGTCGGTACAAAAACTACCCCTATAATACAGATACAGAATAAAGCACAACTGCCAATAAATCACGGGAAATAACTTTTTTATAGTTTAAGTACAGAACATGAATCTGGAGTGACTCCCAGGGCACCTCGCTTACTCGTGACCCAAAATCTCTTCTATAAAGGGTGGTAGCCACCCTTATATAAAAATATATTGCATGAATACCAATAAATCGTGGGAAATGTTGGAGTTTTCATTGTTTCAGTTCCAGAATAGATTCTTGAGTGACGTCACTTGGTACCCAAAATCATCCCTAAAAAACCATCCCTACATAATAAAATGTACATATGCCAGTTTTTCAAAGAATACCTTTTCTTCTCATTTTCAAATGATCTCCTCACTGGCTCTCTTTTACATTCTTCGTGCGTGTCTCTTTTATAGAACAACAGTAGTCGGCCAGCATGTGGACATCCCACCTTCCTTGATACCGCTTCTCCATCTCCGAAATATCTTAGTGAAAGCGTTCGCCTTGCTCTTCATTGTATTAACCCAAATTTTCTATATGGTGGACAACTGTTGGTCCATAAAAAGAGACACACACGAAGAACACAATAGGGAGCCAATGAGAAGATCATTTGAAAATAAGAAAAAAAGTATTCTAGGAAAAAAAGATTTAAAAAAATGTTCGTATTCTTCATTCAAGCTGCATTAACCTTTTCGTGCAATAAATGCAGCTTGACTGAAGAATATGAACATTTTTTTAATCTTTTTTTTCCTAGAATACTTTTTTCTTATTTTCAAATGAGTTGTCCGCCATCCAGAAAATTTGGGTGAATACATTGAAGAGCAAGGCGACCGCTTTCACCAGGATATTTCGGAGATGGGAAGCGGTATCAAGGAAGGTGGGATGTCCACATGATGGCCAACTACTGTTGGTCTATGAAAAGAGACACGCACGAAGAACATAAAAGAGAGCCAGTGAGGAGATCATTTGAAAATGAGAAGAAAGGGTATTCTGAGAAGAAAAATTGAAAAACTGGCATATGTGCATTTTATTATGTAGGGGTGGTTTTTTAGGAATGATTTTGGGTACCAAGTGAGAATAGGGTAGATGTACATCACTCAAGAATCTATTCTGGAACTGAAACAATGAAAACTCCAACATTTACCACGATTTATTGGTATTCATGCAATTTATTCTTATATAAGGGTGGCTACCACCCTTTATAGAAGAGATTTTGGGCCACGAGTAAGCGAGGTGCCCTGGGAGTCATTCCAGATTCATGTTCTGTACTTAAACTACAAAAAAGTTATTTCCCGTGATTTATTGGCATTTGTGCTTTATTCTGTAATAAGGATGGTTTCCACCCCATTATAGGTAGTTTTTGTACCGACTAAGAATAAGGTAGAACAAGGTCACCCAAGATGCTATTCTGGAATTAAAACATCGAAAACTCCTCCATTTCCCACAATCTATTGGTATTCACGCAGTCTATTTTTATATAATGGTGGCTTCCACCCTGTTATATGGGTGGTTTTGAGACATGCATAAGATTCATGTACTGTATTCCATACTATAAAAACTGTAACATTTCTCGCGATTTATTGGCATTTAGGGGGAGTTTTCAGCATATTATAAGGGTAGTTTTCCAGTCAATATTCAAGTAAGTGACTGCTGAATATAAAACATTTTCCCTTCCCGTGTTTTTTACCATTCATTTACATCCATTCATTGAATCCTGATGTATGGGACGGTTTTACCCCATTTTTGGGGTTGTTTTTGGCTGTAGCGTAAAAGTTTCATACGGATTTTTTTGACCTCGAATTCGAATTCAGCGTCGAAAAATACATTTATTTATTTATTTATCAACTTTGGGATACAAACAGAATAAAAATTCCACAAAAGTACCCACTAGGTATAAATAAGCATTTAGTGGGAAAATAAATAAGAAAGAGAATATATATAAAAAAGAGGTTATAGATAAATTACAAATATTTAAATAACATTTAAATGAATTATAATGACTAGCAAAACTATGGCAATAATAAGAATAACAAAAAATTTGTTACAATTAACGGTTATACAGTGTCTCAGAAGCACAAAGACACGACTCCATCCCCGACGCAGCAGAGCCAAGGACACTACTGGGTCCCAAGAATTTGAGAATCCAATAGCGTCCCCAGCCCCACAACGCCGAAAACGGACCCGCACCCCCAAGCCATTGAGGCACCGATATATCAAAACACATTAACAAATAACGAAAAATATTCAAGAAACATTGAGAAACGTCTTTTTTAAACGGTTCTTTAGAGAAAGTGACGTTGTTCCAAATATGTCAATTTCAGCACAATAATTATTAAAATGTCTTACTATGCGACACAAAGGTAAATTAAGGCTCAAGTTTGTGCGACTAAAAGGCTGCATAAATAAATTATTATTTCTAAAATGCCTAGTTGGGGTGTACAAATGAATAGATGATAATAAATTTGAGCAGTATATCAAGTTGCTTAAAATTTTGTGTAATAATAGTAAATCAGCAATAATACGCCTATCGTATAGAGATACCAATTTAGAATGTAGTCTTAAAGTTTTATAATTATTAATAGTTTCATGTAAACTGAATCTACTTGCCAAAAATTTTAATAATTTATTTTGGATATTTTCAATTCTGCTTATGTAACATACGTATTGTGGGTTCCAAACCGATGAGACAAAATTTAGTTTACTATGTACAAATGCATAATAGACAAATATAATTGAATTCGGATTCTTAAAGTTTCTACAATTTCTGATAATAAAGCCCAGCATTATATTAGCCGCATTGATCATCTTATCTATATATGGTTGAAGAGACTATTTTTTATCTAATATAATACCTAAGTCTCTCACTTCACTTACTATCTTGAGGTTTTCGCTATTTATATTATAATTACAATTTATAATATTACGATTCTTTGTAAAAGTTATTGAGCAACATTTTCCAATGTTAACGATGATGTCTTTTTGTGTACAATAAGCACTTAGTCTGTTTAAATCACTTTGAATCTTATCGCAATCCTGTATTGAATTTATTGCAAGAAATAATTTTAAATCATCAGCATACATTAAAAAATTGGAAAACATGAAGCATTTATTTATATCATTAACATAGATATTAAAGAGGAGCGGTCTAAGGTGGCTTCCTTGAGGAAAGCCAGAAGGTACATTAAAAGGATCAGACTTATGTCCAAGAACCGTAACTATTTGTGTTCTATTAGAAATGTATGAATAGATCCAACGCAGGATGTCGCCCCGTATACCAACCTCAGCTAACGATAACATTGTTTTGAGTGGTTAATTCTATCAAATGCTTTGCTGAAGTCACTATACACGGCGTCAACCTGCGTGCGATTATCCATAGCATGACCTATGTATTCCGAATAACAGATCAAATTACTTTCAACAGAACGTTTAGGAAAAAACCTAGTTGTTCATTTATAATTAAATTCTTAACTTCACTTAGAATAATATTATGTACAAATAAC
Source organism: Rutpela maculata (assembly GCA_936432065.2). Lineage (NCBI taxonomy): Eukaryota > Metazoa > Arthropoda > Insecta > Coleoptera > Cerambycidae > Rutpela > Rutpela maculata. The sequence continues at coordinate 25,472,610 of OW386285.2, read as the reverse complement.
TTTAACATTTTGCCAAATATACTCAATTTACTGATAGGACGATAATTTGTTACATAATTCTTTGCACCACCTTTGTGAATTGGTATCACAAATGCCATTTTCCACTTGTCCAGAAAATGGCCTATTTTTAAGGACATATTAAAAATAATTTTCAAAGGAATACATAAACTTTCTTTCATAGTTTAATGAAATAAGGAGATAAACCATCTGGGCCCGGTCCTTTCTTTATGTTCAGTGAATCGATAGAATTCTTTATCTCTGATGTACTAATATAATCATGATTGGACTGTGCATTAGTAAAACAATTGCTAGGTAAAGTATCATTATCATAATTACTGTATACACTACTAAAATAATCAGAAAATGGGGTACAAATTTCAGATTGCCCATAAACAGCCCAAGTAGCAAAATAACTTTTATAAAGGTTGTTAGAACTGCTATACAACATATTTTATAGAAACATGTAAATTACATAAGGCAGTTAAATACCATTATACAATGTCTATACAACCAAAAAGGGCCCACTTTTATACAACCTTTTGGTACTATGAGAGTTCTATTAGAAAACCATACAATCACTATAAAACTATTTTACGGGATGATTATAAAACTGTCCTATAAGTATATCATCAGGATTACTTATACAACATATTTACATATGCACTTGGCAACTGCTATAAAATTATTGTATAGTAATTGTATAAGTTAGTTATAATGTAGACGGTATCCCACTAACAAAAATTTATACAATCAGTTTGTTTTCTAGTGATGAAATTTTGAACAAAATTATTGCAAGAATGGTTATATAACGCAAACATGTTGTGGAGTTATTATTTTGAATAACAACCTCAATAATGGCGCTCAAGATCCATTAAACATGGTAAAATCCCGTTAAACAATGTAATTAACACGCTAGTAGCAAGAAAATTATCTTGCGCGGCGAAATTTTCTGACAAAATATGTATATATTTTTAGCAAAAAACTGAAGGGCCTCAGTTTAGCATACGCGTTTGGTTTATTAAAAATTAAAAAAATATATTTTATTAAATTTAAAATGGTTGAATTTTCAGTTTAAACAAAATATTGATTAAATTGATAAGAAAATAATCTTTGTCATTCTGAAAAATTAATTATTAATAGGCATTTTTACATTTCTATGAGAATTCTGCATAATGGCAGCAATTGATGAACCGCTAAATCCTTAAATAAATATGGCGTAATATAATATGATCATTTTGTCCCATATGAAACGTTATACAACGCTTGTGTGTTATTCGAAACTCTATACGATATTAAAATCCTATAATGTTGTTTCTATAGGCGCTATACAGATATTCTCGAAATAAACCAACAAGTTGAACTTTAAAGGTTGCTATTTTTCAAAATATATTAAACTATTCTCTCACACATTTTTAATAGAGTACAACAATTTAAGTAATTGCAGAGATATAGTCAAATTTATTTTCCTCTAATTTCGAGTTTATAGTATACGAATTAGCCAACATTTTATGAAAATGGAGATTGCTACCAATTAAAAAATCATAGTCAATATTCTTTTATAGTGAAATTTTAGCATATTAACAGCTGATTGAAATGCTATTGATTGATCCAATATATTGTTATGCAGTTGAGGGTTATTTACACCAATTAGATTTAAATCCTATTTAGCAGTCTGTAAAATTTCTATTTCTCCGGCAATAGGTTAAGAGATATAAAGTATGGGTGATAAATTCACTACAAATGATAAATAAATCAATCTACAAACTAGTAAAGAATAGTGACTGAAAACATGTAAAATATTGAGTGGCACCCTTAGCATGACGATTTGTGTGTCGGCCTGCTAAAGTTCTCGAATTGAATACCATGCAGAAGAAGAAAATATAATTTATTGGCCAAACATAGTTTTCCCTAATTTTATCCAATTTTTGCATAACGTGGCAACCCCGTGTGTTAACTTTCGATGTTATCCTGTAGTCCGTCCGCAAACCACGTTACAAAACAAATGTATCACATAACGATTGTATATATTGCACTAAACAATTATTCTGTTCTGTTCTGTTGCAATCAACTCCAGTATAGAGTACGTAGACATTAGAGCTAACTTACAAAATTGAACACATTTAGTTGGTATGTTTTGTTGTCCACTCCAATTTTTTTTTACTTCGTGAGTTAAGTGTGAGAGATTGTGTAGGTGTACATTATTTGTTATATCTTCACCATAAAAATCTCTGTACATCTCAACATCGTTTTCAAATATCGATGCGGCTAAAAGCAAAAACAAATGTATACATTTTTGAGGAGCATATTGTAATTGCACAAAATAACAAGAGAAAATCTTGATAAACATTACTAAGCAAAACCCAGCAAGAAAATCTTCTACCATGTTTATTGGCAGCTCTTCTACTGAAGTATCATTTTTATGATGCCTGGCAGTGGCAGATAATACTGTTTTTATTTTCAAATTAGCCCCATGGTTGCAGTTAGATGAATTATTAGTTGCAGTTTGTAAAGGTCGACCAGAATTGTAACTCCCAAGAATTCGATGGTAATTTTTTTTAACTGTTCTTTTAAAAAATCCACTTCTTTAATTTTCATCCACTGAGATACTGCTCGATATATTTTTTAAAACTGACTAGTAAAATTAGTCTAATTTTTATGACAAAATGGGGTTATGTGTAAACAGATTTTATAACGCAGAATTTCCGATAACTTTATCTTTGAGGACTACATTTTTGTACGATAAGGTATTTATAAGGTATTTATAATAGAGTAAACTGATGTACTTATAGAGTAATTATGAAATGATTTTATGCTTATTGTACACTGCTACTGTAAGAACAGTTTCATAAATTAGCTTAAAGAACTTTAATACAGCTTTTTATACAGCTTCCATACAACTATTTTTTAATACAGAAATTAAAAGTTGTTAGAATAGGTATACAATTGTAATATAATTTTTATACGATTCTTTTAAAATATTTTTATAGATAGTTGTATAAAATGTTATACAAATGTTATAAAATTTGTGAGCAGTACAATAAGATTTTGTCCTATAATATGAGCTATAAGAACATTTACACAACAATATTATAGAAACGTTCTCTTATACGATAAAATTGTATTAATTTGATACTCTAAGAAATAAAACTGTTCATCAAACGGTGCTAGACGATAACTATAAAATAATTCAGTTCCTTTAGGATTCCATTTTGCTACTTGGGAGCCTCATCATTGTAAAGCATACCAACTGGAATATTATTGTCGCATTTATTTTTATTTGAAATAAATTTCCAAAATAAATTCTTATTACTAGATATGTCGGATTGAATATTTTTAATATAATTGTTATAATCTTCTTTAATCAATTGTTTAGATTTTGCCCTTAGAATGGAAAATCTTTCATAATCCGATACATTACTGAATTTTTTCCATTTTTTGTGGATTTTGTTCTTCTCTTTAATAATTTTAATGGTCATAGCTCTAAAATAAGTAGGCAATCTAGTGCTTTTTGGTTTATATACTGGTACAAATATATTTATTACTTTATATAAATTTTCATAGAAAATATCCATAATAATTTGCAAATTATGATTAGCGAAAATTGTTGTCCAGTCTATTTTCTGCAATTTGTTATTTATTTCAGTGTAGTTTGCTTTACAAAAATTAAACTGTGGTAAAAACGGTTTATGGAAATATTTTGCGTTAGAGTTATTTATTGAAAATTCCAAGGCAGGATGGTGTAGGTCCTCCTTTACTGATAAATCCGTAGCATGCCTAACGTTAGAAACTATGTTTTTATTAGATAATATTAAATCTAAGGATTTATTATTTTGATTTACAATACTATTGAATTGGCACAATTCAAAGAATATAAACTGATCAATTAAAGCTGTATATTTGTCTTCAACATTGGTAGGCTGTAAGTTATTTTCATTTAAAACGGGTTCCCAGTTTACAGTTGACATACTGAAATCTCCTAAGATAACTACAGTATTATTTAAAAATATATGTTGATTTAGTACTAGTTTATTTAGAAATGCTAAATACGACTGGACAAAATCATGCCCGGGTGGTAGATAAACAGTACACACAAATATAGGATTACTAAGGTCAGTCATCCAGATCAAAAACTTTTTTTTGTGGGGCTGTGTTATTTTAATATTTTTCAAATTGAATAAAGATGCATTATTATATTGTTGCTAGTGCACTATAAACTTCATTAGTAGCAAAATTATTATTTCTGTGTTCTCCAATTCCCCTGGCCCATTAGTTAACTATTGAATAGGGTGATTAAAAATTCAGTATGCAATAAAATTGCTAATTGTCCTTATTTTTAATCGAGTGTTTTAAATTTGAAATTAATTATCCGTAACAAATAATTTATTACTAAAACACACCATTGGATAATTTGTTTTTTAATTTTTATTACAGCCTAAAATACGTAATTGCAGGTCACTGTGGAAAAAGTATATCCTTAACTTTTATGATTACCACAATAACAATTATTATTGACTAATAAATTTGGTGTGTTGAAATAGCAGCACCTAAATAGTCATTATATCCACCTGATTTAATTAAGTAATAATAATAATAATAATAATAATAATAATAATATCAATCTAAGGAAAATTTGTAATACAACAATAGCCGTAAGGCCAGAGCTGGGCAAATATGTACTTACAAATACCTCATAAGTATTTAAATACTGGAAAGTATTTAAATACCGAGTATTTAAATCCGTTTCAGACAGTATTTAAATACTTTCAGAAGTATTTAAATCTCAAAAGTATTTAAATAAATACAAAAAATATAATCAAATACAGGCAGATATTTGTCAAGAATCAAGACATGTAGTATACTATGTAGTTAATAAATATATTGCATCATTCAGCCTTCAGTTATTCACGTGTTAATTCCCAGAAAGTTGGTTGAAAGCAGACATAGACAGTAAGTGTTAACTGTTAATGTATATGTTTTGTGTGACAGAGAACAGTTGAACTAGTGCCATAGTCTCTGAGCTTTATTCGGGCGTAGCACGTCCTGGAATAATTTTCGCCCGACCTACGGCGACTGCAGAAAATAATGAGGTAGCTATTTTTAAATGGAAAAAACGAATTTTTGGCTCATGGGCCCCCTCTGAAAAATTGTTTGCCCAGCCTTAAAGCATTTTCTAGCTACAGGCCTGTGCAGAAGACGCACAGGTCTAGCTCTCTAGACAAGTAAAAGTCCAAACTAGAACTGATTAAGTATAGAAGTATTAAAACAGTGTTGTGGAAGTTCATGAAAGTCATGAAACCTAAAATTTTGACACCTCAAATAGTCAAATAGTATTTATTATAATAATGATAATGATAATAATAAGTCTTTATTGATTTCTACAAAAATAGAAAATACAATTTGGCGAAGTTTAGCCATTAAAGGCTACTTTTACACTATATGTTTCAAAATATTTCAGTGTTATCAAAGTATTTAAAGTATTTAAATACTAAGTTTAAACTATTTATTTACTTTTGTTATTTATTATTTAAATATTTTTATCTTTTGAAAATACTTAATATTTAAATACTTTCAATTTTCTGAAAGTATTTAATATTTAAATACTTTTTCAAAGTATTTGCCCAGCTCTGCGTAAGGCATATAATCAAAATACGAAGATTTGGAATGATCAAAGCAAGCGACTTATTACATCTGATAAGAGATCTAATATACAACACTTCTTCAAGCTTGGCAGCATGATTGATTCTCATAAGTACAAGAAAATCCTGTGCCTAACAAGCAAGATGGCGTGATGATGTCAGACGTTCCTCACAGCAAGGGGCCAATAATAATGCGTGTGCCTCAAAACGTCTGTCAAGACGAGGAAGAGAATTATTGAAGCATTTCGTGAACATAAGTACAAATATATTTCATATGTGAAACTAATTCGTAAATATGAATAGGTCGATACTCACTTTTTTAAAACAAAAATATCTGTATTATTACAAGATATTTCCTTTTTGACACAATATCCAATTTACTCTTGTGGATTACAGTACAAAAAACGTAAAATCTTTAATTAGATACAAATTTTTATAATACGATATTAATTTTACATTCTTTTTACACGCACATTCATCGAGCCGTCAGCAACGCGTTTAGTAGGACGTAATGGTAACATACAGCCTAAGGTCTTTCAGATCAGGTCCTAAAATGTTAAGACCGTCATCACCAATTATTGCTACCTGTACGCTGAGTGTACGGCCAGTGGACCAAACAAGTTGTGCTGGGAACAGAAACTTGATATATGATAAGGCGCTACTGAGATTTTTTTCGTTTTAATTAGGTTTTGATAATATTAACATAGAAAACGGGTAATTTAATATTGAGTAACAAGTTTTTCTGTGTTAGTAATTATTTTCAGCAGCTACTGACTTTAATTTATTTTTTATTTAATCACATTCTAATTTATTAAAATTATAGGCTTTCATCACTATCGTCGTATTTTTTAATATATTTGGTAACGTCCATGACTGAAGCACGCAGATACTTATTGCCTAAATGTAAACTTTTCTAATTTATAATATGTAGGTTTTAAAGTGTTGCTTATTCAGTAATTTTTTCAGTTTTTCATATTATTTGCTACAGTAATAGCAAGATATTTTTTAGGAAATAACACTTTGTTTAAAAAAAATTTAAATAATTGATATTAATATAGTGTAAAATAATAAGTTATATTCTTAAGCTTTTGAGCTGTAAATGTCAACTTTTTAATGAAATTCAATGGTGATGTTGAAAAGAATATTTAATTGATGCTTTCAGATAAATATGAGACTTACCACTTAACTTCAGAATAACCGTTTTCCAGTATATGTAAACTATTCCTTGGGACACATTTAGACGGGGGCACTTGTAAACATGTCAAAATGTGCTTCATTTTCTGTGCCTTTCTTAGTTTTTTTTTTTCAGTTTTCTCAAGGATATGATGAGAAATTACAAAAAGGAAACGAACTGAGCTAGCATATCCAAAAATAACATACAAGATGCTTTCAATGATATCTTGCAGAACAACAGACCAATTTCTGAGGCGGCCTTACATTTTGGTTTGAAAAAATCTACTTTGCACAGGCGCAGGCGGCTCAAGTCAAATCTTTCGAAAACAATTTTTTAAGATTCTGGAAATGAAAGCAATTCTATTCTGGTGATCGCAAATATTTTCCTAAATATGGATTCCGAAAAATTTTTTCGTTTGAAGAAGATTACTTGAGACCTTCATCTGACATTCATTATGGTCCTATATTTCAGTTCTGTGGAACACGAAGTGTAACATATTAGTCTATAAGTTGGCTTGCGAACTGAAAGGTTCATCCATATACACTACACCCCCATAGGACACAAATAAAAGATTCGGAAAAGTCTATTTAAAGAAAACAAAAAATTTTTTACGATTACCAAACTTCCAATCCACTAAGTGAAGTGGAAGTAATTATGCGGCTGATTGTTAAACTGCGATTATCTTGAAATCGGTCATTTTAATGTTAATGACAAGTATATTTTCTTCCGCCAAAATGAGGTAGGTTTAGGATTTTTTAATAATAAAAGCGATAACGTTATGGTAAAAAAGTTAACATTTACATTATAAACATTGCTTATGTGGCTCCCTCTAGGATCTACACAAGAAATGGAAACATATTTGAATTTCTCATCTCAATAAACCCCTACTTACCAATTTCCATATCAATACTCGATAAACTTCAAAAGTTATGTTAGGAAAATTAACATATAAGTAATATTGATTTTAACACCCTGTATCTCTGTAATATCAACTCTTGAACTAAGGTAAGTTTAACTAAATCGCAATCAGAAATCTACTGCAGCTCTGTTGACCATTACTTACGGACCACTATGTATAACCCCAAATAACCTACTATTAATATAGCTAAATTATACAAATTATTATCTAGAATATCTTGTGAACGTAAAACATGTTATAAAATCATAACGCTGCAATAAAGTGACAAAAACTTAGTAGGCTCTTCTTTCTCCATGATTTACGGCTGCATGAAAACAAAACAAAAACTAATCAGTAAACGATCGTTTAACCTAGACGCGTTTTGCACGAAAGTTAAAATAAAAATGTGTGATAAAAACTAAACAAAAATACTTTGTGTTTGTTGTAATATATAAGTGTAGTTGTGTTGTGGAACAAGATGACAATTCAGAGAAATATATTCAAGAATGAAGCCCAGGTAGGTAATTATAATAGCCCAATTTGTTTATTTGCTGATATTTTCTGGTTAGATAAAATATTAGTATTTTTTTATCTTCTATTATTAATAGAAATTGTGGCGGTATAATGGGTTTACGAATGTTAAATGGAACAATAATCCTTTATTTTCAAGTAAGCCGAAATTATATAATTTGGAAAATATATCAAATACTGTTGATATTTCGTGATATTTAGCGAGCGGCTAGCTTGAACTATAAACAAACACACTTTTATAAACAGGATTATAGTTATTAATTATATAAGGGGATTAACAAGACTTTAATCTGTGAGAAAAAATAAGCACTCGAGGCGCAGCACAGTGGGAAATTTTTCAATTTTTTTAGACAAAAATCCGTCTACAATTCAATTATTAATGGACTTGAAAAAAATTTTTTTTTAAATAATTGTTAGGTATCATCCGATATTTGAGCTCTGCCCAAATTTTAAAAGCGTTCAACATAACCTCAAAAATCCTATAAATATATAAAATTCGAATATTTTACTTAAGTAAAAATGAGAATTTCTGTTTTTTAAAAGTTTTACTCAGAAAATATACTTTACAATATGTCTTTTGGGTCGCTGATTAAGCAAATTGGGGTCTCGTTAACCAGAAATTGATATTACACCCTGAAAATACCGAAAAACACCCCTAATAGGGATTTTTTCGAAATATTCTAATTAAAAATGTAAAATAGTCTAGTAAAGCGTATTTTTTATGTGATAAATATAAAACCTTAGTTATTCAAATAATAATTCAGTAAACATTTATCCTAAGGGTTAACGATAACGACAAAAAATACAAAAAATATAGTTACAATGGTTATTTTTTAGTTTTTGCTTCAAAATAGGGTAAGAGAGTACATTGTGACTAGGAGAGTGTATCTCAAACCCCTTTAGGGGTGAAAACCACCCTTAAATGGCTGTAGAAATTTTTCGAAATTTTAGAATCACGTCTTCTTTGATATTTTCACCAAAATCAGTCTCCGAACCTTGTTTCATAAATAAAAATTATTTTAAAGGTTAAATTAATCATTTCTTACATACTTTGACAATGTGAATAAATAACAATTCAATGTGAGTAGAAACAAATTCTAAGTTCTTCAACGTTTCTAAGAAGCTCGTAAGTTAGAAATCGCATTTTTTCCATTTGAAAGGAAAAAAAATATTTAAAATGAAATGAAAATTTTTCATCCATTCTATGCAATGTGAAACAACAATCCAATTTTTAGTAAACATATTTTAAGCATCCTAAGTTCAAAAACAATTGGATGCTTAAAAGCAGCTTAAAATCAGCAGATATCTCTATTTTTTTCAAACAAATTAAATTTTAGACATTTCAAAAAAAAATGTTTTAAAATAAAGTCTAAATTTTTCATACATTCTACTCCATGTAAAACAAGTATCCAAAGTTAAAAAAAAAACAGATATTTTATCAAAAGTAAAGTTATTATAGTAAACAAAATTGTTAAAAACAAGTACATTTATTTCATTAAACTCTATAGCATTAACAATATAAAATATGGATTCTATTATTATTTATAATTATGCGATTTAACAACAACTGCAAATTCGATTCTTTGCCGCAGTTTTTTCTTTTCACTATAAAATTTAAGGGTGGTTTTCACCCTTAAAGGGGGTTGAGATACACTCTCATATTCACAATGTACTCTCTTACCCTATTTTGAAGCAAAAATTAAAAAATAACAATTGTAACTATATTTTTTGTATTTTTTGTCGAAATGGGTGTTGTTTCAACCTCTCTGATTAACCCTTAGGGTAAATGTTTACTGAATTATTATTTGAATAACTAAGGTTTTTATATTTATCATATAAAAAATACACTTTACTAGACTATTTTACATTTTTAATAAGAATATTTCGAAAAAATCCCTATTGGGGGGTGTTTTTCGGTATTTTAAGGGTGTTATATCAATTTCTGGTTAACGGGGCCCCATCTTTCTTAATCAACGACCCAAAAAACATGTGGTAAAGGATATTTTCTGAGTAAAACTTTTAAAAAACAGAAATTCGCATTTTTACTTAAGTAAAATACACGAATTTCATATATTTATAGGATTTTTTGAGGTTATGTTGAACGTTTTTAAAATTTGGGCAGTGCTCAAACATCGGGTGATACCTAACAATTATTAAAAAAAAATTTTTTCTAATCCATTAATAATTGCATTGTAGACGGATTTTTGTCTGAAAAAATTGAAAAATTTCCCATTGTGCGCAGGCGAGTCACATTTTTTCGAGTAGATTGAAAGGCTGTTAATCCCCGAATGTAATTCAACTTTTTATCCGCGATCACGCCCACGCCCACGGCCAAATTAGGAGCGTGAAAGCCATATGAGAGCAGGAGAAAAGAATTTGATTTTGAAAAACGTCAGATTTGACAAGTTTATTTTGACTAAGAATCTTTTGATTTTGAGCAAAAAAATAGAAGGTCTTTGAATCGTTTCTATGACATGAGTGTGTTAGTACCGGTCTAAATGACAGTAAGATCGTTCTTGATATAAATGTTAATGCTAATATTAATAATAATTGTAAATAAAATTCTAAAATCAAAGCGTGGTATTATGAATTCTAATCCACTAGTGTGTTAAGGGGCCTTTAATCCACGAAAAATAGACGTATTATACTAATATAGTGGTCGTGGATAAACGGTTTTTATGACGAGAAATAAATATAATTGTTCCGCTTAATATAAGTACTTATACAGTTATTGTAAAATTTACTTATTTAATTATACCTATTCCAAGAACTCAAAATTTTTTTCGCATCGACCATCCTCCCATTACCACCCCCCCATTATTAAAGGGGTCGAAAAAAAATCGAATTGTAATTTAGTGTATGTACAAGAGTCAAAAGCTTCAAAATTTATTTTGACATGAGCCACCCTCACCACTATTCCCACCCCGCTATTAAAGGTGGTGATAAAATTAAATTGTGATTTAGTGTGTGTACAAGAACCAAAGGCCTCAAAAGTTTTTTGGCATCAGCCGCCCCTCATTACCATCCCCACCCCATTATTAAAAGGGGCAAAAATAATGGAATTGCAATTTAGTGTATGTAGAACCAAAAGCCTCAAAATTTATTTGACATGATCCACTCTGACCACTATTCCCACCCCGTTATTAAAGGTGGTGATAAAAATAGAATTATGATTATGTGTGTGTGTGTGTGCAAGAACCAAAGGCCCCAAAAATTTTTTTGGCATCAGCCGCCCCCACTCCACCGGAAATCCGGATGTGGAAGTAGTATTAGGCAGCGGTTTTTTTAATAATATGCGTATTTTTATCACTTTAACACCTTGTAAGCGAAAAGCCTACTACAAAATTGTACCGTCATAAACCGTTACGATGAAAAAGTTATATGTGAAATAGGATCATAGAAAAATTATTAAATCGCTCTCCTTATAGTGAAGGACCGTTACAGTTTTATTTAGGAACCGGTCAGTAAAGCACCGATTTTCAATGCCCAAAGTAATTGCACCTAAAGTGAGAAACAAGTAGACCCCCCTATTATATTTTCTTAATCCGAAAAAAAAATTTTTTTGATACCAACATTTTTTTGATCTGAGTCTGGGAGAAATCCGAAAATAAATTTTGACGAGCAGGGGAGATAAATCTGAAAAAAAATCTGTCCTAATACCCGGCCTCACCCAGGCGCCGGCTGGGGCCCGTTAATCTCGCGGGGCCCCAGGGCATTGCCCCGGTTTGCCCTGCCATAGTTACGCCTCTGCACGTTAGTCACATATTGTGCTACAGTAATTGCATCACAAAATATAGTACCTCCTTTGTTCACTTTTCTTCGCATGAGGATCAATGATATCTACTTAACAGGTAGTGTAGTCTATCGCTTGTGGTTCAACAACGGGTTGGATGAAGACAGAAATATTCCTGAACCATCTCATACACATGCATGCAAAAAGCTGTGTGAGATGAGGTACGGTACCTATTTCAGTGGCGAGACCTCGATCGGCGAAGTTAGGCTAGCCCGGCACTCAGATGGGTGACCGTATCTCATCTCGTCGTCCTGGTAGCCCAGACGACAGAGATCATTTTATAGTGAAACCCCCAAAAAGTTGCAAACTGAATAATTTTTTTTTAATGAGTTCGTGAAAGTATATAGAATAATATCCTGAAAAGTTTACATTCCGCTCGGATGCAGAACATAAAAAAAGTGAAAACAAATTTTTTTTATAAATTTCTTCAAAATTTTTAAATTAAATCAGGCTAGAAAAAAAAAAGAAAAAACACAGGTGGGTAGACCACGTGTTTCTGAACAAAAAATGTTCTAATAAAATTTATCGCTAAAGCCACGGTATTCTTGAAAAGAATAGTGAAGTAACTTTGTCACTCTGCTCGGCTAAGCGCACGGTTAAATGCATACTACGGAACCTCTAAAAATTCTAAGCAGTTCTAACAAGTAAAATAAAGCTTTTTTCTCTTTCTGATTACACATTTTAACATTTTTCATAGTGACTAAGAGGATAAATAGTGAGTCTGGAGGGAAAATATATAATTATGAACGGATACACAGAAACCACACATAGCCGCTGAATCGCTCGCATGAATTTTTACGTGCCTTTACTGTATTGCATTTATTAGATGATACACCTATCCACATTTCAGCTATATCCATTGAATTTCTTATACATTTGTTAATGTATTGGAAAAGTTCCAGAATTTATATTCAAAACAATCAAAGGTATTTTCATAGTTATAAGGATAAGATCGTGACAATTGCAATTTCTTATCATGATATGGTTAATCATATTTTCGAAAAAATGCACAAAAGTAAACGATTTGTGTTTTAACATTCGAAAAGTATACATTTTTTCCGAAATAGTGATATTTTATCACACCTTCCAATATATATATTTATCAAGAAAATCATCAAGCAATTAAATTAAAATGATTTGAGATGTACTTTTTTTGAATCCACGTTACTACAACTTAATAAACCATAATAATCATGAAAGGTACATACTTTTTAACAGTTCTCAATGAAGAAAAAATTTTTTTGAAAGGCTTTTATTTTTGTCTATATTTTTTATTGCGACGATTGAGTTCGGGCGTGATAATATATATAAGTATATTTTTCCCATCCATCCTTTGCTTGTATTTGCATCGAAAAGCTACAATTTTGAACTTTTAATGTTTATGTTCATATGTGAAAAAATAACTGAAATTTAACAACATTACTGAATTATTTTTATAAATTTAACTCCCTGTATCTCAGTAAGTATTAATATTTGACCCCCAATTAAGTTAAGACCAAAAATACATACTGGTATGATGGCTTGCTCATTTAATTATTTTTATTTTACCTGTAGGTACATGCGTTTTTGACCATTATTGAGATATTTCTTGAGATTTTTCTGAGGTTATGTCAAAATCCTGACGTGATAAGAAAATTCTGACCTCAGATGCGGTTTCAGCACCCCAAAATAGGCATAAAAATATGGGTTAACTCGTTTAATCTGTCAATTTACTTTCTACCCGGTTTCAGGCTTATTCTAAGCTGTTTTTTGAGCTTACATAAAAAAATTGATGACATGTGACCTGACCTCGGATTGGGTTTGAGCGTCCCAAAATACATATAGATATGATAGTTGGTAAAAAAGTACATGATCTATGGATTAGTCCACATTAATACAACCACGCTTATGCAAAACATACGAGAATGAAACGCATAAACAAATTATGTTAACGACCTAGTCTAATTGTTTTAACATATCTTTGATATTACATCACCAATAATCTGCTCCAAGGATAAACACTACATAAACACAAACTGCATTATGCAATATAAGAAGAAAGTCTGTAGTAAATATTTAAAATAGCAACTCAACTATCATAATATATCACATCCATATTCATGCATCATTGTGCTGTATGAATAATTTAATGATTATGACTTATACGGCATGTCACGCCTCACATCTTATTCCACAATGTGATTGGTTGTGGACTTTTACACACCTCCTATTTACTTTTCAAACAATTCGGTGCTCTACCTGTACGACTGCTGTCGTTTGAAGGTGAAATTAACCGCGGCAAAATCGCAAAGCCTGGTCCGCTACAGAGCTAGCTTTTTGCAGCGATCGTTTAGTTTTTTTGTTCGGTAAAAATAATTTGCAAGGTTGTTTGGGCTATATTTAGACTGGTCATGGCTTCGGGCGGTAAAAAAAATCGTTGAAATTAATATTTGATTAGCCTATTATTAGCCTATTAGCAGTTTTTATTTGCTAATATTAATTATTATGTCTTTATTTGCAAATCTTTCTTTTCAGTGTGTTGATTATTTATGTTAGCAGGTTTTTAATGGTTGTCTATCATAGAGAAGCAAAGTGATTTTTTTATAAAGCACCACGTTGTTTATTTATATGTTGTCTATAATGTCTGGGTTTACATGTAGACGTCGAATGTTATTAACTTTTTCATAAACATTAATAATAAATAATGACATTTTATTTTCAAATATCAAAAATATACCCGTTTATATTGTAAATTAAATTATATTTTCTTTATTTGCCTATTTACTGAAATATGGTAGACACGTACGGGGAACCAAACAAGTTGTAGTCAATTACAAATAACAATTGCAGACACACCAAAAAAAGTGACATTAATTTAAAAATCTAAAATCCAAAATAAAAGTATTAGACAGTTAGTGCAAGAAAAATAAGCCTAAAAGTATGCGAACCTTGAAAAAATTAGTACAAGCAAGAGATTTCGTGGAGATGTTGCAGTTATCATCTTATTGAATATACTAAAAGTCCCCTAAAATCTAAGCTGTGCTACGCCCGCCATATTGAAAAATGGCGGGTCATTTTCAGATTTTTGTATATAAATAGATAGGAAAAAAGTTTCAAATAAAAAATATAGGCAATGATAAAACAATTTTTGATATTAACATTTTTTTCTCTAAATCGAATGATTTTTGAATTATGAGGAAAGGCAAAAAATCATCACTTAAATAGACAACTCCATTTACGTCCTAGATGGGGACATATTCTTCACAGTATTGTCTGGCTCAGGCCCGCAACCTATCAAGACATCATTAACAATTACACACACCTCACACATCATTAGCCGGTATAGCGGTAATTGCGTTGTGGTAGTTGATGGTTATCCTGTGTACCCAACAACGAAGGGGAATGAACAAGAAAGAAGAGCGGCAAGAAGGACATCAGCAGATGTAAACATAAGTGAGAATACTTTGAATACTGTCACCACAACAACGCAAGCGAAATTTCTTGCAAACAGTGCAAATAAAAATAACTTCTTATCAAATATCTAGCCGTCCAGTTAAGAAGTCGAGGTGTCCAGGTAGAAGAGACCGAAGCTGATGCTGATGTGTCGATCATATCAGCAGCTATTGAGAAAGCAAGGCATGGTTCTCGAGTAGTTGTTGTTGGTCAGGACACTGACTTATTAGTCCTCCTAATTACTTTGTCAACAGACGAGATGCATATTTGGTTCCTTCGACCAGACTCACGGAATAAAAAAAGGTCAATTTTTTACATTCCAAAGCAACGAAATTTGTATAGGAATACATTACACTGATGTTCATACATGATGTTACAGGTTGTGACACAACCTCCGCGCCATTTAGAAAGAGCAAGATTAAAGGCTTACGCTTTTTAGAACAAAACCCGAATCTGTGACAGGCTGTTGCTGTATCCCAAGATGACATTGCAGCTGCAGGGGAAAAATTTATGCTTGCCCTTTTATGAGGCAACAAAGTCTCAGACACTTGTTGAGTATAGATATTTTTCATACAATCGTCTGATCAGTAAGCAGCAATTACATTCCAAATTTAACTTGGCAGTGTTGCCTCCTACAACTGCAGCAGCTGTCCATCACTCATATCGCACATACCAAGTTCAGCAGTGGATGGGTAGTAATTTAGAGTCGACTGCCTAGGGTTGTCTGGGGCTTTGAAATCAGTTTTGACATGGTTAGATCCAGCCCCTAGCAATTCACTGAAGCTCGTATCCTGTGGTTGCAAATCGGGATGCACAAAACGTTGTGAGTGCTCATCAGCAGGGTTCAAGTGTTCTGCCATGTGTGGATATTGCCAAGGATTATCTTGAAGCAACTCAGAAGATATGTTACCTGACGACGACATTGATAATGACGAACTAATGTTATAACGTATTTTCGTATTTTATTCTATTTGTTATAGGTTTCATAATTACAGTATATTTTTCTTCTGTAATGGTAATATACCTAAAAAATGTTTTTTGTTTTACTTACAACCTATAAACACACATTTTACAGTGTATCTTGTACACAATTCGGATTTTTGAAAATTCAATAACATTCTGCACCTCAATTCAAAAACCGTTCGATTTAGAGAGAAAAAAAATGTTAATATCAAAAATTGTTTGTTTTATCATTGCCTACATTTTTTATTTGAAACTTTTTTCCTATCTGCAACGGTAAAGGATTTATATACAAAAATCTGAAAATAAGCTGCCATTCTTCAATATGGCGGGCGAAGCACAGCTTCGATTTTAGGGGATTTTTGGTATATTCATTAGGATAGCAAGTGGAACATATCCACCAAATTCCTTGCCTATACTAATTTTTTCGAGGTAAAAATTTTATTTTTCCTGCACCAAGTACACAACGGTCAACATTCTGGTTTGCTAAACACTATTGAAACTTTCTTCTTCTTTTTAATTACATCTCGATAGACGCTCGTAATCAGTGAAATATTTTAGTTGGCTTTCCTTTGTTACATGCTACGTCTGACAACATCATGTCATTTGTCGCGGTTACTTCACCCACCAAAGTTCTTTTCTTTAGTGGCATTGACTAACATCTTGAAGGACGTCATCTGTAACAAACGTCTCCAGACACGTCTAGAAAACATCAATACGCCAACTGTATGTTTCCCTAACAAACTAGCATAAAGAAAAATAGAGAAAACGTTAACAAGCCTGATCTTCGTGCGTTTTGTGATATTTGTGAAACAACCATTTTTTTTTCAACTGAGAAGTTATCCCAATGAAATTTCGAATGTATAATATGAAGTTACATGGCGTTAGTGTAATAAAATATATAAATTATGGTAAAATGTACGAGCCAGACTTTAGATGGCGAACAACAATAAGACAGAACAGTCCCATGGCTTCAGACAAGACAAAACTAAGATGGCATATGAGAAAAGTTGTTGCTTTAGGCCAGAGCTGGGTAGTATTCGAATACATCTGTATTCGAATACAGTATTCGAATACTTTTTCTGTATCCGAAAGCTGTATTTGAATACTTTCTTAAAATTGTATCCGTTATCCGTATCCGAGACAAATTAATAAAGTATCCCTTATTCGAATACATTAGGCGAGTATTCGAATACTCATAAAAGTATTCAAATACAAATAAAAGTATCCGAATACACCGAAAGTATCCAATTACACTAAAAGTATCCGAATACAATAAAAGTATCCGAATACAATAAAAGTATCCGAATACAATAAAAGTATTCGGATACTGAAAGTATCCGAATACCACAAAAAATATATATACATTTAATATATAAAAATCTCGGGTCACAGTGTTTGTTATCGAAATCCTCCGAAACGGCTTGACCGATTTTTATGAAATTTTTGGTGTATATTTGGTAGGTCTGAGAATAGGTCGTAGGCTATTTTTTATACCCCTAGGTGATAAGAGTGGCCCTATTCAGAAATTTTATTTTTATTTTTTGGACAAAAATTTATAATTTATATGGCAAAACAACGTTTGCTGGGTCAGCTAGTATTAAATATTATTTTCTAGTTATTCTTTATAAAAAGGTTTACATATATTCTGGAAAGTCCTCTTAGCTATAGTTGGAATGTCGATATAAAGTACCAGTTCTTCAAGTAAAAGTTGAAAATATTATAAGAAAAATTGTTCCTAATGTTGAGATAGAAGTTCAGATATGAAATTTGAAAGCTTATCTCAATTTTTTTTTGCATCTTTAAGATTAAAGTAATTTTGCAAAGTTAACCAAAGTAGCAAAGTGGCTAATTTATTTGATAACTTGAACAGTTTAAAAGTGACTGCTTTGTGCTTATTTTATTAAACAAATTAATAAGTCATCGACTTTCTTTAGTTGCTTTGCAAAATTAATTTAATCTTGGTGCCTGAAATCGATCGGCAATGTCTGCATTTTCGGCGCGATTTCAGATCGAAAAATGCACAATTCCAGTATTTTAGTCCGTTGCTAAGAAACTATCAGAAACAAACCGGAAAAGATCCGTTGACAAACAAGGGAATAGTATATTGTGCATTTAGGTGTGAAAGCAGTATATTCCCGGACGACGATGCAAATTGTTGGCCGAGGCGCTAGCCGAGGCCAACAAGCATCGAAGTCTGGGAATGTGCTTTCACGCCGAAGTACACATACTATTTTTTCTGAAATCACAATCAATATTATTATAAATTAAGGAATTTGTATTAATGCATAACATTTCTTCATTACAATCTAACTGCTTACTAATAAATGCAATTTTAAAGTGAGTCGGTTTGTCTGCGTGTATTTATTTTCTGTCTAAAATATACATAAAAAACCGTACGGGAATGTTACTTTCCCGGCCTAGGCCGGGAAAGTAAGATTTCCGTACGATTTTGTTGATCGTTGCTTGGCAATGGATCTTTTCCGGTCTGTTTTCTGATAGTTTCTTAGCAACGGACTAAAATACTGGAATTGTGCATTTTTCGATCTGAAATCGCGCCGAAAATGTAGACATTGCCGATCGATTTCAGAAAAAGTAACATTCCCGTACGGTTTTTTATGTATATTTTAGACGGTAAATAAATACACGCAGATAAACCAATTCACATTAAAATTACATTTATTAGTAAGCAGTTAGATTGTAATGAAGAAATATTATGCATTTATACAAATTCCTTAGTTTATAATAATATTGACTGTAATTTCAGAAAAAATAGCATATGTACTTCGGTGTGAAAGCACATTCCCGGATTTCGATGCTTGTTGGCCTCGGATAGCGTCTCGGCCAACAACTTGCATATCGTCGTCCGGAAATGTATTGCTTTCACACCTAAATATACAATATACTATTCCCAGCTGAGGTCGGGAAAAAGTAACTTTCCCGGACTGTTTTCCGATAGTTGCTTAGCAACGGACTAAAATACCAGAATGGCGTATTTTGGGATCTAAAATTGCGTCGAGAAAGTATACATTTAAGTACATTCTTGGCCGATTTCGAAAAAATTAATTTTTTGTTGATGGACTTTGTTTTGTTACAAGAAAAAAACAAATAAAATACCCAAAGGCACTACATATATTGATTTAAAAGAAACAGATAGCGTTTCGGACAGCTTTAAAGAAAACTGAATTTCATAAAATATTTTTCTCACAAACGAAAGAAAAGTATCCGGTATCCGTATCCGAAAAAAGTATTCGAATACAAGGTATTCGGATACTTTTTAAAGCAAAAAGTATCCGTCTCTTGTCTCTGGTATTCGAATACATTTGATGTATCCGTATCCGGTTTCGAATACATTTTAACTGTATCCCACCCAGCTCTGCTTTAGGCTTGGATTTCTGTATTCTCCCGTCGATTTTTCTTATTCATTAAATTGAACATTCAGTTGGAAAAAACAGAGACCAATTTGTTTATATTTATTCACATACTTATCTGTTTTCTCCAAGAAGTGAAAATTGGTGTGGCTACCCATTGAACGGTTCAAATTTTGCGATAATTTTTGGTATCCAAAACTAAGCTCTGGTCATTTTCGCTGATTAATGGTTGGGACTTGAACGAGTCTCGAAGACGTTCATCTTCGGGACTCTATTCAACTATCTTTTTCATGTCTGAAAACCAGGAACCTTCATCAAAATCAGCCTGAAAACTACGAGACATTTTTGTATACCGTCTACTCTCTATAATTTCACTCTAGGCTTGTAGATGCTTACATGCTTATGGCTAGACTTGTACTGGGCAATTGCGAAACTACGTTACTGCGATCTCGGATAGTCTACCCTTTCCATTTATTAAATGCTGACGTAAATGTCCAGAATTGCCACAGTGTAGGTATAGTAAAAGGGATTTTGTCAAAGCAATGTTTCACAATTTTGGGGGCCTCGCCTAATTAAAGGAGATAATAAAACCGAATTAGTAAAAAACATAAAAGTACCGCCGTACACTGTACATACGATCCAACTTGGTGAAGCCAACCTTATCGGTATGCTTTGAAGATTGCTGGAATTCCAGCAGACCAGCTCACTTTTACGAATGAGTTCAAAGGATGCCGACAATGTTGGCTCTGGCAAGTTGTATTATCTGTAGACCCCTTAATGTTGACACTCGGTCAGGGTCGAATGCCTTCAACACTGCAATTGTAAAAGAATCAAATCTTTAGGTCAGTACTTTTCACCAATATAGTAGATTTCCGATAAAAGTAGGTTACGTATTACTTCGACATATAATGGAAGTACAGTAAACGTCGAGATTTTAAGTTTGAGCGAAAAAAATTTTTCTGTCTATCGGTCTATCTGTCTGTAACTTTTTTTGTGCAGAAACTTACTCTGGAAACGTTTAAAATGTTGACTTGAAATTTGGTACACGCATGTATTTTAACGAGATCTTGAACTAGATTCTATTTTGATCTTATTCCTTTAAGGGTTGGGCGGTAAATTGTGGTAAATGGGGATAAATAGGTAAATCAAGCAAATAAGAGTCCATAAAATTGGTATTTAGTATATATAAGAGAAGCTAAGGTCTCAAAAAAATTTTTGGAATTAGCCACTCCTATTATCCCATTATTAAAGAGGGTGAAAAAAATAAAATTGTGATTTGGTGTGTGTAAAATAACCTTCAAAAAGGCTTTAAATCTTTTTTTACCTCATCCACCCCCAAATGTCATTTTTCTTCTTATTTCTCTTTATGATAACGAATCCTTTTGCTATCAAATGTTCTATGTAGTGGAGCCTTCTTTTTCTTTATTCCTCTCTGTTAGTGTTCTCGTTCCAATATCCAACAAAAATCTGCCATCATATTTACACCCCATCTACCTTGAAAATGACGCTCCATTACCATAGAAATCTTTCACCCTAATCTTATCTATAATCTCCAAGATTTTCTAGGAAATCGTCAGTATGTGAATCTAAGAAATGCAGTATTAAGTTTTCAACCATTTTTTAATTTTAATTTTCACTTCTTTTATTACTGAGAAAATTTTTATCCATTTCTTGAAAACTAATCCAACCTGCTTTTTCAGTACTATTCATATTCGTAAGAAACACTTCATCTCTAAACATGATACGAGGTGCATCAAAGATTCCTTCCTTCAGCTTTGCATATAATAAATTCGGAAAGTACCTGGCATATTCTATATGGGAAATTACTTTCTGTCAAATTAGCTAAATTTTTAATATTTCGACTTTCTGATCAAAAGCTCTCATGGGGCCCAACTCGATCCTATGTTTAGTTTCCGAGATAGAGCTATAAATTCTTTCAAACTCAAACTCTGTACCTTCTCGAACCTTTATTTTATTGATGAGGTATTAGAGGTCAAAAGAGCAATTTTCGAAAGTTTTTCAATTAAAGTTTTTTTGATCAGGAAGACGTAAAAAATGTTTTAGGCAATCTTACCTTTCACTTGTTATTTTTATGTAGATTTCCCGGCGCCTTCGCAAACATTTTCATTCTTTAAATTTCTTCTATGCCATTTTTGTTAAAACAACAAATCTTTTTAGTGCAAAATATTATAAAGGGCTATTAGAACGTGTCAGTTAAATAACAGTGTTACACAGTTCCATTGTATGATAGACCTTTTGAAATATTTTATTACTTGATTTTAATTAACACTAACGGTAAAAATTTCTGTGGGTAATCGAACCTGTTTTCGGGGGCCAAAACACTTTCCAAAAAAAAAAGAACGTATCACAATAAAAAATCATGAATTCGAAATTTTTTTTATTATTGTACAAGGAGTCATTCTTGTACACTTCTCGGAAACTAAACAGAATAGAATATTGAATAGAATTTATTTTGACATTTTGTTGATACATAGATTATGTACATTTGGCACGTCTAAATAACAATATTTAATTAAGTAATTCACACAAATTAAAATAAACAATTTGTCTGTCTCGTTATAGCAAAAAAACTTGAAATAAAACACACAAATACACATTAACAAAAGAACTTATAAATATGTATAAAAACAACAAACCTCTTATAAAAACTCTGTCCATACAAATGCAGCACAATAGATTAAAAATAATAATAATGATAATAATAATTACAAATTTTATCTGTTTAGAAATTTGTCAACACTATAATATGCATTTGCTATTAATAGTTTTCTTGTTTCTTTTTTAAATGAAGATAAGTTCATATCTCTCATAGTTTTAGGAACGCTGTTACATAAAATAATACAATTAGAGTGCAGTGAATTTTGAACTGTGGCTGTTTTGTGCACTGGGATCACCAACAGATCTTTATGTCTTGTATTATATAAATGATTATCTCCGGCAGTGGAGAAGGTGTACAAATTTATTTTTGCAAATACCAGACATTTGTAGAAAACAATTCCTTACAACTGGATCTATTATTTAGGTTAAAAATTAGTCTTATTAATCTCTTCTGGGAAACAAATACTCGTTGTATATGACTTGAACGGCCCCAGGCTAATATATTCAATAATACATGTGAATATGCTAAAGCATAATACACACTTAACAGACCCGGGGTAAATTGGGATAAATTTGGAGTAAATAGGTAAATCAAGCAGGTAAGAGTTCATAAAATTAATATTTAGTATACACAAGAGAAGCTGAGGTCTCAAAAAAAATTTTGGCATTAGCCACCCTCATTACCACCCCCACCCCCCATTATTAAAGTGATGAAAAAAAAATGTGATTTAGTGTGTGTACAAGAACCAGAAACCTCAAAATATTTTTTTACTCTATCCACCCCCCACTCCCACTCCCACCCCCTGTCACCACCCCCACCCCACTACCGATGTGGGGTATCGTTTTATGGATTTTTGGTGCAGAGGATTTCAAATATTATATTATTAAAGTTCCATAAACAATCATTTCCAGATACAAAATTTTTTCGTTGTGTGACTTGGATAGAAAATCCGGATGTGGAAGTAGTGATTCCTTGGGCAGCGGTTTTTACAAATGTGTTCTATATGCAGTTCCAATGTTAATTTGCTGTCTATGTAGGTGCCTAGGAATTTTGTTGATTCAGTAAAATTTATGTCATTACTAATCCCCTTCTAAAATTAAAATTTATAAAAACGGTATTTTCATCATTCAAAATGAGCTTATTTCTCTGGCACCATGCGTGTACATCATCTGGTGTAACATAAATTTTATGATCTAGTTCCTCCTGCATGACAGCTGATACCGAGACAGCGGTATCATCTGCATACATCGTGGTGAATCCATGTTGAATGTAATTTGGCAGATCGTTAATGTAAGTCAAAAATAATAGAGGGCCTAATATTGAGCCTTGGATTACGTCATGAATATTCGATTGCAATTCATTACACCTTACTACTAATTTAGGATTTTCCTTCTAGGAGTTAATGTAACTTAGAAGACATCCTCATATACCAATAGCTTCTAATTTTTTAGACAGTATATGTCTGTCCACAGAATCGAAAGCTCTCGATAAATCGAAAAACAACGACATATTTGCCTTCATCTAATTCTTTATAAATATATTTAAAGAAATATGCAGATACCATAGGATCGAGTTGATTAAAAAGCCGAAATTTACAACATATTAAAAATTCGGCCAATTTGATCGAAAGTAATTTCCCATATAGAATGTGCCAGGTCTTTTCTGTGCTATATATTTGAAACATTCATAACCGTGTTACAGTAGTGTGTATGGTGTTTCAATAACGTTATGTGAGTCCGGTTCAAGAGAAGATCTGCAAAGTACATGGGTTTACCCCAATTCAGATATTTTTGAAATATCCGTTACCTTACCATTCTTACAATCAAGATTTTTGACGTTTTTGAACCATTTTTTAAGGTTAGAAAAAAATTGTGAATTGCTATAATAGTTCTGATTCATATTCGTATTCTACGGCTCAAAATACATAGGAATATCATGTTTTCATGTTTTTCACAGAACTTTTTGTTTGTGTTATTATTATTATTTTTTTTTTCCGTAAAAGCCAGTCACCCTTTATACTCTGTGGCTCCGACACTCACAGAGGGGAGCTGGTAGTACCGGCAGCCACTCCCCACGTCCGTGGGGTGAGTGACTACTGGGTCCGAGAATCGTGTGCCCTGAGTAGACGTAATGAGCCGAGGATAATGGCCTTCTGCATCCTGCCGGCTAAGATCTCTGCCGAATTCCGGCATGCCGGTATGATCTTTAGTTCTGAAAGCAGCGTGTTATTATTATTATTATTATTATTATTATTCAATATTAAGATATCCTATATTATATGGATTTCGGAGACACATTCTTCGAGTTCACTTTTGTTAAACCGTTACATATTTGTATACATGTAAATACATTTAAATGTCAAAGAAAAATGTTATAGTCAACAAAGAACACTATTTGCGAATTTTCTTAAGTATTTCAAACCGGTAAGTTTAAATGAATGAACTCTGATTGTTATCCTCATTTTCAAATACTTGCCCGACTCTCCGCAGTTCAATGATCCTTTAAATCGTGATTTAATAATCACAGCAAAAAATGAAGCATCTTCTCTTCTGTGAATCGAATTAATTCTACCTACTGATTAATCCTGCCGTTTATAATAAGCAATATATTGTGCATTGTTTATTTGTAGTTACTTGATTTCTACAATAGATGGTAGCATCCGCATTCTCTAGCATCGATTCTGAGTATTTTAAATTAGGACCGCATAATATTCAAATCTACGAGGATATTCGGTAGCTGACCCAGTGAAATATTCTATAAAGAATGGTTGTATATTTCAGGATTATGTTCGAAATTTGAATATAGGACACTGAATAAAACATGAAGTATCTAATATTCTAGTTTTCCATAAACAAAGGAGGGTCCGTAGAAACAATATTTAGTTGATTTGAGCCTAAACGAATGCACCCCCCCCCCCCCCTTTATGTCCTATACCTTTACCAAAATATATAAGTAGAACTGTAGAAATACCATATAAAAAATATCATCTTTTGCCTTCAGCCGCCCCCACTATCACCCCTCATTACTACCCCATTATTAAAAGAAGTGAAAAATTTACACTAACTCCTAATTTTCTGTACCCTTACTTGCTTGCTTCACCTACTTACCCCATCTCCCCCCACCCTTCAACTACGCCTACTTGAACAAAAATAAATTTCAAATCTTTGTTTAATGATTACTATTAGTAGTCCCGCATATGTTCAAAATAAGGCAGTCGTGGGCTTGGAATGACTGAAGCAAGCGACGCATTTCATCTGTTAGTACATCTAATATGGATCATTGAACCACTTCTTGGCTGGCTCAGACACGCGTCGTTTACCTCCTGCACTCCGCCGAAGGATGAAATTTTCAAATGACTGTATCTCGGCAACCATTTGACATAGCGCGTCCGTTCAAACGCCAGACTGTTTGTATTTATAAAGTGATTAAAAATGTTCAATACAGTGTATATATACATTTTTTAGTATTTAGCGAGATATTTAAAAAAAACTAATATTTTTAGAACAACCCCTTTAAATGTTATCGAATAACTTTAAAACGGGCAGTCCTAATAGAGATATCCACCAAACAAAAATCATTGCCTTTATTTTGGTCTAGACATATCTGCACTTGCAGTCATCGAAAGTGGTTTATATAATTTAAATAGTAGTAGTTAACTTAATTATATGTTTACAGATTGTAAGTTTCCTCAAATGTTTTTAAATTCGAACTGAAATTCTCATTGTATAAGTCTAATAAAATGCAAGTGTTATAACACAATTTCTTCTTCTTCCTCGCTTGAGTCACTATTGTCCAAATTAATAGTTTCTCTTTATAAATTTTCACAAAGTTCTTCTGAAGCTTCGCACTCACACATCTCTGTACATTTCAACTGATTTGTGACACATTTGCATCGTTTAGTATTGCATTTATTTTTTTTACAGCCACATCGAACCAAATTTAATATTTCTGGTGATGCGCAGTCTTGTGTGCAGAAAACAGGTACCAGATGTCCTGCTTCGTTACTTTGCCATCCAAAATCAGTAGGATTCAACACGTCACTTTTTGGAATGTGAGAACTATTCCAAATAAAAAGTTGTAATCTTGCTCTTTGCATCGCTGGATACAAACTTCCCTTAGTGGGTGGTAATTGATCATTCTGTTGTTGTAAAACACCACCACCTTAACTCGGCCGATGAGCAAATATTTGAGGTAGGAGCATAGACATTACAAATAATTTTTTCTAAATCGTCTATGATTGTATTAATATCAGTTTCTCTGTCGCCTAAAGAAATAAGCGCTTTAAGGATCTTATCATCTGCCTGTTGAAAAACTTTCCAAAATGTCAGTTTACCTGCAAAATTAAATATCAGATTTAAGAACCAATTAAGGAGGCGGCTTGTTTACCTTTCTTAGAGAATCCACCAGTACTTTCGCAACCAGAAATTGCATGCAATGCCGGAAGTGCTTCTCTTTGCAGTTCAGTTGAATTTTTCCATAAAACATTAATGTGAGGCTTTCTCTTATGAACACCACTACCAATAATACACAAAGTATCGGGGATCATTGATTCATAATATTTTATTAACAATGTTAATACGTCGGTGTCAGAAGAAAATATGTTGAGAGACACTTGGAACAATGTTTTTTTAGATAAATACAATGCAGGATGATTTTTGTATCGGCCTCTTCTTGTGTGCTAGCTAATTCCTTTACATAACCAGTGTCATTACAACAGCAAGTTTCTTTTCAAGCAATTATTAAAGTTTGATTGCCGAATAACTTGTTTTTTACAAATTTTTTGGAGAGGTAATTAATTAAAGCTTCTTTGGTATCATTGTTTGATAAAAGATCTCTCATTTGTATGTTTGATATATTAGTACAATCTTCAATATGGAAGTGCTTGAGCGTTTTTGTGGTTTTGTACCGTTTTTGTCTTGTTAGTTCCTTAATAGAAGTATCTCAGCTATCAAAAATTAAATGTAACTCGTCAAAATGAGAATATTTTTTGAGTATATAGGTTTCAAAGCTCTTCCATATAGTACGGGAGCCCGTGTATAAAATGACTGACTATCCGGCGAACTTTGACAATATGTAAAATGGATTGTCCTTATAAAAGTTAGCAATGAATGGACCGTCAGCTGGTTGGGTAGCGGTGGGGGTGGCTGTCAAAGGGTTGAGAACACGTAAAAAAAATTGAAAAAAAATACTATCCGGCGAATGCTGAAATTTACATGAGGGGAAGATTATGTTATATAATGAAAGTAAAACATAGTCAGCTGGACGGGGAGCGGTGGATTTACCGTCAGCTGATCGATCGAACAGGTCCAAAAACATGAAAAATTAAATTATTCGGCGAACATTAAAATTCGGGTATAAGATAATATTTATACTGAGATTCACGAAAAACATAGTCAGCTGCAAGTATGTGGGTGGACAAGTCGTCAGCTGGCACAGTAAAAGTGCTGAGTCTTGACTCGCCTGGGAGGCAGCGCGCACCACCTTTCTTGTGCCAGCTGACGACTTTTCCACCCACATACCTGCAGCTGACTGTGTTTATCATTAATCTTAGTATGAATATTATCATATACCCGAATTTCAAAGTTCGCCGTAAAGATTTAATTAGTAAAATATCGATATTGATAACTTAATGTTGGAAAACGTGCGTGCGGCATTCCCGAGTTTTGTTTTTTTTTTAATTTGATTAAATATTCAACTTATTATTAATATACATTATTTTATGAAAATACAAATTAATACATTTGTATATTTCAAAATTATAGAGAATAATCTGCTTAGAAAATTTATTTAGTTGTGTGAAAAAGAAATGAATTTATTCGGCTTCTGATAACAAATCTTCCTCGTTATCATCTTCATCCGACTCATCACTCTCTTGATCCGGGGTGGGTGAAAGATCATTTTCCTCTTTGCCACTAGCATCTGAAAAAATTAAATATTATTTATCAAAAATTGATTAAAATTACAATAGAATGAAATGCACAAATGATATAATACCTTCAGTATTTTCGGCCTCTCGGACAATCATTTCTACTGATGGAGGTAATTGATCTCCATCAAACCACTTGCAAATAAACTTGTTATCCTCGAGCTGCAACCCAAAACCAAGGGGATTTAATATAGATGGCACTTGTTTGTGTGCGTTGCTCCAAATCGTGGACACATACACAGTTCTTAAAATGTGCTGTATAAGTTCTGATTTCGACGGTGGCAAGAGAGACGTATCAAAATGTTTGTGTGGTAACCGGAATTCATGATCGTTTTCGTTAAATTTGTACATCTTCATGAAGGTAGCTACTCTAGCATCATTGACGTTTTCTATGGCTTTAAATCCATACATTGCGCAAACGAACTTCTCTATTTGGTTAATGACATTATTTAGATTCTCATCTGGTAAATTATTGAAACTTTTAAAAGCTTCAATAAATCCTTGATTTTTTCTTAATATAGTAAATGGCTTTTTTTCCTTTTCTTAAAAAATGCGGGATTATAGTCACATCCCGTGAACGTGGAAAGCGGGCAACGCATTACACAAGTCCTCGCCAAGTGCTAAATACAGAATTGATGTTTTTTAACTCTGGCGAAATTGGACGGACGCACTTGCTCGGATCCTCGTATTTGAAAATTTTGGTATCTACTTGTCCCTCGAAGCTCATGTTCAAGATCTTTTATGGATGGATTTGGGTATGCATCAAATGCAACTACAACAGTGGTTGCTGAATTTGCCGTCAATATTTTCAACAATTTTTGTCCTATCTTACCAAAGGTATTTGGAACTTCTTTCATTGTGTTTAGTATGAAAAATCCGTCATAAATTATAACATCATAATATTCTGGATCATTATTTTTAATTTCTTTTTCGAATACTTTCAGCATCACCGACTTATCAGTTTTACATAAAGTACCGTCTGTATGGCATAATGCCAATGGTACAGGTGACAATGGATACGATGAAACTTTGTCAATATCCAATTTTTTTTCCAATGACAATCGTAGTAACTGTCCAAACAAATCAAGCTGCATGCGAACTTCCACTAATTTACCGGCTGCTACAATTTTTTTCTTGGGCACTGCATTACTGAAATTTAGAATTTTATTTTGTTTTATCGGCTTTTCAAATCTTTGTCTATCAACAGAACATTCGTTGATAAATTGTTCTCGTTGTTCATTGCCAAGCTTTTCTGCATTTATTAAATATTGAGCAATCTTATCTTCCACTGCTCTACCGGTCGAAACGTTGTACAGTAAGTTTTTATTTAAATCTGATGCAAAAGGATTGACATTCTGTTTGATATTATCAAGAATATCTTGCAGAGATTTGACATTTTTCTTTATTAGACTATGTTTCAAATCCGCTGTAATGTCTTGGGATATTCTTAGGCCTGTTTCTTCCAGAATAAAATTTATTATAGTGCAGCGTAAGCTGTGGCTCAAAGCCCAACGTTGACGGGCTGGATAAGAATTTGTTATGAAACCAACACCTGTTAGTTTATTAGCCGCATCGGCATTGGCTGTTTGCTCCATTGTCAAATCTATGGCTATTCTTGAACAAGGTTTTTTTGTTCTTTTGATGCCGAATGATCCTTGTTCAAATCTCATCAGTAATCCTGGATGAGTTTCCTCCACTTTCAGCAACCTTTCGTGGTACAACACTGTATAGCGGGAATAATTTGGTTGGTTAAAAGCAAAGAAAAGATTAGCTATTCGCGGTAATACCCATTTGAACATGTCAAAATTTGCAATTCGAATACTTAGATCTAATATCAAATAATAATTAATCAATTGTACATAGATCATGTAATACTGAGGCGTCAAACCCTGCTGACCATTAAGCGTCTTTTCTGTATACTTTTCATACTTAGCAGATAATTTCAATAAATCCTCTTGCTCAATAGTTGGCCTTTCAGCTACCGTTTGTTTGAAACCTAATAGATAGTCCTTTATTTCATCAGTTATAACTACATTTTCATCAGCAATGAATCTTTCCAAATGTAACATCTGTAACGCAAGTGATAATCGAGGATGTAACCTTTTGCATCTATTATAATTTTTGGCAGCAATAAAACCGTTAACAGAACCGCTTGCAATGGCATTCGCATTGACCAGTATATTAGACATTTTCGGTCTCACTTAATAATATTATATCGTTAGACGATCTCAATAATTGTACGAGGCACACTGAAATTCGAATACACGGTATTCTAAACTAGGCCAGAGCCGGCAATTTTGAGAATCGGAAGCCCTGGAATCGGAGAGAATCGAAATAATAATCGGCTTCTGAGAATTTCCATTTTTAGTTCAGTTTGGTAGTTTTGCGGTGGTTTCCGGGTCAATTGATGCGGGGGGGGGGGAATTTTTTTTCGTCCGCATCTAAGATTTGATGAGCGGGGGGGATAGGAAAAAAAACTTTTCGTCTGCGTCTACAGATTGATGATCGGGGGGAAGAATTAAGAAAAAAATAAGAATGGAAAATTGAGAATCGGATAAAATAAAATAATCGGAACGTTCCAATTCTTTCAAGAATTTATAAATTAATCGGAACATTCCAATTCTTCCAAGAATCAGAATCTCCCGATTCTTTATTCCGCCTCTGCCCCCATCATTATTCTAAGCATCTGATGATTCAAAAGTAGGTTTCGTTTTCCATACCCATTTAATAAATTTTCTGAGCAGATTATTCTGTATAATTTTGAAATGTACGAATGGATTAATTTGTGTTTTCATAATGTATATTAATAATAAGTTGAATATTTAATCAAATTAAAAAAAAAAAAACAAAACTCGGGAATGCCGCACGCACGTTTTCCAACATTAAGTTATCAATATCGATATTTTACTAATTAAATCTTTACGGCGAACTTTGAAATTCGGGTATATGATAATATTCATACTAAGATTAATGATAAACACAGTCAGCTGCAGGTATGTGGGTGGAAAAGTCGTCAGCTGGCACAAGAAAGGTGGTGCGCGCTGCCTCCCAGGCGAGTCAAGACTCAGCACTTTTACTGTGCCAGCTGACGACTTGTCCACCCACATACTTGCAGCTGACTATGTTTTTCGTGAATCTCAGTATAAATATTATCTTATACCCGAATTTTAATGTTCGCCGAATAATTTAATTTTTCATGTTTTTGGACCTGTTCGATCGATCAGCTGACGGTAAATCCACCGCTCCCCGTCCAGCTGACTATGTTTTACTTTCATTATATAACATAATCTTCCCCTCATGTAAATTTCAGCATTCGCCGGATAGTATTTTTTTTCAATCTTTTTTACGTGTTCTCAACCCTTTGACAGCCACCCCCACCGCTACCCAACCAGCTGACGGTCCATTCATTGCTAACTTTTATAAGGACAATCCATTTTACATATTGTCAAAGTTCGCCGGATAGTCAGTCATTTTATACACGGGCTCCTGTACTAATAGATCTAAGCAAGTTCTCACTATCTTAGCTTTTTGCAAAGTATGCATTTCGGCCATTCCATCTACAATGGCGATATTGTAATCTTTTAGTTTATCGGAAGCATCTAAAACGGTTTTTAAAAACAAAGAAATAAAGGAAAATTGTGCTATTATGGTATATGGCTTACTTACCTGTGACCTGAATTTCTGAAGATAGACTCTCCAGTACTCCCATCAGTTTCGATTTATCAGAGTGGATATGCATACTACCATCGTAATTAAAAAGAGCTCGCGAAACACTTGAAAATTCATATGTCCCCAAAATGTTTTTCAAATTAATGTCTTTTCTTGAACGGCTAACTATTAATAATATTTAAAACAAGGATCGGTCAGCTTTTAACTCTAAAACAGCATTTCTAGCTCTGTTCTTATGTTCTAACGCTTCGTCTGAACCCAGACAACTGAAAACCTTACTCGACTTATTCACAACCCAATTTCCCTTTAAAAACTTTTCCCAGATACTGGTACCTCTTAGCTCCTGTATTTCGGCCAGAAACCATGCTATCATCCCGGAGTAATTAATCAAGTCCATCGAAAAGATATATTTTGTGAATAAGTTAAGAGCCGATAAATGCAACTCCCAATCGCCTAATCGAATGGCTCTTATTTGAGGAAGTAGGGTCTCAACCATATCCAAGTCCATGCGCCCGAGCATGCGGTCCTCCGTTATATATATTATTTAAACCACCTTGGATGACTGCAAGTGCAGATATGTCTGCACCAAAATAAAGCTAAAAGTATAGGCAATAATTTTTATTTGATGCATATTTCTATTAGAACTGTCCGTTTTGAAGTTATTCGATAATATTCAAAGGGGTTGCTCTAAAAATATTAGTTGTTTAAAAATATCTCGGTAAGTACTAAAAAACGCATATATAGTGTAATGATCATTATTAATCACTTCTTAAATTCAAACAGTCTGACGTTTGAATGGACGCGATATCTCAAACGGTTACTGAGATACAGTCATTTCAAAATTTTACCCTTCAGCTGGGTGCAGGGGGTAAACGACTCGTGTCTGAGCCGGCCAAGAAGTGGTTCGATATTCAAAATTACATGTACTAACAGGTGCAATTGGTCGCTTGCTTCGATCACTCCAAGCCCACGGAAGTACATATGCGGGACTACTATATATAACTTCCACGATGTGAAAGTAATTCATTATTTTTTTTCTTCAGTTTTTTTTCCTTATGGGTTGCGGTGTCAGAAGCCCCGCCGTATTGAAGCTTAAGCTTATTGCAGTATTGTACCCCATAGCCTCGTTATCTCATTAATCCGGTTCCTCTCCAAAAAGGGAGTTCTGACTATTTCTTCCGGGGTCACGGTTGGTCCCCCGAAGTATGAAAACCTCCTAGCCACTAAAGCTGGCATTCACGTAGTATATGGCGCGCAACTTCCTTATTCTCACCATATATCCTGCGTTCTGGATTGTCCTTCACACCTACGTTAATTAGGTGTCTATTCAGTGTACAGGGTCCTGTTAGTCTCATCCCCGGCGCCCTGGTCCAATAAAAGTTATGTTTCTGACTCAATAGTTCCTTTACCATTCTTTTTGCGGTATTGTATGATATCCCGCAGGATGGCTCGGGTACCATCAAGGCTGTTTTTGGCGCCTTTTTTGGCCAGCTTATCTGCTCTTTCGTTGCCTTCATTGTCCTGATGTCCTCGCGTCCACTCCAGTTGTATACTGTTGTGTGCCACCGGTTTCGCTAGGGATTCAAGGCAGTCTTTTCTGTTTTGGAACGTATCACTACTGCATTCAGAGCTTTGAGAGCTGCTTGGCTGTCAGTGATGATGCGGATTCTTTTGTCAGTGTATGACTTCCGTATCATTTCTTATGCACAGATTTCTATAGCTGTGACTTCTGCTTGGAACACCGTTGCAGTACTGCCCAGGTTCAGACTAATATCTGTCCCTGGTTGGTCCTCCATAACACCTGCTCCAGTACTTCTTGACATTTTTGATTCAGTCAGTACACCATATGATATCATTTGGATGTCTTTGCAGTTGCCTTGTTCCTTCCTCTTCTTTATCGGGTATGTATACCCTGAAGGTCTTTGTGAAGTTGTGCTGATTCTACCTGATTGCATATCCAGTAGTCGATTTGTTCGCATTTGTTGAAATATTTCGGTATGGTATCCTATTCTTGGAATGGTCCCATGTCCGTTTGTTTTCAACCTGTACGCCGCTAGCAATGCCTCACTCTCCACAACTAAATGTAATGGAGGAAGACAAAGTAGTGCTTCTATGGTTGCGGTAGGCGTTGCTGATATAGCTTATACCTAGACATGCCAGTCTTTGTTCTTTTCTTAGTGTTCTCATTGCCTCCCCTTTTCCGGCTTTATACCACCAGATCAGGGGAGGCATAGGTTATTATTGGTACTACTTTCTTCAGTTACTTCTAATAGAAATCGCCCCGATGCATTGAGGTTTAAAAACGTTCCCAAGTTAGAGGATAGTAGCGTGATGTCATATCCTGGCTAGCACGTTGCCTGCATATACAATTTTTATTTACATTATGGCTGTTTCTTTTCGGTTGTACCGAGCCTATTCGGATTACATTTGTTGTATAGAAAATCGGGCGCAATTATGCCAACTGTCACTACTGCATGTTCTGCCTACGGCTTCACCAAAGCTGACTAACACCATGGTACCATCAGCTCAACTTTTTGGAGGCCTCTTAGCCGGCTATCATCTGCTTTTCTTTGAACCATAAACCATTGTGTGTTCATTTTATCTACTCTCCGGTTGATATTGCCAAAAAATGTTGTACGTTTCGTGATATTTTTGTCACGTCAAATTTTGCTCAACTAGTGCTACTTTTGCCATTTGTACAGTTTGTAGAATTCAATATTCGCAGTTAATGGTATTGTCAATAAGAGTTCCAAGGTACACCAACGTCTTTACTACCTCACACGCAGCTAACCTTAGCGAGTTTGCATCGTTTCCATTTGTTTGTTGCATAAAACTTATTTCAATACTCGGAGCACATTGTGTTTCCAAAAAATTAATTACTCAAAAAGAGTAACCAAAAAGAAACTGAGCCTAAGAGCTGAGCTTAAGCTTAACGCCTCATGTTATGGCTATTTAATTAAACAGGCTATTTACTGCTAGTAGAAGATTGATTTCATTAGAACAACTTAAGAAACTGTAACTACATGGTACCAAAAAGAATGAAAATACTACGTTAATTTTATTTAACTAGTTAAAATTAAACAAAGTATACCACAAACGAGACCTAAAGTTGAAAAAAAAAATAGAAATTTAAGCATCACAAAAGGATCAAAAGCTTTACAAAATATTAAGAGTATCCGGCAATCCAAAGCCATCATTGTTTTCAAGGATTAAACAATAATTAATGACTGAAAAAAAATGGTACATATTACATCAGGTAGATGACAAAAATCTTACATATTACATAGATGGAAGGCATCGTCACTTTTTTTTACAGGGCCTAATAGACAATTAAGTCATTTCGTGGAATTTCTAATTGATAGCTTTCAAAAATTTACTATTGAAATAGTTTTAGATTTATCAATTTTGAATTTTTTTCCTTCGTTATAATAGTTTTCATATTAACACTACAAATTATAACTCGTCCATATATTATTTAAGATATAACCAAGCCTCCTATGATGCCTGCAGACACAAAGTATATATTATCCAAGAAAAATACAAAATATGAAACTATATTGTTTCTCTGAGACTTTTGATGTTAAATTACATTTTTAATAAAAAAAATGGAACTTATGTATGACATGAAGCAAGAGCAAATTTAATAAAAATACTTCACCGCAAGTTAATCCTTGTTTCTTATCCCAAGGAAGAATTTAAAACTTTTTACGTACCCACTGCCGACGCTATCAGAAATCACTGACTGAACTCAAGGTTTCTTAAAATTAATGTCAAGTGATTCTACACATTTAAGAATATAGGAAAAGCTGTCTAATTTAAGTTAAATTTCATAGAAATTTTTATCCTGGTGTACCCTGGATAATTTATACAAAGAGATTTTGTTCTTGTACTTATAATAGAACTAGTTATAAATTATGCATCTCAGAGTATAAATTATATCAAACGATGATGACGAGAGCCTATTTTATACCCCATTAAAAGAAACTGACATTTTGTCACGCCGATTCTTTGAGGACAAATAATTCAATAACTGTCCATTTATTGTTATATTCTTCGCAAAAACGAAGAGTATATTGTATTTGATCGGCGCATTTCTAAATCAGTAAATATCGCTCGTAGAGAAAAAATTTTCATGTCATTATGTTAGTAAACAAATTCTGAACAACTTTCAAAATGTCCGTCTGTCCGTCCGTCACGTTTCTTGTAAGCACGGTAACTTAAGAACAAAGAGTCCGATTGTATTGAAATTTGGAAAGTAAGTTAAAGTTAGCTAGAGGAAGAATCCTATAGTTTTTGAAAAAAATCAATCAGCAAATAAAAAAGTTATTAATCATTTAAATTAAAAAATATATATTTTCTTAATTTTTGTCATTTGTAAATGTTGTCTATTTTCCGGCAATCCCTTAGTCACAATTCTCACGTAATCTTAACGCGCATAAACACTTTTAAAAAGTACTACTAACATCGACGTTAGAAGTCTTAACATCTTCGCGTAAATGTGGTGAATGAGTTCGTATTTGGCACATATAATACACTATTGATTCTGAATAAGTGCATGTATGACACACACAAAGAATCCAGGTCCGGGCTTGAGAAATAAAATGTTTTTGTTGCTCTTCAAGAAAACTGTACCTATATATTTTTATTAAATTTCAATATTAAATTCGAAAAGTATATAAAAAATCGAACAGAATGGCCACATTAGTTCTTTTGCCACATTTTTGCCGCCTTCGAGATACTCTCCACTAAATAATGCAATATGAAACTTGAAAAAGTATCGATGAATGGTAGGCGCAAAGAATGCTTCAACAATTAAATTAGGCATTAACTTTTTTCTCAACAATAATTATTATGTTTTAATTACCAACCTTATGGAGGTTGTAAAATAAATAAATAAAGAAATGTTAGAGGACACGGAATCAAGAATCTATTTAATTTATGTCGTTTATTAAAGACTAGTAAAACAGCAACATAATATGCCTTAACAATAAAAATGACAGTAGCAACACAGTTGCATATCAATAATGCACATAGTAACAAAATAACAACAAAATATCAATGGAGTAATCGTACGATAAACAAAAATTTCAGATACTGTCATACTTACAAATTAGAATTGTAAATAAATTTTATGTTCAAAATATTGTCCTCAGCTTCAGTACATTTTTTAGAGTGGCTCACGAGATGACCGATTCATCTTATTAACACACCTGAGCTGTTTGATGCGACATTTAACAATCCTTTGAATTAATTGATTCCTGTTATTAATGTCCACATTGCAAATCTTACTCTTTAAGTGAGCAAAAATAACTGATTTAACGTTTAGAGATATTGTTTAAAGTTGTCACTGTAGATCATAGTAGCCTTACTTCAAACTGACAACTGTTAGAAAACTTGTAAACAAATGATGTGACATTTTTAAATAATAATTACTTTCTTTCTACCAGTGAACTGAGCTGAACTTAAGAAATCTAACTTAGTTGGGTGTTTTATTTAATATTTTTTATCTTAGACTAGCTCAGTCAAATAGCATCACTCTTACCTACACCAAGTCTAGAAGATTTCTCTTAACTTTAGTTGATTACATTGATCAAAATACCTAAATTTTAAATCTAAAACCTAAACCTTAAATCTAAATCTTAACAACGCGCATCAATAAAAATATCTGGTCTGTTTTGATTATACTCTTTGCAAGCTAGTTTAGATAACAATCTCAAATTCAAGGTTTTATAACATATGTTACCGAATCTTTTAGAAAATGTGAATATCCAAGGTATGTTCTTTCAACATGAATTAGAAACCATTCAAATTTATATCCAACCAGATGGATAGGTCACGAAGATCCTCGTGAATGGCCGCCAAAGCCTCCGGATTTCAACCATGCAGATGACTTTTTATGAAGTCACTTAAAGAGTGAGGTTCACAATGTGAACATTAATTGCAGGGATAAAGTAATTCAAAGGATTGTTGAATACAGCATCGAAATTAGATACAGTCAAGATGTGATAAGAAGATGAGCTGGTCATGTCGTGAACTTCGCTAGAAAATATACTGATGCCGAGGAGGACATTTTGAACATAAAATTTAATTATAATTCTAATTTCTAAATACGTTTTATGACAACAAGAGATGTATAAATGCTGAAAATATGGCAATTTCAATTTTGAAATTAATCGAGTAAACTGGGATGAAATGCAGGAACTTAACGTAGATGACTCCTTTAATTTTTTCGTCAACACGGTTGTATGGTGTTTTGATGTTAGTTGCCCAATAAAAAAAATTACAATGCATAGTAGTAGAAGACAAAACTACAAAAAAGAATGGCTAACAAATGAGTTAATACACCAGAGCAATTATATAAAAAATCTATATTGGCTAATGATTAACATTCAAAACAGTGTCGTTGAAACACTATACAATTCGAAAAAAATGAAATACAAAAATAACATTAAGTCAGTGAAGCAAAACTTTTACAAAAATAAAATATGCAATGCATCTAACAAATCAAAGGAAACCTGTAAAATTGTCAATAATAAGCTAAGTCGAAATCAACGTAATGATAAAAATATTGTTTTAAAATATAATAATGAAGAAAATAGTAACAAAATCAAAATAGTAAATATATCTGCACAGCACTTTGCTGAGGATACAAAAAATAAAATAGCCAAACACTTCGGTTCAAATTTATCTTTGCCTGTATTACCTCGACATATAGGGAACATACAATATATTTCTCACCTATAACTGCGGATGAGGTCAATGCTGCGATCAAAAATTGAAAAATAAAAAATATTGTTTTAAAATATAATAATGAAGAAAATAGTGACAAAATCAAAATATTAAATATATCTGCACAGCACTTTGCTGAGGATACAAAAAATAAAATAGCCGAACACTTCGGTTCAAATTTATCTTTGCCGTGTATTACCTCGACATATAGGGAACATACAATATATTTCGCACCTATAACTGCGGATGAGGTCAATGCTGCGATCACAAAATTGAAAAATAAAAAATGTATTTCCTTTGATGGCCTAACAGCATGTGTTTTAAAAAATATTAAAGACAACGTCATTGATTTTTTGGTTTATTTATTTAATATGTCTGTAAATGAAGGACATTTTCCCAATATACTCAAGCAGGCAATTTCAATACCAGTTTATAAAAAAGGGCCTACTATAGAAATTGAAAATTATAGGCAAATCTCTATGTTAAGTGTATTTTTCTAAAATATTTGAAAGGATTATTTATAACAGGTCAGTGTCTTTCATTGAAAAAAATAATATACTCACCGTTTCCCAACACGGTTTCAGATCAAATAAATCCACAGAAACGTCCTCATCTCATTTGTTAGAATATGTCTACACAAACTTAGACAAGAGTCAATACGTCGTGTCGTTACTATTCGACTTATCGAAGGCATTTGATACCGTTGACAAGAACATATTAAAACAAAAAATGTATCATATTGGTTTGAGGGGAAACATCCTGTCATGGATATTAAGTTATATGGAAGGGAGAACATTTAAAGTAAGATTAAGTGGGGTGGAGTCAGAGACACATGACGTACCAATGGGGGTACCCCAAGGCTCTGTTCTTGGGCCCCTATTATTTCTGTTATATGTGAACGATCTCCCTAACTATCTCACCAAAGGTCATCTAACTATGTTTGCTGACGGCCTTACGGTAACCATATCAGCAGAAACGCCTGAGAAGGTACAAGAATTAGTTAACCTTACATTGGAAGAAGTTGGTTCATGGTCCCAAAGAGATAAACTGATACTTAATAATAAAAAAACTGTGTTTATTAATTTTTATTTGCAGAGACCGTTGCCGCATAATTTACAATTTATTGAAGACACTAGTTTATCGAGCAGCACTAAATTGCTCGGCACTCATCTAGATAGTAAATTGTCATGGGATTTACATATTGAACATGTCTGTAGCCAGTTGAATAAAGCCTATTTTGCCATTTTGCAACTGAAAAGTACACTAAGTAAATCCGGACTTTTAAACGTTTGCTATGAAATAGCTTATACACATATATCCTACAACATATTATGCTGGGGAAGTGCTAAAAATAGAGAGAGAGGGTCTTTATCTGTCAAAAGAGGATCATAAGTTTATTGTTATTGTTGTTGTTAATGGGTATGTTATGCTGCTGTTTTACTAGTCTTTAATAAGTGAGAGGAATGAAATAGATTCTTGATTCGGTGTCCACTAACATTGATTTTTTATTTATTTTACCCCTCCATAAAAATTAGGCTCATATTTGCATTATCTACTGCATTTCGAAGACGGGAAAAATAATGGAGCCATTTTGTTCAGTGTTTTTATGTACTTTTCATATTCAATATTGAAATTAAAAAAGAAAAACATACACAGGGTATTTTTTCTTGAAGAACAACAAAAACATTTTTTTTCAAGTACGGACCTAATTTTTTTGTGTGTGTCATACATGTACTTATTGAGGATCACTAGTGCATTATATGTACCAGTTATTCCATTTCTTTACAAAGTATTAGCCAAAGGAAATTTTGGCAAAAATACATAAAACACCGTTTTTCAGCAACGAGGGCCCAACTAGATTTTTCTATAGGTGATTCTGATTACACTTGGTATCCTTCCTCTACCGTTAAACCATGTCAGTTTCCTCGTGAAACACCCTGTATATGATAGAGATACAAAAAGCTTATAATAAACCTCCAAATGTAGCTAAAATTACTGTATCGCAGAAAAATCTACCTACTGCTAATTCATTTTAAATACATTATAGTTAATATTTCTTATAATGCTTTAGAATCCTTAATAACTTTATTTGAATGAGTGACATAGTCAAATGATATGTAATCAAGGTGTCACAGAAGAAAATATAAAAGAAAATTGTACCTACAATAGTCGTTAAAACGGTTAAACTAACATATTTTTACAAAAAGCAGTTCTCATTCTATGCTCGCTATCCGAAGTATAAATTCCGTTGAAGTCAATAATAGGTGTAAGCTAATTCACAACTAAGTCGTTAAAAGCTTTTAAACCACCCCTTTAATTTTTAACAGATAAAATGCTATTTCCGATAATTCCCCACAATAATTGATATCAAACTATAACAATAGTACCTGTTGGAGGGGTAAAATTATTTCCCCTTCTACCTGAACAGGTGCACGCAGTTCTTGAAGCATAACACTGCGACGGGCACTCACTCGTCCGGCACAGTCCGCACCGAGAAGTCAGTGGATCGCATCCTTTGCAAAGCTGATACCGCGTGATCCTTGTTCCGGACTTTTATCAGGAAATAATAAGAAATTCCCTGAAGTCAGCAAAGTTCACCGCCTGCTCCTCTGTTGATGTCTCCGAGGTTGGTGTACCGTGCAATCATCGAAGTCTCCAATACTTGTGGATACCTCTCGACTTGTGTATAGATTTTGTTTAAAGTTAAGGTTAATATTAAGGAATTTAGCGATTCAAACGCTACCAATTAGTCAAGATAAGTGTCGGGAAGCTAGACGTGGCTTGATTGATCGAGTAAAAACTGTTCTGAGTGATTAAGAATATAAACAATTCAAGTGGTTTGTTGTTGTTTGTGCCGCAATCTCCCGTTGAAATCTCCGACATCGATAAAATAAAATTAATCGACTAGTGAACGATGAAATGTTCCTGTTGAAATAAAAACAACTGAAGGAGAAGTTCAATTATAAGAAATATAACATGAGATGATATTGATGATTGACTCGAACGTTAAAAATAAATTGTTTTGTGCGAATTTATTTTGTTATTACTGGATGGTTTTTGAAAATAAAGTGTTCAGTGATTGAAGGCTTGTTCTAAATATTTGTGTGGGCATTTA
The DNA here is from genome assembly GCA_936432065.2 of Rutpela maculata. Taxonomy (NCBI): domain Eukaryota; kingdom Metazoa; phylum Arthropoda; class Insecta; order Coleoptera; family Cerambycidae; genus Rutpela; species Rutpela maculata. The sequence continues at coordinate 25,430,756 of OW386285.2, read as the reverse complement.
AGGTAAGATTATTGAATTTTCTACTTCTACTTTGTTGCATTTTATAGAAATACAAAAACATGTCATGCAAACGACAAATTTTAATGAGCCTGTTACAAAATCATCTTTTGCGATAAATAAAAACTTTGCGCAAGCACTACTTATATTAAAAACAGTATGTGTAATACTAGCAAACAATATTTTCCTATTACATCTGTATTAAAATAAGGACAATTTGCCTAAAATAAGCCAGATTTATTCCATTTGCTAGGATAATATTTTCAATTTAATAAGAAAAAATACTCTGTAGTCAACTGTAAGTATGACCCGCTATTCTCAAGCGAATTTTTGTTAAATCAGCGTAGAGAAATATGATTTTCACACTACTACATAATTTTAAAAAAATTGTCCTAATTTTAGCGTTCAGAACGATACATGTCGGGCAACTTAACTATGATGTGATGTGGCGGACGTTGTTTAACAATATAATCCATTTTTATAATTAATTAGTAAGAATTAATTAATAATAATTATTATCCTTATTTCTTCATTTTAACGCACAATTTGAAAATGGAGAAAGAGTCAAAATTCACTAAAACAATATTACAATGTGTATAAAACATAATACAAAATGTATCAGTTATTTTTAAAATTCATCCACCGCGTGAGAAGTTTCTTCAGTCATAGCTTAAAAATATTAACGTTAGATTTGTGGATTTGATATCGTCCGTTAAGCTATTATACAATTTCCAGCCAGTATAATAGAAACTCTTTGACATAATGTAGCCGAATCTTTTCTTGCTGTAATATGTTTGATTGGCAAGATATTTGTTGTTATTTTTATAAACAAATGTACATACTTCTAATTCGAATTTTCGCTCCCATCACAAATATTAAAATTCAATTCTAAAAAGGAAGCTTTGTGGACATTTTTTTATAAGTAGTACGTAAAAGTAGGAGGATAAGAAAAGTATTATTAGAGATGTAAACTGTTTCTCAACCTTTTTATATTTAGTTAGAAATCAAAGATTTAGGATTTTTGAATATTATTTTTTGAGCTTATACATGTTAAGTAAAGACAAAGTAAAACAACACTGCAAAATATTAACCAAAAATCAATTAAAACAACTACTCCTCTAACCAGTACTAAGAATCATTGAATTACATACAAATTGCAGCATTTCAAAGAAATGAAATGAGAAACAGAGTTACCAGATACTATTACTATTTCTCTTCAAAATGAATGAATTGTTTTATGTCATTCAACATTTCTATTAATGGGTAATAGTACTAACGCGGCTTGGATGTTTTTAGGGTACTAAGGTATTTTTGTTACAAAAATATGCAATTTTATCAAATATAAACTACAGAAAGACTTGTAATAATTAGCTAGTAAAGTTTTATGAGTTATGGTTGATTTTTCAATGTGCATATAGAAGTATATAGATTTTAAAAATAATAATTTTTATTTTTGCTTTCATAATGAGTGAAAAATGTTGGTTTGGGTATTTAGTAGATAACTTTGATACTCTCAATGGTGCATATATATGAAAGGACAAGAAATTACCTATTTTTCATGTATACTGTTGATCTAATTTTGATCACGTTACTATATTAACAAAACAAATTAATGACATCACTCTAAATATATAATACATCGTTGTTCGGAAAAGATTATCAAAAAACTTACCCTTACAAGAAATTAACTGTCGATATCGAAAATATATAAGATATAGAATAATATAAATCTGTTAGATTTAAAATTTAAAAATAATTGAAAAGTAAAATAAAAAGAATGCAAAATCTCGCTTAAAACATATTCCCGTTTGCTATCGAAAGATTTCAAGCCACTGAAAAGTAGTTGTTATTATTCTGTATTGTATTATATAAAATTTCGACAACAATGATGATAATAAGAGTAAAAATTAATTAATTTGATTTCGCATTATATGAAAAAAGTGTGCGTTTTGTTTAATGACTATAACAGTATACAATTTTCAGAAATAAATGCAACAGTAAAAATTAAAATTATTACTTGATCAGACAGATCCATTTATCATTAGTAGAGGTTAAATATTACAAAATTCAAATTGCAGCACATCACATCTTTAATGTTAATTGCACTTAGTTCTCCTGAAATGAATTCTTGCGTTAGGTCTATAATAGCCACGAGCAGCACCTATTAAAATTATTATACTTTGCACTATCGGATAATTTCCGCTCGGGTAATAAAAAAGCTAGAATCACGATAAGAGTCCTGTAAATCCTTAATGAAAAGATAAAATGTTGGATAGCTTATACATTCCAGAAGCAGCGGCAAATAATGAACTGTTACATATAGAATTTTTTTGTTTATTATATATAATACAGATAAATGAAATATTCAAAATTTTCTACTCTACGTATACGTGCGGCGTCATTATCTATGTAAATTATTTATAAGGAAGATTGGAACGTGCAAAATTGTAAATTGATAAATACAATTAATATAAATAACACTACACTTAACCGCAGTATGCATATCAGGTATAATAATGGTTTACCTACAACATGCAGTTATTTTTATGTGTGTAATTTTAAAAACTGTAACAAACAAATACAAATTTAGAGAAATTTCTAATTATATGTTAAAGCTAACAAAAACACTAATTATTTTTCCGAGAAAAGTATGTACTGTGCTGTTTACTGACAATGAGGATTTTTATTGTTTATAACCATTAAACTATACACTGATTTATTAATGGTAGAAAACAATTTCAAAGTGGCATAACTGGGTATTTTGAAATACTTGCATCAGCTAAATTATACACTATCAAAAAAGCTTTTAAACGTTACAGCTATATTTAGTGTGTAAGATCTTTTGAAATTTAAATTTTGATTGATCGATAATTGATTATCAAAGCTCTCAAATGTACATATGTCTTAGTACGTGAAAACGTGAAAAATGAAATGTTAACATATGCTATGTTTCGCTCTTACGAAATAGTTGATATTAAAGCAAAGTTCTTTCAAATAACAAAAGTAGGCAGTAAAAGAGTAATAAATGGAATATATTTATTACTTCATTATATTAGTTTATTATATAATATTATAGGTTGTTGAGGTGGCGTTGCAATAACCTATTTATTTCATATTGAACACCGCCTTCATAAAATAGAATCTTTTGGTGTGTTTTAAGAGTTTTTTTACAATAAATATTTTTTGCTCGTCGAAAAAAATTATTTTTTCGTTTCAGCATTAGACTATTTAGAAGGTAATATGAGCTAGACTTTTGCTTAGTATTTGATAATGTCTGCACCTCGCATCGAATATACTCTAATAACTGAAGTTGTGGTTAGTCAAGAGTATTTAGGGTTAATTTTAGTAAACCAATAGTTACTAAAGATATTAAAATCAATCATTCCTTAAATGTCATTAATTATATTGAATATCACGACTTTAAAATATTTTTAATAATAAACTAGATATAAATATTTTACACTTCATTGTTCATTGAAGCTTTTGTAAAATTGGTTAACATTCTATACAACATTTTTCACAGTTTTATGAAAATTAATTAATTATTTATCCTTATAAAATCTTGTCAAAGACTGCTGCACTTTGCAGGCACATTTGTTTGTTAACATGTTTAATCAGTCTTATGTTACTCATCGACTAAAAAGAAACATGATCTTTCCTTTAACTAACACTAACTTATCACACTTTCAGTACCTATGTTCAGACTTTTCGCTCTTAAGCTACCGTACTTACAAGATACCCGACGGATGGACAGACAATCGAACGGATATTTTGAAAGTTATTTAGAATTCGGTAATATGAAACAATTTTCTCTAAGAGCAATATTTACGGTTTTAGAAATTTTCCAATCAAATCAAGGCGATGTACTTTTGGTTCTTATGTGCGAAGAGGATGGAAGTAAAGGTGCAGAAAACTTTTTGAAAATAGAAATTTTGCTCAGTTTTAATATTTTGTCGTCTCGGAAAAAAATGCTGCACCCAAAACACAACCATGTTATTATATAAATGTAAAAAAATATATATTTATTTGCGTCCATTATTTAATTCATGATTAATGTCATTTAGCGCCGCTGAAAAAAAATGCATCCGAAGCGAAAAAAGCTATTTAATAAATGTAAACTATGTGTGAACTCAGCTTCACGCGCCTATCATACATATAAGCAGTATCATTTCCTACAACTTATGTCAAACGTTTTTTGAAATCCTCTTGTTTTCCTTACCACATGTATTTTCTTTTAAAAATAATGACCGTGAAATCTACAAAATAGTACAATCATAACCTTTGCGCCTGTGAAACAAGGAACAGTTGGAGGGCGTTTTTTGATCAATTATGAAAAACAATAAAAATATAATGCATTTTGCTGACATTTCGGAAACCGAATTTATTTCCTTTGTCAAAGCTTTATTACATAGTGCCTTGTCTCTATTTACCGTTAATCCTATATTTTGGAGGGGCTTCTTCGATGATGTGAGAGGAGATTAAGAAAATATTCAAGAAAACGTATTTATTAAAATTTTCATGTATCAAGTTAGATGTTTTCTTCATTTCTTACTGAATAATTCTTTTTTATCATCAATTTCACGATGAATATTCTTTGTTCTGCACAATGTTTGACTGCCCGCATTTCGAAAAAGTATCACACTCTAACATTTAGGAAGCAATTGTTTGTATGTAAGAGTCTAACTTTTGTATCCAGATCTGGTCAGTTGGTTATATATTAATTTTTGTACAAATTTTTACTTTATCTGACAAGTAATTTGTTATAAAAACATTTCCACTTAAAATTACCTAGTAGCCTAGTCGATGAAGGTATTTACCTTCAAGCACTTGCAAAATGAATAAAAATATTTTTAATGAGTTCGTAATAATATACAGAATAATATCCTGAAAAGTTTACATTTCGCTCGGATGCAGAACATAAAAAAAAGTGAAAAAATAGTAGATTGTAATACAAGTGTGGCAAGGGCTTCATTGCAAAACGATGTATGAAAGTAGGAACACGAGCGCAACGATTGTTCCTATCATACGAGTTTTGCAACGAAGTTTGCCACATGTGTGTTACATACTATTTTTTCTACGGTTGTGAAGTTATTTTCCTTTTTTAAAGTCTTTCCAAAATTTTAAATTTACTACCTGTCAGATTTTATTTAAAGTGACGTTTTTCGCAGTCATTCTGAAGTTAGAAAATTTGACTTTGTAATTGCAATTCATGTGTAATTAATATACATTTATATAATTTAATTGTTATTACCAGTAAGTAATATAAAATTCTTTAAGGTAAACACACTATTTTATTCCGGTGCTTTTTTGTTTTAAACAATACAAGCAAAGGATGGATGGGAAAAATATACTTATATATATATTATCACACCCGAACTCAATAAAAAATAAAAAAAAATAAAAGCCTCTCAAAAAAATTCTTTCTTCGTTGAGAACTGAACAAAAAGGATGTACACTTCATGATTATTACGGTTTATTAAGTTGTAGTAACGTGAATTACATCTGAAATAATTTTAATTTCCTAGCTTGATGATTTTTTTTGATAAATATATTATTGGAGGCTGTAAATTGTCGAGAAACTGACCCATTAGAAAAAATAAAATATCACTATTTCGGAAAAAAAATGTATACTTTTCGAATGTTCAATCACCAATTCGTTTACTTTTATGCATTTTTTCGAAAATACGATCAATCCCATCATCAAAAGTACATCTCAAATCATTTTAACTTCCTTGTTTGATGATTTTTTTGATAAAAATATATATTGGAAGCTGTAACTTGCCGAGAACTTGACCCACTGGAAAAAAAATATATCACTATATCGGAAAAAGTCAAATGTTCAAACACAAATTCGTTTACTTGTATGCATTTTTTCGAAAATATGATCAATTCCATCATGATCAGAAATAGCGATTTTCACGATCTTATCCTTATAACTGTCTATAGTTTTGAATATGAATTTTGGAACTTTTCCAATACATTAACAAATGTATAAGGAATCCATTGGATATAGTTTAAATGCGGATAGGTGTACCTGTAATAAATACAATACAGTAAATGCAAGTAAAAATTCATGCGAGTTACGGCGCGGCAGATTTTTGATATCTATGTATGTATGTATAATTATACATTTTCCCTCCATACTCACTATTTATCCTCCTATTCCCTAAGAAAAATGTTAAAAATGTGTAATCAGAAAGAGAAACAAGCTTTATTTTACTCGATAGAACAGCTAAGAATTTTTAGAGTTTCCACAGTATCCATTTATCCGTGCGCTTGACCGCGCAGAGTGAAAAAGTTACTTCACTATTTTTTCCAGGAATACCGTATTTTTAGGGCTAAATTTTATTGGGAAATTTTTTGCTTAAAAACACGTGGTCTATCCATCTGCATTTTTAATTTTTCCTACCCTGACTTAATTTCAAAATTTGGAAAAATGAATGAAAAAAAACTGTTTTTTTCACTTTTTTTATGTTCTGCATCCTAGCGGAATGCAAACTTTTCAGGATATTATTTTATACACTTTCATGAACTCATTAAAAAGAAATTATTCATTTTGCAAGTTTTTGGAGGTTTCACTATAAAATGTTCTCTGTCGTCTGGACTATAGTGCATTTTAGAAAAGTCTATAAGTACCGAATTGAGGACTATCTGAAATTATAAACATATTTCTTTATAAACATATCTCAAATCATACATCTTTCTTTCGCTACGTATTAATTTGCATTTGATTCTTAGTTTTAATGACAACAAAAATTATGTGTTAATGTAGGATAATAACAGGAAGAACGTGATTTAAAGTTACGTATATTTCTTAAAACAAAATTAGCAAAACATTTTTTGAGATCTATTACATTACTAACAATGAGATCAACAACGTCCCTGGTATACTAAATTCCGTAGAAATATATGCAGTAATTGGTCAATATCACTCAGAAGTTGTTGTTTGTTATTAAATATTTAGTAATTCGATTATTTTTAGAACTTAAGTTCCTACAACAACTGTACTATTTGTACATGTTTTATATAAAAGTACTCTTAAGCAGGTTTTCATTGTATACATTTTAAATTTGTTATTCATACGTGTATTGTTAAACAATACATAGAGAGTCAAAGTGTATCTTCATCTGAAATTCTTGAAACTTATACCCTGGAAAAAATATTTCGTGCTTTACATCGTTTAAAACGCTTAAAACAGGTCTCCGGTATTGTTACGTGTAGTTTATGTGTGACTTAATGCCATCTACAACTTTATCAACTGTATCCGTTTTACATTTATTTCGTGTATTATATTAACTCTATTCTAGAATATAGTCGAAGAACGAGACTCCTGAATTCGACACATGCTATACAACTCTCAAACATACAAAAACAGACAGTTGATTCTTATGTAAAAACACTACACAAAACGTATTTTTGAGATCGCGATTTGATTTGGAATTGCGAAATTGAAAAAACTGCATTTTCTTTACGAAAAATACTATTTTTGAATTTGTCAGGTTCCCACCTAGCCCAGACGACAGAGACAATTTTATAGTGAAACCTCCAGAAACTTGCAAAATGAATATATATTTTTTAATGAATTCGTGAAAGTGTACAGAATAATATCCTGAAAAGTTTATATTCCGCTCGGATGCAGAACATAAAGAAAGTGAAAAAAATTTTTTTTTCATCAATTTTTTCAAAATTTTGAAATTAAATCAGGGTGGAAAAAAATAAAAAATACTGTGGATAGACCATTTGTTTCTGAACAAAAAAATGTCCTAATAAAATTTATCGCTAAAACCACGGTATTCCTAGAAAAAAATAGTGAAGTAACTTTTTCACTCTGCGCGGAAAAGCGCACGATTAAATGCATACTATGGAACCTCTAAATATTGTTAGCAGTTTTAACGAGTGAAATAATCTCTTCCTGATTACACATTTTTAACATTTTTCTTAGTGAATAGGAGGATAAATATTGAGTATGGAGGGAAAATATATAATTATGAACGCATACACAGACACCACACACAGCCTTTACTCTATTGTATTTATTACAAGTACGCCTATGTTTCAGCTATATCCAATGGATTCCTTATACATTTGTTAATGTATTGGAAAAGTTCCAGAATTTATATTCAAAACTATAGAGAGTTATAAGGATAAGATCGTAAAAATCGCTACTTCTGATCATGATGGGATTGATCATATTTTAGAAAAAATGCATACAAGTAAACGAATTTGTGTTTGAGCATTCGACTTTTTTCGATATTTTCCGATAAAGTGATATTTTATTTTTTCCAATGGGTGAAGTTCTGGGCAAGTTACAGCTTCCAATATACATTTGTATCAAAAAAATCATCAAACAAGGAAATTAAAATGATTTGAGATGTACTTTTTTTTAATTCACGTTGCTACAACTTAATAAACCATAATAATCATGAAGTGTATATACTTTTTAACAGTTCTCAATGAAGAAATAATTTTTTTGAAGGGCTTTTATTTTTTTCTATATTTGTTATTCCGACGATTGAGTTCGGGCGTGATAATATGTATAAGTGTATTCTTCCCATCCATCCTTTGCTTGTATTGTTTAAAACAAGAAAGCATCGAAGAGCTACAATTTCCATCTTTTAACTGAACCAATACTTATATAGTTTGAACAAATTCTGATTTAGTGACATGTAATTAAATGCGTCTGTGTCACAGTCAGAGTACTCAAGCGCGCGCATGCATGGATCTCGCTCCGAGTAATAATGTTGTTTGACTATTTTTTTTCGGGAATACCGTGGCTTTAGCGATACACTTTGTTAGGACATGTTTTGTTCATAAACACGTGATCTATCCATCTGTATTTTTTATTTTTCCTACCTTGACTTGATTTCAAAATTCTAAAAAAAATTGATGAAAAAAATTGTTTTCACTTTTTTTTATGTTCTGCATCCAAGCGAAATATAAACTTTTCAGGATATTATTCTATACCTGGAAACCTTGATTTAGTCAGAAATACAAAATTGTATTGAAATGAATGTCACAGGAAAGACTGCGATATCATGACATTCATAACCCCAATAAATGCGAAGCCAAACTTTATAAATATGCATCATTTTGCAAATACAAATACTTCACTTGTACCACAGTACGTTTTTGTGTAAAAGAAAATGTGCCATGTTCCATGAACTTGTTACGTGAAGGTAAATGTATATATATCTAATAATAAAAATGTTTATTGTGTGCTTGTGGAGAATTTTATTATCTAATATGCGATTCACATGTATTAAGTCCTTAGACAATTCATTGTATTGAGGACAAATGGAGGATCTGATGAGATTGAAAAAAAAATGTCTTTATTATGCGTCTGTTGTTAACCAATCACTGTTTTGATAACTTAAGTCGAATATTTTTGAATATTTTAACTATACCAACTTTTACACGCTCAAACTTATTACACTTCTATGACCAATAAACTGTTATAAACTATGATTTTTTGATTTTCAAAAATTAGTCCAGACCTTAAACTACATTTCACTTGCCTGTAATCTTAGCCGGGAAATGAGGATAATAAAAAATGCACGTGATCAGTACGTGCAACAAATCCTATTGGTTAAATTTGGAGGGGGTAATTCAAAACAGTTTTTACAAAGACTTATTCAAATCAACGTCGTCGGTCAACGACATGTGCTGCTTGACACTATTGGCAATCATCATCATTATCCTCCTTTCCCGGCTAAGGTATAGTACTTCTATCTTCTTCAACAATAAAGAAGTTGCTTAGATACATATTTTTCAATACTGCCACTGAAAAATTCATGCCATCTCCAATGAAAATATTTCTTTTGTACCAGAGATTTATCTTAGATACAGTTTTCGTCATGTTTTAGAATTTATGTGTCAATGGCTAGAAACAAAGTTATGGGATGGGAAATGTAAAATAGTGTATTTTTGAGAAGTTTCATAAGAAAGTGGAAAAGAGCGATTTTTCCAATTTCGAAATTCCGAATTGAATCGCGACCTCCATAATCGAATTCGGTACGTATTATATAAAAATCTAACTTCAATTGTTTCCATGCATAGGCTATATTTTATTTGCATATTTGGAGCATCTCACTCTCTGACTAATATCGTCTATCACTATTTACTACAACAGGCTGGGAATACATTTCAAACCGGCAACAGCAGATTTATATACTTTTCAAATAATTATTGGTTAGACACAGCGATGCGGTTTTAATAAAATTGAAAATAGACTACGGATTAACTGTTCTTTAGCTTTTTCGAAGTAATTAAAGAATGGCGTAAGTTATAAAAAAATAAATGGAGCAAAGTAAGATAACAGTACTAACAAAAGGTTGGTGCAATGAAGAAAGTTCAGAGATAGCATAGTCATTATTTAACGAACAGTTAATTTTATCAAACAATTGAGATGTGGAATTAGCTAGTCTTAACAAAAATTAAGACTGTGAAATTACTTTCGATATTAAGCGTGTTTCTGTTTATTAATTTTTATGCTACGTACACAGCAAATTGAAATATATAATGAATAATAATGCTTTATTGTACAGCTTAGGTGTCTTAAAATTTCTAAATAAATGAAATATTCATTAAACTTTTAACAGAGCATTAGCGAATACAATCGTTAGTCTCAAACAGTAATATACATATACATAAATATAATAACGTAACATATAAATGTCCAATCAGATTGTCATTAGGTACAAAAATATTTGAATATTTTAAATACTAAAGGATTTTCATCTTACGTTAATAAATATACAAAAGTAATGTATTTATTAAAACCAGTCTTTCTAAAATTGTACCGATTATCCTTATGAGTATAATTCCCAATTATCAAAACTTCGTCCTAACTAAACTAAAAATAAACTATCAGAATTTCGTTCAAAAACATAGATATTCGCAAAGAGAAAAGCAAAATATATAAATGATAAAACCTGAAAAAACTATTTGAAGGAAGACAACTCAGAAAATATCGATGATATGATATATATATTTGTATAGCTTATATATAGTTGATATTGTTCACTCCAATTTTATACTGCACATAAAAAACTCAAAGCTGCCGACCGAGCTAATATAAGGGGAGACCCGGGCATGCTTTATTATTAAATGATAAATATAATAGATAAAACATCATTACTCGTATGTAAAGTATGTTCTGACATGATTAAGATAAGAAATAAACGGAAACAAGCCTCTTTTAATTAAGATTTCTAACTCCTCTGATATAGTTGCGCAAATCACCCCTAAATAGAACGGCGCGGGGTTTATTGTCGGCGTTAATACCAGGTTAACAGATAAACACATCTGTACTTTGAATTTTTCTGTCAATTTGGGTCAAGATATTCCTATTTCGCAAAACAGAATAATATTACTTTAATTTACCTGAAATTTCATTAAATTTCTACAAGGTGGCGACTTAAAATTGCTTTTCAAATTCTCTGACTTCCCTGACTAATGAACTTCAGTTTTCCCTGACTAATTTTTATAACCTAAAAGCCAATTTCAACTGCTTTTTACATTTTATTAACAAGTAGTTTGACCGAATATCAAAATCAGCCAATGTTGCCCAATTGTGCAATTTTTAACGGAAACTGACTCGTGTAAAACTATAAATGAATAAAATTGTTAGCGGCAAGCAAAAATACAAATATATCAAAATAATTGCATTCTTCACAATTTTCCGTGACTAGTTCTTAAAATTCCCTGATTTTACTTTCAACTTAGTACAAATTTCCTGATTTTCCTAACAAAATAGAATTTATTGGCTTTTCCCTGTTTTGCCAGTTTTCCAGAAATGTTGCCGCAATTTTTAAATCTCTTGTACTATTTTTTTCATTCCAATATGCAAAAATTTGAAGTACGTTTTATAGTACTCTTGTCAGCATGTAATAGCGCCGATATTGATATTTTTATGGCCGGTTTTTATGGCCTTTTTTATTTGTACTAAAAATTTGTAGACAACTATACCGAGACTTTATTAAAATAAATAAAAACTCTGTAGTCTGTATAAAAGAGAGTAGATAGTAATTGGGGCACGCCACTCTCTACTCTTTTTGTACGGACTGTAGTAAAAATGTATCGAATACGGTATATAATCTGAAAAAATAATAACACACAAAAAAGAGGAAAATACACTGACCCAAAATAAAAACGTTATCGCTGACACTTTTATGGAATATTGTACTGAATTATGTGTAAAATATGCAAATAAAATATTTGTAGTACCAAACTTTGAAAATGAAAATGAGAACCTATATAAAGTTATATAACCACTACAGTGACTGAAGAATTTAAGTTAATAATAAATTCCTTGAAGCCAAAAAAGTCAATCGGATATGATGAGATAAAATGTAAGAAATATGGGTTATACAACGTGATCTACCATGACATGTGGAAAATTTAACAGTAGGTTGTCTCCACCGAGAGGAGTTAAAAAAATCAAAAATTAAAAAAAAATAACCAAAAAATGACTTTAACTAATCTAACGTAACGAGGTACAACCATATCACTTTATCAGACTTGGGATTGACATTACTGACAGCAAAGCTGGATAAGACAGAAGTGACTTTTTGGTTTTAATCAAATCGCACTACAAAAATAGCTAAATAAATCGAAATAAATCGAAGACATTGACCCTATGTGCTTGTCGGAGCAGATATACCAGATATTTAGTTAAACCGGTCAATGACACGGCGGTGTCCCTATTGTTCGACCGAAAACAAAAAACGCGAATCTCGAGGGGTCTACACACGATGCAGTGACAGGAAGTCAGCCTTGTCGGCATGCTTTGAACTCATTGTGAACTGGTCCGCTGGAATTCCAATTATCTTCAAAGCGTACCGACAATGTTGGCTCCCTGCCGCTGGATCGTGTGTAGACCACCCCTTTTTTGACCTCGCCGGCCGCCTTCACTTTTTATGTCAATTAAGAAAATGTAAACAACTCGAATACGTTCTTTCACAAGTAAGTTCGTCGACCTATTCAGGAGTAGGTCAGAACTTACTCAACATCAGTAGTGTATCTTCGCAAATTTACTAATAATTTAATATACTAAATTACCTCAGAATCCTCTAAAATTTTGCAGGGGCTTTCCTACATTGAAGACTAGTACACCATTTTATTTTCCGCATTTCTTGGTAGATCACGCTGTATAATCTACAAAAGTATTATTACTGAACATTTTCTAAAAATGCTTAAAATAGGCACATAAAAGCAATGGATAGCGGTAGCGATACTAAAAATTTAATTAATTTAGACCCCTTTCAGTCATTTCCAATGTCAAGAATTTTGAAAAAATCATGAAAGCAGATTAACCATTTTATTTTAAATCTAAAGACATCTTGTCATCCATCCATTGGTTTTCACGAAAACAGATCAACTGAAGGCGTAATGGTTTTCTTATTATGGTATACATTTACAATGCACTGTATGAACAAACTCCTTGTCTGCGCATATTCGTGTACCTCGCAAAAGCATTCTACATATATACATTAATTTTTTTCAGTAAAACTCAAAACATTTACTAAAAAATCACAATTTTTGAAAATTTAACTAAAAATGTATAATAAAACTTGACGAAAATATCAGTTCTGATACCTTACCAGTAAAATCAATTTTTCTCAATCTGTTTCAAAAAATCGTTTAATAAATTTAAAAATGCCATCTCAAATTCTAAAAATGTACGAAAAGTGGTATACCACCACTGGCATCTTAGACAGGATATAAGAGACTCCGTATATCTCAATCAAAAGTATGTCTTTACCGTGTGTGAATGTAGGTAAACGATGTACATTACATATTTTAATAAACAAAATTACGCCAAGAAAAATGCTTAAAATGAAATTACATTTGATACTTAAAAAGTAAATTACTGAAAATGACTAGGAATTATATTACTTACCTTATTGCAGGAAGTTGCCAAATTACAGTGTCAAAAATATTAACAAAAATGGATGATTCAAACTGATATAACACATGAAGGTTATCGAACTGACCTTCAACAAATGCGAAATATCCGTAGAATATTGAATAAAAGCCTTGCTAAACTAACAAAATTTGAATATTATCACACGACAAAGTTTCATACATCGTGAGTTATGGTAAAACGACCAAGGTGATAATTCGGAATAAAATAAACATAAAATTGTATTTATTCCCAAGATCAATACCAATTTATAGATAATAGACTGTGTGCTTTACAAAACGTACAAAAAGTACATTGTTAAAACTAACTGTACCATAATGATTTTCAATGTATGTATTGAAATCGAATTAGATTTATTCATGCAAGTTGAAGAATTTCTAATTTTCAGCTAGTTTATACAGGGTGTCTCAAAAGTCCCGGAACGGTCAAATATATCGCAAACTGCTAATATTTTTGGGAGACAAAAAAACACGTGTTCGATATTTTAAAAAAACCTATCCAATGACACCAAATTTGACTCCCCCCACCCCCCTCTGCAGGGGGGAGAGGGGGCAACTTTAAAAAATTAAATGGGAACCCCCATTTCTTATTGAAGAAACGGATTGTACGGCTAAAATTACGCAACGTTCGTCTGGAACATTTTTTTGGATTCGCTATAGATGGCGCTGTAATCGCAAAAAATTAACTTAAAGGCGTAAGTTTGAAATAATCGATTTACACCGGAAACAAAAAAACAAGTGTTCAATATTTTAAAAAAACCTATCCAATGATACCAAAGTTGACGCCCCCATCCCTCTGTGCAGGGGGGGGGGGGGGTAACTTTGAAAAGTTAAATGGGAACCAACATTTTTTGTTTCGAATTTGCGTTCTTCGCAAATTAGAAAGACAAATTCATTTTTACAAATAAATACTTTTACAAATAATACTTTTTTACAAATAAATAAGGACATCGTTGATTAGAAAAGAAGCACTCACAATTTAGAAAATTTTCACTTGAACAAATTGAGCTCTTGCCTCTAAGAAAGTTGGAAGAGGAATAAACATTGAAAAATAAAAATATTCAAACTACATGCAATACTTCCCAGAAATGTTTTTAACAACAATTCAGGGAAAAAGAACCAAACAAACTTTTTTTACAAATAAACATGTTTTTTCTCTGAATTGTTGTTCTTCCAACTTTCTTGGAAGCAAGAGCTCAATTTGTTCAAGTGAAAATTTTCTAAATTGTGAGTGCTTCTTTTCTAATCAACGATGTCCTTATTTATTTGTAAAAAAGTATTATTTGTAAAAGTATTTATTTGTAAAAATGAATTTGTCTTTCTAATTTGCGAAGAACGTAAATTCGAAACAAAAAATGTTGGTTCCCATTTAACTTTTCAAAGTTGCCCCCCTCCCCCCCTGCACAGGGGGATGGCGGCGTCAACTTTGGTATCATTGGATAGGTTTTTTTAAAATATTGAACACGTGTTTTTTTGTTTCCGGTGCAAATTGATTATTTCAAACTTACGCCTTTAAGTTAATTTTTTTCGATTACAGCGCCATCTATAGCGAATCCAAAAAAATGTTCCAGACGAACGTTGCGTAATTTTAGCCGTACAATCCGTTTCTTCAATAAGAAATGGGGGTTCCCATTTAATTTTTTAAAGTTGCCCCCTCTCCCCCCTGCAGAGGGGGGTGGGGGGAGTCAAATTTGGTGTCATTGGATAGGTTTTTTTAAAATATCGAAAATGTGTTTTTTTGTCTCCCAAAAATATTAGCAGTTTGCGATATATTTGACCGTTCCGGAACTTTTGGGACACCCTGTATACAATTACATTTGACAAGACAATAATAAACATAGTTAAAACTTGACATTAATAGAAACATATCTGTAACTGAATTTTGTTTCTAACAAGAATCGCTTAGGCTTTCGGTAAATTACAAAGCTTGTATATATCACCTTAAGAAAAAGCAGCCATTGTTGTGCCTTCTTTCATTATGTTTTGAATACAGTTTATAATATTTATCTAGTCTTTTTCAATGAGCTGAATTATGTAAGTAGTAGTCGAAGTTGTCAGTAAACTTTTGAGTGTGTTCCTATGAATAAAAAGCAATTGGATTTATACCATCTTTAGAAAATTGGATATCTCAACAGAATGCTGTGCTAGCAAGATATATACTGGGTTTATATTTAAATTGAAATGTTTAAAATAAATCTACGAAATATTATTTCTTTGGAAGTTTGTCAGTCATTGTTATTTAGAAAGGTGTGAGGAATTTAAGTTTCATTTTCATCTGATATCGTATTAGAACTATAGATGCTGCACAACACATATAAGCATTTTTAATAACATCTGAAAGCAAAAGTTGGTAGGTAATGAATATACACCTTGCATTGATTTTTTTGGTAACGGTTGAACTAGAGAAGACTGAATTTTTCTACGCAGCTTCTTATAATAAGTTATTTTTATATAAAACTTTTTGATTCAATGAAGATCAGTTTTCACGTATATCAAATCAATGTTGAGTAAGTCAGTTATTTATTAGTGTATTATGCAAATTAAGCAAAAAATAATGTATAAATAACATAAAATAGAAACAATATTACACATCACACCCAGTGGATCAGTCGGCATTAAAATTCTTCCAAAGGTATAAAAAACGTTGTCGATGAAAAGTTAATTTATCATACTTTTGAAGCGTCTATAATCCAGTTCCTTGACGCTACTGGGTAAGCATTAAAAAGCATTCTTGTGGATAGAATAATGAAGGATTCGGATCCCGTGCTGTTTACATTATTTCATTCTCTTTAATGTAAAGGATACACTGCAATATGTGCTACACAAAAGTTGGAATTGTTAGTATTTAAAACTAACCTTTGGATTCATATCCGTAATTATTTTAACTGCTTTTCTTAGCACAAGGAATACTGCTTTAACATGAGAAGTCCAAAATTGAATAGAGGGTTGAGTTTCATGCACCTTGGACAGCAATGCAATAATATTTTTGTTCTTATATAGTAGGATTTTGCTTGGATGATATTATTAGGCAAGCCATAATGAAAATAAGAAATAGTTGAACCCAGAATGGAGTCTTGGGGTACTCCTAATCTAATATTTTTAAATCCAGAATTTATACTGTTTTAATTCACAAATTGAGATCTCACCTCAAGGTTTAGAGGTACGCAGTCAAAGGCCTTGTTCAAAGCCTCTGTTAATAAAATTTATAAGGAAGCTGCCAACTAAATTAGTAGATATTTTTGCTCCAAACTCAAACAGACTGTTATTAAACAAATTATTTTGCTGAAAATGAGCCTCATCAAGAATCTTTGCAAACAAAGGTATAATAAAGATCGGTCTGTAATTAGCAGAATCTTCAATTTTATCTTAATTATGACTTTCATATCTTGAGAATTAGAAATGCGTTACTTTGAGTACATTAACTTATGAGTTTAGTTATCCAAATAAAAAGTATACGTCATTTTTAGGTTTATATTATAACCATCTCTACAACTTATATTTTTTAGTTCTAAATACAAGAGAACTTGCTTTTTAATGTTTCAAAATAAGTAAGTATATTGATACTCTACATATGTTTCGGCTTATTAGGCCTTTCTTAAGAGTAAATACAAAGATTATTAATATTTTTTAAATTGTCACTAATATCCAGAATCTGAACATATGAAACTTATACCATATAATACTAATATAGAGTCTCTCTACATAAGTGTTATTTAAATAATTGTCAAAGTTTCTATCGCAAAGAGTTAACGTGTTTACTGTAAGTTAATCAACCGTTCCAAAGCAGTTATTGAGATATGTAGATGTAATAATGTGTGAATCTACAGAGGGATTACGAGACTGTTGTTTTTCATTATTAATAACATTTCACATCGCTTTTTAGAATCATTATCAAATATTATAAAAAGCATAATACAAACAAAGATACTTTATTGTAAAGCCATGGACATACCTTTTTACGTCTACCACACTATCACCGTATTTAAATCGTATTGTCATAAGCATACTTCTTGAACTTTATTTTTTTCCGATTCATCGAAAATCAGTCTTCGGGTAGTTCAACTTCACTTCATTTTCATCTGTAATGGCACACCTACGGAAAAATTGGCGTATGTCTTCAAATGCTACTCTATATTTAAATGGAAATTTCTCGACAGATTTAATTTCTTCCTTTAGGTTATGCATCGGACAATTGAAGATGAACATAGGATTATATGTAGCCGCATAAAACAAAATCACTGGTCGTTGGGTCCGGACACCTTGCAGGCCATGACATATCTCTATTATGGGAAATTATTTGGTTTAGAAACAAATTTTGTAAAATGTTCATAGAAGCTATTGGTTGAGTGGTACCTTCATCTCGATAAAATTCACAGGACAATAGTTTTGTTGAATATCATACCCTGTCAAATGAAAATGTGCTCTGACATATGCGCACACATTGTGGATTTATTTATCAGGTCGCAAAATTATAGACAAAAATGTTCCAAACTAACCAAATACCGAACGCTCAATTAGTAGACAATGTATTTCTTCTTCTTATTTACAACATCTTGGCAGACATTTCGTGGTCCATGCACTATTTTCGTCGGACTCCCTACGCTGTACGGTACCGCCTGAGAACATCACGCCAGCTATTGCTAATTCCTGTAAGATGAGCAGCACTATTCCTGTCAATTTATTGATGGCATAAGCCTAAAGTTTTGGAGGGCGTGCTCTTTGCCTCTTGCTATTTGATTTTCTTGAACTATCAACCGTTCTAAATTATCCTCTTTCCGGTTGATGTGGCCAAAAAATAAGACGATTCGGAAGAATATGAGGAGATCGTCAAGCAACTCCTCAATTAATGTATTAAACTGCAAATGAACCTACACAATCATTTCTTCAATATTCCTTTGAAAAACTCCTTTAAAATAATAAAGAAATGAACCTCGACCCTACAAAGTAACATTTTGTTCCTTAATGGTAAACATTTCTGATCCGTCTTTCACGAATTTATTATCAAAATTATTAATACTTCTATTTGAAAACTATACTCAAGATAAATTCATCACCAAAAGTATTAAGAAACTGTGTTTAGTATCGCTCGAGATATGGAATTTCATAAGTCAAAGAGAATACGAACGAAGAATCCGAGTAACCAGGTAATAACACCGCTGTAGCAGCCAGTAATGAATGCATTATTATTTTTGTAATTGATATATTAATTCCGATGCATTTGTAGAAGTCAGCCGTTGATATTTATAGATACCATCGAAAAAATTCTAATGAAGAATCTGCCCAGCAACTCGCTGGTATGCAACATTGACATTTCATAAAGTTGTTTTACCCTTATTATCTACTCGATTAAATCATACTTGCACCTCCATTCCCGCATGCACCTGTGTTAAAGTAGTGTTATTACATTAAGTAGTATGCGATAATTATCCAAACGTCATTCTCAATTTTTATCCATCTCGAGATTTATGGGAATTTCTTGTGGTTTAAGTAGCCAAAGGAATATGTTTAAAATTCTATGTATTAAAGTACCACGTGTGTTTGATTTGATCTAGGAGTTGACTCGGTTGAATTTTAATTAACATTGTTAACTACCTCAAATTCTATAAGTAAAATAGCCATTGATAGATTATCCACTGCCAAGTTGTTTTCTTTTTTGAAATAACGATTTTTGTTTCTAATTTTCATATTTAATTCTTGCTTTTGTGCATATTTTTAAGAGGTTTGCCAACGACTTTTATGCATTTTTTTATGTGAATATTTATATTCTTAATGGATATAAAAATAATTTTATTTTATTTTATTATTTGTACCATAATACTGTTAAGTGAGTAATAAATGAGAAAAAGGATATCCCGAACCCATAAAGAAACAAGAAGAAATTGGCCACTTTCAGCTTTGAGTGCTTATCACCATTACACTTATTTATATATTTTAATTATAACAGGATAAAAAAAAGGACTATTAAGCAGCAACCTGTTTTAGACTCATTGAGAAACTATAACGAAAAATTAAAATAAATTTTTATATCTTAACTGTTTCCGTGATTTATAGTCAAACAAACATTTTTCAGTATAAAATGAATTGTATAAGGATGTTTACATAAAATTGGTTTCTTTTTCTTACGGGTTGCGGTTGTTACTTATATGCGCGATTAAAGGGAAAGGGTTTAGATTTCTCAAGGATTTATTAGAGTTAAAATTTCTCATACCTGAGGTTTAGTTTTCTGATAGCTCTGATAACAAATATCGCGAAAATATTATACACAAAATGTACAATTTAAGCATTTAAGGTATAATCTCCTTATAAAGTAACTGAAGTAGAGTCTTAAGCACGTTGATTAGTTGGTAAGAGTTGATGTTAAAACTAAATAGTAGCTGCAATCTTTATTCACTTCAATGAATGTTTCAATTTATGTTTAATGTACCATTCATTATCTGACATTTACGATTTCGTTCTTATTCGCACTGATACCTAATCATAAAATTACTCCCACGGCACCTATAATTCTTTTTTATTTTACTTAATTTAAATTGAGACATTACGGATGAAGTTAAATAGAACAAATGAATTACAAAGAATAAAAGATAAAACTAATGGAAGAATATTCATAAACACCAAACAAGAGAAAATCTTCCCAAAATGTAGGTATAGGCTATTTCAGCAAGAGGTCCTGAAGCGAATACAGCTCCGTCTTAACTGCAATTATCTTGATATGGGAAGCAGGTTCTTTATTTTAATATTCCTGCATGCACTAAAAATAATCAATTCCACCTAGCGTAACAATGTAAATATCCTTAAACCATACAGGCAATAAACAAGCCCAATATAGCAAATAATTCCCCTGATGCTGCCTAATACTGGCACTTTAAAGGACCCCCCACAAACCTTATGGAAATTGGCTCTCAGTCGAATTTTCTGAAATTTGGATATGTTGTAGCTTTTGCTTTTCTGAGCGTTAGTCGCCGTTAGTACGTGAAAGTGCGACCTTCAAGGAACTACAGCGACCTTTCCCCACCTCTAGTGGCTTGTATATCAGCATATACGCAGAAGCTGTGCCATTTTAGGCAAGGATTGCGTAGTGAATATACCGCCCTAGACAATTCTGAAGAAGAGATTTGTGTACGATTTTCATATCACTACTTTTGACAATTCTATAGCAGATGTATGAAAAAATGCCTTTTTTTATAAGAAATACATGAAAAACTTCATAGTCTCGAAAGCACTTGTTAACCGATTTTGCTAAAAATTGGGATTTCGAGCAAATTGGGGAGTGAGACGGAAACTTTTAAACTTGATTTTTTAAGCCATCATAATTGTCCATTGTCCACTTACTGGGAGAGGAGACCCTGTGTATTGTAAAAAAAATTCGGAGTATCGAAAATTATCAAATTTAATTTAAATTTTACTAAATTTTATAAATTGCTCCAACTTACGTGTTGCGAATTGCTACCTTCAACAACTAAAAAACATTGTGGGAACAAATTCAAAGTATGTATTTTGGAATGATATCCATCAAAGTACCACAATATCTATATTTGCTTCAATAGAGCTAACGAGGCTTTTTTCCACACGAACTTGATATTAATGTAATGAAAATTACAGTGCTTAGTTTTTTGAGCGTCGTTACACTATTATTAAATAAATTAAGTTGTCTTTGGATTAGTTCAAACAAAAAAGAAACATCCAAATTGACACTTATACATCTAATTGTGTGAAACTGGCCGAGTATTTTGTATTACAAATATCTGGCTGATTTAAACTCCTGATTAAGGATGTGCTCAATGGTAGCTACGTTTTTCTAATGTTAATGCTGAACAATGCAGCCGGTAGTTTAGTACTCCCCCGCCAGGAGGCGTTACTGGCAGCGGAAGTGAGCAAGGCTTTTTATCACAACTACAACAAGTATTAACGTCAGAAAACATCAAACCAAATGGATAGTGTACGTGATCTGACTAGCGAAGGCGAATCAAAATCAACATGGTTGATTGTTTCGTAGTTATTTTGTCCATGCTCCCAATGCGAGTATCGTCCGGCGTTTTACGCGGTATTGTTTATTTCTCACAGAAAAGTAGACAATAATGCTATGCATGGATTTAATGATATATTTAGATTTACGCTGGTTTTGTTTGCTAACACAAAGAAGCAAATAGTGCTGTTAACAGTCTATGAATTATATCGGTTTGGAAAATAATGTGGTAATATCAAGTTCTGAAAAATAATTGCAGAGACGTACAGTGTGTCCCACTTAAGGACTAGCCACCCCAGTAAAATACAGTACCAATTTTTGTCGTGATAATAATACAAGGTGGCCAAAGACATTAAAAATAAGTTTTTAAAATAACGAAATTTAAAGTAAAAGAGCACAATGTTCTTTGCATTATTTTTAATGGTTACAAATAAAACTAAATTTTATGCATCTCAATTAGACCACCACTTTCTATTATGCACTTTTCAATTCGCCGTTGATTATTATTAATTATTTTCTTCAGGGTTTGTTTGGTGATATTGCGACAAGCCACTCTAATGCAATCGCAAAGTTCGTCCCTTGTTTGTGGTCTTGATTTATAAGCCTTATTTTCAATTGTCCCCAATAGAAATGAATCTAACGGCGTGAGATCTGGAGATAAAGGCGTTATGAATTGTTGCTCCATCAAACTCTGAATGTAAATTATACCAATAATCCAAAGGTAGTTCATCAATATTACTGCTAAATTCATTTTGTAAACATCTAAGAGACGCCATGACGTGCCACCCCGTTCAAATTTTCATTAAAAAAGCAATTTTATCAATAAATAATTTAAATAATACAAAAGGGATGTGTTCTTTTACTTTAATATTTGTTACTTTTAATGGTTTGGGCCACCCCGTATTACTATCACGACAAAAATTGGTACAATGGTCGTAGTTGGCCATGGCTTTGAGTTCCGGAATTAATAGAACATATTTCTAATACCTTTTTGCGAGATCTACACAATTAAAAAAAAACATAAAAATCGGTCCATAAATAAAAATTTTACGGGGTTGGCTAGTCCTTTAGTGGGACACACTGTACATATACGGAATTGAACATTTTTTTTATAAAAACTACTGTTATTCCTTGAAATAAATGTTATACGTGTCAAAACTCTGAACAATGTATTCTAGGTGCCTTTCACTCATCAATTCGTCATCATCGGGAGATAAATAATATTTCGATATAAAGTATAAAGTATACCCAGAGTAATCTCACATGCATAAGGTAATACTTATATATGTTAATTAAACTAATGAGTTAATGCAAGATTAGAGGCAAATTATTGAGGCTGGGTAGTAGGGAAAAGCGGAGAATGTGGCGTGCTATAAGCTGACTACTACGGTAGGTTAAGATAATAGGAACTGATTTCAGCACCAAGGATATAATTAACAATATTCTTCATAGATGTGCCGAGGAAATTTTCCATATTTGATAAAAGTCTGTAAAAGTCATGTAAATAATATAATTGTATGCACTTATTCGGTATCAAAATGAACCTTGTATCATCACGAATCAGATTTCACCATAAAATGGCATATCAATATACCCTGTGGAAAGTTAAAAGGAAAACTTCCTGGAAACTTTCCGTTCTGAAAAAACAAGCAAATGTATCTTGTGGATAACTTGATCCTACTCAATTTCTGTTAGGGGTATTCTGTGGAATGCACCAAAAATGAGTTAGTTGCAAAAAACTAGTTTTTGTACACCAGTTTACAAAATTGTGGCTGCTAACCAAGGTAAAAACTTTCAGTATTAATAAAGACATCAAGCTGTGATCCTCCGCCAAGTTTCAAAACTCCAAAACTTTTTTTTAGTCATAGTTTTCATGCCCTACCGACTGGTCTGTAATAATTTTCATGAAAATGAACAGTTTTTGAGAAAATATGTATCTTAAGCCAGATTTCAATTGCTATAACAAAATCTAATAAAAATAATTATTAGCAGGCTACAATTATTCGGTTTAATATTAAATGAAACTAAAAAAACCGCTGCCCAAGGAAACACTACTTCCACATCCAGATTTTCTATCCAAGTCGAAAAACGAAAAACAATTTGTATGTGGAAATAATTGTTTATAGAACTTTAATAATATAATATTTGAAATCGTCTACTCCAAAAACCCATAAAATGGTATCCCACACGGTAGTGGGGTAGGGGTGGTGACAGGGTGGTGGTGGTGGATGAAGTAAAAAATTATTTTGAGGCTTTTGGTTCTTGTACACACACTAAATCACATTTCTTTCCCCTTTAATAATGGGGTAGGGGCGGCAATGGGGGTGGCTAATGCCAAAAAATTTTTTGAAACCTTAGCTTCTCTGATATACATTAAATACCAATTTTATGGACTCTTACCTGCTTGATTTACCTATTTACCCCCATTTACCTCATTTTACCCCCCAACCCTTCGACGGAATGAGATGAAAATGTAATCTAGTTCCAGATCCCGTTAAAGTACATAAGTGTACCAAATTTCAAGTAAATATCTTAAACGGATCCAGAGTAAACGTGCGCACAAAAAAGTTACAGACCGACAGACAGACAGAAATTTTTTTACCGCTCAAATTTAAAATATCGACGTTTCATGACATTCTAAGCCTATTTGAACAATAAAAATTTTCAACATTTTTTTTGTCGTTACTATACTTCCACTGGATGTGAAAGTAATGACTATTGAAAATTTCCATCATTTTTTTAGCTACCAAAATGAATTCTTTGATGAAATTTGTAGATTAATCTTCCAATCATCTGAGGATTTCGATGTTTGATGCGGATGTTACTCTTATTTGCAATTCGATTGCAAAATTCTCCCTGTGTATCTATTGGCGAATAATCTTTGCATTTCAATGTTCCCCAAAGAAATCACATCGGTTCAAATCTGTTGATTGATGTGGACAGTTACACTTTTTGGGGAAAATTATCCTATTCATTTATTTGAAGAAATTTGCAAAATGAAAGAATCTATCAGAAAACGGTTAACGATTTTTACCCAAACATTTATTTAGAGTTCATGTTAAAAATGTTGAGGTGCTATTGGATATTGCATCAATGAAACTGTTTTCTCACAGTTATATTTTTGATGGTCAAGAGATATATACCTGATAGTTATTTCTGAATGCTCCTGAACTGTGTCCGAAGCGCCCCCTTCCTCTATGAGGTAATTAACCTGGGACATCCTTCATAGAAACTCCCACGTCAAAAACTTCCCAACTTGTTCATTGAAAGAGAACATTTGAATTATTTTTAAAATATTAATGGAATTTCACAAAAATTATTTCTTGTTGAGGAGAGAATTTGCAATTTAATAACCTGGAGTATTTTCTTTATATCCATGCTAAAAAGAGAATATTTCTTTGTCTCGTTGTGCCATACCTGCGAAGTCGGTTATAGACCTTGGTAGCGGAAATAGGCCGACGTTAAATAAAGAAAATAAATTAATTAATATTTAAACAAATAAAGCTGTAATGGCTTTTGGATTTTTCCTTCAGTGGTAAGTTGCAAGTAGCAAGTTGACAGCCAAAATTAGAGACACTAACTGATGCCTATGAAAGTTTCACAGGGAGATTCTTAGTTTTATGTTATATAGGATTCTTTTCACACGTGAATATACAATGTACTATTCTTACTGTCTATTGAAAATCGAGAGATGATAAGATAGGATTTTCTTGCAGTTATAGCAAGATAAGAAAATAATATTTTCTTTAAGGATCTATCACAACAGTATTATAGTGACTTATTATAAGTGAATGCATTTTATTGCTTTCGCATAAACCTTTCTAAATGCAGATCATGAGGAAGTAGTGTATTTATTTTTCCATGAATTACTCTAATTTATTTTTCGTGTAAATGTTGCTGGAATGCCAACTACTGATATGTGATCAATCAGCTTTATATGTCTATTAATGCAAAGTGCCATCGTATTCTAGAACGTGACAAGCTGAGTATTCCGTACACGTCCAACAGTCACTAGTTATGAAGTGTTAAATTCTGTCTATCACCTTTTAAATGCGAAACATTGTAACATCTTGATGTGTTATACATGTTAAAGACAGAGTACCCAGAATATAAATTCAGCATGTTTTTAATAATTTAGTTTAGTGGTATAAAATGAAGTTTTGTTTTTGGTTCCAGTAAAATTTTTGTGCCCCGATTACACAGGTCTACAAAAAAAATATTCTGTTCCAAGGACTAAGTATTTTTGTGTACTGAAACCCAATTGTGCGAGGTGTGTTTTCCTATCTAATTCCTTCTTAATGTTGAACACGAATCCGATGTAAAAGAAGGGCATTCTGATTCCCAAAGACAAGGCAGTAAATAGCAAAAAAAGGGCAAAACTCAATTTTATTGAAAATAGAAGTGCGAGGTGTGTTTTCCTATGTATTTTTTAATGTTGAACATGAATCCGATGTTAAAAAAGGGCACTTCGCTCTCCAAAGGGCAATAAAAGCCTAAAAAGGGCCAAACATTAATCGTTTATTGCTCGAAGCTGTAGTGTTAGACTAGCCTAACCTGACCTAACTAGTGTCAACCAGGGTTTGCGGCTATCCACAGAAGAGGTAAAAACTTGATAGGACCCTCAAGAAAGAAAGGACTAAAAGGAGGAAGTCATACCAATGTTGCCACGTTGTGGCTTGTGGCGGGAAATACGAAAATTGATGCTCAACGAGTTAAAATGATAAATTTAAATGTGAATGACTAGCATAAAGTTTGTTTGTCATTAACTATCGTAAAATATTGAATGACTAATGGTAATATATAGGCATTTTTTGAAATAAAACAGACATTCTACTAAATGGTAACTAAACGTTTATTTAAAAAAATGTGAGAATACAACAAAATATTTTCATAACCATATTATTATTACGCAATAATTAATTTTCACAGTATTAACAACACGGTTAAAATGCTAAATAATGCATAGCAGATGGGAATGACCCTTATTATTTTATAAAGCATAACAATGATCATTTCTGGCATCATTAGACAAAACAATTGATTGTGCAAGGTTTCTTTGATCACTTTAATTTCTTTGGTTTCCGTCTGTGATTTTTGTTTTTATTTTTTTTACGTGTAGAATAAAAAGATATTTGCTTGGCAATTTTTTTGTTGGCTGGTTCTTTCCATTTCCATGTTGAAATGTTTTACACCAATAGACCCAATAGATTCAGAATTTTTTATATTCTCTAAAATAATTTTTAATTGCTCACTAGAATAATCTTTACTTTCTAGGTTTTCTATTAATTGCAGGGATTTAACACGAATTTCATCTTTTAGTTTTTGTGCCATGGAATTCGAGTTCACTGATATATCTTCTACCAGATCTTTTATATCTGAATTATTTTGTAATACCGGGATATCTGTACTTGATGTTGGGTAATTCAGTGCAATATAAATTATAATGATTTACTTGCCTGATCTAACGCAGTAAAAATACATTATTTCGGTCAAACCAGTAATCATTTTTTTAGTTCCACTATTTTTGGAGTATTTAATATTATTTTCTTTTCCCTCATTAGTCAGCCAGGTATTAAAATCTATAAAATAAAAGACTTCTCGATCACCATACATTAAACATTTTTATATAAATAATATCCACCTGTGAAAGAAGAAAAAGACATTTCTAATTCTTCAAAGTCTATGCCGTGTTTTGTAGTTAAATGGATTCTTAAACAGGCACTGGATTTAAATAATGTTTTACAACCTGCTTCCAAACATTTATAGTTACAGAGGTTTTTCTCATATTCAATTACATTTACATTTTCTATATTGTGAACTTCTTTTTGATGTCTATTCAAGCTACTTTGGCAGGAAAATTGCTTTTCGCAAATCAAACAAACTACAGCCATTATTATTAAACGACATAAAATTCGAAGACTAGAATTCGTAACCACATAACAATGACAGGAAAAAGTGAGGTTAACTAGCGGCCGACAAATCTATCGCAGTATGGCAACATTGGTATGGCTTCCTTCTTTTAGCCCTTCCTCTCAAGAACGGTTAAAACCCTTCCAAAGGATTGCCGAATGCTTGTTTACACTAATTAGGTCAGGTTAGGCTAGTCTTAAAAAACACGACACCTTCGATCAATAAATGATTAATATTTGGCCCTTTTTATGAAAACGCACCTTGCACTTCTTTTTTCAATAAAATTGAGTTTTCGCTTTTTTGCCCTTTATTGCACTTTAGAGGGCAGATCGCCATTTCTTAACATCGGATTCGTGTTCAACATTAAGAAATACATAGAAAAACGCACATCGCAGTTCTTTTTTAAATAAAATTAAGTTTTTGCCCTTTTTTCCCTTTATTGCCCTTTAAAGGGCAGATCGCCCTTTTTTTGAGAACGGATTCGTAGCCATCAGCCAAAAATACATAGAAAATAGTAACTTTTATTATGTTTTGGGGTAAATACTTATAAACACATTTTACGTCGAAATTTGGCAAAAAAAAACGTATTTTGACAATAAAAACTGGGATTTACTCGAAATCTACGAAGCAGAAAGTCTTTAAATTGAAAATTAAGACATGGTAGGTTTAGTCCTTGGAGCAGAACATTTTTTTCTTTTTTTTGTAGACCTGTGTTATTTTCATACGTCTGCTCTAAGAGCCATTTGGCAATTGTATGTGCAAAGTTTTGCATCATTTGATATGAAAAACCAAACAATATTCTGCAGGGAGAACTTTCACTTTTTCACTTCCAATTATTTAAAAAAATATTTTACAAACTGATTTGCCACAGCTAATTAAAACTTATTAATGCCTACAGTATGATTTATCATACATAGGTTATCTTACATTTTGAAACTACACGTGTCACTTCAGTGTTTCAGAAGTATTCATTTATAGTTAGAAGTTAGTTAAAGTGGTTTTATGTGTTTAGTGGAAAAGTCAGCCCGTGATATAAGTTTAAACTTGTTTATTTAGCATTTTGTCGACGTGGAATTTACATAAAGAGAATTATGAGTCTTAGGTAAGGTTATGTCTAATACAATTTTTCTGTATTGTAATCCATTATACTTTTTTGCTATGATAAGTTTTTTTATACTCTAGTAGAGACACTGCAATATCCTAAAGTAATACTTGAATCATTCTGAAATTGTTCGAGCCATAAAAACATTGCGTATGAAATATCATACGATATATGTTTCTACACATCAGATTTAGTTTTTTAGAAAAGAACTTTACAATCCTTCAGACCTAAGGGATGCCGAAGAACTATTGAGATATTTGGAAGAAACTAGTTCCGATGATGAAGATTTTAATCAAATTAAGGAACGCGATCACATGGATTTGGTTCTATTACCGCCACAAGATGGCCAGGGTAGTGATATGGACGATACACCAAGTGATGATGAGGGTACATGTGATATTCATGATATTGGAAAATAAGTCTTGAAACAACCGGTAGAAATTTTCATTGTAGATGTAGCAGGAAAATCGAAATAACCATAATGAAGACCATTTTGATTCGAGTGATATTGATAGAGACATTCCACTTGCAAAGAAATTTCTTCCTAACATTGTTCAAAAAAATAGAGACTAAGATTTACCACCAACAGACTTGTTCAATAATCGAAATAATGATAATAAAAACAATTTGTGATGACGACGTTCCACTTGCAAAGAGATTTAAAATAAATAACATATCAAACACAGGAAAAGCAACTATTACCAAAAAGATAACAAAGGCAAAAGTAATGAACGCAGGAAAAAAATAAACAGAAATTAGACAGAAAAAAAATTACAGCATAGGCAGGAAAAAATAAATATTGTGAAAACTTCCGAACCTAACTAACATTGTTAAAAAAATTAGAGACGATGATTTACAACCAATAAACTTATTTAAAATGTTTTTTACTGAAGAGTTCACACAATAAATATGTAACGAAACAGAGAAATATGATTTAATATATTCTTCTAAAAATGTGCTAAATTTTCATACGTAAAGTGTAATGTCGGTTTACATCCAGCCATCTGCTTCCGAACATATCATACAGCACCAAAATAAAATATTTGTTTTTGTCAATATCCTCTGATAATTTTAGTAAATAAAGTTCTTTTCTGTAAGATATTTGTATTTTTGATTTTAACAGCTCAACAGTCATACTAAAGTAGCCACTACTGCCTACCGTATAATACATTATACGCGAAAAAAAAGTACGAAAGCGAACAAAAAGATAATAATAGTTTAGGATCATTTTAGATACTTATATATAGTTACTCTAAAAAACTGGGACAATCTGAAGAAAAAAGTAACTCAAGCGTTAATGGGTTAAAAGAAACTGCTTTAAATCAAATTGCACTTATTACTTATCCCCCACAAAACATTAAAAATATTAAGTTTCGCTGTTGTCAGAAAGGTTGATTTAAAAAAAAATTAAATTCCTCCGTTAAAGAGAACTCAACAAAATTTTACAGTTAGGTACTACAAAGAATATATTATCTGTCTTTAGACATGTATCCACAAGTCTATGAACAAATAAAACAGCTTCAGCTTTTCCAGGCTCGCAAGTCCGTTTAGCTTATAGTGCGTCTGTACGTCTGTCTGTTCATCCGTCTCTCACAGATGTTTATCTCCGAAACTATTATAGATAGAATCATGATATGACTCATGTGGTTAGGAGTTTGGTGTCTGCTGGCAGATCAGGAGTTGACGCTCCAAAAATGTTTTCTGATCTCTTTTACGGGTAATGTGCGTGACATAGAAAAATATTGGATCTAGGCAAGTTGGTTATTGTTTGAAAAATATCTTTTTTAATTTTTTTTAACATATTCGTTAAGAATAATCGTTTTTACTATATGGTTCACCTTTATTTTCGAAAGTATCTGAATGTCCCTAGCATTCGGGAAATTTAAAAACTATAGCGAAATTTCTTTATTTTTTAAATTGTAAAATAATTATTCCTTGCACGATAATCGTTTTAAATAGTTCTACTAAACTAATCATTTGTCATTCGTACAGCGGGTGGAAAATACCATCAATTATTATTATTACTGAATACCATGGCCAGACTATCATAATCTAATGTGGGTAAAATGTGTTTTGGGAACTGAATAAGGCAAATCGCGTTAATAATTAATATGACCTCTAACAAAAGTGTCAACAGTAACAATTATTGTTAAAATTGCTACAACACCAATAAAAAATATTATTTCACCTACACTTACAATCATTTCATAATACAATAAATAATATTTGCGCTTGATAAACTTTTGAGCAAAGTCACTGTTTTCTAATTACATTTTTTAGTTAATATGAACAAAATTTTCTCCTTTACATTCGGTATAAATTGTGTTACGGAAACTCACAGTGAACAATTGCTTCATTAAGCAAAAATAATTATACATATTTTCCAAACAAAAATTTTATGCTTTCTAGAATTCAAACATTTTTACATAATACGTAATAAAATTTTAAATCGTTAAGTAATGTTTATTAAAATTAAAATGAAATTGTTGGAATTTGATGATTAATTTCGAAATGGCAATTAATTAATGATAAAATAATGTATTAGTTTTAATTATACTTTGTTGTATAGAATGCTTTATTAAAATATGTTTTAATCTATTCCACTTCCTTCATGCAGAACCAGTTCCTCTTCTTGATTTGAATGTTACCTCTCGAATACCCATTTTTACTTCCTTAAAATACAAGGAAGTTCAAAGAGACATGATGGTTTTTTCGACTACCAAATTTTAAACAAAGTATAGTTTGAATTTTTCTGAATACATTGTGACAATGATGACTGTATGCCCTTGTGTCCATCGCTACATATTGTATCTACTATAACAAGGTATTATCGAATATCACATTCAGTTGGTCCAATTGGACATAATCATGGAATAGTGGTCTTATGGGAAAGTATTTATATATTTTTTCTAATAATATTGCATAAAGATATAGGTAACTATGTTCTTGAAATAATTTTTTTAATTCCAAAATAAATTATTTACAAAATCAAGTTTGATCTACGTAACTACTAAATAGAAAATAACTTCCATTCACGCCTAATTGATCATTTCCCAGCAAAAGTGCTTATTTCATTTTTATATAATTAAATTGTATACGTAGTTCGTTTTATGGTTATACCACTATAAATAACATTGGCCGGTATTCACACATAGTCGTTATGA
Source organism: Rutpela maculata (assembly GCA_936432065.2). NCBI lineage: Eukaryota > Metazoa > Arthropoda > Insecta > Coleoptera > Cerambycidae > Rutpela > Rutpela maculata. The sequence continues at coordinate 25,398,694 of OW386285.2, read as the reverse complement.
TGACCCTAGCACAGTTAAAGGCTTTTAAAATTCTTCCAATTAACTATTAAACTATTAAACATGCTATTGAAAAATGGTGCCCTGCCTTTTGCAATTAACTTCAGTAATGTTACTTGCGAAGTGCCTCTACATCTTCCGGGTAATAACCAAGTACTACTGGCATTAAATAATCCGTATTAGAGCAAATTATATAGTTTCAAATTATATTATTTGATTTTTTTATTTGAATCTAATAATAATGGCAACTGATGAGTAAAATGATTAACCTACTTCTGCTGATATTAATGTATACATATATGGACTGTATTATTTCCGGTAACCTCAGAGTTCTGAATATCATTTTTGTAATGCATAATGTATATCCTGACATTATTTCTTCGTATCACTCTCGGTAAAATAACGAATGACACAACTCATTTTGCTTCTTTGGTTTCATCCTATAGAACATTTTAAAAACAAATAGGTTGTTCCAAAGTATTAAGAAAGTTTTAATGTAAATTATTAAATATAAATTTTAAAATTGTAGAATAGATGCAAGGACTACTTGGAAGTAAAAACGTGTTATAAAAAAAGGTCTATAAATTTCTTCAACGCTATTTGCCAGAAAATATATTTGCATTCGTTTGCAAGGCAAGTAAAAAGCCAGAAACCGAAACCAAAACCGAAAATCGCACCGTAATTACTAATTTTTTCTAACAGGAACCGAATTGCCGCGGATCTGTAAACTTAAACCATAACCGAGAACCGAATTGTCGCTGCTATGTCGTTATTTAACCCTAACAGAAATTAACCGAAATTAATTCCGGTTTCGGTCCCTGTTTGCATTATTTTTTAACTTAAGAGTTTCCTTATTATTTTCAAAGTATTTATAGGTTATCCAGTTTCATTTTCCTGCTGCTTCCTATTATCGTTTTGTGGAAGTAGTCAGACATCAGCTTTGTCTCACACCAGATGTGGACCACAGAAGAAAGGAGAGAACCCCAGAACTCTCTTATGGCCCTAAAGCTAACCGTAGATTTTCTTTTTTTATAAACACGCTACATATAGTAGACAATCCCCAAATCCAAAGACAAGGCTGTCCGGAAGGGACAGACATACGCATACGCAGACAAATATCAATACTCCCATTGGCATTGTCAGTGCCGAGGCTGGGGCTTAAACCCAATTCGCGATAGACAGTACGACCACACAATACGCCTTATCTGACTGAGATTTTCAAGCATAACTAGATTCCAGTCAGTTATCACTCTAACATGTTGTGTATAAGGATTCAGGCAGTGTTTGTCAAATGCTCCTCCAATTCAGAAAAAGGTCAACATTGCAATCTCATTTCTTGAAGGAATGGGATGATTTTTCCACCTAGGTTATTTACTGGTTATTATGTTGATCGTTCGATTGATATGCATGCTGATGAGCATTGAGAGGATAAATGCTCAGGACGTTTCCTCAGCATCCAGCACTCTGTCTAGAAATTATGTCGGCAAATGAACCTAAGCGATTTAGGGTCTGATTTTGTCCAATCCATTAATGGTATATATAACCTTAAGCTCCCAACTGGATGAGATGTAATTTCATAAGAGACTAGCTCTGTACAAGCTGATGAGGAAAGGTAGCAATATTTCCGGTCCGTTTTGTAGCAGCGTTGGAAAAATATTATCCTCATCAGATGATTGAGTAGCCAAATGGATTTGATAGCCCACTTAATTGCTGAAACTCTAAGCCACTAACTAGTCATTTTTGAGAGGTCATTTGGATCGTCCTTCAGATCTTGATAGCTGTCGATCATCCAGAGTGGAACTCCCTGAGAATTGGTTTTGTACGAGAAGCATTAGAGTTTCCTTTCTTGATTCGGTAAATGAGCCATCTAGTCGTTTCATCGTATCAAATTCTCATGCTGGTTCTTTGGAAATGATATTGCCACGTAAATTAGTAATCCTCTCGCGGAACTTGATTGTAGATCAAGCAACTGACAGCAAACCAAACACCTTAAAGATATATGGCTGTGAAGTAATAAACAAGCTGGTGTACCTTGAAGCTCTTGTGGAATAGCATTGACAATGGTAAGTATGAAATTCAGCAAAGAATACAGATAGTAGTAAAATCGGCAACTTGTCAGTTGAGCAAAATTTGGCGTCATAGAAATATCACGGAATGCACAAAAATCAGATTTGCTTCTTCAGCCTCGTGTTCTTCCAAATATTCTTATTTCTTGGCTACATCAACTGGAGAGAGGACAATACAGAACAATACAATTATAGAAGGGTTGATAGTTGAAAACCATATGACAAAGGGTGAAGTGGACGCCCTCCAACAAGTTGGGCTGAGCAATGATCTGATAGGAAACGTGGTATACAGTGAACGGAGGCCAACCAGAATAATGCGTGAATCACAGAACGTCTGACAAGACGTAGCGGAAAAGAAAAAAATATCTGGTCTAAAATTTAATAGCTTACAACAGTTCCAACAGTTATGATTTTCACATTTTTCTAACAAATCAGTAAAGAGACAATGACTTTCTACAAATTTTTTAACAGGCAAAACTACTCAATTAGGCTAAGTTGTTAAAATTTAATACGCCCATATAGAAATTTCCATTGCTATTTTAAGCTATTTAAAAATGTTCATAAATGTGGTTTATGATTTATACACCGATATTCTATTTCGCAATAGTGACATTTTTAGAGTACTGAAATATATATTACGCTTTATAATACCATTAGTGTTTCGTAAACCATTTTTGCATTTAACTAGGTTCAGTATCCTCGTGTCTAGAAGCATGTTCCTTATAGACTTCTGCTTGTGTAGGAGAGCTTCGCCTATGTTATTTATTGCATCAGCTTTATACTGCTTCTCAACGTATACATATATCTGTTCGATCTCTCTATATATTTACTTAAACATTTAAATTTTGTTGTTGTCAGTGTCGCCTCAAACGGACTGACGTGAAAAATTGTGTGAAAATCTTGGAAGATCATAAGAGCTGAATATATTTTAAGTTTTATAATTTCAAAACCCAGTTCACATTACAAATTATTTTATAAATCAAGAAATTCATATAATTCAGTTAGTTGGATCAATATGGATCCTACTTAAGCATTGTTTTTCAAATATTGTTTAATTACTCCATCACTTTGTAAATTAATATTTACAAAGTTATTCTTTTAATAATTTACCTGAAATTTTTTTGCTCAAATAGAAATCCTATTAATTTCGCCCATTTCTAAATCACGTGTGCGGAAACAACCAATCAGAACAACATTACACTGATAATCTCCCTAGGACAATTATCGCTTATGTCATCTCCAGTTTGACAGTTCAATAACTAATTTTTTGACAATGTCGCATTTACGACTTGGCACTGCAAATAAAGACTTGATAAATAATATAATAGAGGAAAACACGCCATATGATACACTTAAAAGTAAAGTACATCTGGAAAACATTTATGGACTTTTGCAGCACCGTAAATTATGAATTAGATAGAGATAAATAAAATAAATGCCAAAAAATGCCCCTCGAACTTTGATAAATAGCTCATAATTTTATCATAACTTCCTCAAGCACGTTGCTTTTAGGTAATATCCCTCCGCCTACGAAGACGGAATATTACCAAGCAGCGCGCTTTCGGAAACTGTGAGAAAATTATTTCGTATTATCATTGTCCTTGGTAAATTATAGCTGAAAATTTCACAAACAGGATTTTTACAGATTTTTAAACTATAGTTTATGTTGTGACGTTTCTTTGTAAATTACGTCAATATGTTACCGGTTGTAGTAAAAAATGGTTCCACTTGATCACCGAACCATCTAAACAGTTTTGATTGCTTACTGGTAACTTTGTTAATTACAGACCCGAAAATTGACGCTAAAGGAAACATATAGAGTAATATTATCCTTTGATGTTGTTAACTGATATCTATCGACAATAATCCGAGTATACTGTTTATTAATAAAGAAAGGTCATTGGTTAAATTATGTAAATAATTTCATAAATCCTTACACGCTACATCTTTCAGCAGAAATAAAAGATATCGTCTTTGATTATGTATTAAATATTTGCTGTACTGTTGTTATCAGGCTAAAATTAAATCATGAACGCTTTGAAACACATTTACATAAAATCGGATTACTTTTTTTTTAATTTGAAATATCTTGTTCAATTATACAAAAAAATTGAATGTGCTGAAACCGTTAACACCATTAAGATAAATAATTAATGAATCAGCTTCACATATATATTGATTTACCCTTTTCAAAAACTGATAGTAACATAGCACAAAAAACAATTTATAATGCCGTTTAACATTATAAGACAATGTCACCGACATGTATTTGTTATGTGTACTGCGAGGGAACGAGGCACGACGGCAACAGTCAGGCAAGGTGACGTCACGGTGCCTCTCGCTGCTAACATTGATTATGAAATTCAATCGGAAATATGTCTATCTATTCATCCAATCTTTCTCAAATTTGAAGAAAACCATATTTACTACTAATACATTACAATATAGTATAAATGACAAAAATTAAAATTTCATTAGATAAGACTATCCGTCGGTATCAGATCTCGATTGTTAGTTTTCCCATGTAATAATCATGCTCAAGTAACAGCTACCGTCCTTAATAACCTGATGGGACTGCAAGTACAATTTCCAGTAAATTTGATCATTCTTTTGAATGAGGAAAGAAAGGAAATCTTAGATTGGTTAGTAGCATTCGTGAAATGGGCAACAGCTTACGAATTTAATAATTTTTATGGCTGAGGAATTATTTCTGATGCCACCAAGACTCGCTGCTACTACTATTACTGCTGCCGTCTATTAATATATTTTTAAAATAAATCGTAACCTATAACCTCAAATGAGATATAAGTCTCATAGTGCTAATGATTAGTAATAGCACAAAGTAAAAGCGGTAAATTGTATTACTTGGCGTGAAGATGATACGCCATGTGACAAAACAACACCTCTTGCAAAATATAGCCATCATAACATTTTGACGTTTAATTTATATGATATCTTTAATATTATTAATTATAGTTTACGTGAAAATCACTATTGTCGCTGAACTATCAAAATGAAATGAAAACATTGCGTTGTAATATTTATACTAAATAAAACTGCTATTCTTATCTGTTATTACTTGACTTACTTATATTATAATTATTTACATCATTTCATCAATGTAGTGATAAAGAGTGACATTCATTTTAAAACTAGTTGTAAAAACCGCTGCCGGAATTACTACTTCCACATCCAGAAACAACGAAAAAAAGATTGATACAATATTTGCACTCCACCACGTGGAAATAATTATTCACAGAAATTAACAGTATAATAATTGAATTCGTCTACTCCAAAAAACCATAAAACGATATGCCACATAGATGCCAAAAAAAAAAACGTTGAGGTTTTTGGTACTTGAACACAATTTTACTTTTTTACTCCCTTTAATATTGGGGTGGCAGTGGTAATGGAGGTGATTGTGGGGGTGGCTGATTCCAAAAAAAATTGAGAACTTCGCTTCTCGTACATACACTAAATCTCGATTTTATGAACTCTTAACTTACTTGCTTTACTTATTTATCTTCATTTATTTCCCAACCCTTAAAAGGAATAAGATCAAAATATAATATAGTTTCAGATCTGGTTACATAGGTGTACCAAATTTCAAGTCAATATCATAAACCATTCCAAAGTAATCCTGTGCACAAAAAAGTTCGCGACAGTATTTTTTTTTGTTCAAACTTAAAATCTTAATGTTTCATGATATTCTAAGCTTATTTATATTTCCCCTCCACTACATGAGAAGTAAAAAAAAACACTTTTCAAAACTTAAATGACATTCAAAAAGATGTCATTTTACAACAAGATTAGAATTTTTTTCCAAGCAGGTATTTACCACTACTCGCATACTGACAGCCATATTTCTTTCTTCTTTCAGAGGTTTGCATTAGGTGGTCCTTTTCAATAGCAGTAATTATTTGAGTCATTATTTTCTTCAATGGTTGTCCATTTTTACCACTCTCGTCACTAATTTTTCTTTCCTATTCATTAGAGCCGAGTCTTTTTTTATCTAGGCTGTCCACTATACTATACAGTGAGCTCATTCCTTAGCTTACATATTAGTTTCTAGTATGGTCTCCAGGACGTTATTTTATTCAATTCAATCCAACTCCATCAATCAATCTTTGATTCATTCGTGCAAATTTGGTCGTATGAAAATTATTTTGCTTTGACTATTTTCTCAAATTTCTGTTGTGCAGAATCGTTAGTGCTGATTTTGCATTTCCAAATCTTCTTTATTAAGTAATTCTCATTTTTCCCATTATCTGTTAATCCCAAACACTTCTCACCAATTATTGCTCATCTATCTATCTATGCCTCACTTCCTACACCCATCCATCTGTGAATGGATTTACTCTATAAATATTATTCAGTAAATTTAAGACCAATATAATTAAAAGTATTTCTGAATATATCAAATTATTTAATTAAATAATTCTCCTCGCTACATTTTCAGACCAACTGCTCTTATCTATCTATCTTCTTCCAGATGTTGCTGTGGTTTTGCACGGCAATACCTGAGTCATAAGCCAAAAAATGTCCCCTGAGCGGCTGAAGATATCGAAGTAATTATTCTCCCACAGGTTTTAATGTATTGACCTACGCTACTCACTACCAGTATTTTTGGTCAAACGAATTGCTATCCCTATGTTTATCCTTTTAGCTTATAACATTTTTTTAAAGATTTAGGAACATACATTTTAAATATCAGGGACAATGTGTCATGAATTAAATTTAAAAAAGTGCGTAAGCGTGGGAAAAAATGCTTGCGAAACTTGAAGCGTTTCATTTAAGAGATCGCTTTCCAGTTTTATTTCAAACACTGATGAACTTTCCTCTTCATTTTCTCCATTTTAAAAGTTAATTTCGACTTTAAGAACTGTAAGTTATCTGATGAAAAAAATGCTTGCAAATAACTTCTTTCTTATTTCAACCCCAGTGATTCAGCTTGCATGTAATATTTCAGCAATTTTCGACTTTTGGGAGCTGTTGTTTACATATGGACTGATTCCAAAAAAAATTTCAAATTTCCACATCATTTGGCAGGGGTTAAAAGCAAGAAATTGCCTGTTGCTTAAAGCTGCCAGTTTTGATCCTCCATATTGACTTTTATGGATTTTACTTAACAACCTTAGGTTCCAAGGAGTGACGTGACGAATATCAGCTTTTTGGGATCGAGAAGTACCAAAAAAAAAGGTTCCGAACATTTTTTGCTATCAGACAGAACAACACGTCGGGAATTTAATATTTCATGTTCAGAAATGAGACATAAATAACTGACTACGTTGTATCGCTAATCAATTAATGAATAGTTGTATTTACTCGGCAACTCCCAAACGCATGCATGCTGTAAATATACAATATATTCAATGTTGACACAGACCAATAAATGTACTAACAAAACAATTAGCATTTTCCTTCAGTAATTCTACAAAAACATTTAGAACAGAGAGGCAACGTAAGATGGAATTGTACCTTAACGGGGGTATTTTGTGTCAGCCCAGAGATTCTTGAGTAGCTTTATGCATCTTTAAGAGAATGAAACAAGTCGGTAGCAAACAAAATCAAGTAATCAGTTGTAATAAACGTCCAATTTGCGGTAGCATCGGCAACAAATAAGCAAATAGTTGTGTTAAGAGACTGCGGATAATTGAAATCTGACAAAATGTATGACTTTGATTATTTTAATGTGATATTAATTACTGTTTCCTATTATGCAATTATCTGTGTGAATGCAATGGTAGGTACTTAACCTTCTGTGTGCGTTTTGCAACAAGATACATGTCGACTTACACATGGAATGCTTAGATGTGAATCTTAATGTTACTTGTCAATCCCCAGTGAATATTTTTTAACTTAATTGAGAAGTTATTTTACATAATGGTGTGCACGTTACGTCAGCTGCGTACAATCGAGCATTGAAATGTACTGGCTGGTAAAAGCCATTACAAGCACTATCAACACCAATAATTTTAAGACAGCACGTCTTCATATTTAAAATGCAAATAACGTATATTAAAAATCAGTTTTTATATAGGGTGTCTCTAAAACGCATTATTTTAACAGCAAATATTCAATTTAAAATCAATTTGATTTAACCCCATTTACCCTTCTACAGGGTGATCCTAAGTAAAGGTAGAACACTTCACTGTGGATTGTAGGAGTCGAAATATTAAGATTTAGCCAATCACACTTTAATGACATGTTGATAGGAAATAAAAAGATACAGTTTAATTTTTTATTTTCTTTTGTAATTTAATGAGTTTTTCAATTTTGGTCTAACTCCTAGGCAGCGCTACGTTCGCTAGGTCTTATGTGTAAAAAAATGGTAACTTCTTTATTCGTCGCACCTTTATGGCAAGTTTCGCATAAAAATTGTATTCTTCTGTTATTTCTTAATAAAAAAGGTATACTTGTTTCAAGTCTCTAAATATAACAGTTTTTGAGAAAAGTGCAAATCAAAAGTTCCATAAAAACATACAAGGTGATCACCGAAAATTAAAAAAAATAATTCATAAATAAAGAGGGGACATTTTTGCAAATAACTTTACAGATCTCTTCCTCTCGCTAACCGAAGGTAAATATTGTAATCGTGAAAAAATCACTAGCAGCGGGTTAAAACGTGTTGTGTGGTAAGCATACGTGGTCGTAGTGTCTATCGTGTATTGGGTTCGATCCTCGTACTAGCATTGTCGGTGGCCGAACAGCCTTGGATTTGAATTTAATAAGTGTTTTGTGTTTGTTTATGCTTGTTTGTTGGTTACTAAATACTTAATAATTACAGTACAATGGAGGATTTTCAACTGAATATTTATTTTACTCTTGCTCTCTCACTAAAAATTTCTAAACTTTCTTCTACATTATCAATATTTATCCCTGATCAGTGGTGGTTTCTCAACGACGGCAAAGGAGGCTGAGCCCCCTTAAGATAACTTAGGTCAAAATATTCAATATATCAGATTTTATATTTTTTATTTTTCACCTGCATATTATTTGTTTATTATACCTTGGATACGGTTACCATAAAGACGCTCATAATGACCTCGGGCATAATGAGCGGGCGTTATGGCTATAACGCCCTGTTATACGAGAAACAAAGAAACAAATGAGAGAAAAAGAAGCAAATGTAATAAAACGAAATCATTTATTTGTAACAATTTTTAAAGAAGTAAATGTTATACCACCAAATATTTTTTTAACAATCTTTAAGAAAATTAAAATTACCATTTTTAAACTTTTCTGAAAAATTAAGTGATCCGAAATTTTCCAATTTTTTGAAATTTTTTAAGAGAAAACTTGACCACTAGTACTTTGGCATGTTTCTAAAGATGATTCACCTGGAAATTTATCTGATGTCGTAGCTGAATCTACTATCATAATAGATACTCTTAGAAACAATGCAATGCTCTGCCACAGATGCACTTTTCCATTTCCCATGCATTTTTAGGGTTGCCAGTTTTTCTCAAACAATGCCCAGTGTATTCATTTGCATTTTCCAATTTTAAGTATTTTATTGAGGGTGCACTTCCCAGTATATTTTTGCCAAAAGGTTGAATAATTCATCGACTGTTTCGATATGTAAGAAAGAATCTTTGTTCCCTTATTCTTTTTGGTCTTAATGCTACATATTTCCTGACCAGTTTTAAAGCACCTATTTTATCTTCCTCCACAATAATAAATCCTTTTGACGCACTATTTTTAGTTACTGGTATTTCAACGAGTAAACTAGTACCCTTATCATATATACCGTACAGGCATTTTTACAAGATCATCTCTTCTTAATCCTCCAAAATCACCCATCACCAGAACTACTTCATGTAAAAGATAAATCTCTTTATTGATAAAATTTAGAACCTCATCTGGTTCCAAAATCTTGAATTATTATTTTTCTTTTCATTTTGTTAAATATTTTGCGAATTACATTGTTTCAATTTCAAGAAAAGTATGCAATCATGAAAAAAATTTGCAAAGGCACGTTTTTTGCTATTTATTTTTTCTATTGGATGACCACCCTGTATAGTTGTTTTAACTAGAAATATAATAGGTTTTCTTTTTCACAAGTGACAGCGACATTTCAAACAATAACTTACTCCGTCACATTTCAATTACTTAAATATTTTTTTAGTGTGACCACCCTGTATATTTTTCACTAAAAGTATATCGGGTTTCCTGCTTGATAATAGTGTCAACTACATTCCATATATCATTTTCCACCAACATTACTTAATTATTTTTCCCCCGTATATTTTCATTAAACGTATATACTTTCTTCCTTGAGAGTTGTGTCAACTATGAGTCAAATATTATTGTCCTTCGTCTCATTTTTTTATTAATTACTTTTTTGGGTTGTCCACCGCTATCTTTCACATTAATAGTTTATCCCATTCCTTCGTTGGCACTAGCATCAACTACCTATCAAATATTAACATTTTCTCTCAAATCATTTGTAGATATACCGTCAACAGACAGACACACACCAGATTGGCAAACATACAGATGCGAGGAATTGGAAAGCCTCAATTTTCGAAATTTACATAGTCTGAAACTCGAAAATTCAAAAAAAATCTTGGAGAGATTCTATTAAAATATCTGGAAATTGGAAGAGAATACCTTAATCTCGAAATGTTGTTTCTCCAGGTTTTACGAAAATGTTTTGCTTAGGATATAACAATTTCCTCTTGTTACTAGATCTGAACACACGCCAAACTTTATGACCCTCGTTTCGAACTACCCTGTATACAGTTGTCACTTCTGCTTCATGAATTTTTTATTTGGTCTTGTTTTTAACAATTACAATTACTATAATTTATAAGTAAATAAATGAACGTAAAGAAATTCAACCTAAAACTTGTAGTTTGGAAATAATGGTTTGCGGATAAGCTCTAATAATTAAATGTTACTATTGTAAAATTCTTTTAAAATCCTAACCTTATTTTTTATAAGTTAATCTAGTATTAAGAAATCAACAGCAACAGCTTTAGTGTATAGTATCCAAAACTTTACAAATAAGGTTAATAGAATTTGTTAATAATTTGGCAAGACTATTATTATCAAAAAGCTCCTGTTGTTCATGATTCACCTTATGTGAGTACATACTGCTATTTTGAGAATCTTGAAAGGGCGTACTTTGGAAACCATTGAGACAGTAACACAATTTTGTTTACAATTTTAACGCAAAGTTTATGCTTTTTCATTTTAATTTAACTTCTAGTTTCGAACCGTAAGCTCCACCTACTTCTAATTTACGATTGTGTCTAGTCATCACTACCGTTTAAACAAATATTTCTCAACAGCACTTGCAACAGTACTATGTGAAATTGTCAAAAGCGGAAAGGCGGTGTTTTACTGTTTTATGGGTTTTGTATTTCCTATTTAATTCCTTTAAGAAATTTGTACCTGTTTTTGTGTTGTTATGTAGGTGTACCAAAAATATCTAATTTATTTTAAGAAATATTGCGACAAATAATTGGCCACAATATCAATGAGATATAATATAAAAAATTTGTGGATTATATATTTTATAATAAATTGATTTTTCGATTTTATGACGTTAATAGTTATGGAAAAAATATGAAATCTTTTCCCTGATAATAATTGATTGAAGGATGGAGGGAGAAACGTTTTTAAATATTGTAATTACATTACCGTGCCCACCAAAGAGCCCAGTTTTGAATCCTACCGAACATTTATGAAATGAACCCTGTAGAAAAATTCCAAAAAGGATTGCTGAACTAAAGCACAGTTCATAACTCCAGTACAGCGTGAAAGGCTAAATATTTTAATCCGAAAATAATGAATTGTCACTTAGTTCTATCTTTGTATCACCAGCAGATTTAGTATGACTGGTTGAGATTCAGGCACACTTAACTCTCACTCAAGAATCCCGGATGTGATTCCTGGTCATATCACTGTGATTTTTTTCAGAAGAAATTTATCCCAGCCTACTCAGGTAGTGGGTGTGTATCCCTTGTCTTTGCTGAGAACTCGAAAAAATAGCTTTTTCAAGAACGTGTTCTGTCGAAGACATTTCCCACTAAATAAAAAATTGAGAAAAATAAGGAGGGACCTATTGTACATTGAAAGAGAACGGTGTGTTTCGTGGGTACTGTTAGTTATCCACCATAACCATACCTAAGTAGTATTAACAGTTTCGTTTTGTATTCACATACACACACTTATAAATACCATAAAACAAGCAAAAACCCTACAAAACTGATGAACTTTTAAATAACTCCTAAATATGCTGATAGAAACCTACAGCGTTATTTTTAATTTGGACATTTTATTATGCGTATGCACGATTTACAGACAAATATTATTTTAAGTATTGCAAATACTTACTCAAGGATATGATACATAGATAGATAGATATTGACGTTAAGACATTTACAAGAAATATATCCACAAGTCAAAATTAAATATAAAAACTAGATATAAGGAAATTATGTAAAAATCACATATATGAATAAAGATAACATATAAATATAATATATAAATATAATATATAAATATACCATGTAAATATAATATATAAATATAAAATAAAAGCATAAAATATTCATTACATTACGATGCCACAATAAAAAAAAATAATAAAAACGTTAAGAAAACAAACAATATAAATTTGACACAAAAAAACTCGGTGATTTTTCATGGAATGAATGGTAATGTTTTTCTGTGTAGAGCTTATACCGGGTGATTTTTTTAGTTGGTACAGCACCTTTTCCTCGCTTATTATTAAAGATAGAATTTTGAAACTTTACAGGCATACTTAGTAATATTTTTTGCATCTAATACACTTTTTTAAAATTTTATGCTGTTTCCCGTCTAACCGGAAGTGACGTCAACTTTCGATTTTCAAATGAAACACTATAGTTTTTCTTTTGGATTTCAAAACTAGATTTAGAATGTTTAAAAAAAGTATTAGGTTAGAGAGGAAAGTTTTTGAGATAATGCGATTTTAAAGTTTCATGTGTTGAGAAGCACTAAAAATTGAGTTACCTATGGAATCATTTTGTGGCAGATTAAAATTGCCGTCAAAACGTGTAGTAGGCCCATGTCAAGTCAACAGAATTTTGCGTTGTCGTTTTCACAAAAAAATAGTGAAAAAAATGGAAAATGATTATACGAACGAAGATTTCTTTAACATCCTTATGATTTGTAACCAAGGTCAAAGATATTTACCAACTTGTCGTAGTTTCAATGCAGAATATCTCGAGAAAAGAAGACTTGTTTAAAAAAAAATAATTACAAATTTAAGAACTTCTATGTGACGAGGCAAGAGAATAATGAATTAAATATTCTATTGGCCGTTAGGGAAAATTCAGGTATTTCAATTCGTCAACTAGAAGTGCAATTTGACATATCATATTCCTCCATCCAGAAAATATTAAAACGATACGGGCAGCATCCTTACAAATACTTGGTACATCAAAAGTTACTTCCTGGAGATGTTCCCAGACAAACTGCGTTCTGCGAATGGTTCATGATAAAAAATCAAGATGATCCGGGGTTTTGGCGCGAAGTAATTTGGAGCGACGATGCCAGTTTTACCAATAACGGCATTTTCAATCGACATAACGCACACTACTGGTCCACGGTTAACTTACACTTAACTAAATCCAGCAACTTTCAGATAGTTTGGAAGTTCAATGTTTGGGCTGGGCTTATTAAGAACCAATTGATTGGACCTGTTGCTTATGATCAAAATCTCAATGCAACGTTTTATTCCCAAAACATATTGCCTTTCTTGGAAGAAATTTATCTAGGTAATTTACCATTGGCATCATTTAGAGAAATTTATTTTATGTAAGACGGAGCCCCACCTCACAATGCAAGGGTGGTGGACGGTCTTCTAACAGTTACTTTTTAGGACAGGTGAATCGGAACCTCCGGGCCGATTAGATGGCCAGCGGGGTCCTCGGATCTCAATTCATTTTTATGGGGTCACATTAAAGATAATGTTTATGAATTCGAGCGCGAAACAAGAACGGCTTTGGAAGCACGTGTTCGTGAAATCTGCCAAGAGATGAACCCCAGTTTATTGAAAACACAACAGAAAGTGTCAAGAGAAGAGTTGAAAAGTGTTTAGATCAAAATGGTGGCCTATTTGAAAATTATTTGTGATAATTTTCTTGTTATTGCAGCTTCATGTTTAAATTTTTGTCACTGTTTGAAATAAAAATGTTTATTGTTTTGTTTGTTTTTTATTGTTTGAAATGCTAAATTCAAAGACGACAACACAAACTTCTATTGACTGCCACAAAATCATTCCATAGGTAACTCGATGTTTAGTGCTTCTCAACACCTGAAACCTTAAAATCGCATTATCTCAAAAACTTTCCTCTCCAACCTAATACTTTTTTTACATATTCTAACTAAAAATTTAGTTTTGAAATACAAAAGAAAAACTATAGTGTTCCATTTGAAAATCGAAAGTTGACGTCACTTCCGGTTAGACGGGAAATAGCAGAAAATTTTAAAAAAGTGCATTATATGCTTAAAATATCACTAAGTATGCCTGTAAAATTTCAAAATTCTGTCTTTAATAATAAGCGAGGAAAAGGTGCTGTACCAACTAAAAAAATCACCCGCTATTTACCCCTAGTATTATACTAGTGAATATCCTCACATTTAGTTAGTCCATTTTTTTAATAGATATAAATTAATATTATATAGAGATAAATGCCGGTTAGCGTAAGAATATTTTTGGAGCGAAAAATTTTCCTACACGAGTCTAAATATTTCAAGTTAAAAATTATTTGAATTACTCGCTTTTTAATTAAAAATAGTCTATTTGCCAAAGGTCATGCCCCATACTATAATATTGTAGGTTAAGTGCGAATAAAAAATTCCATAGTAGACTGATACTAGACAATCGATTGTCAGTTAGTGCTTTAAGGACAGAATGAGAAAGTATGACTTCTTTAATTCACTTGTTAGGTGCTCAGTGTGGTCCGACCAAATCAAATTATTATCAACGTTTGTTCGAAGAAATTTAAAATTTTTGAATATCTCAGTATTACTATTGTCGATGAAAAAAGTTCAATTTTTGTTTCGTTTCCGTTGACTTAAAAATTCTAAGCAACAGTTTTAGTCATATTGATAATTAAATTGTTTTTGTCACACCACTCTTTAAAAGACTTCGTTACAGAATCACTTTACGAATAATTTTCGATTCGCATTTATCGTATGTAATATCACTAGTGCTTAAAATTTTATCGAAAATTTTTTCGAAAGTGTGTTGCCTGGTAATATAAAGAGTGCAAATTGACAGTTTATTATGTGATTAAATCCCGACCGCTTTAGCGGGAGGGATTTAATCTTTGGTAATAAACTGCCAATTTGCACGAGTTATATTAACTAGGGGCAACTTAGCTTGAGAAAAAATTTTTAGATAAAATTTAAAGCACGAGTGGTATTTGTGGAGAATATTTCACGAATAAATAATTCATTAAGTTTATCTTCAATATTATGTTCAGTAATGAATTGCCTTCAGACGTTTTCTTGTTGCTTTTTAGAGATTACTCACCTTTATCTTCAATTTCATCATTTACGTCACATAAAAATGCATTTCCAAATCGACTCATCTAATAAAAAACAAAGTAGGTTTAAATTATGACAATCAAGAAAAACAATATACGTTAAACCATAGGTACTGTAACTTATAAGACTAGTCATCACAACAAAGCACGCTTCGACCAATCATATTACGGGTGAAATCACACAAATTGCATATTACCAATCTATCCCTTTTACGTTCTAAGGCTGCCGGCTCAGATGGTATGGTACCGCCATCTAGTAACGCTAGCTTAACCTAGTTACTAGCCTAAACAATGAATTGAATTATTATATTAAAGTGTTTATTAATATATATTTATGTATTTAATCCTTGTTTCTAATTTGAGAAGTTTGATAGTTAAGTTAAGGTTTACTTGTTTAAGTAGAGAGACTTTAAGTGCAACGAATTATAATGTATATAGTGATACTGCAGAGTTTTGATTTTCCAAATAAGTGTTAGCTGGTTTGTAATTATTGATGAATTACCATAAGTAAGTACCTACATTTGTGTATTTATCATGAAATAACTGATTTGTCTGCTTCGTAGATATTCATATTTAATTTTAGTTGGGAAAATTATTTTGTAATTATGTTAGGTATTAAGCCATTGAAAGCTGTGTACCTATAACTTGTACCGAACCTATATAAGTTCCACACAGCATTGGCTTTTTAGGTTATTAATACAGTACTGCAATTTACAATTTAGGTTAACAATTAGTAATAAGCTAGAGAAGATAGTTATAGATAACATTTAAAAGCACGATTTGTCCTATTTGCCGAAAACATGTCACGACACAAAACGTCAAAAAATTTTCGTAATATTTGCCGCTGCAGCGACCTAAAAAATTAGAGCGATAAATTTTGCATGTTGGTCCTGTCAAAGGCAGATCTAGCTTGAATTACCACTAATAATGACATTTGATTGGTGCAATGTTGTGAAAAAACGGGCTCTCATTGGCTATAGCGTTAATGAGTGAAATAATCACTAATAAATAACGATTTATCATCAGCGTACACAGTGAAGATATTGCACTCACTTAGATAGTCAGGTAAGTCGTTGACATATAAAAGAAAAATGAGTGAACCCAGGATACTACCTTGGGGGGTGCCAAGTTCAGTATCATAGCTCTCTGGCATATCTCGGCATATTTAACAATAAATTTTCTATTTACGAGATAAGACATTATAAGAGAGTTAGCATTTAGGTTATTTAATTTCATCGAAACAAATCTACTATCTATGGTATCGAAAGCTCTAGACAGATCAAAGAATAACCTAACTACGTTTTCGGATTCGTCGAGTTTACCCAAGATGTGCTGAATAAATTGGGTAGTAGCAATTTCAGTTGACAGGTTTTTTCTGAAGCCAAACTGACATTTAGTGTTGGTTTAAGTAAGAATTTAAGTTTTCGGAGATTGTAATTTCAATGATTTATGATGTCATCTGTCAAGACTGTTCAACTTAAGTGAAATATCCTTTAACATATTTATCATTCTTTTGGTATCAATTACTTGTACGAAATAATAAAAGTTTTCGAAAACCTAAGATATTTTTTACACTTACTTCTTCAAAATTTGAACAAGCTTCATTGTATTTAATATAATGAAGCTTGCCTTAACATTCGACAACTTAGTTAAAAAGTAAAATCCTGCATTCCAATATACAACCCAATTGAAGGCACCAGCCTTAACTACTCTCCGCTTTACTATAAACAAAATAAAGGTGGATGGCCCCCCCACTTTATTTAAAATCCATATTAAATAACAAGTACAAACTGCAGTTAAGTAATCATACACTCACTATACGAACAGCGATATGTAGTAGAAGGTGTGTAGTACACTTTTCTAATATATCTTGACAATCTGTCTTGTTTAAGCTCCAGATATGAGAACGAGATTATGCATTTTTCCATAAGTACATGGTAAACAAGATAGGGAAATTTATTAATTGGTTATAATTATCTCACGACAGTTAAGAACATTACTAATATGTTCCACCTACTTATTTGTCAAATACTAATAGACACTTTCATCTAATTCCACGAGACTGAAATCAACTGTTACATATGCATGAGTTAGGTAAAATGAAACATTATTAATCTTAATGTTGAATTGGTTGATGACTTTTGAAATGATACGGTCATGTTTAAATAAAACTGATGTGATATGACAAATTAATAAAGAATCAATAAAAAACGCGTTCTTTAATGCCAATACCTTAATTAGTATGGTAAAATAAAATTCGAAAAATAATGATTGCGATGTTAATGAAAATTTGTGGACATGTTTAAGAACTTTGGAAAACTGACGAGTCCGGAGGGAAAAGGTGGTTTGTGCGTGGACCATAATCATTTAGTGGTCATTTTCGATATTTTATTAACAATTATTATAGAATTTTGTACACATTGAAATAACTAAATAAATGTACTAAATACCAAGTTGGAAGAATTTCTAGTGCAGTAGTAATAACAATAGTACTTATAATGTTATCGATGTTGGAATTATCAAAATTATATTTGTAAAATGTTTACCCTGAACATCTTTATCAACATATGATCTCAAACTACAGCAGAACAATTATTATTTATTATTATAATTATTATTAACAAATTATTCAAATTTATGAAGAAAAGAAAATTGATGTTAAAAAATATTATTTTGGGTATTCAGCAGATAACTTTCAAATAAAACATTCGTTTCTTTCATATACCATTGGTGCAAGTCTGACCAAAAAGGAAGATCAACAAGACTCCCCCTACGGTGACTTGTCGACTTCTTTCATACACCTACCATATCTAAGATTCAGCATGAAAAGCAATAAAACAACCACTCTTTCTATATATTGATGATTCAAGTCTGATCATGCTAATATATATAATATTAAGTATCTCTAGCTCTACCTAGAGGATACTACATCACAATCAAACGTTTATTACATTTCAAAGTCAAGAAAATACTAAAAAGCACAAAGAAAATAGTTATAAAATTTCGCTCACCGCATGCATGTCCAATAAATGAAGTATTTCATATATTTTCGATGGATTAATGCATTGTACAATCTTTTTCGTTCTCTTTAGAACTCGTCAGAAGGATGTAAATCCAATTTAAAATAAAAGTTACTATTAGAAAATAAAAATGAAATATTGTGATGTAGTATCCTCTATGTAGGGCTAGAGATACTTAATATTATATATATTAGCATGATCAGACTTGAATCATATAGGAAGAGTGGTTGTTTTATTGCTTTTCATGGTGAATCTTAGATATGGTAGGTGTATGAAAGAAGTCGACTAGTCACCGTAGGGGGAGTCTTGTTGATCTTCCTTTTTGGTCAGACTTGCACCAATGTTATATGAAAGAAACGAATGTTTTCTTTGAAAGTTATCTGCTGAATACCCAAAATAATATTTTTTAACATTGATGTAAGCAGAAATAATAGGTATTTATTTATTAAAATTGATGTTATTGTGAAAATTTTTCACTCAGGACCAATTTTTCTAAGATAAATTTTCTTAAACATGTCTACAAGTGTTCATTAATACCGTAATTATTTCCTTATTGTTACAGTTTAATACTAATTTTACTGTATTTAAATACTGCCAGTAAATACTATGACATTGTAAAACAGGGAAATTATTGTATATTTTTCGTAATTTCATCTTTATTTTAATTGGAAACTTCTGAGCAGTTTAAACTTTTGCTGCGGCACTGATGATGAAGTAGTTTTCACAAACAACAAAACACTTGAAAACTATACTCGACGCACATTTCGTCAACCATGTTACCATCAAGCACAGATTATGTTTAATTTTTGAAAACGAAATCAAGGAGGATATAGTCAGGTGATTTAAACTAACTATAGTTCTGATTCAATTTTTTTAATGTATTATGAAAATACTCCTCAACAGCTCTTGTTCTGTAAAATGAAAAACTAAACCACTATTGTTCATTATAAAATACTAAATGACGTCTTGAAATAGTCTTGGGTCACTGCTTCTGGAAGATTCTAGAACTCTAGATGTTTCTAGATGCCGCGCCATCTCTCCGACGATTGCCGAACTAACCAATAACTAATTTAATTGTTCTCTGTTACTCCTATGGAAGTTAGAAGGAGCCCCCGTAGATGTCTCTGGGGTAAAACATATAACAATATTGATTTTCAATTGACCAAAAACGATATTTCTTCCTATTTAATTAGTACAGTACCTAGGGGTAAAAAATATGCAAAACTGTGTGGGGGCTTGCTAATTTATAGGGGGTGGATGCCACCCCCTCTCGGGGGGTGGCTCTTATATATATATATATATATATATATATATATATATATATATATATATATATATATATATATATATATATATATATATATATATATATATATATATATATATATATATATATATATATATATATTTATTGGAGCTGAAGTAGAATAAAATTTTAAGAAGAAAAGGTTCTATGCAATTTTTCGCATAAATTGATAGTTTTTAAGTTATAATGACTTCAAAATAGCGATTTTGGCTTAAAAAAAAGGTATTTCCAAACGGCTTTCCTCAAGTATCACGAAAAGTATTACTTTATCGAAAAAATGTTAGAGACCAATTGCAGAAAGTACAAACTGGGAATTAATTATATTTTTTGTTTATTGATGTAGGATTAATAATTTTGGAGATATTTATGTTTACATTATTTGGCATCCAAGTGTTCATAAGATAAATATTAAGAGTGAGAGTTAAATATCTTAGAAACTGTGACACCTATGTCAGAGATGTTAATAGGTTATTAATTAAGCTTTCAACTGTTTTTTTTATTTGTTTCTGTAACATAAAAAACAAAGAAGTTATGACCGAAGCAATGTGCGTCTACACATTTTTTTAATAACAACGTCGCCATTTTGTTACTCTAATTAGCGAGTAATTAAAAAAAAGGAATTTAAAACACTGTTTCTCATTAATATATAGCATGACGTAGATGCTAAAATTTTTTGGTTTGTATACAGCACTTGCTTTAGAAAAAAATACAGTTTAAACTATAAAGGTATTTTCGATATGACATAATTTTTTTTCCTTTTCCAAATATCTCAATAAATATTAGTTTTATAGAAAAATGGGTAGAGATCAAAAATAAAGCTCATAAACTGATAATGAATTTGGTTTGTTTATTTATTTTCATACATTTAGTTGTTTCGAAGACATGAAAGTTTACAAATGGCGTCCGAACGTTTATAAGACGAAAAAAGTAGTTTAAATGTTAAATATCTCAGAAATTGTGACACCTACGTCACGCATGCTGAGAAATGAAATTAAGAACAATTAATTGCGCTTTCAAACTATTTTTTACTCGTTCCTGTAGCATAAGAAATAAAGAAGTTATGACGGAAAAATATGCGTATTTATATTTTTTTATATAACAAGGTCGCCATTTTGTTACTCTAATTAGCCAGTAATTTAAAAAAATGATCTCAAATACAGTTTTTCGTTAAGATGTAGCATTACCTAGACGCTCAATTTTTTTTCTCATTTAAAGCACTTGCTTTAGAAAAAAAAATGTATTTTAAACTTTACAGGTAATTTCGAAACACTTGAATACCGAATATAAACTCTCCGAAATTATTAATCCTACATCAATAAACAAAAAATATAATTAATTCCCAGTTTGTACTTTCTAGAATTGGTCTCTAACATTTTTTCGATGAAGTAATACTTTTCGAGATACTTGGTGAAAGCCGTTTGGAAATACTTTTTTTTTTAGTTAAAATCGCAATTTTGAAGTCGTTATAACTTAAAAACTATCAATTTATGTGAAAAATTGCATAGGACATTTTCTTCTTAAAATTTAATTCTTTTTCATCTCCAATAAATATATATATATATATATATATATATATATATATATATATATATATATATATATATATATATATTTTTTTTTTTTAAGAGCCACCCCCTGAGAGGGGGTGGCATCCGCCCCCTATAAATTAGCAAGCCCCCGCACAATATAGAAACTTTTCTGTGAAGCATTTACTATTATACTGCCAAAAATGAACGTAATCCGTTCAATATGACATTATTCCGAAGTTAAAACCTCTAGTTACTGTACTAAATTCCAATATTTGAAATATGTGCCTCATTAGATCAAACAGTATTATTTTGAAAAGTTTGTATTTCCCAGTGATCTGTTTCTGGGACTCTATTGGTTGATTTATGTATTTCCACAAGCTGACTACGAATCAGGTATCCGTTTAGCTCCATTACCCACCAATTCGTTCCACATCCAGTGGAAGTATAGTAACGACAACAAAATTTTTAAAAATTTTTATTGTTCAAATAGGCTTAGAATGTCATGAAACGTCGAGATTTCAAGTTTGAGCGAAAAAAAAATTTCTGTCTGTCTGTTGGTCTGTCTGTTGGTCTGTCGGTCTGTCTGACGGTCTGTCTGTCGGTCTGTAACTTTTTTTTGTGCGCACGTTTACTCTGGAACCGTTTGAGATGTTGACTTGAAATTTGGTACACATATGTACTTTAACGAGATCTAGAACTAGATTATATTTTCATCTTGTTCCGTCGAAGGGTTGGGGGGTAAATTTGGAGTAAATAGGTAAATCAAGCAGCTCAGAGTTCATAAAATTGATATTTATTATAGAAAAGAGAAGCTAAGGTCTCAAAAAAAATTTTTGGCATTAGCCACCCCCATTACCACCCCCACCCCATTATTAAAGAGAATGAAAAAAGAAGTGATTTAGTGTGTGTACAAGAACCAGAAACCTCAAAATATTTTTTTACTTTATCCACCCCCCACTCCCACCCCACTACCGATGTGGGGTATCGTTTTATGGGTTTTTGGGGTAGAATATATATATATATATATATTATATTATTAAAGTTTCATAAACAATTATTTTCAGATACAAAATTTTTTCGTTATGTGACTTGGATAGCAAATCCGGATGTGGAAGTGGTGATTCCTTGGGCAGCGGTTTTTTTATTAAATCTCGAAAATAACCTAAATTAAGAGTTTTTTAAGGTTATTTTCGCGATTTACAAAAACATGGTGGCCAGTGGTGCTAAACGGACACCTTATTCGTGTTCAGCAGGACGAAATACATATGGGATACCCAATGGAGTACCAGAAAAAGACCACTTTTTTTATTTTGTGTGCCTGTGTTATTAAAGAAATTTGTCCATAATATACCTATTAGATATAATAACATGTATATGTCTATCTATCTACGGGATTAAATCATGCAGATAGTAAGAATGAATTTTAATATTCCTAAAAACTATATGGATCTGCTGCTGTCTTTTAAAAATACCTCAATCATCTCCAGATGATGCTGACATTGTTGGCGAAAGTGCTTTTTCGTTTGTGAAAACTACTTCAGAGGCCGAAGGTCTCAACTCTTTCCAAGGAATCACAATGTTTAATACTGAGTAGGATTATGAACGGGACTAAATACAGTTCCATAAATGTTGCTTTAAAAAAAATCATTTCCTTTAATCAATTCCACCGGATTGTCATAAAATCACCGACAACACCATTGATTTTACTCCAGATCTTATGAATGAATTTTTTGTGGTCGTTCTTTTCGGTCTAATACTTGCCGTTAAAAAAGTAAATTGCACATAAAGAAGTCGAGACACGGTTTGATTTAAAGGTATCGTTCAAGGTGTGAGAACGCAATAAGTTTAATCATGCATGGACATAGAGCATCGTTAACGGTATTCATTCTTACAGTCTCAAGTTACAGAAGTAGTGTTGTGTCGTAGCATTTGTAAATATTAAATCATTTGTCGTCTAATGATGTCAGTGTATTAATGTGCTTATATTAACATGATTTATAAGAGGCTTGTTAATAAATCAACGCATATTTATCGATTCTATTAGTTGGATTTATTGACGGTTTCTAAATGAATTGATTTAGATATTAATAATGGAAATTGTTCCGCGAATTCCTTAAATAGCTGAAATAAATCAATTTTCTTATCTGGCTCCCAGCGTTGGTTAACTAAGTCCTAGAATGCATTCAATTACCTCCAGATACATTAAAACACAACTCCCTCGGTTACTATCGACAGGAGATATGAATACCGTGATTCATTTACATTGCATACTGTTTAATTATTTACAATCTTTTCACTTCAAACACGTCGAGAACCATACGATAACGCCGCTTAAATTTTTGAGATAGTTTAAGAGAGAGTCTGAATTAATTTAAATTTGATATTGCATGCTGTCTTATTTATTCAGTGACAAACGATAAGACATTCAAGTGTTATAATCATTATTAATGTATTAAAATTAATTGGTTTGAGAATTTTTGCGGGTATTTGTGGCACTGCAACTTATAGCCGGAGACACATTTGACATATGCAAAATAAAAGTGATCTATGCAACACTCGAACAAACAAAAACTGAAGTCATATTTTTATACAAATTGACTTGCCGAATCCAATTATGGAGGTCGCGATTCAATTTGGAATTGCGAAATTGAAAAAAATCGCACTTTTCTACTTTCTTATGAAATTTATGTTAAATACAGCATTTTTCATTTCCCATCCCACAACTTTGTTTCTAACTATTGACTCGGCTTGAAAATTTGGGTACATATATTTCAAGCATGAAAAGAAAACACAAACGTTGGTAATAAAAATAAGCAGTTACCTTCTAAAATAGTTAATTCGAAATTGGAAATTTTAAATATTGCACAAGATATTGCACAAATGGTTTTAATAATAACTTCATCGATTCGGTAAATGAACTTACCTCCACATTTAATATTGATATTTCTGATGTAACAAATGTGCAAGGAATTAACAATCATTTTATGTATTTGATGCCTATTACAGAGATTGAGATTTCTGATATTATCGATTGTGTTTACAATAAAAAATCATTGGGCTGAGATGAGGTGCCAAGTTGTTTAATTAAGGATGTTAGTGTGCACTTGATTAATATCCTAACATACCGCATAAATGTATACTTTTCAGATCGATTGAAAACAGCACCAATAATTCCTATTAAAAAAAAATCATCCTCACGTAATGGAAAATTATAGACCGATAGCACTTTTATCCGTATTTTCCAAAATCTTTGATAAGATTACATTCATTCTTAAATAAATCCCATGTATTAACACCAAGGCAATATGGATTTTGCAAGAATAAATCAACTCAGGATGCTGTTCTCTCCTATTATGAAAAAATATTAAATAATTTTGATGATAAATTAAAAGCAGCTGGCATATTTTTCGATCTGTCGCGAGCTTTTGACACCATAAACATAATTTATTATTGAGAAAACTAGAAATATATGGTATTCGTGGTCCAGCTTTGGATTGGGTTGAGTCCTATTTTTGCAGATGTGTTATCGTGTTAACAGGGGTACCACAAGGTAGTGTATTGGGCTCATTGTTGTTCATAATATTCATTAACGACCTAGTAATGTTTCCTCCAATTGGTACAAAGTTGGATGTTAGTCTTCTGATTAGGGGTAGTCATAACCTCCACCAAAATAATGGTGCTAAATTCTTAGGCATACAGATGGATAGTAGTATGTCATGGGAAAACCATGTCGATAATTTAACCAACAAATTAGCTAGTCTTAACTTTGAACTACTCCAAATGCGAGACTCTGTTGACACTGACACCATGAAAATATTTTATTACGGTTGTGTTTACTCGACTTTGGAATATTGCATATTATGCTGGGGGAATAGCTCAGCAATAAAACATGTGTTCATTTTGCAGAAAGGGATAGCCAGAAGCATGTTTAAACTGACATACAACATATCCTGTAGAAGGCAACATTTATTGTATATACATTTTGCAATCTGTATGTTTTGTGAGAAAAAATATTAACGATCTCTTAAAATGCTGAAATTTTAATCACCTACGTTATATAATAATCGGCTCGGTGGCAGACTGCTTAAGGTGGTTAAGCTTGCGACCACGGGGTCCCGGGTTCGAATCCTGGCCAGGGTATGGATGTGTAGTGGCGTTTTTCACGTGTTTCCGAGACGGTAGCTGTAGACTAGACTGCGGTTGTGTGAGAGACAACACGGTCTAGTCACTCTTCTCTCCTGAGTTCGAGTCTCAGCTGCGGCAGATGGCAATGTCGCAGGGAATGGGTGTTGTGATGTTATCTATATGTGTGTGTGTGTGTGTGTGTGTGTGTGTCCGTCCTGGTTGAGTGGTAGAATAGCCTATGGCTAAACTCCGTCAGGACTTTAATATAAATAAGGAGATTAAAAAAAAAAATGAAAAAAAATATAGAAAAAAATCCCACTTTTCAGAGAGATTTTAACCAACGGAATAAATATTATATACAGAATGATCCATTTAAGCGTGCCGTTATAAACTTTTATTTTTTTTTAAATGGAACAGTCAGTATACGACTTACATTTCTTGTGCTAGTATAGTCGTTGTATTGTTAAAACAACTGTACAAAATACAATTTTTTTGACCAAAATAAAAATAAATTCGAAATATCGTGGTAAATCAATAGTCCAGTCAATGAAAGAGTTGTAGAGAACATTTGAGAGGGGAGAATGTGTTGGGTGTAGTTAGGAGGTAAACATACTAAAAGTCCCCGCCGCTTCAGGGGGAGAGGGGGGGTGGAAAGGTTCCTTTTTTCAATTCCTCGCTTATAACTCGGAAACGATGCGTCGTACGGAAAAAGGTAATCTATGTAAAATAAACGTAATTAAATTTCCCACAAGAATGTTTACATTTTGGTACCGCAAAACAACTGTACAAAATACAATTTTTTTGACCAAAATAAAAATAAATTCGAAATATCGTGGTAAATCAATAGTCCAGTCAATGAAAGAGTTGTAGAGAACATTTGAGAGGGGAGAATGTGTTGGGTGTAGTTAGGAGGTAAACATACTAAAAGTCCCCGCCGCTTCAGGGAGAGAGGGGGGGTGGAAAGGTTCCTTTTTTCAATTCCTCGCTTATAACTCGGAAACGATGCGTCGTACGGAAAAAGGTAATCTATGCAAAATAAACGTAATTAAATTTCCCACAAGAATGTTTACATTTTGGTACCGCAGGTGGCTTTGCCTTTGTAGCAGCCGAATATTTTTCTGGTCATAAGTAGATCCTAATTTGTTCTATACTTGAGTAAAAATTTGATTCAAATCGGAAACAAAATAAAAAAGTATAAGGGTATCTTCATTTTAAGTGAGTCACACTGTATATTTAAGGAAATGTATAGATTTCGACAAAATATTGTGTTGTAAAATAAAGATTGTTTTGTGACTGTGATTTATTAGCAGACCACGGTAAACTGCTTTGATAGAAATATTCAAGATACATCACTTTTTATTAATCATCGATTTTCACTGGCGAGTATCTCGTAAATTATAACACATAGGAAGAAAATGAAGATAAACGTTCTTGTGGAAAATTTAATTACGTTTATTTTTGCATAGATTACTTTTTCCCATACGACGCATCGTTTCCGAGTTATAAGCCAAGAATCGAAAAAAGGAACTTTTCCACCCCCTCACCCCCCTGAAGTGGCGGGGCTAGGGACGGGAACTTTTAGTATTTTTACCTCCTAACTACCCCCAACACATCTCTGAAGAGGAAAATTCTAACCTCCTGAATGTTCTCTAAATGGGCAATCATTGATTGAACTTCAAGTGGAATAAAGTAAAACAATTGTCACTTTGTATGATACTAACTGGAGTCGTAATAAACGCATTAACCAAATTAAACAATTCTGTCTTATTTATGCAAACACTAAACTCGACACGTGACTCGCTAACCAAGTTGGTATTATCAACAGACGATTAAAACAAGTCCCCTGATGATGCCCATTTAGTGGACGAAATATGTGCCATTCCTTTGGTAAAAAAACATTCAAATCTGTCCTTATCCATAGATTTTAGTTACGGCACCGTTAAAGTAATAAGAAAAATTCAATCTAACTCTTTTAAACGCAGAATAAAACCAATAGTTATAATTATGACAATTTACTCCTCATAATAACATAATATTCCCATAAAAATGAAAGAAACAGGAAACCATTATGCGGTAAGGTAACGCCTTAGCATTAGAAAATCCTATGTTATCCCATAAACCACAAGGAAATATTAAAAACCGCAAAATCATTAAAACAAACAACGAAAACTTTGATATATAAATGAGGAATCGGCCCTTAATATTCCGTGCCGCTGACGAAGTAATGAAGGGTAGCATTGACATATGGTATTTTCGTTAGGAGACGTTCCCGCGTCTTACCTAGCCGCCGAGGAAAAGGGCTCAAGCTATTAGACCTTCTGTTGTCCTTTATCTGATAATCTGGCAACGCGTGGCACAACAGCTGAGGGTTTTGTAACATCATTAACGGGCTTTTGTAAATTATCGGTTTTTAATGTAACACCAAGGCGACTTTCACTGACGGAAACATGGTCTTATTTACTCACTTATTGGTTATTAAACGGTATAGTCCAGTCTACCAACGCTTAGAAAGGAATCACGTAGGAATTCAAATATAATTAAAGGATATGAATCAAACCTTTCGTATTGTATTGTAGTACAGGAAAAAAATTACCGTAACCCGAAAAAAAAATTGTAGAGACTGGTTATAAGTCTAAAATAGACCAATGTTCACGAAACAAAAAAGTTTGGAAGTTTTACAGATCCGCGGGAACCTATAGGGGGTAAAAAGAGGTAGTTTTAATAGAAAAAATCGATTTTTCTCTACTTTCTCGGGAAATATGACATTTATAAAAAAAAATAGTTCAAATAAAAGTTGTTTCTGGCATAACTATCTTTAATTTGGTGTTTTTGAATTAATTTTGTAGCAATAATTAACAAAAATATGGCCATTTTTCGATGGAGGGATGGCGGATGGAATTTGTTTCTAAAACAAGTGTTTTAAAGGAACAAAATAAATTGAGCATCTAGGTGCTGCCTATATATTAACGAAAAACAGCATTTTTAAAGAAAAAATAATTACTGAGCAATTACAATAACAGTATGCCGACATTTTGTTAACAAAAATATGAAAACGCACATTGAATCGGCCATAACTTCTTTATCTTTTGTGATGTAGAAACAAACAAAAAATCATTTTTTCTGAAATCGATCGGGAATGTCTACATTTTCGGCGCGATTTTAGAGCGAAAAATGCACAATTCCAGTATTTTAGTCTGTTGCTAGGAAATTATCAGAAAACAGACCGGAAAAGATCCGTTGCCAAGCAACGATCAACAAAGCCGTACGGGAATGTTACTTCCCGGCCTAGGCCGGGAAGTAACATTCCCGTACGGTTTTTTATATATATTTTAATATGTTAATATATTTGATTTTTATACGTTTAAAATAGTATTTATTGTGATTTCAGAAAAAGTAGTATGTGTACTTCGGTGTGAAAGCACATTCCCAGACTTCCATGCTTCGTCGTCCGGGAATGTATCGCTTTCACACCTAGATACACAATATACTATTAAAGATTGATTAATTTTGTTTCCTAGAACTTTTGATGGAAGTGTCACAGTTTCTAAAATATTCAACATTTTAAACTAAATACTTCATCCTAAAAACGGTCGGATGACATCTATAAAATTAAATACCTCAGAAACAATCAATCCTACACAATTACACAAATATATAAACAAAATAAATTTATTCTCAATATATAACTTTCATTTTTGATATCCACCATATTTTCTCTTAATCTGATATTTATTGAGATATTTGCAGAGAAACAAGAATTATATTTTTTTTTCAAATCCAGTTTAAAATGCAATTTATTTTCTAAAGCAAGCGCTGTAAGCCGATGGAAAAATTTGAGCGTCTAGGTTACACTATATATTAATGAAATACAGTATATGGAAATATATTTTTTTAATTACTGACTCCCTACATTAATATAATTGCGACGTTTTTACTAAAAAAAAAAAAAAAAAATGAAAAATACATTGTTTTTATCATAACTTCTTTGTTTTTATAGTATAAAAATAGGAAAAAAATCATTTGAAAGCCTAATTAATAATTTTTCATTTTGATTATTAGCGTTTTTGGCCTAAGCGCCATAGTTTCTGAGATAGTTAATATTTAAACTAAACACTTCGTCTTATAAACATTCGGACGCCACCTATAGGCTTTCAGGTCTCCTTAACTCTACAAAAATTAGATAAAAACGAAATTCATCTTTAATTTAGTAGCTTTCTTATTTGTCTCTAGCATGTTGTTACTCAATGTAATACCTTTTGAGTTATTTGACGAAAACGTATTTGAAATAACACGTTTTCAAGCTAAAATCGCACATTTTCTAGTAGTTATAACTTAAATCCAAGCCCTCGCATAATACAGAGATTTCTTTTTTTTATGCATTTACTATTAAGCTGCCAAAAATGAACGAGACTATTGGTTTTTGCTCCAGATATGACAGTTGAACAATTTTCGGACGCTTTCAATTTTTTAATTGCTTACATAAAAATTAACAATTGTATAACTCGGAAGCTATGAACGATACAAAAAACTGTATAGAACTCTTTTGTAGCTTGAAAAGACCTTTTATTTGAGCCCTAGTCAGTGGCTCTGACTGAATTATGATTGTTTAAAATTTATGCGAATTTCGGCATTTTTAATAACATTGAGACAAAAAACAATTATATAACCTTTTAAAGTACATTTAAGCGGTTTTAATTGTTTTATTATCCTTAAAAGATAATAAACTTATAAGAATTTTTTTGTAAATAATGTTAGTTTTGGGAAATTTTTTATTTTAAGATGGCACCTAAGTTACTACTTCCAACCTGTCTGTGTCTGTGTCTCGAACCAGTAGCCTTCGGATTTGATGTCAAAAGGTTTAATTTATTTAACGTGTTCACATTTTAACAATAAATTGCCTATGATACATGCCTAACCACCCATTCGTTATTTCTGAAGAAGTTAATATCTGCATTATAATACCTTTATTTGAAAGTCATATTATTTCGTCGGATAAATATTATTAAGAAATTGTATAAAAGAAAAAATTATTTGAATAAAAATTTAAAATGTTATTAAGAATTTCGTAATAAAAGATTAACATTTTTTTAATACGCCAAATTGCTCATTATTTTACCCTCTTTAGAAATTGTCTTTTCAATTTTCCAGCTTTCTCGCGGAGTTAAAGACAAAACTGCTTATTACCCGTAAAAATCATTGGGAAAACATTTTTCCAGTCACGCGATACTTTGTGTTTATTTGCATGAAAAACAACTGTAATAAACGCTACTATTAAAAACACGACGAAACAATCTAAAGAAAATGTACAGCTAACCAGCACATTTACTATTACGCCTGGAACTCGAGAAACTGCAACATTGTGTTTTGTGAAAAAAAAAAGCTACAATTTTTTTTATAAAGATTTTTTTGTTAGCTTTTTGATGGTATAATTACCATTTATTTTTTAAATCTTTCTATAGAAGTTGCTCTTTTAACAGTGGTGTGAACTATTAAAAAAATTACATTTTCGCGCTTCGATAATGGTATAAAAAAATATATAATAAAATGATTTGAAGTAAGGAAACTAAGTAACTGCACGTTTCTTTTAGAAGAAATACAGTTTTGAAACTAAAATTTTTTTGTTATAATCGCAAGGTACTGTGATATACTCCTTGATTGTTTAAGTGGCTATAAAAAAGCGATGTAATAATAGTATATTATTCAGCGAGCGTATAATGATGGCTATTACTCGCGAGGGTGATGTTTACGTCACGAGCCGAAGGTGAGTGTCGTAAATCATCCGAGCGTGTAATGGCCATTATACGCAAGTAGCATACTGTGCTTCACTCTATTACTATTTTAACTGTTTTAATGGTTTAAAAGCAGAAAAATAAAGTTAATTCACAGTAAAACTTTGTTTCGACATTTTAAACGTTAAAAGAAAACTCTCCCTTGGAAAAAATGGACTCGAATGTTGTAATTCAATATTAAATAAATTAGTTCTGATTGATTGGCTCGAAAACCAAGAGTCGCGAGTTCGAGACAGACAAGTTTGACGTAATTTTTTTTTCTCTTTTGTTTTATAATAGGTACTGATGAGTGTTTCACCAACTTCACCAAAGTTGTCATCATGACACACATGACACACATTTTGGGGCCCATACAGACAATTGTGATATATAGAAGATATAAAATTTTTAAAAAATTGAACCACCTTCAAAAAATTTTAAAAAAATATCTCTAAAAACCTAAGAAATAAAATTTCACTCAGTTTTACTAATATTTGTCAACCTGTTAGAGGGAAGTAGCAAGGAACTGTACCTTATTACCTAATATCAATTTGAAATCGATGCAAAAATATCTAATTTCAAAAATAGGTTTTGCAGCGATTTCAAATTGATATTAAGTAATAAGGTAGTTTATTGCTACTTTCCACGAATAGGTAGACAGATATTCGTAAAACTGAGCGAAATTTTGTTTTTTACTTTTTAAAGATTTTTTGAAGGCGATCGTTTTTTTTTATTTCTTCAACCTTTTTAGTGGCTTCTATTGCTTATTTAACTTTTGCATATTGAAGGAGACTATTATGAAATTATCTTTATGTTGGGCACCATATGGATGTTACCAGGAAAAAAATACCCTGTTGTTTGTAGATTAATTAATTACTGGCGATTCCGCCAGATCTTCCAATATGTAAAGTATACTCCATTATTCTTTTATAAAGACACACTGATACAAATGACACGACAGAAAGCCAAATTGCTTCTGATTGACCCGCATCGACCGTGTTTCGCGATGCACTCGAGAAGCTCGCGTTTACTCGGGGAAGACGGGAAGTTCCGAGTTGGTATATATGGTAGAAAACCACACCTCTGCGAATGTGAATGAACACGATATTATTATTAATATTTCGTGAGTGTTAGGAGATGATTGAAGCCCATTGCATGGTCATTCATTTCTCAACGGTGGCAGACGCGTCTTGCCTTCCCAAGCTCGTCAGTGCCACACGGTAAAGAGAGAATGAAAATACAAGTGCTTCAACTAATACTGCATAAATTTCTTGTGCAGTGTGACCACTAAGCATTGGTGGACGCACAGTGGGCCAGAATCCGAAAAAGCTGGCCAAAAATCGAAAAATCGAGTTTCTAATTTAGGACTTTTCTGTTCCAGAACATTTAGTAGGTGACCCCAGGTATAATATAAACCACTTCCAAGGAGTTGGCATCACCCGGGATCTTTGTAACTTGATTCCGAATATGACCGTCACACAAAGCGCACCGAGCCATTTGTTTCACGCGTGTTATAGTCAACAGAAAGTTCTGTAAAAATTTAGAAAATAGTGACATTAAAATGGATTCTCTTCCACAAGATATATTTAATTATATATCGAAGGTGAAATTTCGTAATTATTAATTTGTAAACATGTATTAAGTCAATAGGAGGTGTTTTTTTCACAGAATATAGAAAACATTTTTTTCTTTATCAAGAAAAAAGTTTAACTCGTTCATACTCGTTGTGATCGTTTTTCTGATACGGTGCAAAATACAGCGACGCGTTAACTTTGGTTTCTAGTGTTGTTTTAGCATATATCTATTTAAAAATTCCATTTAAACGTAACAATTTATAATATTTATGTGTTATAAACAATTTAAAAAAAAATTAATATATTTTGTTGTCAAAAATAATTATTGAAAAATTATTTATTTTTT
The DNA here is from genome assembly GCA_936432065.2 of Rutpela maculata. Classification (NCBI taxonomy): domain Eukaryota; kingdom Metazoa; phylum Arthropoda; class Insecta; order Coleoptera; family Cerambycidae; genus Rutpela; species Rutpela maculata. The sequence goes on along the minus strand of OW386285.2, from coordinate 25,365,416 downwards.
GGTTGGAATTTATAAAACGCCTAAAAGTATGTAAAACCGAATTTAAATTAATTAATTTAATTATTTAAATTTGAATTGAAATTCGTAATCAGCGGCCTCGAAACCCATGAGTACCAATTTTCAATTGAAATGGTTAACTTTCTTCAAATTTTTGTCGCCATGTTGGAGCCGCCATTTTATTTTTGGTGAAACTATTATCAAGTTCGTAATCGGCTACCTCGAAAACCGCCGCGTACCAATTTTCAATTGAAATGACTAACTTTTCTCAAATGTTTGTCGCCATATTGGAGCCGCCATATTGTTTTTCAAAAAACTATTACCAAATTCGTAATCAACGACCTCGAAAACCTTCAAATGAAAATTTTCAAAACCATTACTGCATTTTTTGAAATATAACCGGCTTTTTCGGATTCTGGCCCACGATATTACTATTTCGTGTGGCCCTAAAATCCTGGGGCTCCGGGCAACTGCCCGAATTGCCGCTTACTCTAGTTTAATTTTCATATTTGAGCAACACCAACGATGTCACAAAAGGATTCAATCAAACCCCTTCACTAATTGGATTCCTGCCGTTTAGACTGGACTATATCCTACAATAAATTAAATTCACTCGATTTATACAGTAACCTTTTAACATAAATTTCAAAGATTTAAACCAAATCATCCTATAAATGATCATTAAAATCGTCCGAAGTGTCTGGTTGACTTGTACATCTAATTGAATAGATGTATTAGTTTCCTATAAATAAGGCCATATGGTAAGCGCGTTACGTTCGCAGATCTTTACCGTGATTTACGAGACGTATTCTCACTTTTCTTACTTGTATCTTGCACTCTATGACAGTTTAAGATCATAATGTACCGGAGAGATAAGACTCTGCTGTCAATAATCGGTTTCTATATTGAATTAACTACCATAATAGATAGGGAGCTGATGGGAATAATAGGTAGGTATTAAAGTTTTTTGCTGGTCCGAATAGAAGAATCAAGGTTACGAGGTCGATTGTTGCTGGGATTTTTTTGAAAAATGGTTTTCAACATTACAAAAAAAATTCCCCTATATTATTGTTCGTGTCTGGCATTTATTTATTGTGATAAATTAACTGCACAGATAACAAATATATAACTGCTAGACGTTCACGTCATATCATCATGGCATCGATACGTAGATGATATCTTAACTTGTTTCACAGGCACTAAACGACAACTCAACAATTTCCTAAATTTTATCAACTTACTTCACCCGAAAATTAAAGAGTATGAGCGGGTAGCAATGTAAAAAGTGCCCCCGCGCCTACCGAACTAAAATGGCTTCCATAAGATGTCTCGTATGCTGACTGTCTTGTGTACAAAGTTTTAAGTTCGTGGACTTTGCATGGGGTGGAAAAAAAATAATTTACCCCCAAATGTTATATTTTTTTCTCACCTCCTATTTGACGAATCGCTTTGTAATTTGGCACAAATAATAATAGTGTTCGGATTGTTTATTTTAGAAAATATTACTCTTCTACGATGATTTTATGCATTAAAAAAAAATTAATATATTTTTTCAATGGCCTGTTTGACACTATTACCATATTTGGATATAATATGTATTTAAACTATAACTATAACATATAACGGTAAAAATAAATAAAAATTATCTGAACTTGCAATATTACGAGTATATTATTTAATATTTTGATAGATAATTATATAATTCATTCAGACAAGAGTAACTGAGTGATGCAAAAATTGGACCCATATTGTGAGCAAAGGAAAAATTAATTCGAGAATGGAAGAATGTCTCAACAAAGGAGTAGGATTGAAGGCTTTGTGGTCACAATGGGATTCACTTAGAGCATTAGACGGGATGTTATTATTATTACATACGAACATCTATAAGACCTATTTTATTAACCATTAGAAACATGATAACATATAAAAAACAAAATTATTTATCCAAGACACTTTTCTCATCTAACTGTGGCAGTAAAGAAAGTTTTATTGGTTGATTCGAGGTACTATACCTCCAATTTTTTTACATATTATACATTGTTACTGTTTTTGCATTTTAAATTAAGTGAGTTGATTTTGCTCTCAGAACTATTGCTATCAGTTTTAGAACTTTCCATTTCGTGCATAACACTAACTATTATCTAAGTTTTTTAAAAATGGAAAAATTAAGTATTAGATACAATACAAATAACATAAGAAAATCACGAGTACCTACGATACACACACTTAAAATTCCGGAGATAAGATACTATATATGAGAACATAACAGTATGAGATGGAGCTACAGAAATTTGTAAGACAGATGCGGCTGCGGCATAGCGGGAGCGTAAGTAGCCAGCGGTTCGGCAGCCAATTGAAAAATGATTTATTTTGTATTTATAGTGCCTCTTCAACTATCACAGCACGCACTTCTGACCAAGAGATATCTATAAAGGCAGCTTCTACTTCGAGGGCACGCACCAAAGCCTCGCTAATTCTTTCATGCCGCGATATTCTAAGAATTCGCCTGACCTCTTCGGCCCTGATGCCATCTAAAAAGGCTCCCACCGCTAGTTGTTCCTGAAATTCTCTTGGTGCACTCGGATATGCCAGGTGTGCCAGTCTCTCTATCGCAGCTTCGAATTCTTGTAAGCTTTCCCCAACCTTTTGCGTCCTTGATTTTAGTTGAGCCTGGTATACTTGGGCAAGGTGTTGGTCGCCATATCTCAAGTCTAATGCAGCTTCCAAGACTTTAAAGTCCCTTTGTTTCTCCACCGGGATTGTCTGAAGTAACTCTGAGGTTTGGCCCCTTAGCGCCAGAACTAATGCCATAGCCTTTTCCTCGTTATTTCAGTTATTCGCATTTGCAGCCGCCTCAAATTGTCTCTTGTACGTTGTCCATGAGCTTTGGCCGTCAAATGAGGGAGGTTTTAAACGAGGACCTGATGATGCTACTAACTGGCTTTAATTCTCTCTCAATTGTCGTTTAAAGCGCTCCACTTCTCCTTCGACATCACTCATCTTTTCTTTGATGTCGCTTACTTCCCCTTTGACTTGACTGACTTCAGTCTTGACCACACCTACTATCTTCGACCTTGTTTATCTCTTCTTTGATTTCGTTAGTGATTGAATTCATAGCGCCTTGTTGGATTTTCATTTGATCGCTCAGGATTTTCCTCAGTTCTTCCTGGCGTCTTTCTTGTTCCTCTTTTTCTTCTTGGCGTTGTCTTTCTTGTTCTTCTTTCTCCTCTTGACGCCTTATTTCCAGGTCTTCCATTATTTCCTACAATTCGTGTATTTCTTCTTGACGCCGCCTTTCTTCCTCTTGACGTCTTCTTTTTTGCTCTTCTTTTTCTTCTTGACGTCGCTTTTCTTGGTCTTCTTTTTCTTTGCGATGTCTTATCTGAAGTGAAATAACTAAACATGAATGAATTATATGATTACCTATCTAAATATTACATAATATACTCGTAATATTGCAAGTTCAAATAATTTTTATGTATTTTTATCCTGTTCCACCGCATTAATAAAACTGTAACTGTTATAAGTTATAGTTATAGTTTAAATACATATTATATCAAAATATGGTGATAGTGTCAAACAGGGTAGTCACCCTTCCGGCCATTGAAAAAATATATTAATTTTTTTTTAATGCATAAAATCATCGTAGAAGAGTAATATTTTTTAAAATAAACTATCCTAACACTAATATTATTTGTGCCAAATTACAAAGCGATCCGTCAAATATGAGGTGAGAAAAGAAATAAAACATTTAGGGGTAAATTTTTTTTTCCCACCTCATGCAGAGTCCACGAGCTTAAAACTTTGTACACAAGACAGTCAGCATACGAGACATCTTATGGAAGCCATTTTAGTTCGGTAGATGCGGGGGCACTTTTTACATTGCTACTCGCTCATACTCTTTACTCTGGAAACTGAAACTGAAAACACTATTAATTTCCTAGATTCCACTATTAAAAGACTCAATAAAAAACACGAGTTTTCGATTTTTCATAAACCATCTCACACTGATATAACAATACACAACACCTCGGCACATCTTCACCAACAAAAAATAACAGCTTACAACAGCATGATACACACCATGTATTTTACGTATTATAAAATTAGTACAGTAGTATTCAACATCGGAAGAAGCCACTGTGTGGTGAAACAATTGTAGTTTACTTCAACAACGTAGTTTACTTCAACAACTTTTATTTTTTAACTATTTACTATTCTCTCGTCCTTCCTCTATATTGCGCCTTGAAGCAGATGTTACCATACTAAAAATACAGTGTCAACTACGCAAAACTGAATTTATATGCTACACATAACTAACAGATGGAAAAAAAAATTGAAAAATATTAATATATTTTTCAACAACACATTCATACGATATTGTTATTTTTAGTAATAGGTACCATTACCTTCCGGCTTTGGCAAATCAGTGATGGTTATGTCTAGCTTAGCACTATTCATGATGTTTACATGTAAAAAACTATTCGGCCCAGCACCAGACGTGAACAAATAATTTAATGCCCGTTTTTTTTTTCAATTTTAAAATTTTGCCTCCTGCCTTAATTGCAGCAGTACGAAAGTGCAAGACGTTGTTTTTCTTGTTTTTTATTACCCCATGAAAATGTTCATACAAATTTGATGGGCGAACAAATCATTTAAATTTTTATAAAAAAAAAAACAAAAATATTAATTACTCATTAACGCAAAAACATATACGTCTGGCAATGGGATTTATATTAATGCTTTGTTGGAAAAAACGTATGATAAAATAAATATCAGACTGGCAAATGATTTATGGACCCTTTTTTAAACATTTTTTAATGAGCTGTTAATTGATAATGTAATACTAGAAGAGGTTATTAGCCTTTTCTATTGTTAGATTTTCACCATTTTCAACTTCTGGCCCACGAACAAATAATTTAACAATTTCAGCTATTAGCTCCCTAGCTATAACTAGAATAAACCGATGTTGCAGGGTCCAGAAATAAGGTAAAAAGTAAATTAGAAAGTATATTTATACTGTTTTTAAAAATGTGCCATTTTTTGGACTTCCAATTCCATGAATCACGCGGCGTTTTGCTATTATACAATTTTACGGTTGAGCGAACAAGTCGGGAGAAAAAACTTAAACTTATTAAAAGAACAAATTGCATGTAGTAGTCAGAAAATCAAACATAATTACTAATATTTTGATTTGGTCAATAGTTATTGGCAGATATGAAGACATTGGAGTTGAATGAGTTTGTTGAAAAACAAAAAAATATGTGACGAGACTCTGTCTCACTAGAAGTAATGATCAAACTAATGTAAATCTGTGAATGAGGTGTTTGCATGGTATTTAGATCGATACGTAAGATGAAAAATGGAGACAAATTATCGACCCATATTTTTTTTATTTCTTTTGCCAGATAGGATCAAATTCCGTCGTAAAGGGGCCACTGAAATATACATTTTTTTTAATTTCGGAATTCCGAAATTAAAGTCAGAATTATCATTTCATTTGAAAAAACGTTCGTGTAGCGATGAAGCTACCCCCAATACCATCACCACTCCCTTCTCCACTACCAACGTGGCATATCGTTTTATTGGTTTTTGGGGTAGACGATTTCAAATACTATATCGTTAAAGTTCCATGAACTATCATTTTCCCATAGTGGAGTGCAAATATAGTATCATTTTTTTTTTCATTCTAAGAGACTTAGATAGGAAATCGGGATGTGGAAGTAGTGATTCCTTAGAGAGCGGTTTTTGAGTACATCATTAACAATAAAATAATTTCTTTCTTTCATTATCGCCCTCACTTTCATACTAACAAGGTGGCATTTAAAATAAGTTCATTTTCGGTATTTAGTTTCTATTACCTCCTAGACAAAACATAATCAATATAAAGATGTAGAGAATCAAATTTCCTATTATAACTGTAGTTTTAAACCTTTTTAAGTAAATATTAAAATCCTTAAAAGGAAACATACATTATTGTTTCTATTAGTTTAACAACTCAGGGAAGCTTATTTTGTTTTATTGTTAATTTATTTCTTGAATCACTGTAGCCTGGTTAATCTATCTATATACAGTGTGTCCCCGGATGGAGTTGACAAGAGGAAAAACATCTCTATTATTGATTTTACGACGAAAAGTCATTCTTTTTAAAAAATTCTGCTTGTCGAAAAAATGAATTTACCATATAAAAATCTTAATAAATTAAGAAAACATCAAAATGCCTCAAGAGAGAAGTACCTCTATTTATTATTTTGGACAAAATGTTTATAAAACAAAGTTGTTGATAATCCAAAATAAAGCCTAAATACAAATCATGAAGTCTAAATTTTGACTTGTATGTTTTTATTGTTATCTTCTTACGTTGAATTTATTAATATGAATAAGAATTCAAATTAAGAAACAGATAATATTGAACTGACAAACGTCATTGTGACATTGTGTAGAATATTACTATCTTACATCTGCATTTATTAGTGTTCTGTTGATTATTTAAAAAATGTTTACCAAACAAGAAAGAATTTATTTGATCAAATGTTATAGGATTGGAGACGTCTCTTATCGATTTGCAATTTTCCACCAAAAGTTCCATAACATAGCGGTATCGCGCCAATCATTGCGCAAACTTGTAAAAAAATTCAATGAAACTAGATCTGTATTGGATGTCAAAAAACCCAAGAAAAAGTACAATGAAGACGATGCGGCAACACTCTTGGCAATAATTTCAGTAATAGAAAACTCGAAATTATCTTTACGGAAACGCTCACAAAAACTGGAAGTAAGTAAAAGTCATTTACAGAGAATTTACATGGAAAACAAAGTTCAGACATACACTTGAAAATGGAGATGAAGAGAAGCGATTGGATTTTTGTTTATGGGTCGGTGAGAATTACCTCGTAGCTATAAGTTTTCACAGAATGTTTTTTTTTACTGACGAAACAACATTTTGTACCAATGGCCACGTTTCATCACAAAACAGTCGTTATTAGGCTTTTGAAAATCCAAACAATGTCATTCACAAACGAAGACAACGTTATAAAAAAGTGAATGTATGGTGTGGGATTTTTTATGATCGATTCGTTGGTCCATATTCCTTAGAAGAAAATTTAAATCAGCATGTTTATTTGGAACTTTTGGAAAACTTTGTACTGTCATTTATAAACACTCTGCAACCGAAAGTAAGGCGTAACATTTTTTGGCAGCAAGACGATTGCACAGCTCATTCCTCAGTTATGGTACGGCAGTGATTGACAGATCACTTCGGAGCCAGATGGATGAGAAGATTTGCTCCAATTAATTTTTCTGCAAGATCACCAGACCTTACACCAATGAATTTTTTTCTGTGGGGTGTTTTAAAACAGAAAGTTTATGCAAATGACCTGCCGCATGATCGAGAAACACTAAAAGCATGAATACAAGACGCGGTCAATGAAGTGAATGTACCCTCAACCATTAGTAAGATCTATGGTGAATTTATTTAAAGGATGGAGAAATGTGTTGAGGTTGGAGGAGGCTATGTAGAATAAATTGTTTTTCCACAATCGTTGAAGTTAATGTTATTATGTTATGTTAATGTTTGAAAAAAAAATGTAAGTTGACATAAATGTAAAAGTCAAAATTTAAACTTCATAATTTGTACTTGGCTTTATTTTGGATTATAAACAACTTTGGGATTATAAACAACTTTGGGATTATAAACAACTTTGTTTTATAAACATTTTGTCCAAAATATTAAATAAAGGTACTTCTCTCTTGAGGCATTTTGATGTTTTCTTAATTTATTAACACGCAGTATATCTGATCTAAATTTTTATATGATAAATTAATTTTTTCGACAAGCAGAATTTTTATAAAGAATGACTTTTCGTCGTAAAATCAACAATAGAGATGTTTTTCCTCTTGTCAATTCCATCCGGGGACACACTGTATAGTGTATATGCGGTTATTCAGATTTTATTCGAAAAATTATTTGGAAATGTACAGGGTGGTATCGTGAACATTAAAACTTCATTTAACTTAGTTATTTTTGGAGTTACATGAAAACATTTAAAAATAAAAGTTAAAGTAGAAAATCTCAAGAATTTTCCAGAAATCTTGTTAGAAAAACTATTGAACATCTCATTTTGGAGATATAACAATACATTAGTTTGGTCAAGACATTTTTAAATAAAATAGAAAATTTCAATGACTGATATGCAATGTATCCCACTTTTCACGGTAACACCTTCTTAGCTAAGTTATTAGTCATCCAATTTCAACCAAATCTGGATCGGTATCAAAGACCTCTACCATATCTCTTTTGAGAAAATCAAATTTTATTTCAATCATTGACGCATTCCTATTAAGAAAAGCAGGATGGCTTTTTCGAGAAGTCATAATAGACATTCTTTCATCTCTATCTTTACACCGACGCATGTCAAACATCAGTTTCACGTTTCCAACTCTAATCTACGAACTCTGAGATTAAAGTCGGAATTCCGACAATAAACTCGGAATTAAAAATAAATATTTCAGTGGCCCTTCTACGCCTTCGTAAACAATTGGCACAGTCTTTAAACTTGGTAAATATGTTCATCTAGGTGCACTATTAAATATACTGGAAATTCTAACTCAATCTGTTAAATGAATTAAGAAAGTAGAAGGGATGTAACGTGAATTTGTGACGTAGATAAATTCAGTATTTTTGCATCAAATAAAGTAGTAGTGTTCTTGTTTAGAAATTAATAAAGAATCTCGGTTAAATCTTATGGAAAATGGCTTTCGGTGGAATTTTCTAAAATTCGAGTATGTTGTACATATAATATTGACGTCCTGGTCAAATCAACGAGCACAACCTTAAAAAATTGCCAGTTTTCGAGTTAAATATTCCTAGTGATACCATAGCATAATATTAAGCTAATCATGCCTTAATGAAATGTTGATAGGTAAAAAGATACGGGTTCTACGGCAGGTAAAGTCCAAGGAAAAAATATAATTTTTCGTTTAATTTCATTGATGACTATTTAGGTAGCCTCCAATATTGAACAAATCGCTTTTTTATCAAAAACTTTTTATTTTCAAATGGGAAGGATGTGGCTCATACTGTTCAATAAATTATAGATATTTTTTCTGAATTCATTGATATCCATTTCAAATCTATGCTATTTGTTTTTTTATTTTATTAAAGGACCCCGCACTGAACCTAAGGGAAAATGGGTCCCAGTCAAATTGGATTAAAATTTGGTATAATGTAGTTTATGATGCTCTGATCAAAAGTTGATGCGAGATAGAAAAATGGACAGTTTTCGAGTCACAGGGGGTCAAACATTCGGAAAACGGGTTCATCGGGTTATTGATTTCACATAGTTAAATATCACAAATATTATAGTTATATAGTGCGCAGTTTGAATAGTTTATGTATAAGGTGGGCCATTTAACTTGAGGCAGCCATATATCTTGAAAACGATGCATTTTATTACAAAATGTTTTAAATAACAGTTGTTTCGAAGCAAGTGGGAAACAAGATGGTGATATAATTTCCTTAGTTTTGGCCAAGTTTTCAAACTTGTCCTTTGCCGTTGCCCATGTCACGTAAATATTCACTGTTGTCTTATCCCATAAGGCATAACTGTAGTATAAGACTGGCTTGTATATCCTTTGGTACATATATACATATCCTGGGGTATTCTACGGATGGTAGATAGTAAATGTTTCCGTTCCATTTGCACATACCATCAATCCTAGACTTTTTTTTTATTTTCTTATACATAATCTATTCAAACTGCGTACTATAATAACTATAATATTTTAATATTTAACTATGTGAAATCAATAACTCGATGATCGCGTTTTACGCATGTTTGACCCTGTGTAACTCAAAAACTGTCCATTTTTCTATCTCGCTTCTTCATGACTTTTGATCAGGACATCTTAAACTACATTATCCCAAATTTTCATCCAATTCGACTGGGACCCATTTTCCCTCAGGTTTGATGCGGGGTTCTTTATTAAAAAATAAAAAATCACTTTCAAAATAATTGTTATTGATCCTTATACCGTGCGTGTAATGGAACGCTAGACATGGGAAGTAAGAATTACAACATCGCGTATGCCAGTTGACTAAAATGAAATAACAGAGCTGGGATACTTCGATACTTCAGTAGTCGAGTGCCGGCCGGCAGGCGGATTTTACTATTGCTAGGTTGTCACATCTCTCGCGCTACGTGGATGTACATGCCCATTTCGCAATTAAACGCACTGTAGTTTGCACTAGTACTTATACCTATTAAGAAACAAAAGAGAGAACCAAAAGGCTATTATTCACAAAAAGTTAGTTATTCCCATTCCATTATTAGACATATGATTTTTGCAAAGGCAACTACGTTACAGTTCAAGAAAAATTATATTGAAAGTGATTTTTTATTTTTAAATAAATTCAATAAAATAGAAAAACAAATAGCACAGATTTGAAATGGATATCAATGAATTCAGAAAAAGATATATAATTTATTGAATAGTATGAGCCACCTTCCCATTTGAAAAAAAAAGTGTTCAATAAAAAAAGTGATTTGTTCAATTTTGGAGGCTTCGTAAATAGTTATTAATGAAATTAAACAAAAGATTATATTTTTTCCTTGGACTTTACCTGCCGTAGAACAAATTTTGGTATTCCAAAGCATTCTAGACGAATGTCTTAAAATGCTTAAAAAAACTAAAAATCGACTCAAAAATTCGCGAAAATATCATGATATACTCAGAATGTTGTCTTGTTGTCTCCAACTATGTAAAAATATATAGGGTGTTCCATTTAAAAATCGAAAGTTGCGGCCATTTCCTGGTAAACCCGAAATGGTTTTATACCGTTCTTTATGTCCAAAAATCCATTTTGACAGGTAGTTTACGCACCCCAAATTTGAAGTGGATAAATTAAAAAATAAAGGAAATATAGCAATATAGGAGGGAGCCACTAGCCTGTGGCACCTGGTATATATCAATAGTTTTAACCTAGCCGAAAGTCGGTTAGAAATACTCTCCCTCAGCTTTAGTTACATTAGAGCCATACAGTTGGATAAAATAGTAAATTTTTAATTTTTATAAATTTTTTTTATGCTTTATCGATTTTTATCATATTAAAAAAAATATGCCCCATTATAATTATTTTCCGAGAAATATGTCAGACAAACAATTGGAAGCCACATTACGGGGACATTAGCTTTAACTGTTTTTTTTAAATAATGGAACACACCCTATAAATATACATAAAAAAGTTCAAAACTCTACTGTAACATCTTGATACACGCAAATTGCATTTTTATAAAAAATTAACAATGCCAAACAATCGTTGAAAAAATGCACTTTTATTCGACTATAAGTCGAGCGCCCACCCTCGAGTCACCGCATCATTGCATTTACACTATAAGACAAATAACAATCAATGAAATTAGCACAAGATTGAAATATCACCTAGACATTTAACGTTGTGTATTTTAATTAACTGCAGTTCAAAACTCTACTGTAACATCTTGATAACACGCAAATTGCATTTTTATCAAAAAATTGACAATGCCAAACAATCGTTGAAAAAATACACTTTTATTCGACTATGAGCCGAACGCGAGAATTAATGACGCCCACCCTTGAGTCACCGCATCATTGCATTTACACCATAAGACAAATAACAATCAATGAAATTAGCACAAGATTGAAACATCACCTAGACATTTAACGTTGTGTACTTTAATTAACTGCAGCTTTCTTTTTCAGTGCGGTCTAATCATTGAGGGTAGCATGATCACGATGGAGTGTCAACCAGGGGGTCATGGGGGGCACCTGGGGCACTCCATGATGTTAGACCCCTCAGGCGCCGGAATGCATCAGCAGGAACAGGAACATAAGAAGAAACGTAAGTTTGACTTTATTTTTTACTACCGGAATTCATTATCTCGTCTGTCTGTGAACGCTTAATGCAATTTTGTCATTAGCATATATTATCCGTACATTTGATGCTAATAAAACATTCAATATGCAAACAGGAAAAATTATTTACGTCATTTCGTATGAATATATTAAGAAAATTGACCAAATTAATGTCTCAATCTGGTTTGATTGCAGTCGATTGAATTTTTTGCCGTAAGAAAAACTATTTATAGTTGGCCTATATTCGCAGGTTTTGAAAAATGCCTGGATACCTTTATTCATAAATCATGTGTACATTGGTCAATCAAGAATGTAGAGCATCTGCACATGACGTCACGATTAACCTCAAAAATATATAATTCATAAGATTTCCAAACATTTTGCCAGTGTTATTAAAATTTCTGCATGGTTCTCGTATTTTCAATTAAAATCTTGTTCACCGTTATGTCTATGAAGTTTTAAATACTGTGACGTCTAACAGCTGGCATTAATTTGGTGCAGAGGGCCACGAGGTAGGATAGAGGCCGCGGTGGGCGAAATTTTTTAACGAAGTTCTAATCGAAATGCTTGGTAGCACTTACTATACGTATTTGACATAGCGAAAAATGAAAGACATTGCAGACTTGTGTCGCGCGCGTGCGTGAAGTTAAAAAAAAAGGGTAAAAAGAAATTGCGAACTCCTTGACCAAACTTAGCGGAAATTGTTCGTTCAAATGTCCTTTTTTTTTCAAAAGCAATATGACAGACAATTCTATGCAGCCAATTCGCATGAAACACTCGCCAAAATTTCCAAATTTGAGTGCCCAAATTCAAACGTGCCAAAAATTGGTCTAAATCAATAATTTCTACCTTCCAACCTATTGTATGAGTTCATTAATATGTCTAATAACAATATATGTATATTGATGGAGGTTATTTTTTTATATTTACCCCTTCAAAATACCCGTTAAGGGGGCAAAATATATATTGTTATTAGACATATTAATGAACCCATCCAATAGACTGGAAGACAGAAATTAAAAATTTAGACCTATTTTGGGCTGTTTTGAATTTGAGCACTCAAATTTGGAAATTTTCATGTAAATAATATTAAAATGGCTGCATAGAATTGTCTGCCATGTTGTTTTTAAAGAAAAAGGTCATCCAAATTAACAATTTCTGCCGTTTGCTCGTTAATTTTTTTGTCACAGGTCTGCGGTATCTTCCATTTATCTTTTCGCTGTCAAATACGTACAGTAAGTGCTACCAAGCATTTCGATTCTGAGTTCGTTATAAAATGTTGCCTTCTGTGGCCTCTGCCTTACTCCATGAGACCCTCTGCCCGTCGGATTAAAGCCTAATAAAAAAGTGTCTATTTTGCCTATACTCTCGGGCTACCGAGCGGAAGACGGGAGCTCACCACCTTACCAAATTAATGCCAGCTCGTAAACTAGTGTCCTAATAAAATACGATGATTTTTGTTGGTTAACAATCCAACTTATAATTAGAAGTCTACTTTTATTAATCAACAATATTGAAAAACTACTTGGAATTTTTAAATGTTGGTATGGAATCAGTATGGCTCCAAGTTAGAAATGAAGATACAAAAAGTAAAAACGAGAACAAACTTCCAAAAACTTAAAATTTGAGGTTACTTTAGTCATAAAATGCACCTACCTAAATGCAAATTTTGCATTTAGGGTAGGTGCATTTTATGACTAACGTAACCTCAAATTTTAAGTTTTTGGAAGTTTGTTCTCGTTTTTACTTTTTGTATCTTCACATCTAACTTAGAGCCATACTGACTCCATACCAACATTTAAAAATTCCAAGTAGTTTGTTCTCTTTTTACTTTTTGCGTGTTCATTTCTGACTTGGAGCCATACTTCCTAATACACTTATGTACTAGAATCATAACGTTCCGCTGTGTGATTAATTGTTATTAAGAAATGCTTCGTATGACCGGGTATATAATTTGTCATCTGTTCTATTAAACGATTTGTCGAAAATGTTTATGAAAACTTGTATAAAATAAACAGTTTATAAATGTACCTATAGCGGGAAAAGTTGTGGGAATAATATTTTGCCAATTTTTCTATCTATTTTAAGCTAAGCATGGAGTATTTTTGTTTGCTTGGTTACTTAAACCATATCTTCTTATTGTATTTTGTCTAATCCCTTGGCAGTTATTTTCACTTGAGTGTAGGAGGGCAAGAAATTTATAGTGGCACTCAAAAGGGAGTCCTCTCCGGAATTAAATACCAGTAAAACAGCTAAGAAACTATATGAGGTTAATATAAAATCAATATTATTTCTGTTGGCTCGAATATCCGAAAAGTATCTTTCGACAGAATGACAATTAGACAATTTTTAGAATGATATTATAAAACGACAACTAAATGAAAATAAGTGTACTTATAATATTTGTTCGTTTTAACTTTTAACTTTAAATAATCTATATGGGTCTTCTTGGTGAACACTCCACTGATCCTTAACTATTGAGATTCTTTTAAAAAGATGAAGTGAAATGAAGTCACTAATATATATTCTGTAATAACTCTGAGTTTGTATTTCTCTAGCATTTCATCATATTAAATTCATATCATTTGATCTACGGAAGATATCCCTCACAATTAATGCAATTTTATTCGATTTTATGTATTCGTCAATGTATTGGCCATTTTTTCATTAAAAATGATTCGTAATTAACTGTTATTGTTAAAAGGAACCCGTTAAAACAAGCTTTAGGTAACGATTCGTCTGGCCATTTTTGAACAAGTTTAACTTTTCCAGGTTCATTGGAGCCTTTAGGCACTTTTTTCTGCAATTCTGACATAGGATCACTATCTTTTCCGACATGCTTCATTTCAACATTCAAAAAGATTTTCTTTTTATTTTCAATTTGGCGGTGTGCGATAACCACCCTGTCATCCAGCTGCATCCACGGACTCCAAATCGACACAGCGACACATTTCATCCTCACCTTTGCCCATTTTATTGTGATGGTATCTCAATTGACAATGTCCTGTGAGAAAGCCTACTATTAGCCTTAATTGTGGTTTGCTAAGATCAAATAGCTCTTTTTTAGACTCAAAAGTAGAGAGATGCTAGTGTAGTCACTTTATTTTAGACCATCGAGTTTCTTTAATATTTTTTTGACAAATATGCAGAGGATATTTCTGAAAATTATTTCATTAAATATAATTTTGCAATTCAATTTCATTATTCTCTCAATATATCCCGATAATAACAATAAGTTTAAGGTGTGGTTTTGTTAAGTTTGGTAAAACAATTTGTTATCAAGTTGGAACCTTTGATGAAGATTTTAACACGATTAGTTCTTTTGACCATTGAACGTCACATTATTTGAACATCCGTACCATAAATATGAGAAGGTTATTGCAACTGGTAAAGAATAGAAGACTGAGATAAGACCAGGTTTTTATATTTTGAAATTGAAGATTTTTTAAAAATTCCTGTGTGAATAGAGAAACTAACGGACCGATATTGAAGAAATTTGGCACAAGGACTTGGTCGATATTGAATGATGTTTAGTGCCATTTGACACATTTACTTTCTTATATTTTAATATTATAACCATTTTAATCGTACCATTTGAAAATAGATTTTCTTCTGGCTTCAATCATATGTCACACGTTACTTTTTTTCGTTCCGTAAAAAAATGGTCCGAATATTGCGACATTGGGTCGTTAAATGTAATTTTTAGCACCTCCGGAACACCCACATTTGGTAAAGAGATTTCAGCCGTTTGCAGTAGAGGCCCATTTTTTCGCTAGCAATTTGAATTCCTCGAATTTCGATCCACACGGATAAACTAGAGTAAGCGTTATACTCTTCGCCGCTTTATTATATAATTGTTACACATTTTATAGGATACTCTTCGCAATCCTTTCTAAATGTTAGTTTTAAGAATTTTTAATTTTATCATACGAACTTAGTGAAAGACTCAGTATAAGATAGGATAAAAAAAGAACTCGATTCAAAGCCTACGTGGGTTTCGAATCCGGGACCTTTGAGTTTCGAGTCAAAAACTTAAGAACTACACCACCACCTGTCACGTGAAAAAATGTATATTTTTACATTATTAGAGATAAAATCATATTTCCACGGTTGGATATTATATTATGAAATGTATATTAGTAAAATATATAAATAGATATTAAAATCATTCAAAGTATTTCACCAGATTTCTATTTAATTACAAAAATATAAAAATAAAAAAATTCATATTTAACTAATGAATAAGTTTTTTATTTACTGATCGATTTTGTTAAAAAATAATAGTGTTCTTAATCTAGCTAACACTAAATTACTGTCCCATTTTCAATATAATCGGACTTTTTTTCTTAAGTTATCGTGCTTCCAAGAAACACAGACGGACGGACGGACAGACGAACATTTTGAAAGTTGTTCAGAATTTGTTCACTAACACAGTGATATGAAAATGTTTGTTTACGAGCGATATTTCCGGTTTTAGAAATATGTCGATCAGATGCAATATACTCTTCGTTTTCGTATTTGCGAAGAGTATCTAAAAACATGAAACTGAGTAGAGCGCTTTCGTGAAACACCCTGTATTATAATCGTGATAACTAATTCATATTTGGTGTGGTATAAGATCCAAAAGAAGAAAGACAATTAATGTAAATCGTATCGCTTCTATTAATACTAATGTGCTATACTTATTTTTTTGTCAACATCATGGTCAGACCATTATCGTGTTAAAAAAGTATCGCTCTAAATAAATATAATCCATATAAATGTTCCATTATGTATGTTATGGCTGTCTAAAGCACAAGAACAAAGTATCACTTTAAACCTGCTTGGAAATTATAATCTGGAAATAACAATTTAAGAATGGTCGGTGTTTTCGCTAAAGATCATATTGGCACCGATTTACAAGCGATTACATTACTAGTCCGGTCTCTACATTATGTCCGAGACGTCCATAAACACATAAGGAGTGACCCAGCAGATTCAACAGTTTAGCTTTACTGAAAATTCTTTAAAAACGGACCGACCGATTGGGTTACTGTTTTTCAGATCATGTTCACTTTGAAATACTACACCACGAATTAGGCAATAGATTAAATTTTTAAGCTCTGCTCGTACGCCAAAAATCATTATACACGGAGTTGAATTACAAGTTAATTTTGGAGAGTGGGTGGACCTAACATCGACTTTCATTGATCATTCATTTAATAATCATTTATTGTCTGTAATTTTATGGTTTCTGATCGATTTTTTGAAGAATATTATAGTGGGAAGTTGGTGCGTGACCGTGGGGTAATTTCGGGGTACCTTCTAAGCGTCGATGTCTTGTAATAAATTGCCCAACAAGTAAAGTAAATAAAATTGATTTCAGCAAAGCTCAATAATTATTTCGTATTTTTCCTCCCATAACTGATTATAGTTGTCATTAGTTCGTAAATAGCAAGGAAGGGCCATTTTTTTTGGAATGTCTATAAAAATAGTTACCTTTGAAGAAGCCGATGAGGTCCTAGACGCACGTTGGGCAGAACATACTTACAAAACGTTTTTATGGGCGGAATTACGATTTTTTGTTTTTTCCTTAAAAATAAATAAAATATTATAAAGAGACCTTTTTTAAAGTAGAAAGAATGTCCTTTAAGTTTTTTCCGTTGCTGTAAGAGAAAAACTGACCAAGATACAGCAAGTTATTCTATTTTGGGTAAACTTGGGGTTTTGGATGTTTTACTAGAAAAACACATTAAATCAAAAATATCATTTCAAAGTAAACATACCTAATTTCCGTCAATCGGTTTTTCTTTGATCGACATTCTATATGGAGTTTTGATCAGCCTTGAAGTGAAAATTGCTCAGTGTCATTAACATATTCTATAATAGCAGTTGAATTCAAACATTGATCATAGATTGTAAATTGCAGACCAATTCCAGTTGTGTCCATATTTGCAAAAATTTTTGCTCGTAAAATTCAAAGTGTCAATTATTTTAAAGATTTCAATTTATATAGTAATTGTCAATATGATTTTAGAGTCTACGTGAGCCAATTAAATTTCACAAATTCCAACAATTTGTTTCGGTCGTCTATCAATAGATATCAATTTGTTCATTTTAATTAAGCCAACTGACACTGAAATTGAAATACCCTACGGTTCTGTTTTGGGACCTATCTCATTTTTACTTTATGTCAACGATTTGTCTAATAGTACTCCCTTAGCCTACTTTACTTTCGGATGACACAATATTAGCTCATACCCACACATATACGAGTACAATTGTTTTATTATGAATAGCTAAAAACAGTTTGTCCATTGTTCATTACTGGTTCTTTAATAAGCAATGGGTTCTAAATAAAGGCAAGTTAGATACAATATTTTTTAGTTTTAATTGTCATTCTATACATTTAAAGTACTCCCATTGCGTTAAATTTTAGGGTGTTTATTATACAATAAGTTAATTGGGCAAGAACACATGGCTTCGACTTACATAAATATTATACATATTACGAAACATTTCTTACTGGGTAATGTAAAAAATTGCTTAGTACAGTTAACAATGGCACATCATGTATTGATTATATCTTCTTAACTTATGCTATCTTGTTTTGGCTGTTAAAATCACGCAGGATTATCACACAGGCATGACTGTACAGATGCTTTCAAAAAAAAAAACGTGATAATTCATTCAAATTTATTTTCGTGATTTTCATTGATTTTGACTTCAAACAGAGAGAAATAAATAAGTATGCAAGAAAATGTCTCGCAATCAATCAATAGTTATTTGCGAGTTTTGGTGGTTATGATATTTCGACATGTTTGGACACTAAAATAATCTGTTCTGAAAAGTTATTTTCTCTTCAATATATTATATTTAACCCCTTACCATAGTCAGGGGTTGAAAGTTTCCCAGTCTTCTTATAATTGCTATTTCTTTTTCATTTTCGGATAAGAAAATTATTTCAAATATCATTTATCCACTGTAAACTGTTAATTGTATAGTTGCCGTGTATAATTAACCCCTGCCACATCTCTCGAATAAGTAGAAACCCCCTTTTAACATATTTACTTTATATTCTAAAAATAATTGTTTAAAAAGGCTACTATTTTGAAAAAGTTGACTATTTTCGTTATTCAAAAATTTTAATACACTGTGCGGGTACGTTGTATGGTATTGTGTTTAGGTGGTATATATTTTTCATAACATTGGAGTTATTTTTTTACTCCTTCGAGGGGATGTAGATAGCGTTAGGTTGTACTAAAATTTCTTGTGCTAGAATCCTTAATACTCAAACTAATGCGTTTTTATTATAATGTAAGCAGAAGTACAAGATATTTATTTTTACATGCTGAAGAATTACGATTTTAACCACTCTCAAATAGGCAAAAAGTATTGATTGCTTCTAAGGTATTTATTGCATATGTACTTATTTCTCTGTGTTGAAATCAGTTCAGTAATATGATTTTGAATAAGTTATCAGATGTTTTTTGTTTTATAATTTCTTAGATTCTTATGATTTTTAACTTTTTGCTACAGCCCCCGCTGTCATAAAAACTTCTTACTGTGCATAACGCTACTTTAGTTGAGGTATATTCTAATTTTTTTCTCGGTGTCAGAAAGTTATCAGGTATGTAAAAATTAAATTTCTCACTCAGTTTCGCTTCCGACTTCGGGACCCAGACTAAGGCCCACTGTCTTTGATAGGACTATAATACAAGAAAGTGATCAGATACAGTCAAAAAAATGGAGCACTTGACGTAACTGCTATATACTATATATGTTTTTTGACTTATTCTTTTGCTGTTCTTTTATCTATGACAACTACTGTTTTTACGTTTATTAAGTTTTGTATCTAATCACAAAAAATAAGTACATAAAAAAGAACTATTCAAAAATGTAAAATTTATTTGAAAAAGTGTGGATTCGAAACTTTTATAATTAAATCATCGTAGTAGTACCAAAGCTTTGTTTCTATGATGATGATAATGATCAATAATGTTAAATTTATGTTACGTACAAGTTGTTGAGTACATAAAAGCAATTGCAGGTAATTTTACCTATCTGGAGGCGATGTACTGATCCTTGCATACATCAAATTAATAATAAAATTATCTGAACTTGAGATTTTGTAAGTCGAAAGCCATAAACTACCGCTATTTTCTATTCTATAATTAGAATTTAACCTTCTGGATACTTTACATCTATATAAATATATAAATTGGGAGCGTGTAGGTAAAATGACTTAATGAAGTCCGCATAAGGTTTTGGCATGTGCATGGCGAACATTTGAAATATTTATTCACGATATCTGAAATATGTCAGCGGCGTTTAGAGGTAGGCCGCACTGTACATTGCTTCATAAATAATAACGAATGCTGCATGTTCAGTCTCAAAAGAACTTGAAGATGCGGCATCATCCCGAACAGAACAAGACCAGAAATCTCTTCGACCCGTGCTTGTAAAACAACTTTGCGCGTGCTCTTCATCTTGTATTTCATTCTTATCGTTTTTTTCGTCCTTAAACAGGCCAAGGAATAATCTATTCTTCTTGAAATGGTAAACTCTTTTTACATTTTGGAATTTCTGAGGTATTTAACTAGTTAGTCCACACAAAGGAAAGTAATAGTTATTTATTTTAAAGAGAAGTTGATTTTTTGAAATTCAGAACTGCGTCTGTGGCAGATATTATATAAGGAAAAGTATTAGTAATATTTAACTAAATATTTTTTGTTTTTAGTTTATTGTAGAAAATTTTCTCTCCAGATTTAGTCCAGTCAATGAAAGAGTTGTAGAGAACATTGAGGAGGGGAGAATTTTTCTCTTGAGGAATGTGTTAGGAGGTTAACATACTAAAAGTCCCCGCCACTAGCCCCACCGCTTTAGGGGGAGAGGGGGGTGGAAAGGTTCCTTTTTTCGATTCTTCGCTTATAACTCGGAAACGATGCGTCGTACGGAAAAAGGTAATCTATACAAAATTAAACGTAATTAGATTTCTCACAAGAATGTTTGTATTCATTTTCTTCCTATGTGTTAAAGTTTACGAGATATTCGCCAGCGAAAATCGATAATTAATAAAAAAAAAATCAATTAGGTACCTTGAATATTTCTATCAAAGGTGGTCTGCTAATAAATCACAGTCACAAAACAATCTTTATTTTACAACACTGGTCGTATTCACTAACGTAATATTTTGTCGAAATCTATACATTTCCTGTATATTTAGTATACAGTGTGACTCACTTAAAATTACTTTTTCATTTTGTTTCCGATTTGAATCAAATTTACTCAAGTATAGAACAAATTAGGATCCACTTATGACCAGAAAATCATTCGCCTGCTATAAAGGCAAGCAGCCACCTGCGGTACCAAAATATGAGGAAAAAATTAAAAATCATATTGATGGGTCTTGATGAATTTCACTAGCCACCACAAATTGCGGAAACTGAGGATCCCCTTTGCCAGATGAGCTTATGTATGACAAATTCCTCATCAATAACCAAATCAAATTTTGGTGTATGTATGTTTGTGGTGCCGATCGGATGCATTTTTTAGAAATTCTAACATTCAAAATGTTTTATTTTTTTCAGCATATTTTGGCACCGCAGGTGGCTTTGCCTTTGTAGCAGCCGAATGTTTTTCTGGTCATAAGTAGATTCTAAATTGTTCTATACTTGAGTAAAATTTGATTCAAATCGGAAATAAAATAAAAAAGTATAAGGGTATCTTCATTTTAAGTGAGTCACACTGTATATTTAAGGAAATGTATAGATTTCGACAAGATATTACTTTAGTAAATACGTCGAGTGTTCTAAAATAAAGATTGTTTTGTGACTGTGATTTATTAGCAGACCACGGTAAACCGCTTTGATAGAAATATTCAAGGTACATAATTGATTTTTTTTATTAATCATCGATTTTCGCTGGCAAGTATCTCGTAAACTATAACACATAGGAAGAAAATGTATATAAGCATTCTTGTGGAAAATTTAATTACGTTTAATTTTGCATAGATCATCTTTTTCCATACGACGCGACGGATCGTTTCCGAGTTATAAGCGAAGAATCGAAGAAAGGAACCTTTCCACCCCCTCCCCCCTGAAGAGGCGGGGATAGGGGCGGAGACTTTTAGTATTTTTACCTCTTAACTACCCCCAACACATCCCTGAAGAGGAATATTCGCCCCTCCTAAATGTTCTCTACAATCCCCTTTTGGGCTTTCATTGATTGGACTAATTAAGTTAATTTAATAATATTCTAAAAGAGCATATATACGGTGAGAAATTGCCAATTCAAAAAGTTTCTATTATTTGTTGATTTTTAACAAGTCTTGTAGGACGAAAAATTGAAAAAAAATAATTTCATGAATATTTTTTTCTTAAAGATTTCAAAGTAGCAATGCTACACCACTATAAATACCTTAGCCATGAAAGAGGATAGTAATTTATTCACGTGATCAGTGCGTGCAACAGACTCTATTGGCGTTTAAATTTGGAGAGGGTGTAATTCAAAATAATTTTTAGAAAGGCTTATCAAATCAGCGTCTCTCAATGACATGTGCCGCTTGACACTATTGACAGTTCCAATCATCATTATCTACCTTTCCCGGCTAAAGTATATATATCGAGGAGCTGACAGCTACTAACTGTCAATTGACAGTTGAACAAAGTGAGCAGTAGGCTTTTATTGACGTTTACGTAGTCCGGTTGTATATTTTTTGTAAAATCCGTGTTGAACAATAACATTTCTTAGGGGGACTGTACCGTATTTCGATACCTAAAGTTAAGCAACGTTCATCGCAGTTAGCGATGCATAGAAGCTATGTATTTTGAGACGAGTATTACGTAGTGGATATACCATGGTTCGGAACAGATGTAAAGCAGTCGGTTCCTTGTCTATTGAATGTTAGTCAAGTAAAAGATTTCTACTCTTAAACAGAAAAGGGGTTCGAATTAAAGGGTTTTTACCTTCGATCCTTACCAGTGCCTCAGTTTGTTCATTTATTTATTTCAAATTTGAAAGAGATCCAACACAGAATGACACAGAAGTGCGAAGAGAGGCTCTTTAGTGTACTAGTTGCGTTCCAATATCACCTTAGAGTAAAACCCGGATGAGGAAAAGCTTTAAGTGCATCTTGACTGTCTGAAAGTAAGATTTCTTTATTTGTACCCCATAACTGTTTGATGAGGTATCCTTTCGAAAGTATGAGGTATTTTGTATGGCCAAGCTATAATCCAAATATACATGGTGTGCTGGTTCCTCTGAAATCCCCCAAATAGCTTGACGTCACGGAAAACTCACGCATATAGCGCTACAGTCAGCATCGCGGTAGGAAACCACGTTCTGTACACGATCCGCATTTGCCCCTCAATATCTATAAACTGATAGTACACTAATAGCTGAGGAATTTTAGTTTTTGACCAAAAATTAATTATTGTAAAGCTGAAAATTTGCAGGATTGTAGTTTTGGTCCAGAACAACACGCACCAAAAAGTTCCCTACTCTCCCTCGTCGGCTTCCCTGTTTTTGCGGAGCAACAAGGGCTTAAATCGCAGAAATTGCAGAGTTAGCTATAAAATGCATAAGAAAGATTGTAGGGGACTTTTTGGTACGTGTTGTGGGCATAGCGTAAGGGAAAAGTTGCACGAAATGGACGAGTACGTATAACTTACCCCAACAGACCACGTACGTTTGGACCATGGACCAATCACTCGCACATCTGAGTTGTACAGATGGTAATTTTCCAAATATCGCTTCTCCGATCATTAAATTGACCGAATTCGGCCTAGTTGGTGACCACTTATTGATAATCACTTACAGTGCCATAAAAATATGATATACTTCATCGAAATTGTAAACTTAAATGATTAGAGTATATTTTTGTAGCTGCTGGTGAAATAAGACAGTTCCTGTTAAGGTCAAAATGTCTATTTTGCTATGTCACGTAATTAAGTTCCTTTTAGCTTTTATGTAATATATATGGCAACGTTGATCTTGTGAAAAGGGCACTTGAGGGAGGTACAGACCACATGGGTCGAAAAGAAAGCGTTCACCCACCATAGTTTGCATTGTAAATACACATGTTTTCGATGAATTTGAGAAAACTGGATAAACGGTGTCACGTTTCTGTTGGTAGAAGTTTCTGCTGGAGATTTTGATACTGTAAAATAAAATAAAAGTGCTCTTATCTCCTCAAGTATATCTTTCGAGTAAGTAGAAGTTTTCTTAAAATTCCTACTTTTATAAAAACAGATCCCTTTTGTTCTAATTACAATGAACTACCGTAGAATGTACAATATTACGAAACCAATATTGTCGAAATAAACAACCTGCATGTTTCTTTAAGTGTAATTGGTGACATAATGGCTCATATAGCCTTGCGGTAGATTGAAAAGCTGTTGCCAAATTACGCAAAATGCTGCAATCTTTGTAACTGAAGTATTTCTGGTATGTTTTACTTAAAGCCGAAAGATCTAGAAGGTCCTCTTGCTTCTTTTGATAACTATTTACCTCATCTTTTACGTATTCATTATACTTAGTTGATCATTTTAGGTCGACATCGTGTACTGCTAGCTTAGACGGCAGTTACGAGGAAACTTTATATTTAATATAAACACCGTAATTATATAGAGATATCCAAAGTTAGTATACAAATAAAAGCGTTCTGATCTTACTTCGGCAGTTAACTGCAATAATTACAACCTCTTCTATTGCCTCGATTATCTTTATGATCTTTGCATCTACAACATCTATATCTCCAATAATATCACGATTGCATAGGCGTAATTATTTTAATTTGGCGGTGTATTATAATATGTTAAACGAATTTAAATAAACATGGTAGAACGTTTTTGTCGTGTCATAAAACAACTGCTACCAGTTACAACACGATATTTAAACCTCTCTTTATTATTTTTGAGATTTTGCAATGCAAATTTAAGTACGTGCCAGTGCTTTCTAAAGTTAATAAAACCGAACTGTTTATAGTTTGTGGTTCTATTACATTAGGTTCTAGTAATAGTTTTTATGTTCTTACTTTAGATTAAAAATACATTGTATTACAATAAATAAACTTATTTTAGATGCTTTTATGACATAATGAGTAAATTTATACTGGCCCAATTCCTAGCCAATTGAAGTTTACTGAATTATTTCAAATTGTATTTTAAAATGAACACAGTTTTGAAGTCGTTTAAATTGATTAAATTAGTTTTTTCAGGGGACGGTGGTTCCCACGTTGGATCTTCTTCAAGTGATGGTGAGTTGAAATTTGATTATTTTGTACGACAATTAGCCCTGAGTATGGCCTAATTCTTTGGTCAAATGAAGTGTATAGATATATTTAAATTCAAATAATTCCAAGTTATTAGTAGTACTTATATCGGGCGATCCACCACATTGTTTTTTTTATTTAAAAATGGATCAGAAAAATACTATCGCAGCATTGCAAATCACCTACTTGACACCCATTTAATAAATCATCTATTGCTGAGTAAATGCCACCATTCTTATACTAGATATATTACTGAAAATTCGATTAGTTTATGAACAACATATTCAGATTTCGGAAGCCTATTCTAATTTCGAGCAAATGTGTTGTATAATACGGTAAATGTATAATTATGCAAACATTCTTTGGCGTTTCTAATTACAAAATCTAAAATTCTGTTAGAACCTGCGACGATATTATGTATGCGATGAAAGGTAACCATAACATCTTTAAATTGACTGCGACTTGATAAGTGAATATCATTTAACTCATAAGCAAATTTAGTTCTATTAAGTTACCAAAATAATGTTTAGAACTATTTTTGCCACACCATATATTCATTTATTGCAAATCTTCTTGCAAGTTAAGATCTAGATCTAAATTATTAATAACTTAAATCGTCAGTATACAGCAGGTTGCTATTTTGAACTTCAAAATTACTGACATTTTTAAATATTATGAATAATAGAGGTCAAAGTGCAGACTCCCGAGGAACATCAATCTTTGCTGTTATTCCAGCAGACTTAAAACGGTGATATTTTACAGTAAGTTTCCTGTAAGACAGATAAGAGTAAAAAAGAAGAAAATTTGCCTATGTACGGAAATTATAGCCAACTTCAGAGCTAGATTCGGTAGACGGTTGAGGAAAAGGGAAAAAAAAGGAGAAATCTTGCCCTATAATGGGAAATATGACCAACAAAGTTAGATAGTGAAGACTCAGCATATGAAGTTACATATTCATATTCATAAAGAAGAAAAATTCAAAACCTTGCATTTTCTTGTGTGGTACCTGATAACATTTTGTGTGTAACTATTGACCAACGGACGGGACAGGACGTGCCTTTCTTATGCACCACTAGATCATAGAGTCAAGTACATTGTGTTTAAAAAAGTAAAAAATACCAATCGATTTAAAATATTAGAAAATTGATAGCAAATTTGAACTGAAATTATTATCAAAAATTTCAAGATATACTTTTGTTACTTGTTGCAATTGCAATATCTTCTACAAATGCATAATGGAAAGATGTTACAAGCTAGATTATTTCATTGATTTATAACAGGAACAACAAAAGCCCCAGAATGACACCTTGTGGTATACCTAAACTATGTTAAATTTAGTAGACTTTACACCAAAATAATCTACAAATTGTTTCGGATTCGAAAGGTAAGATTTAGGAAGACCACGAAGACATTGACCATAATACTTTAGTTTAGTTAGAAAAATGTCATGGTACACGCAGTCAAATGCTGTTGAAAGACCGACAAACCGACCCTATGTCCAACGGTATATAATCTAAAAAGTCCAGTAATGAGGTAGAATTTGAATGATTTCTTTCTATAACTGTGTTGATTAGGAGAGAATATATTGACTAATGTATATACTTTTATTTACAAAGAGATAACTATGACGTTAAAAATAATATAGTAATAATAATTTGTAATATCACGAGAGTAGTTTTTTTTTTAGACAAATAAGTTGATATTTTAGTCCACAGTACAGCGCCCTCTTTTTTTAATGATTACTAACAGGCTGAATTTTCGTGAGTAGCTTCGTTTTGACGAGACGCCCAACTTTTCTCTCTTCGAAAATTCTCGGTGGTGGTAGCTAATAAACTGTGGTTGGGTGCATATACGTCGATTGCGTGATTGTTCAAATTTTAATACTAATAGTTAGTTTTTTAGTTAAATCTTGAGATAATTTGATAAAAAACACGAAAAAACGTTTGTCCAAATAACGAAGTCATAAAAAAGATTACTAACCAGCTTAATAAATGTTTTTAAAATTAAATGGCAACATTGTCCTACAAATTGAATGGTTTGTTTTTTCTGTCCTATGCTCGGAAATCGTCAGTTCCACAGTAACACTTTTCTCATTACTAACAACCTAATTTTCATTTTTTTCACTTAGGAATAAAATGTGGAACACGATGGTAAATATTGATAAAAAATTTTAAAAAACTTATTTTGAAATTTGTAACTACTGGATGTTAAATATTTTATTGTATAAAAATTAAATAAGTATATAGAAGGACATATATGTGTGTATGTGTGTGTGCGCGCGCGCACACATACACACACAGTTAAGGAAAGCATTTCAAAACTGCCGCTTACATTAGAATCCTGCGGGCTGCTGGCCCAGCCAGTCTAGGCCATATAAGCGTGCGAATCTGATGAAGATTAATTTAGTTTTTTATATGCATAAATACATATTTTTTATTATTTTTTATACAATAAAAAAAAGTTATTCAAATATGAAAACTATGCGTATTTCTTTTATTTTTTGGCTATTCAAAAAATATACTTTTTTGATACTTTTTAGTAATTTTCCCACTTTTTTCATAAACTTTTCATATAAGTTATGTTATTTTCGAATTAAACAAACAATTGAACATTAAAAATAATATTACTTTAGAATTATAAAGCAAATTTTTCGGTCTTGTAGTCGAAGATTTAATAAAACATATAAAAGTGCATGAAAAATTCAAAAATCCGCAACGAATGTAAATTTGCAAATTAGGGTTTAAAATCAAAAGAAATGTTTTTTTGATAATCTGAATCTATGTGCAAAATTTGGTAGATATCAGAATTCCGCTTAAGTAATAAAAGTATATTAATTTACCAAAACACCAATTTTAAAATAATTTTTGTCGGACTAGCGATACATACCAAATTTTTTGCAGGACACTATTTTATTTGGGCAGAAAATACACTAACCTATCATATGTTATCTTTGCCCTACAGTTAGTGATGAGAAAAATATTACCGTGGAACTGTCAATTTCCGAGAGTAGGACTGGAAAATCATACCATTCAATTTGTAGGACAATATGTTCATTTAATTTTAAAAGCATTTATTACGCAATAGTAAAAAAATCAGCTGGTTAGTAATCATTCTTTGTGATCTCGTTATTTGGACATGTTGGAGGTGAGGGACGCTTCGCTCAAACCATCGATTTTGTAGAACCAACGTTTTTTCGTGTTTTTTATCAAATTATCACTATTCTACAGCCTACATGTATTGGAAGTAAAAATAGCAAATTCTTAGTAACTTCGTCATGTTAAGTAACAATATAAGAAGCAAAAGTTCAAATTGGCTCTGGTTTTCCCAATACAGGTAATAAAGTGTAACGCAGGTATAGGGGTCTACAAACGATCCAGCTGCTGGGACCCGACATTGTCGGTACGCTTTGAAGATAATTGGAATTCCAGCGGACCAGTTCACTTTTACGAATGAGTTCAAAGCATGCCGACAAGGCTGGCTCCCTGCCGCTGGATCGTGTGTAGACCCCTTATAAACCCTAGTTTATGGGCGGTCCTATCACAAATAACAGGTAGAATTAGAATTCTACGAAAAATAGACATACTAACTACCTACCTCTTTATTTGTCACTAAAACTAATATTCATTTTTAGGTAGTCGTATTTGTACCTTGTGCATGATAAGCGTTCATTTTCGAAAGTAAATGGTGCTATTTTGAAAATATGCCACGAGATTGTGTAAATACATCTAACAACTTTTGTTATATTTGTGGTGAAGTGACTTTTGCGCATCAAAAACATAATTTTACTCCCAAAATTGAGAAGGCGTACCAGTTGTATTTTGGTTGTACAATTGGAGATGAAGACAAAAAATGGGCATCTCATATATGTTGCAGCAATTGTGCGAATAATCTGTGCAGTTGGCTAAGTGGAAGAGGACGTGCAATGGCTTTTGCTGTGCCCATGATCTGGCGAGAACCTACAGATCATGTTACCGATTGTTATTAGAAAGGGTATTAACAAGAAAAAAAGGATGGTAATACAATACCCCAATTTACCATCTGCCATTCGCCCGGTTCTCC
Source organism: Rutpela maculata (assembly GCA_936432065.2). Classification (NCBI taxonomy): domain Eukaryota; kingdom Metazoa; phylum Arthropoda; class Insecta; order Coleoptera; family Cerambycidae; genus Rutpela; species Rutpela maculata. The sequence continues at coordinate 25,336,216 of OW386285.2, read as the reverse complement.
ATAGTATAAGTGGCAGATTTGTGCAGACTTAAAAGTGATAGCTATCTTACTTGGTATGCAGCAAGGGTATACCAAATATTGCTGTTTTCGTTGTGAGTGGGACAGTCGAGCGCGATTAGAACATTACAAAAGAAAAATTTGGCCGCCAAAACTGGGTTTTGAAGCAGAGAAAAAAATGTTGCTAACTTTCCATTAGTTGATTCACAAAAGGTAATACTGCCACCACTCCACATAAAACTGGGGCTTATCAAAAACTTGGTAAAAGTTATCGACAAAAAAGGACGTGCTTTCAGTTATTTAAAACAAAAATTTCCCAAACTTAGTAATGCGAAAATTAAAGAGGGAATTTTTGTGGGTCCTCAAATCAAGAACCTTTTCAAAGATGCTGAATATGACAACATTCTAGAAGGTAATGAAAAAGCTGCTTGGAATTCCTTTAAAATGGTAACAAGAGAGCAGAAAACTATAGAGACCTTGTTGGGAATCTTCTTTCTTGCTACCAGAAATTAGGATGCAATATGACATTAAAAGTCCACTTTCTACATTCACACCCAGATTACTTCCCAGAAAACTGTGGTGCAGTAAGTGATGAGCGTGGAGAGAGATTCCACCAGGATATTCAAAATATGGAAAAGGGGCAAATGGACTTCTGCGATGTTGGCAGACTACTGTTGGACATGTATAAGAGATGCTCCAGAAGTAACTTAGTATTTGTATCTTTATTTGTATGTCTATATGTACTTCCACTTACAGCTCTGTAATTGGGAACAATTGTTCCTGTAGAGTGGTGATTAATAAATAATAAATAAATAAGAGACGGACTAAGAAGCGCAAGAAGAAAATTAATTTTCTGATTAAAGGCATTATATTCTAATTAATTATATTGTATATAACATGTATTTGAAATAAATGTCAAAATGGCAAATATTTTTTCGCATGATGTAATTAATTGCTTTTTTTATTAAAATTGTACCATAATATGTGAGTTAGGTCAGTTATTACAATTGTTAGAGCCAACAAATTTTTTTTATGACTATGTTAGACGTAGCTGGGACCAAAACAATGCAAATAAGTGGTTTTGGTTAACGATACAAAATAAAAGTTAAAATTTGTAGGTGTGTGTATCCTTAGATTTAACTAAAAAATTACCTGTTAGTAATAAAATTGGAACAATCATCAAATCGACATATATACACCAAGCGCATTTTATTAGCTACCATTACCGAGAATTTTCGCAGGGAGAAAAGTTGGAAGTCTCGTGAAAACGAAGCTAATCACGAAAATTCACCCTGTTAGTAATCATTAAAAAAAGGGGGCGCTGTACTGTGGACTATTTTGGATAAGTTTGACTGGATTATATCTGTCTTACTTTGCTGTGCCGGAATAGTCAGTAAAATAAAACAGTAGTAAAAAAATAAGTTTCTTATGGTTCTAAGGCTAATAAATTAATCAACTTCATCTAGTTTAATTCAAATAAATTATCCTGGAATTAAGTTCCTGTAATGGTATGTTTCATCAATTGATTATTTGATTATTTCGTGACAGAGGTATTAGAGACCGTATTGTGCAATTACACCTCGACTTTTTGTAGTATTTGTAGAATTAATGCTACACAGAAAATCGCAAATAACCGAGTACGAGGTATTGCACCATCTATAAGTAGCTGGCTATGAAAATGAGTATGTAGTTAGCATAAATTGATATTTCTTTGATAGTCAGTTAGATTCTGTTACGAAATATAGTTTGTATACATGCATGAGTCTTAACCTGACTGTTTTAATGAGTATATTATTATCCTTAAGGTTTAGATTTAAATTATTGATGTGATTACATGTCCAATTCTGTGCGAAATAATTGCGGGTAATTGACAACACCTTATTTTGTTGAATATTATGTTGATTAGTACTACGCACAGGTAACACTTTTAATTTTAAGGTTTTCCGTAATTAATCGTTTGTAGTTATAATCGTTGTGGATACAGGTGTATGGGCACCAATTAACTTAATTTATGTTTGAATTTATATGCAAATTTGTATTTAAAGTCGTTTTTTTGGTTTTGTTTTGTGGCCTTATAACATTTACCCAATATATGCCATGTTTGAATACTAATTTTTTATTATGCGATGGCGATTCTAACTCATGAATTTACATATAAAGTGTATACAACCCCACATTTCGTGCATATTACTACCAGTTTATCGTTTGCCAAACTTAAAAGAAGTATACACTGGAAATATTGATTGAAGGAACGGAATGAACAGTCTGAAAGACGGAAACATTCTCAGAAATCAACACATAAGTTACTCTAATTGCTTAGTTCATCATATACAGGGTATTTCAGAAAAATTACAAATACGATGACGCGAAAAAAAGAAATACAACTTTCATGATCATTCAAAAATGTTCGTTGGTACGCCATTGGCATATGGTGGACTGTATTGAAAGTAAACCGAATATGACAGCTGATAATGAATCCAAGGTACCGTCAGCGAAATGTAAAATGTTCAGATAAACAAAATTAATTGTAGAAATAGAAATAGATGTTACAAAGTTAAAAAAGCTTTATACAAGTCAAATTAGTTAAGTTCTAATACAAAAATATTGATAATAATCGAAGATATTCAATTAATAAACACAAATAAATCACGCACCTAGTTTTGACAAACAGGAATTAAAATAACATTTAAGTTTTACACTTTAAAAATTAGTAATAAAAATTTCATACAATATCGTTCGCAAAATCAGTAGAAAAAAATTCTTGAAAAGAATAGAAAGCTCCGTTTAAAGTAAACTTTTAACCTGGCCAAAAAACTGTTTGTATGGTAAAGAAGTAATATGAAATGGGAGTTAAAAAACGAGAGACCAAAGTAGTTAACTCCATTATTACTTTTTTCTAATCTCAAGGATATCTTATTATTGACTTTGTATCATGGCCATGTATATCCCTATGAACGACATAATCGCTCATGTTTTCTTTACCATATATCAAGCACCTGTAGATATAAAAAGAAGGAACTGTTAATAAATCATGTTCAGTAAATTTATATTTTACGTCATCTCTATATCCAGGACTTGAAATCGATCTTACAATATGTCTCTGTAAAAAATTTCTATTTAAATGAACTGTATGCCCCCAAGTTAGAATTGTATAAGAGGTGCCTTGGAATAATGAAAAACGGGGTGTCCTAATGACATTTAAGGATACTTCCCCTATGAGATTGTTTATCATATAAACAAATCTCGCCAGTTTTTTTAAACATGTCCACATGTTGGTCCCAACATAGTTTTGGATCAAGAACTACTCTCAGAAATTTTGCATTATCTGGGTTTTCATACTTTTCAATAAAACGAGTAGAAAATACCACATTTGCTGTTTTGGTATCATTTAAACATAAGACGTTAGTTTGGAACCACTCAAAAGTATACGACTGTGTTTGCAGCATAATATTTTCCAACTCAATCTGGTTCTCATTACAATTTACTTTAGTAGCATCATCTGCATACAACACAAATTTAGCATTTAAAACATGTTGTGGTAAGTCATTCACATAGAGCAAGAATAACGGGGTCCAAGGACGGATCCTTGAGGTACTCCATTATCTATGCCCGCTATTGTTGATGTCGTACCGTTATAAGCGGTGACTTGGTTTCTATTTATGAAATATCTTTTAAGTAGTTAATGACCTTGGTTTTACACCACATTTGTTTAATTTTCCTAATAATATACATATTATGCCGAAAAGAGTCGAATGCTTTCGAAAAGCCACAAAAAGTGCAGCCTGCGTAATTTTTATTTTCATATGCATCTGTGATGTAATTCAAGAGTAGACTTATAGCATCTGTCGTTGATTTCTTTGATCTGAAACGAAATTGCCCACTGAAAAAGAGGTCATTCGTTTCAAAATAATACATTAATCTTGTGTGTGGAAATTTTTCAAATATCTTTCCAAGAATAGGTATAATTGATATGGGGCGGTAGTTAGACATCATTTAACTCACATTTCTTGAATATTGGGACAACTTTGGAAATTTTAAGTTGCTGGGAAAAATACCCTTTATGCACTTGTAGCAAGGTTAACGACAAGAACTGGACCTAACTTAATATGTTTAAAATAAATAAAATTTTAGTTTCAATTTTTTTGCTCTAAAATTCAAATTGCTAAAAATTTGGTATTTACTTTCCCTGGCTGTAACAATATGCGCCACACTGTCGACTGCAGCACTCCAGAAACCTGCCGGGTGAGCCAGCTGCTTTGTACTTAAATGCGGGTTTTGAAAAGAGTCTAAAAATTTGACGCTGACACTAAAATAACAACACAAGTCGACTATTCTGCACACAGCTATTACAACCAACTAACGAAATGTGAAGTGACTAATGTGTGTCAAGACATGAAGTAGAGTAGGCAAAACTATTCGGATCCGAACTAAACTACATCGGTCCAATTAAGTAGCGTCCAATTATACCATAATAGGAATGTTTTAAGCACGCATTAAACTTTTTTTTACAACTTTGGAGTTTATCAACTCTAATTTTAAGAGCGTGTCTCTTTAAAAAAAATTTCAGGTAAGTTCTGAAACACTTGGTATATATTTTGTCACGTACCCTGCATCAATACAATTTTATTGGATCATTTGCTATCAGTGATGAATATCACTGCCTTTTACTTCTATTTACAGAGAAATTGTCACCTCTATGCATTACTTTGTTGCCTTCATTAATATGGATCGCTTATGATGTGCATGCGAAGATTGAATGCTGCGTCAATACTAATTTTTCACTTGTTCATAAGGCTCTGAAACTATGATAATAATAGTGAAAAATTATCTTTTACATTAACTAATTTTTGTGATTTACAGCGAGTGTCCCAGTCAATCACCATCTTCATTATTTAGCTGCAAAAGCTTGTCTTAAAACTATTTTATTAGTGACATTATATTCCCTACATTGATATTTATGCTGAACAAAGCAGAATTTTATGTTCTATAATCCTGAGTGTACTCCAGAAACTGATTATAATCCGATACCATAAAAACACGTCATTGAAATATGTACTCCCACACCTCCTGTAACTACCTACATTTTCTGTAAAGGTTGAAATGAACTTTTGGACAACCCTGGTCATCTTTACTGTGAGGAACGAAGAGATCAAAGTCACTAACGCTGTGGAGCAATTCAAGAGAAGCAAAGTGCGACAGATGGGTCATGTTGTCCAAGAAGACAGAGTGAGTAAAGGTGATCTATCATATAGTGAGACATCAAGAGATACAAAAGGAAGTATCCATAAACCCTATGCCAGAAGACGAGTTAACATCCAGAAATGAGCGAGGAAGAACTGGATGTTGATTACACAAAACAGTTATGTATGGAAGGAAGTAAAGAAGACAGTTGAAGAAAAAGAAGATCCATTGATTGTAGCCTCAGTCACTGTATTCTTCTTATCCATAACGTCTTGCCAGACACATTGTAACCTATGCATTAATCTAGTTGGGCCTCCTTTTTTGTATAGCATGTCTAACAGCATCACTCTATTTGCCGCGGATACCTGTTAAACGTACGGCTTCGGTCATTAAAATTGGAAATTGCTTGCCTATTTTGTGCAAATATTCTGTGAATCATGATTCACAGATGGCCTATTAATAAATGTGAGGATTTTCAGGTCATAAAACGTTGATTTTTTATTAAGAATTTTGCGATAACGATATCCTGCCGAAGCGTACTGCTGCGACTTTCTTCATTGTGCTGACTATTTATATAAGACTGTCAAGATCCTGACAGTTTTCAAATCCTGCAGTTTTCAAAGAAACAAAATGGCAAATGTATGACGTAAATCTCTTAGTGTTTGCAAGATATTTTTAAAACTTTGTACATTTAAAATAACTTTAACCTTGTATTTAATAAGAAAAATTTTTGGAAAAATAGGAAAACAAAAAAATTTTTTTAAACGACAAAACATAATTAAGCAGTCGCCTTTTTTGTAATGATTTAACTTGTCACAAATGTTAATTAATTAAACGCCAGTCAGGAACATTTTCGCCATTCAAGTAGGCATCATCAGAGATCAAGTTTATGCTGCGTTGATGAGGAGTGGATCGGTGTTCATAACTGCTGTATTCTTTCCTATTTTGAGGTATATGACGTCGTTAGCCTACCAGAATGATTGAACTTTGATCTACGTTCCTATCAAACAGTCATTCTCATTATATATGCTAAATATGTTCTCATCAATTACAACAAATTTAGTTTTCTTGTATTATTCAAATTAGCCATTTAAATTTTTTACACAATACCTACGTCTTTATTGCCATAATTGTAAATAATACATTTATAATTTGTAACGCTAATGCGATTACGTAATAAATTAATTAGATATTTAAATGTTCGCCGATTTATATTTGCAAGAGACAATAGATAATACGTCAAAGCATATAAAGGATATAAAGCAGATAGGATCGCCTCAGCCAACACAGGGTTGCGGTTTCTGCCTAACTAGCCAATTAACCGGCCCTAATTGTAATTGCAACGCTACATTTGTTTTGTAATTAGCCTAGGTACAAGATCGAATTATTTGATATTATTGTGTAGTTGTCAATATGTTCAACCCGCGGAATAGTCACTGTAATTTCTTTATTTTAATAAGTTAGTATCTATAACAAAATTGGTTAAGGTATGCAAGTTTTAATGACTTAATGAATCAACTGTTATGTAGCGTTTTTCTATTTCGTTAAGTTAAAAAAAAATTAAGGCATAAAATGATGGAAACATATAGGGTCATTCGTTATATTTGACCCCCCCCCACTTAACCTTTGCTTAATAGCTTATATTTAATATAAGGAATTGAAAAATGTTTTTATTTCATACTTTCCGGTAAATCACTATTTCCCGGAATCATTTGCGGCTGGTAAATCGAACATTACAATTCCCGTTACTTCCACAGAATTATTCAAAATCTCCTCCGAAATCTCCATAATACAAAATGCAAAAATTATGATTTTATTTATTTGACAGTGACAAGCTAAAGACAATCATAATTAGCTATGAAAAACAAGCTAAAAACGTACTCTTCGCCAATTTACTGAGCTTTTTATATATAATTGTTACACATTCTATAGGATACTCTTCGCAGTCTCTTGTAAATAATGTTAGTTTTTGGACATCCTAAATTTTGTGATACCATCTTATTATATGGAAAAAAAATTTTTAAAAAATGTCCAACCTGTGCGAGATTCGAACACGGGACCTTTGGATTGCAACGCAAAGCAAGCAAGCAAGCAATAACAAGTTTATTAAAATTAGATGTATGTGCCTCCCTGGAATCTGGCCCGGAGCCAGCCAGACTACCACGACGCGCAGCGTCGTGGTGGGTGTCGGGCTGGACGGAGCAGGTCCGGTTTGGCTAAAGCTGAATGTAAAGGGTTAAAACTCCTGCCTAAGAATAAAGCTTAAAATTAACAATTTGGATCAATAATAGTACACAAAAATACTTAAAAAATAATTAAAATTAGCACTTTAAAAAAACTAGCGGTTTCGCGTACAGACGAACACTTTAGAATTTTGATTGCTGACACGGGAAAACAGAACTCAACGAAAAAACCCGTTCGAAACAATTCCACCCTGGTCTTCCTGCCAGGAAAGTGTGGAGGATAAAAGGTGTGGTTTAAAATATTTGGATTTTTAGGGAATGTTTTGGCCTAGACGGAATTTAGAAACAAAATGGACAAAGAACAAAAAGGACAAAAAGGACAAGAACAAAATTGAACAGAGATAAGAAGAGGGGGTTGTAAAGTTATACAGTTGAGGAAAGGTAAATAGTAGGGTAGAGATAAGTTATGGTAGAGGCAACGCAAAGCTTTAGCCGCTGCGCCACCAGCTATTGCTAGAGAAATTGATTGTCTATGATATATATCCTTTGACAACAACTCGTACTTCTATGAAATATATATATTAGTAAAATTCATAAACAAAAAAAAATATATTATGGAAATAATATTTCGCAAGATTTCCATTTTAGTACAAGCGACAAAAATTAAGAGAATATATTTTTTTTAATTAAATAATTAATAACTTTTTTATTTACTGATCGATTTTCTTCAAAAACAATAGGGTTCTTCCTCTAGCTAACACTAACTTACTTTTTAAATTTCAATACAATCGGATTTTTCTTTCTTACGTTATCGTGCTTACAAGAAACGTGACAGACGGACCGACGGACAGTCGGACAGACGGACATTTTGAAAGTTGTTCAGAATTCGTTCACTAACACAATGATATGAAATTTTTTTCTCTACGAGCGATATTTACGATTTTAGAAATGTGCCGATCAAATACAATATACTCTTCGTTTTTGCGAAGAGTATAACAATGGCTATAACATCGTTAAGGTGATGCGATCGTTAGATTACGAGCTAATATTTTTTAAATTTCAATAATTATAACGTTTTATTCATTTTAAAAAGGATTATAAAGACAGTATGAAATAAAATATTATACGATACACGACCGGTAGGTCTCATTACAGTACTCGTTTATATTCCGGACTCGGCTTCTGCGTCGCCTCGTCCGTAAAACAACTCGTACTGTAATAAATCACCTACCGGACCAACGTAAATTACTAATTTCTTCAAACGCCAGAAAAACATGACATTTCTTAACTCATCTCATGGCATTAAAGTTTGACTTTTTAGGCGTTGCCATTAACAACGGAGGTAAAAGTACTTTTTCTGAAATCGATCAAGAATGGAAAAATGTCTACCTTTCGGCGAAATTTCAGATCCCAAAATACGCTATTCTAGTATTTTAATTCGTTGCCAAGCGACCATCAGAAGACAGTCCGGGAAAGTTAACTTTCCCGGACTACTTTCTATATATATTTTAATATGTACATATTTTTTTGTTTTTATGTATCTACAATAATATTGATTATGATTTCAGCAAAAATAGTATGTGTACCTCGTAGTAAAAGCGCATTCTCGGACTTAAATGCTTAAAACAATTTACATCATCGTCCGGGAAAGTATTGCTTTTACTACTAGATACACAATGTACCATTTTCTGAAGCTGTGAGCAACAGAAAAGTAATATCCTAGCAATCCGTATTTAATTTAATACGCCGGTCATGCGATATTAACACAATTAGGCAATCCAACGACCTGTCAAACGTAATTCAATATGGCCGACGTTGGCACACAATGTTGATGTTACCGTTGTCAGTAAGTATTTCGTTTGTTATTTGTTACGTGTTCGGAGTTGTTTTTATAGTTTTGTGAGACTTATTTGTGATATTACAAGCATAATGCCTATGACTTGTTAGTTGTGGGAGTCGAGCCGACAGGGACCAAGTAGCTTTTTACTGTATACCTTCGATTTCTAACCATAGGTTTTTAAAGAATAAAAACGAATTATCCATAAAGCGTAGGGCCGTGCAATAAAGCGAAATAATCTCACATAATCAAAACTCAAGTACCAGAGACCTCGTCAATTGAATAGTTTAAATCAACAATTTTTAACGTTAAAGGATCCAAATCATCGATTAACTTCAACTTCACTCGTTATCTGAAACAAACAGCATTGTAAACAAAAGACAAAAGGTCCTTTCAATATATACTTACCTTTCACCGTCTCGGTTATCTAATAGTAATTTATGGAGATATTCACTCTCCATCTCAAAATATTATTTAAAAAAAATGTGTTTTAAAATGTGTTTTAACCGCCTTCCATGTCACCTCAATGACCCTCTTAAGTCTAGTAGATCTAGATTTGTCTGAGTAAAAGAGACGGGGCCCTACAGTTTATAGTGGAATCCGAACCACTTCTTGAGGAAAATTTCCAATGAAAATTTTTTTCGCTATGTGGGGCTCGAACCCACTTCGCTAGGTACGCTCAGAGTGCAAGCTAGACACGCCAACACACTGAGGTGCCGACCCCGTTAAATTTGTAAAATACCAGAAAATCACTGCAAACCGTGATAACCGTCTTCAACACAAATTATTTTCTCATGACGCCGACCGGATTGTGTGCCAACAGCGGCCATCTTGGTTTGGATTGCTTAATACGTTTTTGGTGGTGAATTGTGAAATTCGAGATTTTTTATCTTTATTTTTTTATAGTTAATCGACGTTTGAAGAAGAAATAGCATGTTTTATTGGGAGTAAAAGCCACTTGTTGTGACTCGTCTGTAATTTCAAACCTACAGACACTTTTATTCCTAATAAAACAATACATTAGTGTGACAAGCTTTATACTCCTGTAGACATTTATGGGAGTTTCCTCTAAGTTCCATGTATACGTAACAGAAAATTAAGTTAGTTGGTTGGTTCGGCTAGTGTCCCATAGATGATGCGCGGTGTCAAAATCTAGTCATCTGGAAACATTTCCTCTTTATCTTCCTGGCATTGCTAGCTCCATCATCTTCCTAAACCCGGCAAGTAGAGTCTTTTTTAAAGACCAGGTCACTATCCAGTTGAAAGAATTTCACTATCTCCAGTAATTTCCAAATAGAATGTTCTAGAAATTTTCTTACACTAACAATAAGTCTTATTTAGTGTCTATGTTACTTTCCAGTTAAAAGAATTTAACTATCTCCACTAGTTTCCGAATAGCATGTTCTAGAAATTTTCACGAACTAACACAAATGAGTCTTTTTCAGTGTCAGGTCACTTTTCAGTTGAAAGAATTTCATTATTTCCACTAGTTTCCAAATGGAATATCCTGGAACTCTCCTTACACCTCTTTTATAACACCCTGTATCGTGGATCCGAAAATTATAACACCAGGGTAACACTAAACACCAATTTATTAACTTACGCACTAATAATTACTACAATTAATTAATTCACTAATATAACACTCAGTACTAATTCACTTTGCTTACTTGTTCTTGATATCTCTGCACTAGCCTCCTTAACTGAAAACTGTCCACACATAGCTTCTCCATTTCCTTATATAGTGCCAGGTAGTTCGTTTTGGAACATTCTACCATACTCCAGCAAATGTCACTAGTTCTCTAGATGTTTCCAGATGCTTAGATTTTGACACCACGCGCGCCATCTATGGGACGATAGCCGAACCAACCAACTAATTTAATTTTCTATTACATACAGATAGTCGGGGAGCCCTACCTAGCTGTACGTGCACCCCCGCCCGATCCTTGGGGACAATGTTTTTCATAAATATTAAAGCCTAAGGAACAATTTAAGACATGTCCTAAAAAAACTGGCTGTACTTTCAAAATGGCGGCCATATGTTAAAAAAAAACTATTGTCAATGTTGTTTTTGTCATTTAACACAAAAACGAAAAAGATGGAGAAAAACTTTTTTTCACAAAAAACAACGTGCATAAAATTTTCTACAATTTTGTACCTATACAATATTTTGATGGGAGTTACCACTTTCCAGATAAATTAGTCCATAATTAAGAAAACATGGAAATTCATATATCGGTAAATCACTTAGAGGAAATAACTGACAATTATTGTAAGGCATATAATATAACTTTATATTATTAACGTAAAAATAAAATAAAATAAACTAAAAAAAAAAAATAATAATAATATTATAATTTGCAGACATTTATCTCGAAAACGGTAACAGTGGTATCTGCAACTCCTATCCAAATATTAGGAACAAAACCATAAAAAATTTTATGCACTTTGTTTTTCGTGCTGAAAGTTTTTCTCCTCTTTTTTAGTTTTTATGTTAAATGACAAAAACCATATTTGCAATTTTTTTTAAACGGACGCCATTTTGAAAGTATAGCCAGTTTTTTTTTTAGGACATATCTTAAATTGTTCCTCAGGCTTTAATCTTTATGAAAAATATTGTCCCCAAGGATCGGAGAGGTGCACGGACAGTTAGGGTGGGCTTCCGTACTGTTACGTTTTATATTTTATTTTAAGAGATGAATCAGTTATCTGGAAAATGGTAACTCCTATGCAAATATTGTATAGGTACAAAATTGTAGAAAATTTTATGCACTTTGTTTTTTGTGTAGAAAGTTTTTCTCCATCTTTTTTAGTTCTTGTGTTAAATGACCATTTTTTTTAAATGGACGCCATTTGGAAAGTGCAGCCAATTTTTTTTTAGGACATGTCTTAAATTGTTCCTTAGGCTTTAATCTTTATGAAAAACATTGTCCTAAAGGATCGGGAGGGGCGGACGGACGGACACTTAGGGTGGGCTCCCGTAGTAAGAGGAACTTAGAGGAAACTCCCATAGATGCAACGGTATAAAGCTTGCCACACTATTTTTTGTAAATTACTTAAATGAGCTTAGCTTTAAATGACCTTATTATTTTCCAAATTTAATTTATCTGCAAGTTCTCTATTCTAAAAATGGTGTTTCTCAGAGGTTAAGAAAAATATTTTGATTTGACATATTTAAGGTGATGATTCTAATCTATAGTAGCTACATTCTTCGAATATTGCATCAGAATTACTGTCGAAAATACCTGACTTGTTTAAATATGTCGAATTTTACCAAATTTGTTTTTTCTATAATGCCAACCGGCTTGACTTTTCTTATATCTGCACAACTTAAAACGAACATTTCCATGTTTTCCAATCAGACTGATACAACCTGAGATATTAAAAAAAACAAAAAACGTTTTACACCTAATTGTTTAAATAAACATGATCTCGACCTAGCTGTAACCGCAAAACTTAACTGTGACCTTTTGTAGATTTCTTAAATAAATCAAAACTAAAAAATTGCTCCCCACAGACAATTCACTATCAAGTACTCGAATATATGGTATCCAACAATATTATATCTCCTCGCCTCATTTCCTGCAAGAGATTGTATAAATATAATATCAAGCAATTAAAAAATCAATCCACTTTCTACTTTATATTCCCGTTAATTAGTAATTCAACTCCTACACTACCAATATGAGTTCGTACTTGTTTTATTTGGCTTAGCCAACTACCGCAATACATTTCTCATAATTATTTATAATCGCCGGACCAATGGCAGGCTTCCAACAAGTGCTAAAATAAAATTTATTAGTAAGCTGACATTACGAGATATGTTGCTATGATCTATGTAATTATATATCTATGGTGGGTATGGTCGCAAAATATAATTAAATAAATATGTTAAATAACGTACGATGTCCTGCTGAAAGTGTGTAAGCTGAATTCGTGTTATGTAAATTCGATAACTTATTGGTTGCAAACAGTTTTATGCAAAGTTGCGCGTTTATTATATTTAATGGTTACGACTGAATAGAGTTTTAGCATTAGTGGATTTGAGGTGAAGATAATGGTACGACCATATTTTCATTTCAAGCAAATTGAATTTATCGAGCGACGCTAAATTTAACTGGATACAGCGAATGTAATTGGCCGTCACATAGACCATAATATTTACATTTTACGTAGATATTTCATTTATAGTTGCTACATGAGAATTAGATGCAAGGATGTTTTGTTTTATACAAAAAGTCGACTTTAGTTGAAAGTGTAGTTTTAGTTTAATTTTTTTTTCACGGGTCACGATGCCAGAACCTTGGTGTACTGAAGCTTAAGCTTATTGTACTCCATACTTTCTTTATTCCATTAGTTCCGCTCCTCCCAAAAATGCTAGTATACGGTCGGTGGAAGCCCTGGCAATCTCTTCCGGGACCACAAATGCTCCCCTGAAGAATTAAAGCCACTGGGCATTCATATAATATATGGTGAGGAGTTTCCTTATCGTCATCACATATCCTGCACTCTGGATTGTTCCTTATTCCTACATTAATTAGATATTTGTTTAGTGTGCAATGTCCTGTTAGGATGCCCACTGCAAATCTCAGTTGTTTTCTGCTCAGCTTTAGCAATTCGTTGGTTTTTGTCTTGGATGGTCCGTCAGTGAGGAACATACGTCACTATCTCATCGCTGGCACCTTTGTTCAATACAATTTATGTTTCTGAGTTAATAGTTCATTTACCAATCCTCTTGCGATATTTTATGGAGATTTACCTAATCTAATAAAAAGTTTTAAAGATCTGTTTTATTAAATATATATAACATTTTATATATCTTGTTATTCTTTTTATCCTAGCAACAAACTTAAAAATATGTAGGCGAATAAGCTACATATACCCCCCCTGCAAAAAGAAAATAAACTTATCAAAGAATTAATATCAAAGTGGACTTCTTAAAATCAGACTTGTCGGCGAGATTAATGACACCACGCGGTAAATATGCAGGTTTAACTCTGTCAACAGCGATAGTAACGTATTTTCCATGTTTAAGGACGGTAGTAATTTCATTTGTCTATGCAACTACCTGAAACGGCTCCTCGTACTAAGGGGGAAAAGTTGGCTTAAGTCTGTCTTATAAGTTTTAATGCCAGGACTGACAAAAGTATTTTGAAAATAATTTTGTTTAGAATTTATAAAAAGTAAATTATCGAAATAATGTTGTAATTTAGTAATAACTAAAGGCATTTCAGTATCAGTATGTGATCTAATAAAATATTCATAGGGGAGACGTAAAGTTGGCCCATAAACAAGCTCCTCAGATGAACAAAGTAAATCGGCCTTTCATTGCTCTTAAACCTAATAAAATTATCGGAAGCTCATCAAACTAACGAATCGAGTTAGCTCTGGCAATTAAAGCGTTTTTCAAGGTACGATGAAACCTCTCAACCATGCCATTGCTTTGAGGGTGATATGATGTAGTGTGAATTCGAGGAAAACCTAAAAATTTTGAGAATTCACGAAATCAATTTGATTCGAATTGAACACCTTGGTTGGTAGTGACACGTAGCGGAATGCCAAAGCGACAGATATAATTTTGAAACATATATAATTTTGAAACAAGCAACGGTTTCGGCAGAAATGTCTGATAAAGGATAAGCTTCTGAGTAACGAGTGAAACGTTCAATAACAGTAAGAATGTAAGAAAAACCATGTGAAGGTGGCAAAGGGTCAACGAAATTAATATGGATATGCTCAAAACGACCTTTGGCAACTTCAAAATTACCAATTTACTTTAGAAGCTTGACAACTTAAACAAGTCTTGGTCCACAAAGTGCAATCGGTATTCATTTTGGGACAGAAATAGTTAGTAGTTATTAGTTTCTTAGTAGAATGAATACCAGGATGCGTTAAGTTATGAAACATATCAAAAACTGCACATCGTGAAGATTTTGGTACGAAAAGTCGACATTTAGAAAAAGGAACATCGCACCAAATTTCATCATTTGGTTAGTACTCCTAACTATTTTTAGCCAGTTAAACACTCCGTTAAGCATCATATAACAACGGAAGGTCACCCACGTAGATTAGATGCGATTAAGTACAACATTGCTAAAGATGAATTTAAACAGATGGTTGATTTAGGGATTTGCGAACCGTCCTCGTCTTCAGTTTCTTCCCCTTTGCATATGGTCGCATAGAAAGAACCTAACGGTTGGCGTCTCTGTGGTGATCCCGCAGGATGGCTTGGGTCCCGTCAAAGCTGTTTCTGCACCCTCTCTGACTAGCTTATCTGCTTTTTCATTACCTTACTTCTCCTGTTCTCCTACTGTTGTGTTCCTCCAGTTTTACAAGAGAATCATGCCAGTCTTTTACTTTACCATTTTGGAAAGTACCTCTAATGCATCCATACCTTTGAGGGCTGCTTGGCTGTCAGCAATGATTCGGATTCTCTTGTTAGTGTATGACCTCCGTATCATTTCTTATGCACAGATTTTTATAACTGAGGCTTCTGCTTGAAACACTGCGATACTACACAAGTTCAGGCTAATGTCTGTCCGTGGTTGATGCCCTGTAACTCCTGTTTCAATACCTCTTGACATATTTTATGTCTTTGCTGTTGTCTTGTTCTAATTTAAGTGTTCCTTCTGATATTGGATTTAGCTTCTTTCAATTCAGATTCCTTTTTTTTTTCTATAAGATTTTGAACTTACAGTTATACAATTCTTCAGTTTTTTTCAAAATCATCATAAGTAAGGGCTGCAGTAGCTGTCATTGGCGCGAAATTTGAAAAATATAATCGCAAACATTTGTTATTGTTTCGTATTTCCTCTCTGGGAAGGCAAACAACCATTTATAAAAAAAAATCGGTCCACTTGGAAGCCTATGATTTTTATGGCAAAATACGTATTATATGGCATTTTATGGCCATTTGTTAAACTTTATGACTTTTTATGATTTTATGACAACTGGGACGGGACGCCTGACTATTATACCTATTTCCAAAATTATTTTCAATTAGTATAAGACAATGTGTGTCACACCTTATTAAACTTTATAATTAATCTACATATATCAACATGACCTAACCTAACCTACTTGTATCAATATAATTTCAAGCAATGTTCTCATTTGGGTATAAGATTTTTTAATAATCAGAAAATATACACTGTTTTAATTTTAAATAGAATAATTTTTAGTAATCAGTAATATTATTTCTGATTTAAATGAGGTATTATTGCATTACACAATAACAATTTAGCTAATAAAAAGCATTATTATAAATTACTGCAATGCAGGAGACGTTAAAAAAACTGTGAAAGTTCTTGATTTGCGGACTGAAATAGCTTTATTTTTTAAATTCGTTAATAATTTTAGATGTATTTCAATTGTAAAAGTATTATTTTCTAGTAATTTATTTTGTCATTTATATGCACAAATTGCACGAGGAGTTGTAAAAATATTTTTTTGGTGCACTTATATTACTTCCTAACATCAATAGCAATATTGTTCAAACTAGAAAACAATAGAAATAAAGGCTACTTTTTCCAACTTATTTTAATTTTCAGTAACTTCAAATTGAAGTATATTTCTAAAACCGGAGTTTAGGGAAATAATAATAGGATATTAATTAATTTCACCACATTTTAAAGCATACCTGTATAGGTGAAGTATAGAACCTTTACAAATATGAAAAATATTATCTAGTAATCTTTATAATTTTGACGAATTTTGATTTTAAGAATAAGTAAAAAATATTAAATATTATTAATATTAATGTTTTATTATGACAGTATAGACTATTGAAAAACTAGTAAAAAATATTAATAATGAAATTCATCTTAATTTTTTCTAAGCAGGTATTATATTAAATGTTCATTTTCTTCCTTCTTCATGAATTCATCTATTTCATCAATTTCACCCATCGTAAATTTTAATAATATTTTCTTTATTTTCTTATTAATTTGAAGTATTAGAAGCATAGTTGTATTTGAAAAGTTACTGAAAATTATTAGATTTTCAAAATAATATTAATATAGGAAGTATTATATTTAGAAATTACTAGAATGGAGTTAGTTATGAAAGTTTTATACATGTTTTTGTATCACTATGTCCTTACCAAGGAAAAATTCCTAATAACCGAACATTGAGCTAATTGATGTTATTGCACATCTAACTCAAATTTGTTTTCCTCATAAAAATAGTGAAATGAAAATAAAGGGCACGAAAATATTTTGGTCCGGTCCTGATGCTCCGGGGTATTTTATAACCTCCTCTTCCAGACAATTAAAAATAAGTTGTTTTGTTTATATTGCATGTCACCGGCGCGCGGTACTGAGCACTAGGAAGTATTATGTCTAATATTTGTTTATGTAACAAATATAAAAACAATTACCTGTTTGTTTCTACAATGCTCATGATTCCTTCATGCTAATTAGAAGTAATTTCGTAAGATTTTTTCCTGAACGAAAATTTGTTTTGCTAGTTTCATGCAGGGCATTTCAAAGCATTTAGGAGCGTGTCTCAAAAACAAAGCAATTTCTTCGCTGTATCGTGAATATCGAGGGTTTCTCAACAACACAATTGGGTAATGTCTCTCTAACGTGGATCTGTAAATGTAGACAAGTCGTGCTGGCCTCACAATGATATATTATTCCCTTCTCGCAAATTGAAGATGAGACTCGAAAAAAAGGCCGCAAGCTATTACAGTGGACGTAACCGACGCAAATGGAAGTTATAGTCTAGGAATGTTAGAAAAAATCTAGGTGAGTTGAATTCTCGTATGTATCTTCATTAAGAGATTATAAACAATGTGTCAAAATCCTCCTTTGATTGGCTTTGGCTGCAATGTTTGTCAGTGCGAGAAAGTATTAAAATATCAGTTTTATCTGTATACAGAAACGAGGAGTAAACCGCTGGAGTAGTTTGGTGCACAACTTCCCGATATTACTAGATATTAATAGGTGTTATGAGGAATTATTAAGAGATTACTCTGTATAACTAGGTATTATTCTGGTAGTACCAGGTATCTTTCAGTACTATGCATGTATTATTAGATTTCTTATACTCCAAATTATATTTCACCCAATAGGTTCAACTTTTTAATAAAGCCGACTACCTTATTGGGTGAGAGTTTGTACAGGTCCTCTGGCAGCAGTTGCCTTTTGCCAAAAAGTGAGAACCTGGTTCTTTCTGCAGCAGGACAGGTACATAGAATGTGCGCTGTCGTTTCATCCTCCTCCAAACACAGTCGGCATTCAGCGTTAGTTGTCCTCTATTCCGAGTCTGTGAAGATGGTGATTTAGTCTGCCGTGCCCAGTATATAGGCCAACTAGAGTTCTTAGGTATAACCTAACCTATTTAACTCTAGTAGTTTTTTAGTCCTTGATTTCAGAGGGTATGTAATAAACTGCTTTTAATGAACTGATCCTGGTAGCTGTTGCCAGTACTGGAGGATTTCCCTCTCGGCCCAGGCTAAAATGGTTGTCTAAGCAGTGCTTGTCGATATGCCAAGCACTGGTTCTGGTCCGATAAATTTGGATACTGCACCTTCCCTGGTAAAGAGTCGGTTATTTCGTTGCCCTCCATGCCAGCGTGGTCCGGTATCCAGACCAGAGTTAATTTGTTATATCTGCCCAATCGGGTTAGAGCCTTTTGGCAGTTCCAGACCAATTTAGAATTGCACCGTTGTGAGCCAAGAGCTTTGAGAGCTACTTGGCTGTCTGAAAAGATCCTTATTGATCTGTGTCTAGGATGCGCCTGTTTAAACCTCCTTGTACACAGTTCAATGGCATAAACTTCTGCCTGAAGGGCAGTTGCATAATTATTCAGGCCCAAGTCATTTTTTCCTTTGGGTTGTTACTGTGTGCTCCAGCTCCAACTCCCTCAGGGGCAGACATCTCTAAACCAACAGATGTCTGCTCTTTGTAGGTCGGTTTTGTTCCAATCCCATTCGTCTCTTCCAGGAAACAGGACGTTAAAAAGCACTTCATAGTTGGACACGGTAGGCATCACAGCTGAAAGCATTCCCAAGATATCACGACACTCCATGTCATCTGACAGCCTGTTGCGTTTCATGATGCTAGTCTGCGGCATATTAATTACCACTTGTTGAAGTCTGTATGTTGCCCATCTGGCCTTTCTCTCCAAATAGTTATGGAGAAGGGGTAAATCCAGGAGTGTTTCCAGAGCAGCTCATGGTGTGGTACTTATTGCGCCAGGAATGTTTGTATCTGTAGACCAGAGGTTTGGCTTTGGTCGTTTGTTGTGGCCTTTTCGACCAACAAACTATGTAGGCATACGCTACCATTGGTCTTATGACCGTAACGTATATCCAATATGTTTGTTATGGGTTTTCCCAGGTTTTTCCACAAATTCTGCGACATGTCCGCAGGGATAGTCTTGCTTTGTGGATTACCTTTTCCAGGTGGGAGTTCCAGTTAAGTGATTTATCTAGTGTAACACCTAGGTATTTCACTTCCCCCGCAAATGGAATAGCTTCACCTGTTAAGGAGGGCGGTTCTAAATTATTCAGCCTACTTTTTCTGATGAAGGGTACTTTACAGTTTTGTAGGGATTAACAGTCATCTCTCCCTCTCACCCCAAATATCGACTGTAACTAGCACCTCTTAAAGGGTATGAGAGAGTACCTCTTCAAATTTTCCTCTAACCATGATGACTTGAACGTCCGCATGTGCTCAAGCACGAGATTCAAATCTCGGCTTCCCACAGAGAGAGAGAATGGTCAGCAGGTCACCCACAAGCAATAACCATAAAAAGGGGGAAAGAACCACCTATGGATACCCTCTTGCGGCCTTAAATCTTACCGTTTCATCCTGTAAAGAAGTCGTAATGATTCTATGTTCAAGCATAGCTTGAATCTAGCCATTTATAGTTAGCCTCTAGCAGCCGCCGCTGTATATAGGGAGTTAAGCACTGCATTGTTAACGTCGAGGAATGCCGCCACCGCAATCTCTTTTTCCTCAAAAGATTGGGTGATTTTCCCGAGTAGGTTATTTAGTGCAAGTTCTGTTGATTTTCCGGTTGATAGGCATACTGGTGAACATTCAGAGGATGAGTTCTCAAGATGTGTCCCCTGATGTGTTCGTCCAGCACCTTTTCCAGGCATTTCAACAGAAACCATGTCGGTTTTTAACTTTAAACACTGTCAAAAAATGCTTTCAAGGAATTTTCGATACTTTATTTATACGTATAATAATTTAACTTGTTTAGAAAAATTGCCCTTTTTCATCAAATATTCCTGGACTATTAAAACTGTTTCTAAATAGCTAGATAGAGACAATTAGCTAATTCTTATTGTACAATGATACGCCGATTTTAGTACTTTCCAAAATTATATACATTTAACGAGCATTAAATTACGATTTATTTCAAAACGAAAGTAGAAATAGTTTCTTGTCCAATCGCCTATTAACTTTTTGTTGTTATTCCACATAATATAAATATTAAACAATAAGTTTAATAGATAATTATGGCATGTGTTAAACTCTAAAGTCATGATATAAATATTAGTCCGGGAGGTAGAGAATATTTTGGGATGCGATTTTATACCGCTTGGTGAAGTTTAATGTAGGGAATCAATAAAATAGTCTAGTTTAGTGGCACAACGTCACGTCGTTGCGACGATAAGCCGATATTTCGTACAAAGCGTCGCAAAAAAGTTGAAAAGATTTGTATAGTATACAGGTTGTCTTTATTGTAATAAATAAAATCATAAACATCATAAAATATAACTGCCAGAATGTTCTGGTTTACAAAAGGAAGGTAGCAGAAGGTTAAGAACAAAAAGTCTGTGAGTAAAGTGAATTATAGTATACCTGCTAATTTTTATTTTAAGTAAATGAGCTAATAGGGAACGTGAGCTGGCTTTAGACCGTCGAGTGACAGGTTAATTTTACCCTACTGATTACCAGCGTTGCAATAGTAATCCTGCTCAGTACGAGAGGATCCGCAGGTTCGGACATTGGTTCACGCACTCGCTCGAGCGGGCGGGTGGTGGTGAGAAACTACCATCCCTGGGATTATGCCTTATATTTTTCTAGTCGAAGTTGCCAATGATATCTCTTGGAGTTCCGAGAGCCGAAAGGCTCAAAACATGATTATATATCGCTGACAGAATGTTTGGGTGCTGCTAGGTGCTAGAAATGTGAAAAAGTGTTAGGTTAGGGGCTATTCAATAAAAATAGTCCATTTTTGTTGACTTATTTGTTGAATGGTCCGTTACAAGTTTGATTTTTAATTAACATCAAAAATAAGGGAAAATAATTGTCAGAATGATATTATGTTCCGAGAGCCTTGCTAAAAGAAGGTAAACACCACAGCTTAGCGAGCAACGCGACAAAACTGCATAAGACTAACTTTATATCACCAATTGTATATTGCATATTATTAGTCTTATAATATCATTATTAAATAACCTCCAAATCCAAATTCTAGACTATCCGGAAAAGGATAGTCTTGAATTTTGAAAAAACTTTTGAAAAAACGCAGACATAAGTCCATTACCTACCGACATTGTCAGTGTTGGAATTGGGGATCGAATCCAATACACGATGGACAGTGTGACAGAGTATGCTCGCCACACAGCCCACTGAGCAACCATGTTGGTAGTACAGCGGTTTTTAAGAGATATTTCCAAAAATACAGTCCGCTAAGAGAGGAGAGGTATATTAGGCAAATATATTAAAGATTCCGGGTGCTATTCAATAGTTGTATATTGTGAATGTCTGCCGAGCCTCGATGATGATAAGGATGATGACACAAATGATAATGACGATGGTGATTACATTTACACTTGAAACCATGAGTGTTGTCGTTCATGTCATCATCTTCCGAATCAAATCGACTCAAGGTCACACAGAATGGCACGCATGGCCGCAAAATAAGTAAATAAATAAATGCGTCCACTGCACGCCGCTGAACTGACAGAAAGCTTAACGTTGGTTGCCGCTACGACTAGCGGTTGTATTATTCATTTGTAAAACGCGCCGTTACATTTGCACCTTCTGTCGTAGCCCCAGCTGACGTGACTGTTTGTTATTTACAACCTATGCGCTTTGTATTTACAAAGATAGAAAAATCTCATGTCTTTGATAAGTTCATAAATTGATGACGTGAATGACAACATTCGTAATTTCGACTGTACTATGAAAATTGTAATGATGATACTAATAATGACGTAGAAGAGTGTGATGACCGTAGTAACACCGAGAAAAACAGCTTATATACCATATTGTCAAAAGAATAGTAATTTACGTTACAAGACCGGAAAAAGGTGAGTCCTGGAAGCTTGGGGAGAGCTGCAAAACACTGTTTTTCGGTCGTGTAAGGTACAATATTTTTTTTTCAGCCGACACTGTCATACAAAATCAATTTTGTATTATTTTTTTAATACATTTTCTAACAAATACAACGACAAATAATAATAACTAATTAAATAAAATATTTTTACAACCGACACTATTATACAACTTCAATTTCTGCTTGTAACGCTTCAAAATCCGAATCCATATTTTCCATAACTTGTGAATTGTCTTTTGAAAACTCGTAAAAGTTAAGTGTATTTTCTGAAAAATTAACACAAATTCGTTTCCATAGCAACGATCGGAAAAGCTTTTTTTTAAAATCGATCAGCAATGTCTATATTAGTCCGTTGCTAAGAAGCTATCGGAAAACAGACTGGAAAAGATCCGTTGCCAAGCAACGATCAACAAATCCGTACGGGAATGTTACTTTCCCGGCCTAGACAGTAAATAAATACACGCAGACAAACCAACTCACATTAAAATTGCATTCATTAGTAAGCAGTTAGATTGTAATGAAGAAATGTTATGCATTAATACAAATTCCTTAATTTATAATAATATTGATTGTGATTTCAGAAAAAATAGTATGTGTACTTTGGTGTGAAAGCACATTCCCGGACTTCGATGCTTTGCATCGTCATCCGGAAATGTATTGCTTTCACACCTAAGTACACATTATACTATTGCCGATCTCTGATGTCACTTTCCGGTTTAGCTCAGAAAAACGTTAATTTCTGGCAGATTATTTCTTCAGAAAGGGTATACTTTCTGGTCGGCCGAAAAAAAAAATCATTGTATAGATTTTCATTTTAGTATTCAATTTATACATTTTCTGTTTTGTTTTTAATGTCGAAAAAAATATGACACACCAAAATCGAGTTATTTTCAATGCTGTTGCCTTATCCAATAGATTTCAATTAATTTATTTATTTATTGTAAAACGGTGCGTTGTTAATTTAAATAGCCAGGTAGAGAAAAATTATTTTGCATATTGTTTTACTGATCATCCGATTCCTTGTCACTTCTGGTAAACACGTTGCATCTGAAATAATTTCTACAAACACCAAAGCAAATAAAACACTACCTCGAATACTGTCACTCGACGCTCGTTTTGCCAACCATGTTGACATCATCGAGAGATGATTGGGAGATAGCTGAAGGAAAGCCAGAGGACAAGAGGACATTCAGAACGTTGGACTGATGTCACAAAGCTATGGTGAAGCCGTTCGTCTTACAGGACAGCGACAGATTACTTTGATGCCGTCAGACGTGCCATACAGTAAGGGGATGCCAACCCATACATGAATCGCAAAATGTCTGCTAAGTCGGTGAATTTTCTCCTTTCTACTCTTCTGGCTCTTCCATCGCAACACTTAAACATTTTGGCAGTGATTCTTTATAAAAATTATAATTTAACTACTGACAGAGCAGTGCAGCGGGCTCCGGGCTAAAGCGTGCTAGTAGCGAGCACGCTAAGACACTCTGTCTATCGTGTACTGGGTTCGATTCCCAGCTCTGACACTGACGATGTCGATGGGTAATGGATGTTGTATGCATTTCTTCAAATGTGTAACCCGCTTCCTGGCAGCCTTTACTTTGGATGTGGGAGTTGCCTTGATTATGTGTGGTCGTTTATGTTTAATTTATCGCTTCAAGGTCAACTGACATACTATAAGCTTATTTAAAACTTTTTTAGCAACATTTTTGACGCAGTGACGATACGTCGCGTCGGCGTCGGTTGGACGTTTAGTTACCAGATTCGTATTTTACTGATCGCCACATTCAACTTCAGAATATAAAAGTATCAAGCAGCATGAAGTGGTAAACAGATAATGCTCTCTAGCTCCTAGACTATATACTAATATTTTACGCTGCGGTTTTTATTATTGTTATTAAAAACAGGCATATCGACTTCCGTATTCCCGTAAACGAAAATTGATCAGTGTTCTATTAACCTAGAAATGTACGCGTTTGCTTTTGCTGTTATAACGTAGAAACGCGCGTAAAAATCCCCAAGATGCACCTTCCAGAAGATAAAATCTCTCTTTTTAAAATATCATTAAACGTTTTATTACAACTAACAAACATTTATTTTAATGAGTAATTAAACCAGACACTAAGTGTAGCTGTAAAATATTTTAATTTGAAGTAGTATTATAAAAGCAAATGAAGTTAGTAAAACGGTAATAATTCATATAAAATATAAATCTATTAAAATGTATATTTTTGATCCAATTAGTATTTAATTATGGAATTTATTAAAAAATTATGATTTAAGGAGTTAATCAATTCGAATGTGTTGTTTAATGTGTAGGGAGTCCGGTTTAGTCAATTGAGAAATCAATTTGTAGACTTGGAACAAAAACAAATAAGAGTCGCAATGGTTCGTAAATAATTTACATGTCAACATTTATAAGCAAACACCTTGTCTGCAACGCTATTACACATGTCCACTCTGCAATCCAAGCTGGCGCTGTAAATTGCCAACTGGCCTAGTGGTACTTGCAGTTTGTGTTAAGTCCGGAGCCATAATAATTTCAGTCCAGTAAGACTTGTACAATATACTCATTTTTCCTATACGGCTGTCTCGCAAGTAACCGGATATGGAGCAACTTGGTGTAGATGCGGTTAGAATAACACGATTTACCTAAATCACCTCTATACAACCTTGCACCCCTCAAAGTATCCGCTGAAACCAGTTGGAAAAAGATTTATATTAAGTTATGGAGAATTAACACTGTGCCATTTTTATTTTTAGTAATTTTTATGAAAATCGAACATTTTTGAGATAGCACAGCACAAGCAATTGTTTTATGAAGAATTTATTGGCTGTTAATTAAGACATCGCGTCATCGTTATTTTTGTATTTTCCACTACCTAGTTATATTGTACATTTGAAGAAATGTCATGCATTAATACAAATTCCTTAATTTATAATACTACCGATTGTGATTTCAGAAAAAATAATATGGGAACTTCGGTGTGAAAGCACATTCCCCGGACTTCGATGCTTGTTGGCCTCGGCCAACAATTTTCATCGTCGTCCGGGAATGTATTGCTTTCACACCTAAATACACAATGTAGTATTTGCATTGGACAAAAAATTAAATCATATTTAGAAGTGAGAAACACAACACCATTGTCAAGAAAAGTGGTTTGTTCATGCAAAATGAACATGATGGTCATTAGGGTGGCCCATCTCTATAGGGGGTGAATTTTTTTTGCGTATTTTTTAAATCTCACCACACGAAAATATACTATTATACTAGGAATAATTTATGTCAAAGTTTCAGATAATTCGGTGAACGGTAACCCGTGCCGCATTCAGGTAGAAATTTGTAGATAAGATTTTATTACGGTAATACACTTAAATTTTACTTAAAATACAAATATCTACCTCTTTTTTCACAATGTTTTATTGGTGTAATTATTTCCTAGAAATTATTTGTTTTGGAAGTTTGGAAATATAATGCACCTACGGTAGGTTTTTATGTCAGTTTGCAATTGTGTTTTACAGTGGTGACATTATAAGTTCTAGCATACGTTCCTTTTTGAAAAAACATTTATTGATGGCTGATGTTAGATCCTTACGAAAGGATACTTTCATTTACTTAGTTGGACACTATTCGTCACAAATCATTGGCAATAAATTGCCGTCTAATAGACAAGTATTACAAGTGCTCTTTTATAACATTCGTGAAGTGAAGCTGTGTACATGAAAGTGCTAAATTAACAATAAAAGAGGTGTCAGTTTTTTGGAATAAAGCTCGCATTCCGACACGTCAGGATTTTCATTGTGTTAAACAACTAGATGAACTTTATGCAGAGTGGAGGAACTCACAAAAATCGGCTAAAAGGGCCAATGCGGGAGTAAAGAAAAAAATTTCGTTGAAAAATTGGACGATCTTTTTGACATTTCTCATGCAAATGCATTGGAGTTGATGAAAATAGGTGAAGATAAGCAGTTTTTAATTAACCAAAGAAAAAAGGGACGTCCTGGATTTATGCATGGTATTGATTACCAACTTGCTTCTCAAGAAAAATCAGCTGAGGAGAAATTACAGAAATTATCCGAACGAATGCAACGAAGTCAACAAGAAAAAGCTAGTAGAGGAAACAGTCACCTGTCCATCATCAAGTAGTAATTCAGCCGACTCCAACGAAAATGAAGATGAAATAATCGAAGCCCAAGAAGAGTTGTTACAAGACCAGCCTGGCCCGTCACAGCCAAAAAAGAGGAGATTGTATGGAACATGTAACATCATCACACCAAAAATAGCCGCTGCATTTGATGCTTGCAAAATAAGCGACAGGTATGGAGTCCATATTTTGACGGCAGTAGCAGAAGCACTAGGACATGACACCACATCTTTGTCCATCAGCAGAACCACACTTCAGCGCTCTAGACAACGCATCCGCGAAGAAAGAACTGAAATATTAAAAACTGCCTTCGGTAATTCTGAATTGTCGGCCCCAGTCATCCATTGGGATGGAAAACTTTTACCTTCTCTCACTGGAATGGGAAATATCGATAGACTTGCTATCTTAGTTACTAGTGGAGATATTGAACAACTACTTGGAGTACCAGCTTTGCCCAATTCAACTGGAAGAGAACAGACTGAAGCAGTTTATGATGTGCTTTGTGAATGGAATTTGGACGAAAAGGTAATAGCTTTGTGTTGTGATACAACAGCATCAAATATGGGTTATATAAATGGGGCAGCCACACTATTGCAACAAAAATTAGAAAGAGATATTCTATATTTTCCTTGTAGACATCATATTTTTGAAGTGGTTTTGAGAAGTGTGTTTGACACAAAAATGCCTTCCTCATCTGGTCCAAATGAGCCACTATTTAAACGTTTTAGGGAATTTTGGCCTAAAATAGATCAAAATAAACTAAAAACTGGATTTCAGGTATCAAAAATTAAACACGTTTTACAACCAGTTAAAGCCGAAATTGTAAAGTTTCTAAATGCAGCTTTAACTTTGCAACAGCCTCGTGATGATTATAAAGAATTTTTAATGCTATGCAATTTGCATGCAATGCAATTTTTAATGCAAAACTTTTTGTTGAAGAAGAGCCCACTCACACGACATTCTATCAACCAGGGGCATTTCATCATGCACGTTGGATCGCCAGAGCCATTTACTGTCTAAAAATATTTTTTTTCCAAGATCAGTTCCAACTAACTAAAAAAGAAAAAAATAGGTATTGAAGATATATGTCTCTTTATTGTAAAGATTTATGTAAAGGCCTGGTTTACAGCGTCATTTGCTAGTAAAGCACCGCTTCATGACTTAGACTTTTGTAAAGAACTCATTAATTACCAAAATATCGACAAAGAAATATCTCAAGCCGCAAGTAGGAAAATAGTGAACCATTTGTGGTACCTTAATTCAGTAAATGTTGGCTTATCATTCTTTGATGACGATATTTCAGTTACCGCTAAAAGAGAAATGGTTAAAGCTTTGAATAGGAAAGCACCAAATCAAGAGGGTATTAAACGACTTATGATTAGTAACATTACTGACGTTGAAAACAAGGAAATTCAGGACTTCATATGCGAGAACACTAAACAGTTTTTTCAAAAATTAGGTTTGTCTATGGAATTTTTGGAAAATGATCCAACAACATGGAGGGAAAATGAAAATTATACCAGATGTTTCAATATTGATAACAAAATTAAAGTTGTAAATGATGCCGCTGAGAGAGGAATCAAACTTATTACTGACTATAATGACATTTTAACAAAAAATGAAGACCAAAAACAGTTTTTACTCCAAGTTGTAAATGATTATAAATCACAGTTTCCAAATGTAAAAAAAAACCCTGTCGCATGCTTTGGCCTAGTGCAAAAAATATTGTTTTTATTACTATATGTCTTGTAGATTTAGTTTAATATTTGGTACTATGTATGAAAAAAACGTTTCATAATAAAATACACAAAGATAAAACGAGAGTTTTATTTCAAAAACTTCTAGTCTAGTTTTCTTAGACTACGAATTTACAGTAGTATGACACATGTCATAGTCACAACAGATAATGTCTTTGATATTTGTATGACTTGATTAGTCATTCTAAAGATAAATGTTGCTGATTAAAAAAAAAAAACAATGCATCAACCAAAGAATGTAAATAATTCCATTTACTTTTATTATTGCATAATAATGCATTCTGCGGCACTCCTTGCCTTCAATTTGCCTCAATAATATTTTGAGGGGACTGTTTTTTCTTCAAATGGAACCATTTGCAGGGGTGAAAAATAAAAAATTTCGATTTCGAAAAAGATGGGCCACCCTAATGGTCATGATGAAGAATGTGGTTACAATGTTTAAAATTGTATTATTAAAATTTTTTTTAATAACTGTATATAAATATAAAAATAGTAACTTATAAAGTGGTACTATTTTTTCACTATTACAATAAACTTATTGCGTTACGCACTACAAATGATGAAAAAAAGTAGTTTTTTAAGCAGTAGAATTTTTTTTTTATTTTCAACGATCCGTTATAAAGTTTGTATTTTCTTCAAGTCATTAATTCTTTTTCACGGGTAAAATTTAACCTTTTAACTCAGTTTCTGTAGCGAACTCCGACATAATTATCCGAGTTTAGCTGCCTCTCAGCGATCGCTATGGTATTAGCCTATTAGACACAACATGTTTCCATCCTATGTTGAACCTGATTTTTCCCAACTCGCCTGGTATCATGACAGGTAAACTACCGTTCGCCGTTGATGTAAATGCGGCCAGATATAAAATATATAATTATTACTGAAATCCAATCTAATATAATATTTTTGAACCCTCCGCATTTCCGCATCTAACGATGTAATTATAGTGCCTATTGGTAATATTTCGCCACAGGTAATGAAGGTATTGAATACCTAATTGCGTCTAATAATTATAAGTACTCGTACACCGCCCCCAACTGGTTGTAATAGTCGAAGTTGATTGATAGGTGAATGATGTTGACACAAGAGTGCCACGGTTGCATAACAGGGGGAGTTACAGGTCGCTTGTAACGACCCGGGTCACCAGACCCACTGCCGCTCGGCCGCAGTTGATCACGCACGGCACACCATACCTACACCTACAAATTCTGATTCTTTGCACATGAACTTGTATTCAATTGGCTGCTAGTTATAGTTCAGCTGCGTTTACACTTTAAAACTCGCATACCAACACATAAGTGTCCTAGGCAAGAAATGGTATGAGATTTGTGTTGCCTTACTACCGTTTAGATTTATAACATACACCATGCTAACTAAAAGTTGTGCAATTTGCAGTGAAAAAGTTGATTATTTTATCAGTGGTCTTTTGAATATAATTCTAAATATTAAATCGTACGCACTGCTTCCATGTCCTTATAAGACAGTATGAACATATGAAAAAGGAGTAATAACTATGTCAGTCTAGAACTATTTCAGTCCAATAATAAAAACATCGAATGATTTAATTTTTTTAAACAAATTTTTTTGTTTTCATATTAGACTACCGACTATCACATACAGTGCTGGCCATTGTACCTATCCAAAAGTGATTATAATATGACAACAGCATATTTTAATAATAAATAATTCGATTTAGATGTGAAAATGGACAAGAATACAGGTTAAAAGAAATGGTATACAATTTTAATTTACGATAAGATATACACCACAACTAATTGGCGTTGCTGAGCGTGTGCATAGAATAGAACCGAAAAAGCTCGCAGATGATTTTGGGTTGTAAACTAGCTAAGCATTTCTGGTCAGAAGTTGTAATGAGAACAGCTTACCTAATAAGTAGAGGTATTACAACACCTTTAGATAAGAAAATTTCAGTTGCTCTTTGGAATGATTGTAAACCGAATATTGCTATGTTAAAAATATTTGAAAATTTCAAAAGAACTGGTTGGAGGAAAATCTCAAGGTGAAAAAGTTGCTATTTTATTGGTTATTATATCAATTGATACAAGTTGCGGTGTCTAGAAAAAGGCAACACTTTCTTTGGATATGATGTCATATTTCAAACCCATTGAAGTAGTTTTTGGGATTAGAATGAATAAAGTGAAACTACACTCGATGAAGTGAGTTTAAGTCAAGAAGTGCAAGCGGGCATTGAAGCGCATACAAACTATAAAGGAGAGGAGCAAGCTTCTGAGAGTGAAGAAAATGTACGTGATGATAAATGCTATAACTATTCATAAGCACCACCAAGAAGAATTAGTAGAAAATTCATTGGTTCTAAATATTTGGAGGATTATGCTACACTAGCACTTAATGTTAGGTCCTATCTAGATGGCCTACCACAAACATTCGAAGAAGAGAATGGAAAAGGCAAGAACATGTGGAAACTTCTAAGTGGAGAACGAATTACCAATTGCAAATTGATGTTTAAAATAAAACGAGATAAGGATGGAAACATAGAATGCTATAAAGCACATCTGGACAACAACAAAAATGGACAACACCATTTTGTAAAGAATTTATGACAGAATTTAGTAGTCTTTTAATTTTTGTATTATGCAAGTCGGTGGTTAACGACATATGTAGGAAACATCGCAAAAGTACACTTTTTGGTACATGGCAATGATTCTTCATCCTCAATTCTTCAGGCATCTTGAATCAGTTAGTAGAGAATCAAATTATTTTATCTCTTTTCACATAATTACGTTCCCTGTTTCCTTCTCTTTCTTTTCTATAACTAGTTGTTCTCTCAAGTCAAGAATAAAGAACCAAGATTGATTCTACATTCAATAGAAACCCGAACTTTCGAAAATATATATTTTTTATTTTAAGTAATTTAACAGTGAGGATGGTGTTGATAAACATGATACAATACAAGAAACAAAAAAAATATGTTGTTACATTTTTAAATAAATGCCATAAGGTTTTTTAATTAACCCGCACTCTATGCACGAAGATGAATGGTTAATTTTGAATTGAAATTTAAGTTTAGTGAAAGTTTTAATTCTGATTTTAGAACAGCGTTTCACATCAATAGGATTATGGTTCTGTTTTTTTATTTTCTTCGGTAAACGCACAATGCCCGAAGGTCTGAAACCATTTAGTCCATAACATGCAAATACAGGGACGTACAATTAAATAATGAATGCACTTTTCTTTTAAATATAAATACTTTTTGAACACGCCAGCAAAAGCAGCCTTCCACCGCATGTGATCGACTAGGATAGTACTATTATTCCACTAACAGACAACACAACAAATCACACAACACATCAAATTTCATATGAAGAGATTCTATAACATCCCGTCGGTATTTCATTTTTCTTATATTTGCTGTATATTGTATGTCTCAAAAGCTTAATTTTCGATGAATGAAATATTTCCTTAATGTCCCTTTGTCGCATTCTGATAGTCGGTTGTGCTTTCGAAGCAAACGTTCGTGTGCGTGGAACGCTCCCACTATAAACGCAGAAATACCGGGTAAAACTCCTTCAAATTTGATAAAGCTTAGGTGAATTGTAACTCAAAAAATTCCATGTAAATCGATACGTCATAACAAAAGAACAAAGCTGAAAAAGAATTAATATTTGAAAATAACTAATACAGAGTTATTTAGTGATCAATGCTGTGTATAAAGAAACGATAAGAGCGTAAATAAACAAACGACTCAACACAGGCAAAAGAAGGCTAAGCACCCCAAGTATATTTATAACTATTGAAGAGTCAACATTTGTCGACAAATTTATGGGGGCAATAAATTGTTTTTATGGCCATGATATCCATCTGTAAACCTTCAAGTAAATTATTTTTTAACCATTATAAAAATACCCAAATGAATTTGATTTGGATTGTATCCGAAATAACCAATAAAGTATTGTTCGTGAAGTTTGGTCATATAGATTTCTTATGTTAACCTTCAAATAATCTTTTTTCATAATTATTAGGGATACTCAGGCGAATTTAATATAAATTGAACCCGTAATAATCAAAAGTATAGACATAATATTATAATATACTATGGGTAATTAAATATCTCAGTGCAAAGAAGTGAAAAAAAGAAGAGTGACAAAGACCGTTGTCAAACGCTCTCACTCAACACAATGTAGTAACGCATCTCACGAATATCTATACCTCCCACCCCACATTTCTTTACCATGCGCCATGTGGCTCTCGCTGCTGGCAACAAGCATGACCCTAATCCAACCAAGCGTGGACGCAGAGGCCCAGCTGTATACCTGGGAGTGGCAGCAATGCCTACCGCGCGCTGGTAAATCAATCAATCAATTAATTACACTTATTTCTTAGTGATTCTATAAATGGTGCAACTTTGGCACTTCTTAGATATGCAATTTTTTTCACACTTTTTTGCTCATATTATATTTTTGTACACATCCTTTACAATTTCTTGTGCCTGGTTATAAAATACCTGTGAATTTTTTTCCTACAATTTAGCACCGGAATAAAATAATTTTCCTCATCTGTAGAATTATATCTCTACTAGTACTACTATAAATCAACAATGTTCCGACGGGCTGAATATTTTCTCTGTACTATCAATTATAAACACTACGCAATATCAAACACCACCGCGACGAAAATTCACAAAATACTACTAAAGCACTCGATTATTGTAACATGGGTTTTGCGCCAAAACATATACATACCGAAAAACATGAATCACAAAAATTTCAAAATCACTACAGAATTATCTCATTCAGATTCAAATTCCAAAAGGAGAAGCTGATTGATTGACTTTGATCACAGCGACCCCTGCAGATCTATTGTGGCGCTCATTTTTAGTTTTCCTCCGGCTTTGTCCTTTGTATCAGTCTACTAAGTACCCCCATCAGTCCTCGGTTTTTCTTCGCCAAGAGGTTAAAATCTTAGTCTTACTAGGTTTTCATAGTGGCATGGCATAAAGACTGAGATTTCCTCTTTCTCTCTTTAGAATTTGCATGATGCGCTCTCTAACCAGACTCATTAGACACATGTCTATTAAACCGACACTGTCCTGTTAGAAGGCCTATTATTATCATAATGGCCCTTGTATTTTAGTATACTAGGTCCTCCTTTTTACTCAATCGTTCTTATAAAATATGGGATTCCCCAGAGATCTGTATTAGGCCCGAGACTATTCTTGGTCTATATAAATGATCGACCAAACATTGCCCTGGATGCAAACTTTGTTCTATTTGCTGACATCACAAGCATCACTTCATTTAAATATATTGAGGACTTGGCATCTGAAATAAACTGGACCCAAAATACAGGACAAGATTGATTCATACCTAAATAGTTGGCATAAAATGGTTCCAAAAGTAAGAAAGTGGTAGAAAATATGGACAACAGTGATTTATCGCTTAGTAATGAGCCCAAGAATTGGGAGTCTTCTTTCTTGATAAAAAGCTAACTAGGGAAACGCATGCGAATTATATTTGTAGCAAAGTAAGTAAAAACATATTTGTTACGTAATCTCGCGCAAAATATCACAAAAAAACATTACTTACTTGCATAAGGCCAACTACATTCTGTTATCTCTTGCACTATTCTGATTTGGGGGCACGCATATGTTATCAGAATAATTACTGGGCTTAAGTATAGAGATGACTGAAAATCTGATTTTATTACGTTAGGTAATCTTACATTACCGTGTTCCTTCATCTTGCGGTTACTATTATGTTTAAAAGATAAAGAAGAAAACTTTACTACCCATAGGCAAATTCATAGTTTCCCAACAGGAAATCGGACAAAATAGATACCAACTTTATAAGGTTAAATAAAACGCACAATGGAACAAATTGCTATGGTATATGTTGTGTACAATGTTCCTGGGTCTGTCTCTGTCACAGAAAACTCCATCACCAATTTAAATATTTGTTTTGGGAATTGTCACAATCGGGCATTTAATCACAAAGTACGATTTTGTCCTTTTATTCTATGTAATTCAAGTACAGTGACTGCAGATAAAGACAACAGTATTCGAGTTGCTTCTTATGAAAAAATTTACAAATATTTAGGAATTGTCGAAATCGCATTACTGACATAACGCAAGCAAATTAAGCAAAAGACATGTTCTGTAGAAGATAAATGAAGCCTATCTAAACTTAACACGTCATGTTCCTTAACAGAAGGTATCCATTACATAACAATAGACTGACAAATCAACTGTCAAATATATATGACATGAAATGAAGTAGAAAATTTAACCATATCTGACCGCAAACTGTTACATTAAAATATTAGTATTGTGTAATTATTTACCACAAATTTGTTTGTGTAATAGCCACGGTGAGTTTTTTAAATTAAAATTTGACGCACAATTTATTAATTACCAGGAAGATAACGGTTTCGGCACTTTACTTAGAATGACATCGCAAGTACCTTGACACATTGTGACAAGAAAGCTATCCATTACTAATATGATAAATCTAGTTGTCTGATTTAATTTCGGTTAGATTTCTTTGTACGCTCTAAAAAATTATATACAGTAAGCGCGGAGATTGATATTACACATTAATTGGTGGTTTATTTTTTTAAGAAAAACATGTTCGAATGCCAAACACCATTTAGAATTAAATCAGAGTTATGAGGTTGAAGTTGATATAAAAAATTGTTTCAACTGAAAAACTGCAAACTGAATATTTTAAGGTTTGAAATATTTTATTAACAAATATGACTTTGGTTTAGTTTAGCCTTAGCTACTATTTTCTTACCTACTATTCCCTTGAGTTGCGAAGATTATTAATTGGTTATCCATTTTCTTGAATACTCTTTCTTCTACATCAAAATGTTCTGGAAAGTAATGTAAAATCTTGATTACTACAAAAAGATATCAAAAAAACCAAATAATTATTACACTTTTCAGTTCTATTTTATTGAGCTTCAGAACTTTTTCCAAAATCTTTGTTCTAATCTACAATCACCAACACGAATAGGCATTATTTAACAGAAGATAAAGCAAGTCAAGTCGGATTGCGTCTTGGAAAATCGGCTTCGTCTGTTGTGCCTGATGATTTCAATGTTATTTATAATGAAATCTAGCGGTTGTAGTTTCTAAATTAACTTCACAGTTTGTAAAATAAATGACCAAATCCACAGACGAATGAGAAGAGCCCGCCACCTCTCCTGGTGTGTCCCCAACATCAGTCCTCTTCTAAGAATTATATGTTAGAAAAAATGAATAAAATATAAGCTTCTTTTTTGCATGTAAATAGTGGTTTTTACAATCCCCTGGAGATGAAGTAGTCCATGTTCGTTTTATATAAAATGGAATACATAAATAGAAAAAGGAGTAAGGAAACAAAAGGATGGTTAGTGGAAAGATGAGTTTATGAGGAGTCACTCTGCTCTGGGAGAATAGTTTTGGCCGAAGTCAGTGCGATATTGTAGTTTAATATAGACAGTTGTCTATGTGATCCACGAAACGGCGGAGGTGTTGGTGGAAGGTTCTTGCCTGAAACCCAATGCCCCGGGAGGCCTATTTGCAATAAGGCGACTTGTGTCGGCATATTTAGCACAGGAGAAAAGCCTAGATCGTCGATGATAGCGCATATGTCGCAGTTTGGATTTTGCCGATCTTGAATAGAAAAGCCGAAAGTCACCATGGCCAGAAAGAATCTGGCAGGTTTTGCGATTAGTTATCTCTTCCTGTCTCAGCCAAATAGGTATCTCGAATTAGGGAATGCAAGGATCGACCTTTTGTGGAGATATTCCAAGAGGTCTGCCAAGCTTACATGATTCTACTGAAAATATAATTCTCACCACGTCTGACCAAGACACAGAGTGCTGGAGTTTTGGGTGCTGCATATCGCAATTGGAATTTGGCATAAATATTCATCAGCGTGAGGTGTAACGGTGAGGTCTTTGTCATAATACAGAAGCTGTGGACAGGTGTGGAACAGTATGCTCTGAATATGGTGACGGACTTATGGTCTAGACTTATCTAGCTTTCATTATTTCTGCTATTGTCCAAGGTGTGGCCACAAATGGTAATGGCATATGATGTTATAAGTATTACTACGGAGTTATATATTATCATGGCAGCTCCCACGATGTCCAAGCCACAATGCTCATAGGTATATGTTCTAAGAGATTTGCATATAACGATCTGTTCAATTCAACTTATGTGGTCCACAGGTCCACATAAGCTCGCTTGTGAGCGAGTTTAAAAGTAATAATCTGTAAGTATGGAGCACTGAAGGGCCACCATTGGAAAGAGAGCCGCATATTTTATACGCAGTTATGTGGGCAAAAGTAATATTAAAATGTACATATAAGGAGTAAGAGACCAGGTAGCACTCGATGGTCTCATTTATTTTAGTCTAAATTCTACTGGAAATGTGTACATAGTGGCAAGAACCAATAAGTTGACTTTGATGTGGGTGCCAGGGCATAGAGAAATGAAAAAAATGAGATTGTAAATGCTCTTACAAGGCAAGATGCCAAATCGTCATTCTTGGACCGGAACCTTTTGTGGGATAACAAAATTAGAGACAAACAAATATCCTCCAACTGGATCCTAATGACAGATCAACGACAAGAGAATGAGCTTATTAACAATTTGCAAAAAAGAGCTAAACAGAACTAGAACTAGGGCTAAGAACAGGTTGTTTCAAAGTCACGTCGAAGGGTATTACACTTAAAATTGGTAGCTTTAATGATCTGGAAGTGGAAAAGATGGCTCCCAGAGAGATCCTAAGATTCATTAGTAGGCTAATAGGATTGAACAAACAGATATTAATAAATTCAAGGTAATACAAATTAGTTCTAAAGTACGTATTAACCTTAGATCAACAAATTGCGATAGGCTCAAGGTAGGAGATCAGCATAGATAGTCAACGGCATGTAAGCTAGTGTGGTATGATTTTAACTGTATTGAGCATACCTGGTATGAGCTTGGTAAAGGACGATAAATTGGCAGCCATTAACGACCATTGCTCTTTATCAATGAAGTAGTTTCCAAAAGCACCAAATCACTTGAGCTCTACACTCTGTCCGATACGCGTTTCATCAATCACTTTGGCATCCTCTGCAGATGATTAAAATTGATAATAACACAGGCACACACACAAAAAAGTCAATTTCCTGAGGCTTCACATATATACTCCCATGTATTTTTGACCGGTGAACACGATCCCGATGTCAGTTTTACAAAATTAGGTCAGGATTTTTTGTTAACCACGAAGAAAACAGGCCTGAATAGGGTTTAAAATATAAATTAAAGATTTTAAATAAGTAGACCATGTATTCGATGCAATTTTGACCGCTGAACACGATCCCGATATCAGTTCTTCTCCATCAGGTCAGGATTTGTTTGTTAACCATGAAAAACAAGTCAAAACAGGCCAAAATAGGATTTAAAATAAAAATTAACAATTTTAAGTAAGTAGATTCGATATATTTTTGAACACGATACTGATGTCAGTTTCAACCAATCAGGCCATGACTTCCTATTTATCCTAATTTATTCTTTTCTGTGGGACTATCCTCTTTTGTCTTCAAGTTATCTGCGTAATAGTTTTCTTTTTCGTTTTATTCCTTTCCTTTTCACATCCCTTTTTCAATGCCCACCAGTAATCTACATCATATTAACATCCCATCGACCGTGATATCTACGTTCCATACTCTTTACTATAATCACCTAAATTTTTTGGAAACTGGTCTATAAGAGAATGCAGGAAATGTACTTTCAAATTCATTAGACAACCTAATTTTCCGAATTTGTCTACCATGTTAAATACTATTTCTTTGTAGTCTTCGCTCTTATTGTTTCCTAAAAATGTATCAACAACTTCTTTAAAGCTCTGCCAAGCTCCCTTTTTCGTATCTGACATTGTAGTGAAGAATTTCTCATTTCTTAACATCTTCCTTATATGTGGACCATTAAAAACGCCTTCCTTCAATTTGGCTTCGCATATCTCTGGAAATTGTATTCCCAAATACTCAAAACATTTTCCTGATTGGTTGAAACTGACATCGGGATCGTGTTCAGCGGGCAAAAATACATCGAATACGTGGCCTACTTATTTAAAATCTTTAATCTATATTTAAATCTTATTGTGACCTGTTTTAACCAGGTTTTTCGTGGTTAACAGAAAATCCCGACCTGTGGAGCAAAACTGACATTGGGATCGTGTTCAGCGGTCAATATGTGAAACTTCAAAAAACTGACTTTTTTTGTATGCCTGTGTAATTTAGACCTACTAAACATAAAATACTTTTTCATGGGTAAGTTTTTTCTTTTATACGTAACTAATGTAACTATATTTCTAAATTCCTATATATGATCAGTTTATATTTTATTCACTCCAAATAGATAGGATACAAAAGAAACTTTTTATTTCATTCTATTTGTGTACAATCACTATAATAATTGTAAATATTCTTTAACTGTTGTTGTAATATACGCTTATTTGCAAATGCTCAAGGATCCATAAGACGTTCAGTAATTGAACGATAACGATGCATTTGATAGACGTTATGAAATATGTATTGCACATAACCGTCTCCTCGGCAGTTATAGAACTGTCATTGAATCGGCTTTAAGATATTTAATTGAACATAAACACATAGCTTTTACTCCGCTCTATCGGTGTAAAATTAATTTTTAAACAGTTCCAGCAGTTTATGTTTTAATTTAGCGCCCCGCAAATGTTCACGGCAATGCATTGGCTACCACCCACGCGATATAAAAGTTATCGGTTTTACGAGAACGTTCAGGTGCTGCGGAGTATATTGCAAAACCCCATGACATTCATATTTTCATTTTGCTTACCTTAATTGATAAAGTAATTAATGTCTTGCATGTCGAACGTCCACTAAAAATTACTATACCACTATTTTTATATAAAAGTAATTAAGCTGTACACAGCGTGTCGTGTAAATATTTTAAATATAACTCACATGATTGAATGCGCGCTGTTAACAACAATATATTAATTTTCAACATGATTATAAACGCACATTATCTTGTTACATAGCTTTAACGGTAGTGGGTACTTTTAAGGGCACCGCGCTCTAGATATAACAAATACAAATTGCTTAGTAAAATGAGTTCTATGTGTGATTAATTTTTACCAAGATAAAGTTCCGTCCCCACGCGTTTTGTATTGATTTATGTTTTTCATTAACAGTTCACTTCAAATAATACACTTAACTATGTGCTTATTTTGGCTCACTAGACAGTTTTAAAAGTGAGTAAAAGTGAAGATTTTTTTGTGATTCCGTTATTCACAGTCTATAGCAAAAATCGTCCATCCGGCTCGAAGGACCATTGGAAAAATATTTTTGTTACACGCACTGAGTGAGAATAAGAGTGTTTTCTTACTGAAGTATATTTGTTCAGGTACAGGTATAGGTTCTAAATGGCAGGTCGCTCAGGTTAAACAATTTGAAATTCAAAATTTTATGTTGCTTTGATCTGAAAGTTACCAAATCTTGTTTAGGAGTTCAGCGATCAACTCTGGACTCTGAAATAAAAATTTAGTCTTAGAATTTAGAAATAACCTCTAAATGTGGAGTCTTAACATCTACAGGACATCCGGTAACTCGGCAACTATGTTTGAGTCAAATATAATTTGACAAATTTGGTTACAGGCTAATCAAAAAGTTACATTATTTTACTCATACTCACATTTGCGTGTCATAATAATGCCTGCCTCACTTGATACCTTTGAAAGTGCGACCATTTTCACTTGATTTTTCAGCCAGTCCTTATATCTACTGCTTATATTGCTTGTTGAGTGTTAAATTAATCAATTGTTTCAATTTCCTAACACTACTCAGGTTTACTACTGGCAATTGAATAAATTGAGTTTCATTTTTTTATTTATTTAGTTTCGAAAAATTTTAAGTAATATTGTTTGAGAACTGCTGGAGTATTGTGGTAGACTTTATTATCATCACGTATGTCGGCGCCTTTGACCATTAAGCACGTTAATGCGGTCCCATCAAAGTGCCGCGCTTCATTGTTTGAGACCGCGCTGCGGCAAAGACACAGTCACTGATTTTTTAAAAGACACTTCTATGATTCGAAACTATGTCCATTGACCCAGAAAAGCAATGGTTCTCAAATGTCTCTTACCTTAACATTCAAATTTTTGTCCTAAGTCAGTTTTTCCAAAGTGGGCCTAGAGAAACAAGTCCTATAGGTGTTTTGTTTGTCTAGTCGGTTCCCATTACCAGTTTTTTTAATAACATGAAACTAATTACACCCTGCTTAATATATATTAAGTAGTATAAAAAGTATATAAAAAAAACTATAGTTGTCTTTATTCTTGAGAAAGGCCTAATAAGCCGAGATATATGTAGAGTATCATATACTTATTTTGAGGCATTAAAAAGCAGTTTTTTCTTGTAATTAAAATTAGTACAGTACCTAGAGGTAAAAAATATGCAAAACTTCGGAATAATGTCATATTGAACGGATTTCGTTCATTTTTGGCAGTATAATAGTAAATGCTCCCCCTCTCTTAAGTGCCACCCCCTCTCAGAGAGTGGCACTTAAAAATGTATATATATTTATTGGAGCTAAAAGAGAATCAAATTTTAAGAAGAAAAGACTATGCAATTTTTCACATAAATTGATAGTTCTTAAGTTATGACGACTTCAAAATTGCGATTTTAGCTTAAAAAAGAAAAAAGGTATTTTCAAACGGCTTTGAATGCTAAATATCTTAGAAATTGTGACACCTACATCACGCATGCCTAGAAATGAAATTAAAGACAATTAATTGCGCTTTCAAATTATTTTTTACTCGTTCCTGTAACATAAGAAATAAAGAAGTTATGACGGAAAAATATGCGTATTTATATTTTTTTATAGGGGCGAGCGTAGAGGCGACTTCAATGTGAATATCAGTCGATATTCCGTTGAAGCAACGTCGAGCGCGGTTAGTACTTGGATGGGTGACCCATCTTGGGAAATACAGCGTTTTCGTCCCACCTTCTAGCGGCTTGTATATCAGTGTATACGCGGAAGCAACGTAATTTCTGACGAGGATTACGTAGTGGATATACTATCCTTCGGAGGGGATGTAAAGCAGGCGGTCCCTTGTCTATTAAATGTTATGCAAGTAAAAGATCCCTACTCTTCTTAAGGGAAGAGGTTCGGCAAAATTTCCAGGTTGGGGATAACTCGTCTCCTGGCGTCGGTGATAGGTCCTGGTAGCGGAAATAGGCCGACGTTAAATAAAT
Organism: Rutpela maculata; assembly: GCA_936432065.2. Classification (NCBI taxonomy): domain Eukaryota; kingdom Metazoa; phylum Arthropoda; class Insecta; order Coleoptera; family Cerambycidae; genus Rutpela; species Rutpela maculata. The sequence goes on along the minus strand of OW386285.2, from coordinate 25,294,563 downwards.
AGATAAAATATATATATATATATATATATATATATATATATATATATATATATATATATATATATATTTATATAAAAAGGTCGCCATTTTGTTACTCTAATTAACCAGCAATTTAAAAAAAATTATCTCAAATACAGTTTTTCGTTAAGATGTAGCATTACCTAGATGCTCAATTTTTTTTTACTCATTTGAAGCACTTGCTTTAGAAGAAAATGCATTTTAAACTTTAAAGGTAATTTTGAAACACTTGGATACCAAATATAAATTTAAATATCTCCAAAATTATTAATCCTACATCAATAAACAAAAAATATAATTAATTCCCAGTTTGTACTTTCTGTAATTGGTCTATAACATTTTTTCTATAAAGTGATACTTTTCGAGATACTTGACGAAAGCCGTTTGGAAATACCTTTTTTTTTAAGCTAAAATCGCAATTATGACGTCGTTATAACTCAAAGACTATCAATTTATGTGAAGAATTGCATAGAACCTTTTCTTAAAATTTGATGCTATTTCAGCTCCAATAAATATATATATTTTTTAAGTGCCACCCCCGAGAGGAGGTGGCTTCCACCCCCTATAAATTAGCAAGCCCCCGCACAATATAGAAACTGTTCTGTGAAGCATTTACTATTATACTGCCAAAAATGAACGAAATCCGTTCAATATGACATTATTCCGAAGTTAAAACCTCTAGTTACTGTACTAAATTATGAAAGCAAATAAATATAAAATAACTAATTGTAATTTACAAGATGTTTCACAAGGAACGGACCACAGATTCAGTTCAATGTATTATAATATATCAAGTTTCCTAGAATGGGAGTGGACTGGAACATTTGAACTTTTCCAAAATAGGTACAAACAACCAGTTTTTATCAATTTTCTCATTTCTACTGGGTTTTAGGGTAAAAAAAGGTTGTACAAAAAAATGAAGAAAAATAAAATCTCTACAAACAGCAATAATTTCGAAGCTACACGCGTGAGAATTTACGAATCTCATTATCGGTGCTTGCCCTGATGACGGCCTTAGCCTCGCACCTTACGAACATTTATTTTTTGAAACCAAGCAAGGGGAAAGTTCAGCAAGTAGTTTACGCTCAATCGTCGCTCAAATACCGTCAAATTGTGGAAAACTTTTTGCTCGTTCACGCATTTAGTGACTGTGACACTACCTCGGCCTTCTTCAGGCATGGAAATATCAAATTTGTCAAAATCATCGCAAATAGTATGAATCTGCAGACGATCAGCAAAGTCTTCAGAGACCCGGACACTAAGCCAGACTTCGTCGATATTGCAAGGCAGAAATGCATTTTGGCTCTACACGGGGCAAACGGTGGTACTCACTAATGGCTCAACGAGCCCCCCAATGTTTCGCGAAATCCGCCGCGTGAAACAAGAAAAACTTGACGTCCTTGCTGCCAACAGAAGCAGTAGATCGCGAACATTCTCTTCGCACATATCATTAAGTTTAAACGTAGTATGGGAACGCTAAAATTCCGTAGATCTGAAGCTGGACCAATTCGCAGAATAACTTGCTTCCAGTCACGACTAAAAAAGATCCGGCTCCGGATTTTCTATTAAAGAAGATTTCGTGCAAATGTAAAAGGCTGCAAAGGCGTATGTAGCTGTTGAAAAGCAGATCTCCGATTCTCGGCTATATGTTCGGATTGCTGGGGCCACGCCTGTACTAATGTCGGGGCATACGACATCACAAAGAAGAAGGATGACGATGTTGCGAATGCAAAACTCGCAAAGTTCTTCGGCAATGATCCGACAGATTCCGAGACTAGTGACTCGGAATATGAAAGCGATACGAAGACGCGTAACTTGGAAGCAAGTGTTTTGCACTTCTGTGCAATAAAATCTCGTACACTTGAAAAATCAAGTAATCCAGTTTTTACTAATATTAAGTGATGTGAATCAGTCTTTTTGGAATTTAGATTTTTTATTATCATATAGGTTATAAAAAGTGGCATTGATTGTGAAATGTCATAAGTAAGGTATTTGGAAAAATGTAAAAATTGACGTTGAAAAATTGTGTCCGAGATAAGGCCAGATTAAATTTATAATACGCCACGCTACATCAGGGCCATACACGTTTATCCATGCCCAAAAATTAACAGAAAATCGCCCGAACCTGTTCCGCGGAGACACGTAGCGTTCGTGAAACCTGGTATTTGCAGGACGGTACACCCGAATATGTCCGTCGTTACAAGACTGAAAAACTTTTTCAACCGTAAACACAACATTGTTCCAAAACTCCAACAGATGATAGACATAACTTAAACAAAATAGAATGCAGGCTTGCTTATGTTCTTCTGTTAATATGGTCTTCTTGGCACTTACACAGTTTTTTAATTCCGATTTTCCTATCCTTCGGCTAGCTGTTGACCTCGATGCTGAAACATTTGTCATGGACACAGCGTCTACTGCTGTTTGAAATAGATTTTCCCTCAAATAGCCAAGGAGCGCTTCATCTTGAGCGAGATTTGAACTTCTCGGTCGGCCTGAACCGTCTTTTCTCTTTATGATACCTTCCTCCTCTCACCTGTTCTTCACAGCTCTTCAATTTTAGAGAGAATTAGAATTTTTTCATGTTCAGTTAATTTCGGAATTTCGAAAATATGACACTGACAAATAAATAAGGAACGATTTAATATAGCGAAAAATAGGTGTACGGGATTTTACTGCACAGAAGTGTACATTCAGCCCAAAAGCAGCAAAAAATAAATTGAGGTGTTTTATTAATTTATATTTGAGTAATAATGATTACACAACCCCTCATGTATATTTAGTTAATGATAAATTGATAGATATAATTTAGATAGATATAATTTAATAGACACAGTCAATTGAATTCCGCAGGCCCATAATGTCATTATTATCGATATTTCCAATGAGGTTCTCGACTTCTCGCGGTGCTAGCTCCAAAACTATTTCTCCTACATTAAAATGTTAAATAACTTTTATTGTAGAGAATTTTGTCTTCTTCACTTTTTTTACGAGAAGACGAGAAAATTGCAAAAAAATGATTTTTTGCACCTGTTTTAGAAAATTTCGAAATGTTCTGATTCACTCTCATTGTAGGAAACTTAAGATTTTATATTTGATGTCCAAATAAATCGAAAAAACAGTTTCCAGCTTTTTCCGATTTTCTTTCTAGTCAAAACCTCAGCCGAGTGGCCTATAACAAGTATTGCCTATAACTTGGAATAAGTGGTCAAAAATTTAGTATAGCTCCACAATCTATTGTATTATGTATTATTTTAAAAAGAAATATTTGTTTTGATATATTTCCGTGAGTTTCTAGGCCCGAAAGCGAAAATCTGTTCAAAAGTAAAATCTGACGAAAACCAATAGCAGGATAGGCATCCTCTTTTTTGTGATTTAAAGTCCTTAAGAAGCACCTCTAAATTATTTCTATATTTTGCATATTTTATCTTATAATGAAATAATTGACGAATATTCCAATTTGTATCGAACAAAAGATCGATCTAGTAGTACCAGTGTATTAATGCCTAAAGTTTTTAATGGTGATGGTGTTTATATGGCAATTATTGAAGGTGAGTTTGAAAAGCTCACGAAACATCGATATATTAATGTTTATAAGTAAAAGTTAGAACATTGTACTTCTTATGTTCAACTGTAAGTTGGTTTAAATTACACAATTAATTGATTTTATCAGAGGCAATTTGTAATGCCACACAAAAATTAACATCATTTATATCGTATAACTTAATATCGTCTTTATGTAAGAGATAATTGACGGCCAATTTTACTGTAATTTCGTTAACGAAAATATTAAAGAATCATAGACCTAAGACAGAATCCTGCGGTATACCCAAACAGATACAAATTCTGCAGACCATTAACCACAGTATTCAATATAGTGGTGTTTATTTTTAAGATATGATTTGAAAAATAACAACAAATTTCTGGAGAAGCCAAATTGTTGAAATTTTGAACATAAAATACTGTGATCAAGCCTGCCAAATTATTTAACGAAGTCTGCGTAAATTACACCGACTTGGGAGTTAGCGTCGATAGTAACCAAAGAGATTATACAAACCAAGAAAATGTTGATTCGTATAACGAAAGTTCGAAAGTTTTGGAGAAATTGTTGATTTTTTCATCTAATTTATATACCCATGTGGCCTGTTTAAGAATTTCGGAAAAACATTTATATTTACGACCTAGCAAGCAGATCCACTGTAATTTTCTAAGGTTATGTTTAAGATTCACTAGAACCATTTTGGCCAAATCGAGCACACAAAACCAATGGAGTAGTAAATAATACATCGCCATTTTTCAAGTTCATTTAAGTTCCTATCGTTTACATACTACCAAGTGGTCTTTTCATTTGAGATATTAAAATGCTTTTATATTAGAGAAGACTTTCTGTGAATGTACTGGGTGAATTTTTTCCAATTTTCTTTTACGAATGCCTGAAATGGTCTTGCAATGTTTATAAATGATCAATTTTGAGTATTAGATTGTTACTACATCTTGGTTTTTCATCTCCAGATGATGTCAGCTTTGTTTCCGAAAGAGGCGTCGAGTATAGTGTTGTGGTATTCATCAGACCTTATTCAAATAATAATGTTATGAGTTATGGACATTAAATTGCGTACACGTTTACATTGCTCTGTATTGTTGTTTTTGTAGCCAGTCCCCCATAAATTATTCAAAAGAAGCTTGTTCACGTTGGTAATTTTGTACACAGCCGTAATAAATTTTCCCTGAAAAAATATAACGTCTCAATTTATCTATGGTCTTACCTACCTGAAAGATCAAATCATAGAACATAAATTCACGAAGAAAATATCAAATTTGCAGGATATCCATTTATACAATGCTTGCATACATGCACTGTGGCTAGTCAACTCATTTTCATAAACTTATGCGGTAATAGCCGTCCTACAAATTCCTCTGGCTGACTACAGGACAGACAAAATGATTATTGGGTACATATCGCAACTATGCTATATGAAGAATTGTACCACATCACAGCAGATCAGACAAAGTCTCAAGCTGTTTAAGATAATTGTAAACTAAGAACTAATAGGTTGATAAAATGACGCTGTGAGAAGGAAAAAATGGTGTTAAAATTGGCCCACGTCTTATTATTATATAGTAAATTTAAGGTAACTTAAAAATGCTGCAAACAATATATTTCTGGATAAATAAAAATTGTAACATAATGCAATTTTAAAGTTCCTTATGAATCTTACCTCGGAAATGTCCACGAAAATAACAGATCTAGAAAATATTATATTTACCTCAATATTTTTAACTCTAAAAAAACATATTTCACGGCAAAAACTATATACATATGTTCTACTACCAGATACTAGATGCCTTTTCTACCATAAGCAGTATTTTGTTTTTCAACATTAGAAGTTATTATTATTCTTTATAGGGAAAGAAAGTAACAAGCTAAGTTAAATATCGATGAAGTAAAATATCATCTTCGGGACTACCAACAAGAAAATTACCTAATATATGAAGTAATTACAGTTAAAAATCTTACCTTAGTTGAAATATATATATTCTTTTAACTATTTAACGTCGGCCTATTTCCGCTACCAGGGCCTATCACCGACGCCAGGAGACGAGCAACCTGGAAATTTTGCCGAACCTCTTCCCTTAAGAAGAGTAGGGATCTTTTACTTGCCTAACATTTAAAAGACAAGGGACCGCCTGGTTTACATGCCCTACGAAGGATGGTATATCCACTACGTAATCCTCGTCTGAAATTACGTAGCTTCCGCGTATACACTGATATACAATCCGCTAGAAGGTGGGACGAGAACGCTGTATTTCCCAAGTACTAACCGCGCTTGACGTTGCTTCAACGGAATATCGACTGACATTCACATTGAAGTCGCCTTTACGCTCGTCCCAGTTGAAACATTAATAAGATTAATAAACACTATATACAATTACTGAAGAAAAAATATTCATGAATACTTATTACATCAATACTTATTACAATACTTGATTGACGTCTAGGGAAATGCAGCGCCCTATCTTAATCTTCTAGTGGCTTGCATATCAGCGTATGCGCAGAAGCTGTGCAATATTAGGCGAAGATTGCGTGGTGGACATACCTTCCCACGGAAAGCACGTAAAGCAGTAGATACCTTGTCTATTAGATGTTAAGCAAGTAAAAAATCCCCACTCTTCAATAGAAAAGAAGGTCGGCAAAATTTTCGGGTTGGGAGGTGATTTGTCACCTGACGTTGGTGATTAGCCTTAGTCCGACGGAAAGTAAATTATAAAAGAAATACTTCCACGTTTTTTTTTTATTGTTCTTGGCATTCAGAATTTGAAGAAACCTGTGTCCCTAAACCAAGTTCACTTAGCTATTGAATTTGGCCATATTTGAAATAAGCGTACATTTAATATAATCGGTAAATATAATAAATACAAGCAACTAAGTAATAATGACATTAATCTTGCTTTATTAAATTCATTTTTAAGTCTGCTTTAATAACGTTATGTGTTCTCTAATTATGGTGCTTATATTTTTGCAGAACCTCTCACCGAAATATTTAATTTATTTTGACAAATTTCCAAACACATGAATTCTTATATTACCGTGATTCACAAATAAGGTGAAAAGTAATAATAATAATAATAACAATCTTTATTTAGCACAAACAGCTATTACACAACTGAAGTATACATGGTCAGTAAAATATTTTTATAGTTACCACTACTTATTGCGAAAAAAGAAATACATTTTCAGTATATAATTTAGAATATCGAAAACTATTGGTCCAACACCATAATTTGCAACTTCACTAAAGTTTTTGAATTCGTCTTACATAAGGAGTTATATAACCACCCTCTCAATATATAGAAATGTAAAATGATGTCATATAACAGAAAAAAAGATCCCTACTTCTATGAATACAATTTAAATTATATTGTGCTGGCCTGTTTCGAATTTATCAACAACCTCGGACAATGACAAACTGACATTTAATAAGCATATTGAGCAAATCGTCCCCATATAAAAAATTTATGGAGTTTATTCATGCAGTAATGTTTTTTCAGACACGTCTTCTTACTAAATATGGCATCAATAGTTTGAAAGTACGCAGAAAACAAGCTTTGCTATTTTTGTCAATTCATAATATGTTAATGTATCTTCCACAGTTAGAAAAACCAACATTTTCTTTACTATGTATTAATACCGGTAGCTTCTATCTTGTCACGTCAAAGTTAAATCTCCTAAAATGTTCTCTTGATTTTTCTTGTAACATCTACAACTACATGCAGCAGACTTGATGTTTTGCATACAAAATTACTATTATTTATATTATTTTTTATCCTGTAATTGGTACTTGTACTGTTAATAATAATAACAATAGTATTTATTCCTTCATTGCAAAAATATTATATAGAAATAAAAGAATACAATAAAATCAATGTAGAAAACGTCTAACGAAAAATTAACAAACAGATAGCAGCTAAAAAAAACAATACAATAAAACATATAAAACAGATGAACATACAAGGATATATAAAACAAATATAATTACAAAAATTTATTTATCATGTAGCAATGTTTGTCTAGTAGTATATTTTTTTAATTTATGTTTGAAACTATGTATGCTACTCTAAGACCTAACATTTTCATCTAATGAATTATAAAGCTTACACCCTTAGTAAAGAAAACTTTTCTGGTAGTGTCGTGAGCAAAAAAAAACTACTACTATTTTTCTAATGTAAATCTGTCTCTATTTGCACACTTGCAATGAATTTTGACAAATAACTGACAATGTCACAAAAATTAAAGTTAGATGTATACAACTAGATTTTAGCAAAAATACGTTATAAGACTTGTCCCATTTTTTTTGCTCACGACAGTACATAGCAGTTCTATGAGAATCAGGCAGTAGAAAATTTGTTGCTCTAGTGTCATGTAAATGACTCACTTGATTTCTTAAAAAGACTGATTTATGTTTACGAACATATGAGCACACCTCAAGAATGTATAGACCAGCAACTGTCAAAATTTCTAAATTTTTAAAGGCATCACAGCAACTCTCTCTGTAATTTAAATTTAATAAAATACGAATTGCATATTTTTCTAATAAAAATACCCTAGTCACATTACAACTGTTGCCCCAGTTTACAATTCTGTACCTAGGGCGAATGCAAATTAGGATAATAGATTCAGAATTTTCTGGCTACAATGTTTATACATAAATTTTAGAGCATAACAACTTGTTCTTAGCTTTATATATAATTACTTCCACATCCAGTGTTTTTCGATATGTTGAATCCATTGTAAGTGTTTATCAAAAGTAACACCTAAGAGAATACTATCAACACAAGTTTTTATTTCCCAGTCAGTACCATTAAAAAGGATTAGGCTCTCGGAATTATTATTCAATGAAAATTGTATTGAAACTGTCGTTATTTTGAGACCAATGTATAATTTCTTGATAAACTCTTTCAGTGGTTTCTTGTGCTTCAATTAGGTTGTTGCCGGTAACTAGAATGTTTGTATCATCAGCATAACAGATCACATGAACATTTGGCATTTTTTGTAGATGACTAACCACATCATTAGCAAATATTATATATAAACGTGATCCAAAATTGACCCCTGTGGAACTCCTTGTCTAATATCACAAATATCACTTTCAACTCCACCGGCCATTTTTACAATTTGTGTCCTGTTGTCTAAGTAGGAGGAAAATATTTGTAAAGCAGTTCCTCGATTACCGTATCGTGCCAGTTTGGCTTTAAGCAACTGATGGTCTACCAAATCAAAAGCTCGAGAGAAATCTACGAAAAGACCCACAACTGATTTCTTGTTGTCTATAGCTTTAATGATTTTGTGATGAGAATCACACAACGCAGACTTCGTGTTTTTGTTTGTAGTGAAACCATGTTGAGCAGGAGATAGTAACATATTTTGATGTAAGAAATCTGATAATTGGTCATTGAGATGAAGTTCTAAAATTTTAGAGAAATTACATAATTATTATAGCCATTTGAATCTCCCTTCTTTTATAATAGAGAAACTATGGCTCTTTTTCCCCAGTAAATTACTGGGGAAAAATGTATTATATATCATAATGGACCGCTTACCGCATATTTGCATTTATTAACCAAAGTATTAGAAATATTATCATGACCACTAGAGTTTGAAGACTTTATATGGTGTACTTCTGAGACAATAAAATAATAGATAAATAACCATTTACTCATTGCGAAAGTACGACTAGCGCATGGAAATTTAGCGCCCTTGGGAAAATATATTTACAAAATAACAGTGATAGTGGCGGTTTAATAAAATATCAATCAAACTCCTACGTTTCCATTTGCATGGGGTACTTCAGGCATTTTTTTTTAACTCGTGTTACTTTTTAGGTTTGTTACGTTATTTTTTAAACACCATTTATATTGACAAAACATTTCTGAAAAAATTTTGCCGAATGAGACCACTATTATGTTTAATATTATTGTAACGATTTGCCGTGAAAAAGTGGATGCAATCCAAACAGTATCATGACTGACCTATCTCCAGGATGTTAGAATTTTGATAGAGCTAATGATCGAAGTGCAACTGATCTAATTATAACTAAGAGTGAATCATAGCTTTATCTTAGGCTGAATCATAGCTTTATCGTACGTTGCATGTCATTATCAGCGCTGAAGATTTCAGATTATGGTGCAACTGTAAACGGTTTCTTGTTTTTCTTATTGGGAAACGGCGTATTTGCTCTGATAATGACCGCTTCGGTTTTAAATTGCACATTTACTGAAAACTAAACTTAACTACAAATAACTACTAAATTATTATTACATGTCTACATGATTTTAATATATAGCTGCATGCGTTAAGAAAATTGCGCAACGGCGTAATTTTAAGCAAGTTATTATATGGCCTCGAAACTATACACATTAAAAAGGTTTTAATCATCAGTTAGGATCTTAATACATGGCCATTTATTAAGGTTTGCGCTCGTAATGGCTTGCTATGATTTACGCGGTGACATTTTTGTGTGCCATCCGGAAAACAACTCGTATTAAAAGGGTATCAACTTGAGAATTGCACTCACAAATATCCTCGATATATTATTAGATAAAAGAAATTACTGCATTTTCAAAACGGGATATTATAATAAACGCATAAACATAAACACACCTAATAGCCCAGACGATAGAGAAAATTTTATAGTGAAATATCCAAAAACCTGCAAAATTAATATATTTTTTAATGAGTTCTTGAAAGTGTATAGAATAGTATCCTGAAAAGTTTGCATTCCGCTCGGATGCAGAACATAAAAGAAATTTTTTTTATACATTTTTTCAAAATTTGGAATTAAGTCACGGTAGGAAAAAAAAATACATGTAGGTAGACTACGTATTTCTGAACAAAAAATGTTCATATAAGATTTATCGCTAAAGCCACGGTATTCCTGAAAAAAAAAAAATAGTGAAGTAACTTTGTCACTCACTGTTAAATGCATACTAACAAGGAACATAAATCTTTTTTCTCTTTCTGATTACATGTTTTGAACATTTTTCTTAGTATATATATAATTATGAACGCATACACAGACACCACACATAGCCGCTGGATCGAAGCAGATCTGCCGCGCCTTTACTGTATTGTATTCATTACAAGGCCTATCCACATTTCAACTATATCCAATGGATTCCTTATATATCTGTTAATGGATTGGAAAAGTTCCAGAATCTATATTCAAAACTATGGAGAGTTATCAGGATAAGATCGTGAAAATCGCTATTTCTGATAATGATGGGATTGATCATATTTTCGAAAAAATGCATACAAGTAAACAAATTTGTGTTTGAACATTCGAAAATTATAAATTTTTTCCGAAATAATGATATTTTATTTTTTCAATGAGTCAAGTTTTTGGCAAGTTACAGCCTCCAATATATAGATTTATCAAAAAAATCATCAAGCGAGGAAATTAAAATGATTTGAGATGTATTTTTTCTTAATCTACGTTACATTAACTTAATAAACCATAATAATTATGAAGTGTACACTGTACATACTTTTTAACAGTTCTCAATGAAGAAAGAATTTTTTTTGGAGGGCTTTTATTTTTTTCTACGTTTTTTATTGCGACGATTGAGTTCGGGTGTGATAATATATATACGTATATTTTTCTCATCAATCCTTTACTTGTATTGTTTAAAACAAAAAAAGCATCGGAAACCTACAATTTCCATCTTTTAAATGAACCCTCACATGGATTGAACAAATTTCGATTTACTGACATGTAATTCAGTGCGTCGCACAGTGGGAAAAATATGCCCTTTTTTGGACAAAAATCTGCCGACAGTAGAGATTTCAATCAAATTAAATAAAAAAAATGGCAAGTACCCTTAAGACATTGTACTTTAGAGTAGTGCTGCGGCAAAGTGGCTTTGGGTTAACCTAACTTAAAAATTATTCCTCGTTTTCCTCCTTGGTCGAGCACGAAGTAGTGTTTGTGTATATTGGGTACCAAATTCATTTTTATGGGGTCATAAGTTAATTGACAATGCAACATAGGCCATATTACATCATCAAAAATTAGAAATGGCGGCTGTAGCCAAGATGGAGGACTAACTTTTTCTTTATAACCTCCTTGATATGGGTATCCGATGAAAGGGCTTGACCAGTAAAATACAATAAGCTATGTAGCGTTGCTATATATACAGGGTGTTTTATCTAAAACGCACATACCCACTTCTTAGCAAGTTAGAGGTTTGAAATTTTGCATACGCCTGGAAATCAGATGACAATGTAACATAGGCTATTACATCATCAAAAATTAAAAGTGGCGTCTGCCGCCAAGATGGCGGACTACTTTTTTTCTTTATAACCTCCTTGATATGGGTAAAACTCTAAGTTTATTTAAGACTAAAAAGTTACAAAATGAAGTTAATAGTTTCAAAAACTAAAAAAACACACTTTTATTGTTGACATGATGGGCCAGTTCTGAGGCCAGATTTGGATTCCGCGCGAAAAATTACTTCGGAAATGACCAACAGCTGCCCAATAACATTCATGATCCCTTATTCTGTTTAAACTTTTAGGTTTATGACTGTTATTTAATACATACAATTTTTCACTTAAGAGGTTATATTAGGTTTAAAGCTGTTAATTAGGTTAGTCTGAATGCTTAGGAATAAAATCATGTGGATAAAAAAACTATCCTTATTTTTACCTGTGTGGATGAAGTAAAAAAAAATGAAGAATTTGGTTCTTTTACGCATACTAAATCACATTTTTTTTTCACCCCCTTTTATAATAGGGTGGGGGTAGTACTGGGGGTGGCTATGCCAAAATTTTTTTTGAGACATTAGCTTCTCTTGTATATACTAAATACCAATTTGATGGACTCTTACCTGCTTGATTTACCTGTTTACCCCATTGACCCCAATTTACCCCCGCCTTCAACGGAATAACATGAAAATATAATCCAGTTCCAGATCTCGTTAAAATACATACGTGTACCAAATTTCAAGTCAATATCTTAAACGGTTCCAGAGTAATCGTGTGCACAAAAAAGTTACAGACAGACAGACAGACAGACTTTTTTTACTCAAACTTAAAATCTCGATGTTTCATGACATTCTAAGCCTATTTGAACAATAAAAAGTTTTAAAAAACTTTTGTCGTTTCTATACTCGTTTCTATACTTCTACTCGATGTGGAAGTAATATCTGCGATTTTTAGGTTAGGTTAACCCAAAGCCACTTTGCCGCAGCACTACTCTAAAGGAAAATCTCTTAAGGGTATTTGCCATTTTTTGTATTTAATTTGATTGAAATCTCTACCGTCGGTAGATTTTTGTCCAGACAAGGGCATATTTTTCCTACTGTGCGTCGGTGTCACAATCATACATATTCAAGCGCGCGCACGCACGGATCTCGCTCCGAGTAATAGCGTTATTTGACTTTTTTTTCCGGGAAAACCGTGGCTTTAGCGATAAATTTTGTTAGGACATTTTTTGTTCATAAACACGTGATCTATCCATCTGTATTTTTTATCTTTTCCAATCTTGATTTAATTTCAATGTTTTGAAGAATGGATAAAAAAACATTTTTTTCACTTTATTTTTATGTTCTTCATTCGATCGAAATGTAAACTTTTCAGCATATTATTCTATACACTTTCACGAACTCATTAAAAAAAATTATTCGGTTTGCAAGTTTTTGGAGGTAAATTATCTTCAACGACTGAGTTAAAACATATTAGATAACTCCCAAATCCAAAACCAAGGCTGTCCGAAAGGGGGTTACTCATTTGAAAAAAAAAACGCAGACAACGTATATTACTCACCGACATGGCCAGGGTCGGAGTTGGGAATCGAACTCAGTACACGATACAAAGTGTGACCAAGCGTGCTCGCCACTAACACGCTTTAGCCCGCTGCTCTATCATGGCGGTATTAATAACGAAATTTAGAACCACAGAGGACTACTCTTACATTTAAGTATGTAAAGCACTTAAATTAATATTTACTAGTGTATTTTAGTGAGACACAAAAAAAAATCGTATAAGCAATAACGTAGAAGAAAAGAAACAGTTGGTTCCGCAAGGTGCCCCCATTATTATTTTTATTTTATCTTAATTGGCAATACAGATTGTTCAGTAATACTGCCTTTAACTTATTACTTCCACATCCAGTGGTATAGTAACGACAAAAATTTTTTTAAAAGTTTTATTGCTCAGATAGGCTTAAAATGTCATGAAACGTCGAGATTTTAAGTTTGAGCGAAAAAAAAAATTCTGTCTGTCGGTCGTTTAAGATATTGACTTGAAACTTGGTACACATATGTACTTTAATGAGATCTGGAACTAGATTATATTTTCATCTTGTTCCGTCGAAGGGTTGGGGGGTAAATTAGGGTAAATTTGGGGTAAATGGATAAATAAAGCAGGTAAGAGTCCATAAAATTGGTATGTAGTATATACAAGAGAAGCTAAGGTCTCAAAAAGTATTTTGGTATTAGCCACCCCCATTACCACCCCCACCCCATTATTAAAGGGGATGAAAAAAATTGTGAATTAGTGTGTGTACAAGAACCAGAAACCTTAAAATATTTTTTTACTTCATCCACCCCCACTACCACCCCCCACTACCGATGTGGGGTATCGTTTTATAGGTTTTTGGGGTAGAGGATTTCAAATATTATATTATTAAAGTTCCATAAGCAATTATTTCCATATACAAAATTTTTTCGTTGTGAGCGACTTGGATAGAAAATCTGGATGTGGAAGTAGTAAGTCCTTGGGCAGCGGTTTTTTTTACCTGTATTTGACAGAATACATCTATGTTATTTCTGCCACCGAACATTGAAACCACACATTTATCAGAATTTAAATACAAATTATGTTGAAGACACGCATTATATATTGTCTCTATTCAAATGTAAGAAGAAAGTTGTCCTTCTGAAAACTGATGCGACAGCTAAATTCTGTTAAATATGTCGATTATATACAACACAAAAATAAAGGCCGCAAGTTTGAACCCTGTGGGACTCCAGTTAATAGAAAAGCGAACTGTAAGTAATATTTAACAAAGTTAACCGCAATTTCATTAAAACTATAACATTTTACTTACAATTATTTCGTGGTCGTCTTCTTGAGGGTTTCGGAACAAAAAAAAATTCAACCAAACATAATTCGCTAGGTGGTTGTTTCTAATGATATTTTAAAGACGATTCCGAGGAATTGGTGCAACGACAAAACTCCGCCCCTTGTTTACTATAGTGCGCACACATTGCATGTGACCAAGTCTAACATGCTCTATATTTTCAATTAATTAATGTAAAATAACTATGCAAACTAAAGATTATTATCGTTTTATTAATACAGTCCTATTTGTCTAGTTTCAAATCATGTTTACCAACTAATCAGATCAATGAAATCAGTTATTTTAGATACATATCATTAATGTAAGCGACCATGTATAATTTAATGACTTTTTTCGTTATCTCAGGTACGTATATTTCATTTAGATAACACTTATGCAGATAAGCTTTTATTGAGGTGTGGTAATGCGTACGAACTATAAATGCTATATATATAGTTATCAAAATTAATATATTAGCTATAAATTGTAATTTCATAAGCTGGAGGCATCGGTTTTATTGCAAAAATGATCTAGTAGGTGTAGGTGCAGTAGCTACTAACTTCTCCAAACATTTTATGAGACGTACTTCTGGCATTACAAATACTATGTGTAGAATGCAACACCCTAAAATACATTGGTATGCACACAGGCGTAAATATATTTTACTGTTTAAGGCATTCGAATTTGACAAATTAGCAAATTTTAAGGACATCCTTCTCATCAAGTAAAAAGTAAAGAAGAAAAAATATAAAATAATATTTCTTTTTGAATGAGTAAAATGAAACTAATTTTTTGCTCCATGAGCAGAGTGTATTGGGATGATCTTCGAAATAGTTCAATTCCCATTGTGTTGATTGTCTTTAAAATAGCCCTTATAATTCCCATAGAAACAAACCGTTTCGGTTTTCGAGTTCATTTCGGACTGAATCAAATCAATGAGATATAATAGATGAGCGAATTTGCTCACGTCACTTTCTTTTAAAATTGATGTAAAACGTATATATACGATGTGGGCACGTTAAAGACCACTACTCCGCGAGAAAGCGGGGTTAGTAAAAATTTCCAGGTTAGGAATGCCAATGTTTAAATATGATGAAATTGTCTCCTAACGGCGGTGATTGACTTTGAGACCAGAAACGGACGAATGTTAAACAAGAGACTTAAGAAAAGAACACTTCTTGGCTTATTTAAAGCTTGTGTTATGGCCAAAAATTGGCGAACTATAGTGGAACTCCTCGGTATTTTATTATATCTTTACAAATGTTTATTATCAGTTAATTACAGTTTCGACTGATTACTAGTAGATGGAGCTAATGATTACACAGACCCACAAAAAAGTTTTCAAAAATTTTTTCGTGGAACTAGAAAGAAAAGTATCTTGTATCAGAAAAGAGACCATCAAACCCACACGTATTTTGGCGCGCTGAATCTGAATCTGAGGTCTAAATTAACTTCTACCTTTTCATTTTTTTGTAAATCGAGTTTTTTTTTCGCATTTTTCTGTGGTGGTACCGAAAAATGGGTCAAATTGACAAGATATCGAAAATTTCTATTAAGAAAGTGTTTAGAATCCAACGAGGACCCCCTATTTCAATTTTGAACCAAATATGAGAAAAAATACACATTTTTACCCCGACCATTACGTATCTTTTTATTTTTTCATTTTTTTTTTTCTCAGATCTAACTTGGTCCTCGTTGGATTCTAAGCACTTTTATTAATAACATTTTGGCATATCTTGTCAATTTGAGCCATTTTTCGGCACCTCCACAAATAAAATGCGAAAAAAACACGAGATTTACAAAAAAATGAAAAGGTAGAAGTTAATTTAGACCTCAGATTCAGACTCAGCGCGCCAAAATACGTGTGGGTTTGATGGTCTCTTTTCTGATACAAGATACTTTTCTTTCTAGTTCCAAGCAAAAATGTTTGAAAACTTTTTTGTGGGTCTGTGTAATCATTAGCTCCATCTACTAGTAATCAGTCGAAACTGTAATTAACTGATAATAAACATTTGTAAAGATATAATAAAATACCGAGGAGTTCCACTATAGTTCGCCAATTTTTGGCCATAACACAAGCTTTAAATAAGCCAAGAAGTGTTCGGATTCAGCGCACCAAAATAAGTGAGGATAAGATCTCTTTTCTAGTACAACATACTTTTATTTTGTGTGGTTGTGTTATTTTTGCCATTGTTATGACTGTTGATTTTTTTTGTCGAGTAGTTGAGTAGAGCAAATTAGGTGGTTATGGGTAAAGCGTTTTCGCTAATAGTCGAGTTGTCGACAACTTAATTAATTGCTTATTGCATTGGATAAAACAGATTATGATTATTTCACTTTTTACCTTCGAATTTTAACAAAACCCTTTATATAGACTTGTTGAATTAGAACCATTTTTGCAGTCTACTGCTTAAAGTTTAAGCAATAATTTTTTTTATGAAATCGTTTTTCAATTACTGGTGGAATTTCGTATGAATTTTTCTTTTTACATTTTTTTATATTTGACTAATTTGATTGTACAGAATTGATTGTGTTTTCAAAAAAACATACTTCTCTTGTTGCACCAAACGGTACGTAAATACCAAACTTAAATTCTGCAAAAAGAATCCAGCTAGCTGGAGATGTTTCTATTATAATAATGCAAAGAACCAAACCGAAACGATAGAAAGAGAAAAGCAGTTATACAAAAAAGATTCAGGCGTCTTGGTTCCTTTTTGCAATTTACTCTTCTACCGTTACGGTGGGTTGATCCTTTTCCGAATTTTAATACCCTAACGGCGAAAACAGTATCACGAATAGAAAGAAGAGTGTCAGAGGAGAAGTCGTAAGTTGGCTTAAAACTAGACAAATCTACTGAAAAAAGAAAAGCCTTTTTCTTTATTTATGCGAAGACAGATTTCAAAACTGATACAGAGTTGGAACTTAACATTGCTAAAATTATTCCCAAAGCGACTAACAGTTGTCGTGCTGCCAAAGGTTGTTGTCCACCCAAAACCACAAGGGATCATTCTGCTTATTGTTGTTCCAAATCTGATCTAAATCCACTATGGCCCCAGGGCACTACAATAGCATAGGAGAAACTGAATGACCTTAAATCCATATGGCATTTATTACCAAAAGATTGTATTCCTTTCTACAGATAACGTTATGCTAGTGATGATGTAGAGGATGACCTAGAGGGTTTCGGAGGAGAGCTCGATATTCCGACTGAAGAACGGTAGCTTGCAATATTTCGTAATAACATATATTTTAGTGTTAGATGTTAGTATTTGAATAAAAAAAAACGCTGCCCAAGGAATCCCTACATTCACATCCAGATTTTCTACCCAAGTCTCTCACAACGAAAAAATTTTGTGTGTGGAAATAATTGTTTATGGAACTTTAATAATATAATATTTGAAATCGTCTACCCCAAAAATCCATAAAACGATATCCCACATCAGTAGTGGGGTGGGAGTAGTGATAGGGGGGGGTGGTAGTAGGGATGGATGAAGCAAAAAAATATTTTGAGGCCTTTGGTTCTTGTACACACACTTAAACACAATTTTCTTTTCACCCCCTTTTATATTGGGGCTAATGCCAAAATTTTTTTTGAGACATTAACTTCTCTTGTACCTACTGTAGCATATACCAATTTTATGAACTCTTACCTGCTTGATTTACCTATTTACCCCCATTTACCTCAATATACCCTTCAACGGAATAAGATCAAAATATAATCCAGTTGCAGATCTCGTTAAAATACAAACGTGTACCGAATTTCAAGTCAATATCGTAAACGGTTCCAAAGTAATCGTGCCTACAAGAAAAAGTTACAGACAGACAGAAATTCTCTCGACATTTCATGACATTCTAAGCCTATTTGAACAATAAAAAATTTAAAAAAAAATTTGTCGTTACTATACTTCCACTGAATGTGGAAGAAACAAGCATTATATTTTTTACTTTTTGTATTAAAGAAATATGATTGGTGTAACATTTTGAGATTTTACTTTAACGAAATTACTAAAACGCAAAAAAGGAACCAAGCCATGTTTTACTCAAGAAAAGGCCACAACATTAAGAAAAAATGCCAAAAATATAAATAACTGAAATCTGCAATGGTTTATTTATCGTATATGAGCAGATAAAAATCATAAATTTAAAAATTTTCGTTATAGGTATTGTATAACTTTAAACCGCTTTTTCTCAAGAAATGCAAATTGTGGTTAGGTTCCATTTTGCATAACTGCGTCCTATTTAAAAAGGTAAGTAAGAAAATTTCTGAGGAATAATTTTCGAAAACTGAAACAATTAAGTAGGAATTATTCATAAAGTAGGAATTAATCAGACGTTTCAGGTAAAAACAGCATTGTCCTTATTAGTACGAAATTCAGAATTAGATGAAACTGTACAACAAAATAATTTGGCGCAGCAGGTAGTGATATATAAAATCCTTGGAAAACATCTCACAACAGACTGTAGTGATGGAAAAATATTTTGATATAGTCTTGAAAGCAGTAGTCATCGTCGCCGTTTTCCATCTCACATCAAGTTGCTAAAACTCGTTAAAGTAAATAATTCAATTACACAATTTTTCTAAAACATCCCATATACCTGAGATAAGTTAAATAAGGAGAATCGTGTTCGGATCTACGACTCCACTATAGTTCGTAACAGATTACGTTACGCACACTCATCGTGGCACCTAATATGGACTATAGTGAATCCTGCTGATGCGAATCTGGCTTGGCACTTCTTTTACAAAGACATTGCATTTTGGAAACATCTATAACTACTGATTTCTAAAAAAACTATTCAAAATTGACAAACTTTCTCACTGTCATCCTGTGCATTGTAAGTAAAAGTAAAGAGTTAGGCATTGATATCGACATAATCCTACGGGTCGCACTTGTCGAATACTTTGATTAAATTTAAAATTATCTCCCATCATAGTGTGCGGTGCACTTTAACAACATAATCGCACAGTAAAAATGGTCTGTATCAGAAATCTAGTAGGCTAGGTATCTACAAAAAAGGGCAGCTGTAAGCACTGATTGAAGGTAGATCATACATAAATGATAGCGCACGATCGTTTAAATGCTGACTATAATATCGACCTTACCGATCACAGACTTTTATCTGCCTTATCCATCGGCTTGACACTCTTCTACTTCTAGTCGAGTCATGTTGTAATATCACGGGTTGCACAGCTTTTCGATATATAATATCAAATCGTAAACAAATCACTAGTAAAGGCAGACTTTAATTCCGTTTAATTAAAGCAATATCTCTAACGAAATATCGATATATTTTTAGATAAAAAACTTCCTAGTAGAATTTTAATAAAGCATGTGTATTCGCGTAACCTTACGTGGTAATTTAGCGACAGAAAATTATTCAAATTTTCCTAAGGCACAATTTTAGACATTGTTTTTGTCATTTCACACAAAAGAGAAAAAAGGAGAACAAAAGCTTTTCACAAAAAAACAACGAACATAGAATTTTCTACAATTTTGTTCCTATACAATATTTTGATAGGAGTTGCCATTTTCCAGATATAAATGAGTCCAAAATTAAGAAAACATGGAAATTCATATATCGGTAAATCATTTAGAGGAACCAACTTTGACAATTATTGTAAGGTGTGTAATATAACTTTGTATTATTAACATAACAAAAAATAAAATAAACTGAAAAAAAATTAATAATAATAATCATAATATTATAACAATTAATTATTTTTTATTTATTTGCTTTTATCATGATTAGAGAATATTATTTAGGTATTATGCAAATCACAACTTACACACTTTTTATTTATTATGAAAATACCTACTTTCTGTATATTGTTGCCATAATCTAGGCACGCTAATATACTAGTTAGGTAAATACTTTAAAACACTCATTATTGGAGAATCAATCAAAACAACTACTCTTCTAGCTAATACTGACGAAGTATTGAATTACATGATAGGATTCCTGGCATTTTAAGGCAAAAAAATATATTGAAAATACTTAAATTATTTATTTAAATTCACAACAATTATTGAACCGTACATTCTATTTTAACTCTAGAAAAGTTGTACAAGTTTTTTCGAACTCGTTAGTTCTCATCAGTAGAGTATAGAAACATTCATTCATTATTTACAAGCCTATTCCTGATTTATTTTTACAATTATTTATTTTTTATTTATTTGTTTTTATCATGATTAGAGAATAATATTTAGGTATTATGCAAACCACAACTTACACACTTTTTATTTATTATGAAAATACCTACTTTCTGTATATTGTTGCCCTAATCTGGGCACGCTAATATACTAGTTAGGTAAATACTTTAAAACACTCAGCAAAAATGTTAAAAGACTATTCTTTAAACGAAGCTTTATTTAATTTCATTGAAATAAATTGCATATTTAGAACAGAGAACACATAAAGAACATTGTCTTCATTCGAAGATGTGTCCGCTGCGGGCTTTTCTGACATGTGCATTATTTGTAGGTTATGCTAATTCCTCCTTGTTCCGAACACCTGGAGGAATAAAAATGGTACTATAATAATAATTATCATCATCGGGGTGTCAGATTGTATGTTGTGAACCCCGAGGTTTTTGTTTTTACCTTTATTGAACTTGTAACTTTATCTACTCTTGCTCACAACTGCATTTGCACAGGCTGGTGCATGGCAGTTGGGATTTTCCGCAGCTACACAGTTTTCCACATGAGGTTTTGCAGGAACAGGAGATGATCTCGCGGCACGCCCTTCCTGACGGAGGCAGGGTCGTCCACTTGACCTGGAAGAAGCAAAATACTATTTAAGGAGCGATACGTCCAGGGTCCTTGCCCCTGCGAATTCACATTCGAACACGTATGCGTTTTCCCATGTAATTTTTATTGAAAAACGTATGCGTATACGAATGCGAATGGTCAAGGATAAGGGCCCTGTGCGTCAATTTGTGTATACCATGTAATATATGACATTAACTTTACCTTCCATACTCCTTGTGGTGTCTTGGTCCACCCATAAAACGCAGGATCGAGGAGAACGAAATCCTTCGTCAGACTCTGTCCCCATATATGCCCCGCCTGATAGGCAGCTCTCTGGGTTTGCAGATAGAGAGCATCTTGAGTAGGGTTGATATTTTCTATGTCTCTACCCTTGCTGAATAGGTGAAGACGGGCGGTATTGACTTCTTCATCTTCTGAACATCTGTCATACATTATAACGACATACCTTTCCAGTACGGGTAGGGCCTGCTCAATTTCATGCAAGGAAGGAGTTTTGGGCAAGCACCCAAAGATAGGACTTACTGCAGGAAAATCTTTCCACGCCGCCAGAGCTGTTCTTTTTCCTTTGCCCCTGAACACAGAAGTAGTGTCGCTACCTGTGAAGGTATGGAAGAAGAGTGGACCCAAATACCTTTCTGCCCCAAGACTCTGAATAATAGAGGAGACATCCAGCAAGCGATAGAACTTACCGGCACCCAAGGCAATCCATTGCGCTTTTTTAGCGTGTCTGAAATGTCAGACTCCTCATTCAAACGGCGAAGGTCATTTACGCAAGTTGGAAGAGCATGAAGCTCCTGAAACTGGAGTAAATTGGTTTCAAAAGTTTCATAGCTGGAACTGGGCCCTTTATTGTTTGCTGGGCAAACTAAGCCCTCCCCATTGTCTTTTTGACAGAAAAAACACAGCGTCTAGTCAGTTGCTTTTCTGCATGCAGAATTTCCCTCCGACACCAATTTAAATGACTTTTTCATCACTGAAATGCAATAATGCATTCGAATCATTCCGTTGTCGTGCCATGCATATTTAAAATTAACACTGTACTTACCGGAAAAGAAGTCTGGAGAATCTTCGTACACAATGTAACCACTAAAGCGGAGAAGTGTCACTTTTGACACAACAATACAACCGCAGCGAGCATAGCCAACTAAGTTTTTCCAATTCGTCTTCGATACTCGCGCACGCGGTCGATTCGTTCGGCAATGCTCGGGTTTGTTGCGTGTGCTTAACCTCCAAGAGAATTATTTCCAACAGTGTGTAGTGCAGTGGAATGTACTGCGCTTAAGAATCGGGTGGGCCGGGTTCGATCCTTGTCGGAGAAAAAACTTTTTTCATTTTTTTTTAGGTTTATTTTTTAGGATGTTTTTAGGTTGTTTTTTTTTAAGTTAGTTGAAAAAAAAAGAGAGTTGACGTTTGGTTTGGCTACGAGATTGGTTTTTCCGATTTTATTTTTTTAAGGTTATGTACTATGTACCATGGCCTATGTATTATGGGCCTCAGGGCCTCGACACAGTTATAATCAGGTTTCTCGCCCACAAAAACATAGATCTACACCCAAAAATGATCTCCCTACGGCGACTGAAACGGAATTAATAGTCCAAAATGACATTAGGTCCCAAACTGCACTTTGCGCGACTGTACAGAAGTTAAAAGTGACTGATACGATGGGCTCCCGTTCTGAATATTGTCCTTATGTCCCTACTGACACGACAGAAAAGAGAAATCGCTTTTAACCGCTTGTGCATAATTCTTACAGCAATCCGCCGGACTATAGGGTGGGCTCCCGTAGTAGTAGTAAATTAATATTTTATATATGATATTGAAATTTCACCGAATACTTCAGATCTCTATAATTTTTGTTGCTTCAAATTAAATCATTGAGTTATTTAACGATAATGGCATATAAATAATTTAAAAAATGTTTAAACTATAAATCTCTTTCATTTACCTTAACTAGTATCAATTTCCTGACCGTTTACCGTATAGGTGTTCAAAGTTCTCTTCAGAATGAAATGATCGTTTACAAGTAGACCTAAACAACACTTATAAATTTTTCAACAAAGTCTAACGTCTTATAGTTGCAACACGCATGCTGGATAAGAGAACGTTCGTCGTGATCGACGTTATAAAAATGAGGATCACGGCTAGACCACGGCTAAACCGATAGTTGATTAGGATTGACGGGCCGTCATAAGCAGCTTTTGATATTGTAATTACTTGACTACTACATTTATACTGCTATTATGAGTTGACCATGTGTGAATTTATGAAAAAATTTACCATTGGTGCAGGCTTTATTTATTTTCGCTGAACATTGTGGCATTGTTTCATTATCGAGCTTTTCTATCTATCAAGTGGCATTAACGAGTATTAATGAGTTCTCTTGCTCTGAGATAGTTGGGCATAATATTGACAATACAGTAGTTTCCACAAAATAATGTAATAATTTTTTACAATAACAACATAATCTACTGAAAAACGATGATTGTGTGCGCGTATAAAATATAAACGTCTGCAAATCCTTGATAGACGTCATTAACCTCTGAACTCTCATATACCTTAAAAATTTTTCCATGCATTGTGTACCATTTAGTATACTGAATTATTTTCTACGTGTTTTTGTACAAACACAAATAGGACGTACCATACATACCTCATTATTTCTCTAGTGTTATTGCTATAGTAACAATAATCATAATGTTTTGTTGAAAACTGATATTTGACCTCCAACTGTGACGCAATGGTTATAATTTGGTATCTTTTGTCTGCAATTTGATATTACACAGATTCTACGTTATATTTACGTGCAATAACAATAAAATTTAAAAAATTGTTGCTAAATAATTCGATATTATTATATAGAAATTTAATAATATCGACCTAGTTAAACGATACATTTTTAAATTCTACGTACTTTTGATCTAATTGTCGGTCTTTAAATAAAATATGTCTTTATTACCGGTTAATTACTTCTAAATAGTTCTTCGTTGATAAGTCGTCGATAATTTAATTGCAGGTAATTTAATTTTTTTTTGGGTGTTCCTCGAATATATAATGTTTTGGTCCACGGAGGTCTCTTTAACATCAGTAACTCACTCAGATAAGTGGATTATACCTACATGGTAGTTTTCTTGAAGACATATTTCGTATCAGTGATATTTCCAGTTAAAATTGCAATTACTGAACTTATATTATCTAGACACAAAGAATTCGTATAAAGAAATTAAATCACATTCAGATCAAAATAATACGACTATTCCAAGCAGTAAGGATATTTACACTTAAATGCACACCCAAAACGTCCATTGTAGTCTTAGAACTGACAGGGAGCGAGATATTTACAGAACATTTTCCTTGCTAGCTTATAGACATGGAAAACTGGCAACAAACATTTGTAAGATAGCGAGAGAAATTATCGGATATTTCCCTCGTTATATTATATACGGAAATCGACAATACCAACTTCGACAAACGTAAAATTGGCAAACGAGTTCGAGAGGGCTGAATTTTGTCATCAATCAATAGTGAACCTGTAATGCGACGTGTGCTGGGAACTGGTAGGAGAAAGTAGCTATATACAATAGCAAGTTGAAATTTGTAGGTAATGCCACCTCAATAGCAGTGAAGATGAGCTCAAACACCTGCTCAACAGCTCTGTTTATGGTTTAAGTGTAAATCAAAAGAAAATAAAAATTATGTTTATAGACCGAATAAATGAACACGTTGAGGATTGGTGAGTGTGGGGGGTGTAAACAAGATGGTATATCTTAGAGGCTTTACTAACAATGTGGTAATTGTACATTCGAGATTTGACAAAAACTATAGATAGCAAGATCGTCAATTTGCCAAGTGAACCAAATTCAAAATGATAGAATTATCACGAAACACAATAAAGTAAAAAAAAATTGAGGTGTCTGTTTCTTGTACACACACTAAATGACAATTTTATTTTTTTCACACCTTTAATAATGGGGAGGGGATTGGGAATGGGAATGGCTAATGCCAAAAAATTATTTTTTGAGATCTTAGCTTCTCTTATATATACTAATTACTAATTTTATGGACTCTTACTTGCTTGATATGCCTATTTATCCCTATTTACCCCAATTTATCCCCCAATACTTCAACGGAATAACATCATCATATAATCTAGTTCCAGATCTCGTTAAAATACATACGTGTACCAAATTTCAAGTCAATATCTTAAACGGTTCCACAGTAATCGTGCGCACAAAAAAGTTACAGACAGACCAACAGACAAATTTTTTTTCTCAATCTTGTCATCATGTCATTCTAAGCCTATTTGAACACTAAAAATTTTCAACATTTTTTTGTCGTTACTATACTTCCACTGGATGTGGAAGTAAAATAAGTATTTGTTTTAAAATAAGTTTATTGTCAGCAGAGCATTCGTATGCTTGTAAAAGTATATCATTAGTTTTTTTTACATGCCCTATTTTATCGGATATAAGGAATTATGAATCAACAGTAAATATAGTCCACTCAAGTTAGGGAAAAAAACACCGCTTTAGAGAAAAATTTTGAACAGCAGTTTCTCTGCATAAATAGTAAGTACTCAACTTTTAGAACAATTTTTTGCTCATGCGTAGAAAAAAAAGACATGATTTTTGAGATATATACATATATTTAAGTTTTTTCGTGTTTTTTCTCATTTAGACTTTTACGAAAAGTACGCGTTTTTAAGGCTAAACGACCATAGGTAAATGTGTTCAGAATACGATTTCCTACAAAAATTTTTTCCGATTATCCCATTGGCTTTTTCGGAAAAGTGACTTGAAAAATATATATATGAGTTTTTTCGTGTTTTTTTTATTTTGAATGCAAATATTTCGAAAAGCACACTGTTTTAGAGTTAAATGAACATAAATAAACTTGTTCAGAATGAGATGTTCTACAAAAAAGCTCTTATACATTTTTCGATTATCCCATTGGTTTTTCCGGAAAAGCTTCTTGAAAAATATATACATTTGCTTTTTTCGTGTTTTTTTTTTTTCATTTGGACGTAAAAATCTCGGAAAGTACGCATTTTTAAGGCTAAATGAACATCAGTAAACTTCTAAAAGGGTTCTGTATATTTGAGAGATATATACGTCAAAATGAAAAAAAAAACACGAAAAAGCAAATATATAATAATAATAATAATAATTAAACGTCTTTATTGAACAATGAAAAATACAAAGTTTCATGGACACATTCTTCAAGAAGCTTTTCCGGAAAAACCAATGGGATAATCGGAAAATGTACAGGAGCTTTTTTGTTGGAAATCTCATTCTGAACAAGTTTACTTATGTTAATTTAGCCCTAGAATCGAGCAATTTTTGAGATTTTTGCATTCAAAATAAAAAAAACACGAAAAAAACATACATATTTTTCAAGTCGCTTTTCCGAAAAATCCGATGGAACAATCGGAGAAATGTATAGAACCTTTTTTGTAGGAAGTCGTATTCTGAACACGTTTACCTATATTCGTTTAGCCTTAAAAACGCGTACTTTTCGAGATATATACGTCTAAATGAAACAAAAAAACGTATATACATGTATATATCTTAAAAATCGTTTCTTTTTTTTTCTGCGCATAAGCAAAATCTTGTTCTAAAAATTGAATACTTACTTCCTGTGCAGAGAAACTGCTGTTCAGAGTTTTTCTGTGCTTTTTTCCTAATTTGAGTGGACTAATAGTATGGAGTCAGCTAGGAAGTAAGTCATTTAGTAAAATTATGTAAAACAGATCCTTGATACTCCGATTGAGGTTGTGAGACTATCAGACTTAACATTATTGACTTTTACATGCAGTGTTCTGCCAATTAAGTAGTTTTTATAAGAATCATATAAGTGATTGCCTTCCCATTCCAAATCTACCTATTTTCTTTGAAAAGTCGAGAAAGACACATTAGATCCAAATCTTTACATAGATGAAGAAAGATAGATGCCTATACTTTTTTTATCAGTATTTAAATGTTTTTATAGATTATTTCAAATTTCTATAATGGCACTTGTAGAAAGAGTTTGTTGTTATTTAATAATTTGTGCTTATTACAAAAATTCAGAATTTTTTCGAAAAAATTTACTTAAGAGAGATATTGTAGCATGTAATTTTCGACTCTTAAAATACAACCTGACTTATACAGTTGTACTATTTCGGCGATTTTTAGTTTTAACTCCTATATTTTTCGAACAAATTGGTGCTGCTATTATCTTCACTTGATGAATTAGTTTTAAAATTAAAATGCTTAAATCTTTTTACTCTGTTGTCGGTTCGAAAAAAATGAAAACTGATTTTGTTCTATATTAATATCAGGGGAAACATTTTGCGAATTATGATTAGGCTGGCTAACATCCTAGCTTGCTTCATATTTCTTTATACCTCCGAGACACGGACTGTTTGGGGGGCAGACAGACGGCGTACAGAGACTTTCGAGGTGAGGATTTGGAGACTGCTATAAACGGCGTGATAATGTTGGATGTACCATTCAACGAGAGCTGGCCAATTAAATAATGCAATGGCCATAAAACATCTGCCAGGATGTCGTGAATAAAATAAAGAAACGTCAAATAACAAGAATAAACGCCAAGTTAACTGAACCAAAGAACAAAAACTTTGAGGTCCCTCAAGGCAGTGTCCTTGGTCCCTTACTATTTATATTTTATATAAATGACCTTATTAATGTGCTGATTCGTCTTTTCGCTGATGACACTCCTATTAATTATTATGAAAGTACAAATTTTGAGGAGATCATCTGTAAATTTGAAGCTGGGGCTTCCGACAGAAAAATTTGAAATCAATAAACTAAAAATAAATCAATTAAAATCTAAATTCATGTTTGTAGGTAATAATTATTTGTACAATGAATTTATCAATTTAAATCTTGGTATTGAAATAAATAATGAAAAAGTTGAGCTTGTTCAAATGATTAAATACTTAGGACTAATAATTGGCCATTAATTGAAATTCAATAAATGTATAGACTATATATTGAAAAATATTGTCAAAAAAAAATCGTTTTTCTTAAGTGGCTTCTTTTATATCAATGTCCACGAGGTTAACAGTTTACACCACTCTAATATTGCCTCATTTTCTCTACTACGGGTCAGTGGTAATGTGTAAATTGTACAAATATTAATAACAGGTGTTCCAAAACAAGATATTGAGAGTAATATTAAGACGCAACAGGTTCTTAAGTCGTCATCTGATGCTAAATACATTAAACTGGCTCAATATAAAACAGTTTCTTTATTTTCAAACCATGACTTCTTTGCGGCACTGCCCCACACGACAGTTGTTGTTTTTGCTGTTCATCTATGTAATCCACGGATGGCTACAAATAGCAGCTTTCATATTAGAAGAACATTCAAGAACAGTTCAATTCCACAAAGGAGTTGTGGAATTCAAATCTTCTACCTCACGAAATTAAGACCAGTAGAGCCATTAAACAATTTTAGTCAAAACTATTAAATCTCATAAAGGGCCCTACATTCAATCTAAGTTGTTTCTTGCTATGTAGATCATATCTCTGTTTCTTTTCTTTGATATCATATTATCTGTATTTGTTTATAATATTTATGATGATGATGGATAAATAAACTGCTTTTATTGTTTATTATTATTATAACGTTAGAGAAAAAGTAACTCAAATCTAAAAATAAATTAAATATTTCAGAATTGATTTTAACATAAAGAAACTATATAAATTAAATTGTTTAAAATGTTCTACAATCACTTCCTGCTCAATACAAAGCAGAAACATAAACGAATCGAATTAGATGAGAAATCTAATTATCACAATTATTATCCTTAAATGCGTTGCAGTAACAACGCGAATCGTAGTTAATTTTTCCTTTTATGTAATGAGTTTTGACGTCTCAAGTATCATTCAAATCTCCCAAAATTAAAGAATTTTCAGAACCACGTCGATTTGGCGAGCATAATGAAATCGTTCTACAAATGTATTTATCATAAATATCGTAATTTAAATCACAAATGCTTTGCTAAGAGCTTGAAAGGCCCTTATCTTTTGTATCATCATATGTTTTCTACCTAAAGACTCTGTCATGAAGCCGGTCCTCCTACCAGGTGGTTGATTTGGGTTCATCGTTTCTGACAAACTAACAATTCATCAAATTTTAATCTCATCACCATCTTGACTGATTTATAATTGAGTAATTTATCACAATATGCGTTATACCAGTAGCATCTATACAAATTAATATGCCTTTTGGTCCTTTATGGATCTAATTATGGAGCTTTATGCTGTACATTACTTAGTAATGGTTCAATATGAATATTTCATTGACGTGAGTAATTGGCAACTTCTTATTTACAGTTCTATGAATTCAAATAAAATATCTATCGGAATGTATATTCCTCCATTTTACTTCCACATCCATGTAGAATGTCACGAACGTCAAGATTTTAAGTTTGAGCAAAAAAATATTCTGTATGTCGTTTTGTCTGTTCTGTGTTATTGTTAAATCCATATTTCTGCTGCTGTATCTCGTTACACATTAAACTTACAATATAAATGTATATACAAAAAATGTAGCAAATGTTGTCCCCTTCAAATTTGGCCGGAATATTTTTCTCGTAGGATCGAACGTTGCGGAATAATTTTTAAAAAACAATTTTTTGCACTTTTCACATTCAAGATGGCTACACTCCCCAAGAACGGGGAGTGTAGACGCAGGGCCTCGGCTTAAGCAACATATATCAAAATCATTTCTATTCCATCTTCTGTAAGGCGTAACCCCCACTGATTGGACTAAAATAGGTATTCGCAACTGCAACTTCTGCTCGTTAATATTCTCTATTGTTTTCAGTTAATTTTTCTAGTGGTATTTTGAAATTTAAACATACGTTTTTTCTCGAGATTTAATTAACATTCATGTTAAAAAGAAATATATTGAATTCGTTAATATTTTCTGAACTTACTGAAGTGCAGTAGTTGTGAGTAGCGATTATAAAAACTCAAAAACGTTCCATTACCACTAATGGATACGTTTTTATCCTTGCTAGAAGAAACAAAAATCGACTTAATCGGATAAAAGAGATTTAAAAGGCTTTCAGCTTTCCAATAAACGATCTAATAGTATGTGAAGTGTACCAATCAATCCGCAATATTGATAAATGCTAAGTACAGGTAGCGACATCTTTATCAAGCTATCAATTATCCGTGGCATTCCTCTCATGGGTGCCAACCGGCAATAATGAAGTCCCTGTATTAGCGGCTTTGATAGGATATACCGGGGTGCTCTTTAGATAAGTTACATGCGAGCGGCTAATGGCTTTACTTGATTTTAACAGTTGCTTTATTGATATTGACTGCAGTTATGGCAGCTATATGTGGTATACATGCCGATATTACTACACATTACTTCTGCTCGCGACTTCATTTCCCAGCTTTATCGGATGTTGTTGCATTTTAAAACTACTTCTGTAAACGCTACGAGATACTTCAAGATGCATTTTATTTGCTTTTGCATTTGTAAACAGTGTAGAATAAAGAAGCAATACATAATTCCGCTACCCTTCTAATGAATATCTCTTTCATCATTAGGTACAAATGTAACCGTGTGGTTTTGTGTCGAAAATACACGAGCCTGTATAAGTAAAGCATCTGATAATATTTCGTCTCTGAATATCTTACAATTAAATCTACCCTGAGAGACGTTATTAAAATCAGTGCAAAATTAACAATAACACAGATCCACAAAAAAAGTGGTCTGTCCGGCGGACCAGACTAGTGTATTCTTTTGTATTTTGACCCGCTGAATACGAATCCAAAGTCAGAATTGTCAGATTGGCTCGGTTTTCATGCCTAACTTCAAAAAAGACTCCCAAAAAGCCGGTTTTTCGCCTTTCACACTCAAATGAGTAGTTAGAAATACGTTTAGTTCATAGTTCCTTGGGGAATACCAGATTTGGTGGGAAACTTTCGTGAAGATAAAATAAATAATTAACTGCAACAGATAATTTTATATTTATAAATATACGACAGACCATTGACCAAGATTGGCAACTTAATCACAAGCACTTGGTGCCATATCTGTTGCATAAACATTTCATACATATCTCGACAGTCAAAACGAATTCCCGGAGATTCCGCTTTAAATTAACTTGAGAAGATAATAGTGAGAAATGAGACCATTCGAGGAAGAATGGGCAACATGTACGAAAGGTGTACGATTAAACAGGACCTTTGATTTTAGAATAGACATCGCCGGAAAGAAGAAAGAGTGGAAGGGCATATGGGGGAATAGAGCATATGGGACCAGAGAACAACAGAAATTAGATTAAAGAAATCGTATCATTCGGAAGCTAGGATGAGAGAAACGGCATCAGCTTAATAAATTGAGTAAAGGATAGACATGGAAAAAGAAGAAAAAGAACTTGTGAAGGTGAAATTATAAAAAAGGAAAGAAATAAATCTACAGACAAAACCAAGAAGATCGTAAAGAGATGAAATATATGAGTCCAGGGAGGAAAGAAACCAATGGAAAGGAGATTGAAGACATCGCACCATTTGGAAGCTAAGATGAGAGACATTAGCTTTAATAAACTTGCTAAATATATATTGGATATTAGAATGGACACTAACAAAAAAAACCGCTGCCCAAGGAATCACTACTTCCACATCCAAGTCTCTTCAAACAAAAATATTATATTTGCACTCCACTATGTGGAAATAATTGTTTATGGAACTTTAATAGTAAAATATTTGAAATAATGTACCCCAAAAACTCATAAAATTATATGCCACATCGGTAACAGGGGATGGTGGTGGGGGTGAATGAAGTGAAAAAAATTCTTAATGACTCTGACTCTTGTACACACACTAAATCACACTATTTTTTTGCGTTAATATACTTTAACTGGATGTGGAAGTAGTACACAGAAAATGGCATGACAAAGATATAAAAAATCGTTGTGTGCCGTAAACTACACGATAGTAAAGACTCTACTTCAAGCATTTTCTTCGAGGAAACCTACTACGTGTCCCTACTACCCAAGGTAACCCATTGTGCATCCAATTTAACCCACTGCGAATCAATTTTACTAGAGGAAACACACTGCGCATCCATACCACTTGAGGTAACCCACTGCGCATCTATAGTACTCGAGAAAAGCCACTGCGCATCCATACTACTCGTGGTAACCTACTGCGCATCCATTGTACTCGATTAAAGCCACATACTCCTTAAAGTAACCCACTGAGCACCCATACTACTTTAGGTAACCTACTGCGATCTGCAATACTCGAGAAAAGTCACTGCGCATCCAAAATACTCGAGAAAAGCCACTGCGCATCCATAATACTCGGGGAAGCATACTGCGCATCCATAGTAGTCGAGCAAAGCCACTGCGCATCCATACTATTAGAAGTAACTTTAACAACATAATATTTGAAATCGTCTACCCCAAAAACCTATGAAACGATATGCCACATCGGTAGTGGGGGTGGGGGTGGTAGAGGGTTGGTAGTGGAGGTGAATGAAGTAAAAAAAAAATTGAGGCCTTAGTTTCTTGTATACACGCTAAATTACAATTTTATTTTTTTCACCCACTTTAATAATGAGGTGAAGGTAGTAATGGGGGTGGCTAATGTCAAATAAATTTTTGAGACCTTAACTTCTTTTATATATACTAAATATTAATTTTATGGACTCTTACCTGCTTGATTTACCTATTTACCATTTACCCCAATTTACCCCCCAACCCTTCAACTGAATAAGATGAAAATATAATCTAGTTCCAGATCTCATTAAAATACATAAGTGTACCAAATTTCAAGTCAATATCTTAAACGGTTCCAGAGTAATCGTGCGCACAAAAAAGTTACAGACAGACAGAATATTTTTTTTGCTCAAACTCAAAATCTCGACGTTTCATGACATTCTAAGCCTATTCCAAGCAATAAAGATTTTTTTAAAATTTTTTGTCGTTACTATAATTCCACTGGACGTGCAAGTAAAAGAACAAGGACAAGGGTTTAGCTTTGATCTGATAGCTAGAACGATAGGAAACGGCATCAACTCGCTAAATAATAAAAACTGGTAACTGTAAAAACAGTTGACTCTTTCCAGTTACATAAATTGCAGATTATTTGATGAAAATCATCTTCTACTAAAAAAATTTTCGTGCACCTGCATTTGATTTGTTAAAGAAAGAATGTTATTTTACTTCCACATCCAGTGGAAGTATAGTAACGACAAACAAATTTTTAAAAATTTTTATTGATCAAATAGGCTTAGAATGTCATGAAACGTAGAGATTTTAAGTTTGAGCGAAAAAAAATTCTGTCTGTCTATCCGTCTGTCTGTCTATCCGTCTGTCTGTCTGTCTGTCGGTCTGTCTGTCTGTAACTTTTTTAGTGCGCACGTTTACTCTGGAACCATTTAAGATATTGACTTGAAATTTGGTACACATATGTACTTTGACGAGATCTGGAACTGGATTATTTTCTTCTTGTTCCGTCGAAGGGTTGGGGGATAAATTGGGGTAAATTGGGGGTAAATAGGTAAATAAAGCAGGTAAGAGTCCATAAAATTGGTATTTAGTATATACAAGAGAAGCTAAGGTCTCAGAAAAATTTTTGGCATTAGCCACCCTCATTACCAACCCCACTCCGTTATTAAAGGGGATGAAAAAAAATTGTGATTTAGTGTGTGTACAAGAACCAAAAACCTCAAAATATTTTTTTACTTCGTCCACCCCCACTACCGATGTGGGGTATCGTTTTATGGGTTTTTGGGGTAGAGGATTTCAAATATTATATTGCTAAAGTTCCATAAACAATTATTTTCACATACAAAATTTTTTCATTGTGAGAGATTTGGATAGAAAATCTGGATGTGGAAGTAGTGATTCCTTGGGCAGCGGTTTTTATGAATATAGCAGTGAGACCTTTTCTTGCAGTTTTAATAATATCCACTAAAAATATCGAGACACTACTTGAATGCCGTAGTATTATTTTAAATAGTGTTAAACTTGTTTCGTACAGTGGTATGGCATGAAAATAAAACATCAAATAAGCATTCGACAATATTGGAGTGCAAATATTATAAGTAGTTTATAATATAAAATTGATTTTATACTGTATTAAAAATATGGTTAATACAGAATCACGAAGTTGTAAAAATACGAGTAGGTATTACTAATTTCTTTGACTACGTCTATTGTTCGGGCAGCTTTATAAGTATCATATTTTTTCCCGTTAAATTTGTAACGTATATTTCTAGAATCGGAAAAATTTAACTTCGCTTTAATTTTTTTAATGACTTTTGCGTCCTGTACACGATTAATGATTTAAATTTAAATAAATATTTCACGGGTTGACGGAAGCAAAAAATATTTAATTCAACTTCGGTCTTTAGTATTGTCTCTCAGTAGAAAATGGAAAATAAATTTACATTGTTTAACAAAAAAGTGTAACCAAACACAATCCGGAGCATAATTATGTACCTTTTACGCCAGACAAAAAATTGTAATTGAATTTATAAGATAAAGCCGCTACAGACCAAATGTTCTACACGCTGTTATTTCAAAGTGAAACCTGAAAGTATCATAGTCAGATCATCTTTTTAAAATTGCTGACGCTCACAAATTAGTCATACGCTTTTTTGTAGAAGTTTCATTCAACATCTATTCTGTTCTCTATCACATGTTATTTTTTAAGAATTAAAACTACAACACCTATCTCAAAGCAAATTACAGACGGTTATTAATTCCTTTTGCCAAACGGAAATATATAATTACTTGAAAGGCATTGACAAGCGCCATATGGGAATTATAACACTGTTAAGTCTATAATACGGTAGGTATTATGAGAACTGTCAAAACCTGTTATTACGATGACTGATTTGGGCTTTACTCCAATGCACTTATTAAAAATAACTTTACCCAGTTTCGCAATGGAAGGATGTATTTAAAATGTATTTGGAATGAAAACTACAAGGGCTATCGTACTTTTGTTAATACATTACGCCTTTTTATGAAGCATGCATACAATGTATACAATTACTTATTTTTTATTGCAAATCTACATACATATAATATGTTCAGTGTCAATCTTTAATTATTTTGGCCATGCGAAATTTTATAATTTCTTTTTTTTTTGGTTTTATGAAGAAGTGTAAATTAAAGCCTCAAAATTTGTCTTGACATCATTACCCACCTCCATCCCATTATTAAAGGAGGTAAAAAAATTAAAAGTGTGTTTTAGTGTGTAGCCAAAATGTGTATCCAAAAGCCTCAAAAATCAGCCACCCCCATTACAACGCCCACCGAAAAGCGTTTTGTTTTGTTTTTTTTTTTTGTTTTACCACGATAAATAAAGAGTCGATACTGTTTTCTCATCCAAATAGACATAATAAACTATAAAACCGTAATTAAGTAATGGAGGTCTAGCGATTCACAATTTTTTTTCTGAATTTGTGATTGATTATGCTAATGTTTGTATTCAAAGTTTTCAAGAAAACGGATGCCTTCTTTATTAATGATGCAATATGGACTTTAAAGTGAAGAACAGTTTCAAGAATCAATTCTAGATTTTTTACCTTATATTTATTAACGTTGTATTTTAAAATTTATTGCCATGTATTTTACCTGTATCATGTATATTCTGTAAATAAATATTTTTACTATTATTATTTATTATTTACAGAATTTAAGGCGTGAATCTTTATTTTAAATTTGAGACCTGCAGTAAGGGTAAACCTAATTTTATCTGAACACAAAAGCATAAAAGCACATTTGTCAGGATTTAACTTTAAATGATTGTTTTTTGAAAAAATTGTTAGAGTTTATATCGGAGATATCTTCACAATTCTTCCATGTTTAGGTTCGAATGAGTATTCCAGCTGCAAATTGTCTGCTTAGCATTGTATACGACAGATCTTTAAATATATCTACTGTGTAAATAAGAAACGAATAGGTCCCAAGACAGACTCTTGTGGGACACTTGATTTAAATCGGACAACTTTTAGAATAATTATTTTCGATGACTACTAATTGAAAGCGATTACTTAAATAAGATACAAGGAAGTTTATAGCAATATTGTCAAATCCATCATATGTCAGTTTAGCACATAATAAAGCTTTAGAAAATAAAATATTATATTAAATATTAAGGCTGTTATATGTCCATTATCTAGTGATCTTAGCATATTATATGTGATGTTAGTAATATTATGTCCCTTTCAAAAATTGGATTGAAGAGGACAAACTATATTGTTTGTAATTACATATATAGTAATAAATTTCCCAAAGTATATATAGAATATTTTTCACTCTTAATAATTCTGCAAAAAATGCAAAAAAAAAATAATTTTAAGTTTAATTTAACTTTAATAGTGATCCCCAATTTTTCAATCGTTCCATTGTAAAACTCTTCACCCTATTCAATGCTTGCAAAAGATGATCTCTATATTCTAAAATGAGTATAATTACTGTCTGTCGTAAATGTAAATGCAAATACACAGATGTAACAGTCATTTGGTCTAATGCGTTTGAAAATGTTAATTTAATATGCGATGTTATGATGCATTTTAAACGGTTTTATCAGGTGGCGCCACCAAGGCGGTTTTCAACTCAGTCTACCTAGATTACATCATCGGATTTTTTTTGAATATCAACGAATTACGTGACAAACCTGCTTAAGGAAGCTCTGATTACTGATGACTAAGATCAATTCAATTTATCCTGCACGAAGCTGGAACAGTTATTAATTTAATAATGTTAATTTAAGGTAAATGAAGAACGGTTAGTAGTGCCAGGATAAAGCACAATATACTCTGCTTCAATTTCAGACTGGCCACAGAATATCGATCTAAAGCGAATATTATTTGAAGTTAGTAGGATAAGTCAGTAAAGTAAATCATGTATATTTAGTCATCAAAGGGCAAGTTTAAATACTTACAAGAATATAATGTATCACATCCGCATTCCCAACTACCCCACCTCGAAAATATAAAATAGTCCTGCGATTTATGACTTGAATAGTATAAAATTTGAAATATTTCTGAGTTCAATACCCAGCTCCGAATGGAAATGACATTGGCCACGTTTCATAATGCAAAACATCTCAGTATGCTGATAATAAAAAAAATTATTTGGAACATGCCACTATGCAATCAGATCTGACTCAAATTTCAACGAGGTGTGAAAATTCCGTCTAACTATCGATAAATGTGCCGTGATTAATACAGGAAGAAATAACCCCAAATTGATACAGAATATAGTAAGTGTTACGATAAAAAGCGTGTCCTCTCAATGTGATCTAGAAATCTTGACCACCCATAATCTCTTTGGTCTGACCATATAATTCAATCGTGTAGAAAATCTAATAGTTTGTTACACGTAATAAAAAAAGTGTTTAACAAAACCTCGAGTCTGAAACTACAAGTGTTTTATACAAAACTGATATAAGGCCTGTTTTTGAGTTTGGATCCTCAACTTGGTTGCCGTGGCTAGTGCACAACAAAGATATAATTGAAAGTCTACAGCGTAGAACAGCGTATCTTCCTTATGGTATAGAAAGACTGTTATCCTCAACATATTCGATTTAAGTACTGTTATGGAGAAATTAACTCATGGTGATACTACAACCACTTGTAATATGTTAAATGGCACATTTTCTTTGGACATCCAAGAACTTTTTCCAATAAACAATGATCATACGCTTGGACGACATAACTTCTCATTAATCCATGAATATTATTACACCAGACAGCTTACCATCAGCAACCGTGTCTTCGACATTTGGAATTCATTACCTAGCGAGTTCCATTAATAATCCGTTTCAAAAATAGACTAGAAATTACTTCTCAAGTTAATTCATATATGTCATTCCTCCACTCATCTCTGTAATAATAATAATAACAATAATAATAGTAAAAATAATAATATAGCTTTAGAATTGGTGGTTGCCTAATTATGTGACTGTATTCATGTCGATTATATTTATCTGTGTACTTTTTATTTGTAGTCCTAGGTTAAACCCATCGATATCAATATAGTCAACAGTAATACTATTATCCTAGTTAGGAATATTAATACTACAAACCGTTGCTTTTATTAAAGTAAATGTATACCATCCTATTGGACGCGAATAATAATCGTTTTACTATAATCAAGAAAGATTTTCTTACCATTACACCATTTTACGAAATTAGCAAGGTATATACAAAAGATTAGTGCATTTAAATTCATTAGAGATAAAGTCTTTCGGAGAAAAGCCTGCTTGATTAATGTTTACATGTACAAATAATGCGATTTTGCAATTAAATTAAATTTCTAACCCCTAAAGCTATCATGCTCATTTCTTAAGCTGTACAGCAAGAATTTGCATAATAATATAAACATACTATATGAAAATGGCGTGTTGTAATATCAGTATACGCAAATCTTATGAATAGCACTCATTTATTAAGAAGTTCTCTGAGAACGCGCCATGCTACATATGCTTTCTTTGCCGTAATTCCGTTGCTAATAGAGTAAGGCAAAAAAATTGTACTTATTGTTAAAGTATAGTATAGGACATAAATGAGAAATAATGCATTTCAATTGTCATCAAATTGTAATATAACTCAAATGAGTCACGGTATTTATTTACATCATATACGTGAGGAATAGTTCTGCAGTGAGGGACTAGAGCGTGTGCGAACGGTGGTGATCAGCAAGTGGTTGAATGTGATTTAACTGCAAATTTTAATTTCAGAAAATACAATAGAGATCAATGCAGTACATAACACATTCCTCAACTTTAAAAATAAATAATAAAATTAAAAAAAAGATATCCCTGTGTATTTTGGCGCTCAAGGTGGGGCACCCGTTTGAATATGTTTTCTGGTGGAGATTGTAGAGAACGCGGTGCAAAACAATACCGCAATTTAAATACAAATTACTCTAGAAATAATTCTACATTTTCAACCAGTGTACAATTCCATGTATTCCTTATATATTTATTATATGAAATATTGCAAGGAATTAACTATTCTTTACAAAATATTAAATCGCTTCAATGTGATACAAATGCGAAAAGAAAAATCAGAGAATTTTTCGGCTATTAATACATAAGAGGTCGATTTTTTACCGGGTAAATTTTTGGACATAAACCTGTTTTCCCATGAAAACTCGAGAACTAAGGAAAGGAAAAAATCGTGACACGAAGTGGAACGATTTTACTATGTTCCATAATTCGAGCAAAATATTCATAGAAAACAGGTTTGAGTCACTCAAAAGAAATTTACCAGAGTAGAAAATTAACCTCGTGTGTATTACAGAAGACTAGTATATGATTAAAAAATATTATCTAAAATAATTATTATGAGAACAACAAAACTGTTTATTTAAAGTTTAAAAAATAACAATTTATAATTGAAAACAGAAACTTTTTCTAGTGTTTTTTATCATCAAATATATCCATTGTATCTATATGAAATACACAATTATTATGAACAATGCTATTACATTTAGATTCTTCTTCATGGATTCATGGTTAATATTTTCTTGTCAAACATCACCAAATCGCCTTTTCTCATAAAATGTTAGATTTTAATAATTTTAATGTCCTACAAGTCTGTTATTTTACAATAACCACCCTATTTTGAGATACATTAAATGAAAAATAACGCCCTAGGGCGTTATGAATATCTATAACGCCCTAGGGCATTATAAAATTATAATACAACCCAAAACAAGCAAATTATGATAGCGTTATTGACAAACAAAATGCGTTGCTATGCAACGGCGGCGTTTACAAACAATTTTGATTTTTACCCTCTTTTAAATCAAATCGTTCTGAACATAATAGATGTCAAATTAATAAATCGTAAATGTCAAAAAAAAATAAATTCGAATTAAATAATAGACTTGCAGGACATTAAACGTTGAAGGCACCACGGGTGTTATAGGATAATGACGCCCTCGGTCGACGTACACTCCCTCGGGCCAGAGGCCCTCGGGATTGTACACTGCCGACCTCGGTGCGTTATTATCCTTATAACACCCTTGGTACCTTAATAACTATAATGACTTTTTTAGTTTGACACATAGTTACTACGAAAAAAGTAACATACATTTTTCTCGATTTTTTTCACTGATCGATAGCCGCTTTCCTCACTTTAAAAAAATCCTATTGGTCGATTTTTTTGAAAATGTACGTTTTGATTGGTTAATAAAGTAAGAAGATATTAATCAGTGAAAATTCCTGCCCTACGAAATTTGAAAGTATCGAGGGTGATAAAAAAAGTAAATTTAATTTGAAAATGCAGAATAACTTTTTTATTTCGAAAAACAATTAATTTCCAAGTTACTAATTATTTAATATTTGAACAATTTTAAGGAGATCATAATTCAACAATTAAAATCCAAACGCTAAATTTCGGATATAAGGGTTTTAAAGCATGTTGGTCAATAATATATCGAAGGTTTTTCAGTACAAAAAAATTTCTAATATGATTTCTAGAAAATTTGACTCCTTTTCCATAGTAAAAATTCACGCCAATGAAATAAGTTGTTTTACTCAAAATAGAACATACCAAAGATCTTTGATACAGAGCCAAATTTGGTTGAAATCGGATGGCTAACGGGAAATCATTAAAAATGACACGCTGTATGTTTATCACCATGATTTTTTAAACTTCAGGAAAATAATTAAATAAATAACAGCCAAAATAAATTATGGAAGTTGTGACCCCGTAAAACCGCATGCACATTTATCTACTGTCAGGACTTTACTATATTAAATCAAATACTTAAGGAATAAATCCTTTTGAATAAAATGCTATCCCCTTAAAAATGTTTAGTTTATTGAAAACATAACCTCACTAATCAAAATTGGGATACTTAATTTTTAACAACAGTCCACGGCCTAAAGAATCATACATCTACCGTTCAGTGTATTATTACTTTTTTATTACATCTGTTACTTTAAAGAATAATTGCTCAAAAATATTCAACCTATTCGAATTATTGCTTAATTATGCATGATCGCCTTTTTATATTAATATTTAATAACAGTAACTTAACAACCATTCAATACTATTAAAAACCGATTCGTTCCACGGGAAAGTACAACAAAAAACAATTACTACGAATTGTTGTAAACATCTCAAATTCAGTCCTCGGATAGAGTTGTTAAAAAATCGTTTCAGTAGGTGCATACCGATTAAGTGGCTTAAAAACTACATTCACCTATGTGATTAATAGTTTGTTATGAATAACATTAAGTCAGGAATTTAAACGCCACGCCACGCGTTGGGTATTAAGTTACTTATAATCTCCTTTCGTACTGAAAAATGGCCAATTAATGCGCTTTGCTCGGGAAAATTTAATATTTTTTGTTAAAAGTTGCCTTGGTAGGTATATACAGGTTTACAGGCTTACATTCAAATGTTTTTTTAACAAAATATTGTGTTGTGGAAAGTTAATTATGTGTTTTATAATACTTAATGTTAATCTGAATCAAATTAAATTCCCAAAGGTAATCACTTATTTGATTTTTAAGTTATTATAACACATTGAGGAATGCGATATTGAGAGTGGCAGAGAAAAAGAAAAGTAATTGCAATTTGTGATAACTGAAATGCCAACTAGAGGCATTTAACAACTTTCACTTATTTTTTTTTTTTTTAATATCTGGCGTAGGACTATTGTACTACGTACACTCCGCAGGTTATTTTAAGTCATAACTGTTATGCGCATAACATTCAGTTCATTTGTCAAATTTGTATTATTATTTTTTTTAAATTTGTGGTTAATCTTTTATTACAGACAAATTGCCAACAGTGAAGGAGTGGCATTATTGGAGAATGAAGTTATTAGTGAAATACAAAAACTTGAAAAAACAAAAAACTTGAAATTCATTCATCAAATTAATATATCAAAAAATAAATGTAGGTAGTACTTTGAACATAAACGATCTGCTCTTACATTAAATGTAAAACTAATTTAACCCTTTCGCGTCGGGAACCGGATATCTACGCACGACAAGAGGTGCACTTAATTACTGGAAACATACGTATCCGCCTATTACACATTGTTAGTTTAACCCTTTTCTTACTCCTCCCACCGTTAGTTCAATTTTTTTTTTGTTAGTGTACATATTGACATTTTATGTGTGGTAAATAAAAGTTTTATTTCTATTATTAGCATTTTTTAATTGACA
This sequence comes from Rutpela maculata, assembly GCA_936432065.2. Taxonomy (NCBI): domain Eukaryota; kingdom Metazoa; phylum Arthropoda; class Insecta; order Coleoptera; family Cerambycidae; genus Rutpela; species Rutpela maculata. Next base: position 25,251,978 of record OW386285.2, on the reverse strand, counting down.
TTTCCCATAAATTCATAAAAATGTTGAGTTTGTTAAGCCGTACGTATCTGAAAAAGCTACAGTTCGCGGCTGCAAACGGACAAATCCGCAACCGCAGTCCGCTGCCGTCCTGAAAGGGTTAAACATGAATGAACGATACACTAGATCATTATACGATTACAGTGACGCTACCTATAAGTCTCGATGACAAATCGAGTACAAATTTACATTAAATGCCTACTATATCGTTCTCTGCCCTCTGCGTCGTAGTAGAAAACTCTTAATCCTAGAAGAAAAGTTTCAAATAAAAAAGTTGACTCCTGTTAACTTTTGGGTGATACCATGCCACTGATATTCAGTCCACAACCATATCTTTTTATTCTCATTGTTCAAATAGGTATTCGCAATCGATATCGCCCCAATACAATTTTCTTTCGTTTCATTATAGTCTTGCCACATTAATTCATGTCTCATAATTTTTAGTTACACGGGTTAAAATAATAAAAATAATAATAAATAACCGATGAAAAATATAGCAAAAATCCTGCCGACAGCGCCCGTTAAAATATGCAAATTATATCATAACTATATTTATATGTGTGTGCACATCATCATACCAAAATGTTTTAAAATTAACTGTAACAAAGACTTTTCTGTTTTATTGCTTTCAGACCTTGAACTTTATATAAACTTTATAGATACCAAATGTTCTGTAAAAGTTTTAGCCCATTATTATACTCTTCGCAAAAACGAAGAGTATATTGTGTTTGATCGGCACATTTCTAAAATCGTAAATATCGCTCGTAGAGAAAAAAATTTCATATCATTGTGTTAGTGAACGAATTCTGAACAACTTTCAAAATGTCCGTATGTCCGTCCGTCTGTCCGTTCGTGCGTCCGTCCGTCACGTTTCTTGTAAGCACGATAACTTTAGAAAGAAAAGTCCGATTGTATTGAAATTTAGAAAGTAAGTTAGTGTTAGCTAGTGGAAGAACCCTATTATTTTTGAAGAAAATCGATCAGTAAATAAAAAAGTTATTAATTATTTAATTTAAAAAACATATGTTTCCTTAATTTTTGTCGCTTGTACTAAATTGGAAATCTTGCGAAATATTATCCATAATGTATTTTTTTTTGTTCATGAATTTTACTAATATATATTTCATAGAGTTGAAATGTGTTTGATTGTCGAAAGATATATATATCACAGACAACCAATTTTCGTAGCAATATATGGTGGCGCAGCGGCTAAACTTTATCCGAGTCAACAGCCAAAATTTATTCAGTGTTACAACCAGTAAATAGTTCTAAGTTTTATATGCATTAGTTTTAGGCCTTTGTGGGCAGCATTTTTAAACATATTATTAATTTTAAACCCACGGTACGTGGGTAGGAATTTTAATTGTTCTTTTTCTTTTTATCATTGTCGCCAAGCCGAACCGAACTTGCCCCGCCCAGCCCTACAATAAATTGTCTGGCTGGCTCCAGGCCAAGCCAGGTTTTGTGGAGGCACATATGTATTTATTAATGTTAATACATTTTATTTGTTTGCTTGCTTGCGTTGCAATCCAAGCGTCCCGTGTTCGAATCCCACACAGGTTGGATATTTTTTTTTCATATAATTTTTTTCACAACAAAGATGGTATCACAAAATTTAGGATGTCCAAAAACTAACATTATTTACAAGAAAACTGCGAAGAGTATCCTATAGAATGTGTAACAATTATATATAAAAAGCTCAGTAAATTGGCGAAGAGTACGTTTTTAGCTTGTTTTATTATTGTATTTATTACTGTGCTTTATTTTATAAACTATACTTCCATTCAATCTATAAGCAATTATTATTTACATATTATATACTCTTTTGATTTGTCCTATCCATTTGTTGGTAAACTGGAATCAATAAATGTATTACTATTGTTATATTTAATGTTTATCACATCATAATATTCGGATGCCTCTAAAATACGTGTGTATAAAATTTTAGGTTGATTGGTAGTTTGGTTTCTGAAATATATCCAAAGTACGTTTCTTTTTATTTCTTTAAGACCTCATAAGGCACTTTCAGACTATGACCTCTCAGGAAGCGGTAATCCTTTATCCCTGTATACCTTTACTTTATGGGCATCCTGTATATATTATATTTTTTTATGAGATATCAGGCGGACAAAATGAAGTATAAGACAACCAAATACCAACACATTTTTACCTATGACATAGAAGGTGTAAAATATTATTACAAATCTTAAATTACACAGTATGTTTCTCAAGCAAATTCGCCAGAGGCTCATCAGAAATCAGGTTAGTCGATAAGAGGGATTTCTAATAATCGGTTACTGTAAGAATAGATTAGTAGTTCAGCTCCTTGCCGCTAGTAGCGTCTAAGGCTATATATTTCAGATTACAATCCAGATAAAATATAATATACACAAATGAAACTGAAAATGGTGCATAGAATATAAAGCATTGGTCGTAGGAAGAACAAATGTATAGAATCTGATTGTAGATAGTAACTTTCGATGCATTATTTACAACGTCCCGCAGAACATAAGCTGTTATTTCTTTAAATTCATATTATTACGGGCTTTTTAACGACGTGTTAATGCTCAGTATAAATATTTCAGCACAATCGCTATGCAATAATGGGATAAATATTGTGGAATACCGCTGAGATAAATAAGACTTTATAGTACACTATTACTTACACCTGCCAATTTAATAAAGCAAAAGATGACTGGTAAGAATAACTGTTATTGCACAGAAACTATAAGAAAAGCTCGTTTATTATAATTGGTAAGTTATGTTGTACACAAAAATGTTGCCATTGAGAACGTGCATAAGTTTTTCAACACCAAGTTGAAATAAATGCAACCCTGGAATTTCCATTACATGACGTATTTTATTCAGATTTAAAATTACGTTCGAGTAAGAAGATTATTACAAATTCATGAATTTACTGTAATGATAACGTTAGAAAAAATCCTGGAGATTCACGTATTTAGTGGTAATAATGGGCATAAAGCCATATACTGCTGTTCCAAGTGAAGAACAAATCAACCGTCAATAATGAACCGGGTAGTGGGCAAGCTATATGTAAAGAAATGCAGAATGTAAATATCGAAGGGTGTCTTCGCATGATTCTGAAATCTACAGTTACCAAATTGTTCGATTCTCCAAGAAATACGTCCTCAGAAGCAACTCTCCAGCATCGTATTCTCCTGAATAGAGGAATCGGAAGAATATTTTTGCCACATCAACCGGAGAGGGGACAATATCAACCGGTTGATAATTCAGTGACAACCAGATGACAAGAGGTGGAGAAGATGCCTTCCAGAACGTTGGACTGACGTCACCAAGGAGCTGAAGGAAGGGAGCTTTGGTAAAATCAAACTGACTCACAAAATGTCCGGCAAGACGATGTAAATAAGAAGATATAAAGCGAAGTCTGTTTTTACGGCTCCAATGGTATTTTCTACTGTTGTTCTCATCCTACTTACTTGAACTTATGTCAAAGGTGCTTCTAATTAATGTAGGTCTATTGCTTCAATTTGTTATAGTGAAAATGAATAATAATTTTTAGATCAGTCTCAATTATTGTCTAATATGTGTAACGGTCATTTTTATTTATAGTCATAAAAGCCCTTAAATTACCGCCGCTACTGTCGGATATTTGTTAATCTTATTTTAACCGCTATGGAGGATGATGTCATGCAATAGCGCGACGTCTGCTTCCATATAAGGTAGCATTTTGAAAACTAGACAAATGATTGGTCCTTTCAAATGTTATGCTATGTCATAATGTTGCTCCCCACTCACCCTTATAAATATCGCGAAAAGCGTCGACCATGACACATTTTAACTTGAATTTGAGGAACTAAAGTAATAGTTCCAGTGTTAAAATGTTTAGTCTTTCTAAACTTTTATTGTACTACGTTTGTTGTCTTTTGTCTCGAGAATTTAACCATACCTTGTTAACAAGAATTAGTGGTTATGTTTGCTTTTTCTAGAAAGAGAATATAAAAATATTCTTGTGTATATAAAAACTACGTAAAAATGTTTTAATAGTGTTGTAAACCTACGTACACTTTGGTGCTCAACTATGGAGGTGTACTGCATTCCAGTGGAAGTGTTTTCTGTTCATCGGGAGCTTCGTAAGTAGAATAAACAATTTATTTTCCGTCCAACGATCCAACAATTAACTCTTTAGTGCAGTGTTTTCGGTTGTTCTTACCTTTTTACACGACATTGTGAAAACTACCTTTTATGTCTGTTTCGTTTTCGCATAAATAGACACACTATTCTCGTGTGCTGCAATTTTAACTGCTTGATATAAATATTTGTTATTCATAAAGAAAATATGTAACTAATAACCGGTGTATATACACCATATTTTGTATGTTTTTTGGTTAAGTGTTGTTGTACTATTTTTGGATTCACAATTAAGTATATATTTTATTATTCATTCGAAAACGGTTTGTTTTAAAAATTTTTTTAGTAAACGCGAATGAACAATTTCATAGCTGTTTTTCCTTTGAATAATTACGGAATTGGCCAATATCCACTATATTGCTTTTAGTATTTTGTTACCTTTTAAATATGTATATAATTTATTTGTGTACAGTTATGTCTCCGTACATCTGCATTTGTTTGATTATTTGTTTGTACTTCTTTATTCGTTAGCACAAATTTATTCGCCCATACCCTGGATTGTTCTCATTGCTCTACCATTTTGTGAATAAATTAGTTATTGTTAATTTCGTATTTTTATTTATTTAAAATTCATTTTAAATAACCCCAAGAGAGACAGGGCGTTATAATTTGGCTTCAAAGCGGGGCTTTCTTAAATAGCTTGTGTTTTTTTTTTTTGTCTATATTAAATGTAGCAAAAAGGCGAAGTTATATATGGTCGAAAATTGATGCAAAAAGGTGCAATCAAAACTGTATTTATTGTCAATGAATAAACGTCCCATTCTCATTATTTAGCGTTTTTTCAAGAAACACCGTAGATATTTCCCTAAAGAGGGTGTTTTCTGGGAGTTTAAATTTGTTTTATATTGCACTTAATATTTCTATATGAAGACTAGACAAAATAGAGATTATAAAAAGAATAGTAAAAGGGAATTGTTCAAAATTTTTACGGACCTAAAATAGCAGAAACTTTTTACTTTTCTACATAGAAATTCTAGCCTTTTACCTCCATTTATCTGAAATATAAGTGGAAGTATAACTTATTACGCAATACAATCCACAAATGTCCATTGTTTTTACTTTTTAAGCAATCCTCCTACATTTGATCACATTGTCATGTATGAATTTATAAATACCATTCCGTATATGCATTTAGATTCATTTAATATTTTAGGTCACATCAAAATGAGGTAATAGGATGGCATAGTGTCAAATCATCAACAAAAAGTTGTATGCATAAGCATTGTACTTATTCATTAAATCATTGATAATTATACTGAATAGGAATGGCCCGATATGGCAACCTTGAGGCATATGAGATGTTACAGTAATCTTGTAAGACGTAATAAATAAGTTGAGTTCTCTCAGATAGATAGCCAATATATTATCATAAATTTCAACTAATCCTAATTTTTACAATATGGTTTCGGCAAGGTTATGTACACAATGTCAAATTGTTTCTTTACCGAAGCACTCATCGCATATTATGGGAACCATTTGTAGTTTAGATCTTTCTATAAGAAACCTACTATTATGTTCTCATATGTTCCTAAGGCCCGGTACTTTCATCTCCAGTTAAGTCTATTCTATAGATAGATCCCATGGAAACAATTATTGACACAGTTGTATTCAAAGAAATTATCTGGAAAATAGACTTAACTGGAGATGAAAGTACCGGGCATTAGTGTTTCAATTTGTTCGTTGTTGTTAGAGTATAGTCTCCTATTTTGTATTCTCCGCTAAACTTTCAGATTTTTTTTTTTGTTGACAGGTCTCGTATCACTATTATACTTTTCACAAAGTTTATTTTCAGTCCAGATTGGTTGACGTTTTCCCAGAAAGTTGATAATTTCCAGCTCTTCTTCCCTGACGATTAGGAGATTACCAGCGCACACTAGTGCGATCGGGGTTTTCACGGTTTCGTTAAAATTTGATGTTGCCTTTATTGTGCTTTGTGTCACTTAATCTGGGACCATGGTGAATAGTCTGGGGGGTGAGGAAATCCTTGCTTGACTCCTGTATTGTTTTGTTTAGTTTCCGCCTATATCCGAACCATGAATTGTAATGATATTGTGAAGATGTCAGACTTATTTTTTAACAGCTCAGATTCGATTTAAATTATTTTCAAAATTTAGTAAATAAATCCTTGTCGGTCCATGCAGAAAAAACGTTTAAAACTTTTACATTTAAACATTAAATCATTTTTAACATTTTTCGATACACCACTGTTCATTGCGCGAACGAAATTTAGAAATTTCGAGAATACCAGAATCTGGAAACTTCTAGATCAAATCGAGAACTCGCAAAATTGACTATGTAAACAAAGGCACTTCGCGGCCACATTCAGTCCATCTTAAGTTGTGATAAAGTCTTTATGCAACTAAAATAATTCGAAACGTTCGAAACAAGCAACAAGGCAAATGTATATCTACAAACGTTATCTAATCGACTAATAAGTGCTAGTAATTAATAATTATTTTGTTATAAAATATTGTGAGAACGTGAAATAGACAACATTCATTTTAAAACAAAATTCATCGTGTTTAAAATCGACAGACTTTCTCTTGTTCCAGTCCTAGACCACCATATACAGGGTGTTAGTAATTTCCGTGACCAAAAAGTGAGGTGATCGGTGCAGTGTTTCCGAGTGGGCGTACTTTCATCGCGAAAGCCTACGTCTTCAAAACCAGGTTCTAATTATCCAGTACATTAGGTAATATACTCAAATGTCTTCCGGAGATCTATTTCGACCGTGTAGATTTGCTCCTTCTTTCAATTTTTCTTCCAGGATTCTGATTGTAGTGTACATATAGTGCTCAGTTTAATCTGCCTTTGATGAATGCCGTCTGGTAGTGTGGTGGTCTTCTGATGGATCTCTCCAGTTATCCGAGAAGGAATTGTGCGTAGTATTCGTATCCTGGCACTACAGTGTTATTTTTCTCTAATCATCCATACCTTGTGGTGAGTTGAAAAAGTGTAAATTAAAAAGTTTATCTAAAAAAATTCTTGAGTAAATCAGCAGGAAATATTAGTTAAATCATGTAATATATAATTTATATACTTAATAATTTTTCCTCGGGTAATTTTTATTTCATTGATAAATACCAAACTGCACGTAGATGCCGGTGTGTCTGTATTAAATAATGAATTGCTTAATTATGAAACGTAATATATTCATCAGTATAATGTAGACGTTACTTGACCAATAACTAGAATATGGCTATAAAATTTAAAATTTTAATCGATAAATTTAATCTAGCGACACATTTATTACTTTTACATCATTGATTTAAATGATATATTTTAATAATTTCATGCATCGATCTGATCGCATCTAATTAGCAACTTTGTATTTAATTTATGAATGCATTAAAAGTTATTCTTGGATATAAGTAGGTAGGTATATAAGTACAGATAAGAATGTGTACTATAACGATAATAATTATTGAGCGGGAAAATAAAGAAATGTGGATGAATATGAGGCGTCTTCATTCATATTTTACACAAATATATTAGCACTAACAGTGTGAGGTGGATTGCTCTATTATCCAGTCAGCAATAAGATAAATGACATTCTTAACTGTTATGTATAATTTTCTCTTAGCTGGATGCTCTTACGATATTATGCAAAGGAATGTGTTAAAATGCTTATGATCAAATCTACATCTGCGATAAATATCTCATGAGTTGACAAGGGGGCCTAATTCTAATCCCAAATCTGTTTATGATTTTTTCTATATATTCTAAACATATCTCTAGTCTAAAGCATGTAGAATTTTACTTTATAGAAAAACGACTTTTTTAAATCGTTTTATTTATATTAATGTCGTGGCGAAGTTTAGCCTTTTGCTATTCCAGCACCAGCAACTAGCTATGTTATCTCATTGAACAGCGCACCAACTCATTGCTACCATATCGGCAAAACATGAATGTCACTAAATATACATACCCTAGCCAGGGTTCGTATCTGGAACTCCATTGTGTCAAGCCAACTCGTAAGTTTGTAGCGGAAATATCGGTAAAACCATTGAAAAAATCTAGGAGTCTTGGGGAGTGGATCTAGAGAGTGAGGGGTGTATTTAAAATCCAGATAAAGAGTTGACATTTTAAATTCTTGTAAACTGAGCTATATGAAATACAGTGGGTCATTAGAAAATGCTGGGATCTCATAATCTATTCCAGGAAGTACTAAAATTTAGAATTTCCCTAGGTTTACTAGACTTTAAATTATATTTAGTGAAGAGATGCCAAAGCCTAATATTCTTTATTTTGATCTCTGAATAGTGTGGTTTCATGAGCTTACAGGCATTATTTACAATTTTAGGCTGTAAAATAAAACAGAGTTTATCACTTATCGTAATTTATTTGTCTTTCATTTTGTACATTTATCTACATCCCATTCTTTCCAGGAGGCGAAGACCGTAATGGCGTTTAAAGTTGTCAACAGAAATGTTGAAAGGAGAATCATGCTTGTTACCACTTGTAATTCTTCTCTTACTAAGCAGGAAGATGAAGAATTCAGGTACAAGGAAATATAACCTTTTGAAGAAAAAGCTCACCAAGCTGGAAGCATTGGAAGTCCTGTAAATTTTTATATATTACAATTATTACCTACTGTGCAGAATATGGACTTGCTGAAAACTTATGGAAATGTGTGATATTTATCTTCGTCCTGAATGGAGTTGGAATATTTGATGTTGAAAGTTGAAACAAGTTGAAACAGCTAGCCATGAACACAAAGACACTTGGATATTATACTCGAGTACTATATTCGACCCGCATATTATCAATTATGTTGGCATTGTCAGGAGATAATTAAAACCAATTTTTATTGAATGAGATTATAAAAACTGGTTTGAGACAGGGGCGAACTAAAGGGGGCTTTAAAGGCTTTAAACTCCCTGAGTTTAAGCCTGAGTCCCCCGGACACTGAAGGGGGCCCCGAACGCTGAAAACGGCCTTAAAAACTAAATACGATATGATTATGACTATGCTCTGTCCTGGTGATCTCATTGACGGAATAAATAATAAATATAAAAGTATATATAACATTTTTTTCTCTTGTCTGCTTCCGCATCGCAATCCACAGTCTGCACCACTGTATGCATCTGGATTTGACCAGTCGCAACCAAGGCCCAGTGTAATGCGACTACTCGCTATTATTATTACAGTTTAGTTCAGTATTTAGTCAAAACAAAGTGAAACGTGTCATGGTGGTTCGTGATTTGACTTTATCTCAAAAAAGTGTTATCTTATAATATGGGAAGGGCCCCGCACCCAGTTAGTCCTGTAGAGAGACACTGTGTAAGAATTCTATAAATGCAGTAAGAAATCTATGAGACTCCTCGGGAAAAGAGATAGCAATAAATGCAGGTGATCAGTGCGTACAACAGACCCTATTCTCGTTTTTTGGAAGGAATGTAATTCAAAATAAATTTTTGCAAATGTTTATCAAATCAATGTTGTTCAGTAACTTGTGCCGCTTGACACTACAGTCCAATTCATTACCATCCTCCTTTCCTGTCTAAGATGTAGTGAAGATGATTTCCTATTACTTAACCTTCCTTCCTTGATATCGTTTGGAAATAATCTAATTATTGTTTATTCCTTCTAATAAACTTGCAAACTACGTTCTAAGAATTTGTAATAGCTACAAATATGGAGTAGAACAAACTAAAAAAGAGACAAAGTGACCTTATCAAAGACAGGAAGAAAATTAAAAAAAAAGCTATCGTGCGGACTGGATGACAGATTTATTACTACTACTAATACATTCTCGTGTAACATATCCAACATGGTTGAGACCTCAACGCTCGTAGTATGTTAATTTTTAGTATTCAGATAAACCATTCTGATTTTCTGCGATAAATATTAAACAAAGTTACCTTTTCTTGTGCATTATTGAGCAATAGGTTAATAGCTCTTTCCAGTAATAACCTATACGCAAACCTAATTCGTTTACAAAACAGGTAATTTTATTATAATTACAATGGTTATTTATTTGCAATAACAACTGCTGACATACGATCTTTTGTTGATGTTAAAATTTAACTTTTAGCTGTGCACGCTTTAATTCGCTTTTTATCTACGTGAAATTCGCTACATTGTTGCTGACTGATAGCATGACAGAAGCACACGATTGAATTAAAATTCCCTGGCATATCTGACATAAGTAGAGTGTAACACGAAGCGTATGTGTGACATAGAATCTAAACAAACTGAAATGGAAGTCTCGGGGGTCAAGTCAAGGTCAGAGCTTTTGCCACATTCCGACAATAGAGGCGGCGTGGGACGCATTAAGCAATGGACGCTGGGAATGACCTTGACAGCGTCAACGTGTGAACCGACTATGCTAATGCCTTATCATTGTCTTAGTCCTTATGTAAGTCCGAAGGAACGATCTTCACTGTTGATTGTGTTAGCGCTGGTATTATATTTATTACAGAGATTAGAGTAATTATTATTAAAGAGCTAATTATATGCATAATTCATTAATCATGGAAATAACCGCCTTAAAATTATTTTACAGGGTGACGTTAAAATAAAGATATATATATAGATATATTAGTATAAAATATAACTAATAAAGTATTCAGAAGTGAAAGACATGCAAAATATGTGAGAATTAAATAGGAAGTTAATTTTTTGCAGAGTGATCATATTTGGAGTTAAATATGTCCTCTTGACTCACTATCTCTCCAGCAGCATTCAAAGTGATGGCAACTGGCATCTGAGGCATCGGAACTTTAATACAGCAGGCTTGACATAACAATTATGTAGATTCTACTTAATTCAAGCATTGTATAGTTATAACACTTCCAAGTAACTACTGCAGAATTCGCAAAAGACCTTTTAGGTCGAGGTGAAGAAAGTCCAACCCAGGGCCAAGCCAACCAAAGGCCAACACAGGGCCTTAAACAACTGCTGCAGAATGTGCAACACCGTGTATGCTACTGTGCTTTACTTTGAAGCATTCTCAACTATTAAGTGAAAATTGGTAGTAATGTCGACTGCACAGCGTTGCCAAAGACCACTTCAAAGTAATGATAACTGCGTAGTGTTCAATTTGAAGTCCCTGGTGCGTTGTTGGGAAATTTTCTGGAACTTCTTCTGGACATCTTGAGTAAAAGTGGATTTAAAGTGATTTTTATTACAAAGCTATTCCAATTAAAATTGCCATTTTTCTGTTATTAAATGAAGACATGGCATCTTCACTGATACAGATAAAAAATATTTCTATAAAAAAAAATTGTACTATGGTCATTTTCAAACATGTTTTATAAATAGATTATTATTACTTTATAATATATAAAATTTTAAAAAATATTTTGCAGTTTCACATAATTTTTGCAAACATTTTTTTCTTCGAAAAAACAATTTTCTAGAGGACGCGTCTTTTTTATCGGAGCATTATAACATTTTATAGAAAACAAGTAAACACAAAACATCATGATTTATAATATATACTGCTTGTATATAATCACCTTGACTTGGACCTTGGACATAATGTGTGCTCAAACTCAATAAGTCATTAATTTGCTATTCGAAGAAGAGAGAGCCAATTATAGAGTTTACGCTCTCATTCCTGCCAGCTGAGCTATTCCAAAAGTTAGTTAATTAGTTAGTAATTTCTACTACTTGGTTACATTCCATTTACGTAAATAACTTAGTCATCAACACGGTAAAGGTAGAAGTACCGGAATAGTAATTTACTAAGTAAGTACTATTCCCCTTTTTGGTGAATGCTTTGTAGAAGGATGATTCCCAATGCGTAACAGTCCTTAGATGCGAAAACCTACTAATGGTAACTACCACGTAAAAACTACTAAAATGTCTGCTTGGGATGTCTCAACAATTGCTTATACACAAAATGGGTGGTTTGAGCTTGATGTAGATTTCTGTCGTCAATTTTGTACAACATTGCACACAGTTTCAGTGTCATTTTTTTTCTAAATAATGACTGCAATCATCTGAAAAATTTAGGCATGTAGTTATTATATTATATTTACGGGAAAAACGAATATGAGGTGGTCCTATGTAAACAATGGGCATATCTATCTATACCATAAACGAAATATGTCAAAAGTTTAAGTTACTTGTTTAGCACCACATCACATGTGTTTTTGTTGTTAAAAAACGTCAAATTCAAATCATGTTTACTTGAAAATTACTAAACAAACAATCAATAACCAGTATAATGGTAAACGTCAAATCTGATAAAGAAAAAACAAATTGTTTAATATACCGGTAGCGCAGCGGACTAAAGCGAGTTGTGTGCCAAGTACTCACTGTCTATCATGTAACTTTAAAAATTTTGCTGTATCTGACCATCCAATAACTTCATTATTTAATAACTATTATTGTAAAATCGTAATCTTTCAACTTTTTTCTTTAGCATTTTGTTTCCCATACTCATTACCACCGACTTTTTATTTTTAATGCATTGTTGTTACATCATTGGCTGGAATTATTTGATTCAGATTTATTTGGTTGATACATTTTATAACTTTCTCTACTATAATGGATATGCATAGCTGAATGTCGTCAGTATACAAACAGTAATACGAGTAAGTTGTGGTGGATCAAAAGTAAATATTGTAAATAGAATCGGCCTCAAAATATTACCTTGCGGCACTCCACTTTTTATTACCAGTGGGTCGGATATCTTATCGCTTATCTTAACGCACTGCTTTCTATAATGCATATAGGAATTAAACAATGTAAGATAACTATAGTTTAAACCGATATAATTCAATTTGCTAATCAAAAATTCAAAATTATGAATGGATGAATAGTTTTATCATTTTACTCCATAGGATCAATTCGGATGGTTAAAATACGATGTAGAAGGATTGATTACTCGTTTTTCGTATTCAGTAATAAATGGTGCTATTTATCAATGTCATTAAGGTAACATGAGTGGAAATTACACGGCGTGTTCAAATCGCTCGTCCAAAAATCTATTGCCAAACGGTTGATGTTAATGTGCCACTGAGTGTGTTCCATAGTTTTGCAAAAAGAGCCTGTAAAAGGCTCAGTTCGTGGTAAGTTAGATCCCATTTACGATTTACACACTTGTAGAGATGTATACATAACCTTCTTCATGCTTGTAACGTTTTGGCACACGTTTTGTGATCCACGAATTATTCTAGTTGGCCTCTCCTTGCTGTATGGCGCGTCTGACAGCATCACTTGTTTTGTCGCGGTTGTCTGTTAGGCGTATAGCCTTGCCAAGGTTTTTTCCCATCATCTCCTTGGTGATATCAGCCCAGCGTTTAGGAAGGCGGCCCCTTCATCTTTTGCCATCTGGGATTCTCTAAACTATCAACCATGCTATATTGTCCTCTCTGTGGTTGATGTGCCTAGAATATGAAAAAATTCGGGAGAATGCGACAGTGACATACAGAGTACGTAATAGTAATATATTCCCTAGAACTGCCCTCTATATACATTACGAACCAATTGCATGTTAGGAGTCATTCAACAAATACGTTCTTTTAAGGGAGATTACTGATTATATGGCAAATTGAACGATGGGGGGAGGCGCGGTCATAAAACATTCTGACAACAAAAATTCGAATGAAAAATACATTTAACATTTTAGGTTCCTCTCGTCTTGGTAAACCAAACGGCAGAATATTTTTTAAAAAGAGTAAAGAGGAGAGAGGAATTTGCAAATTGTTCGTTTAAGGAGGAGTTTCACAAATGTTGCAGGTGTTACTGTGGGGAGAAGGGGGTTAAAATTAAATTAGTCCATTTTTGACAACGTGTTTGTTGAACTCCTTATGATTTTGTTAGGGACAAGTAGTATAAGTCTTGTCCAGTTTGACAGTACATAATCGAGAGATAGAATCGAGACATTAAAAGGTAATAAAGCTGGCAACTAGTTTGCTTTTTTATACACGGAATTAAAAGGTCATTATCGTTTCGCAGTTAATCAGTTCCAGGTAGAGGTACAATATAGTGAATTTTACAATCGCGGTTCAATTGTCGTTTGCGCTTGTCAGGTTACCATTAATTTGTCTACACACAGAGTAAAGTGACATTGAAAATCGAGAGTGCTGTGAGCGGATGTAACATGCAGATCAAGTGTAATGATGGGAAGAACTGCTATTGTTACCTCGTGGGACAATTCGTATTACACTGCCTTACTGAACAAAAACGCCACCTCAAATCATGGGTGGCGTTGGAAGTATAAACGAATAAAAAAAAATTATGTGTATTCCAGGAGATAACAGAGGGCTTTGCTCACAGTTCCCAGGCCGACTTTATGGAAGCATTTTATTATTTTATAGAGTAGACAGTAGATGTTATTATAATTAAGGCATATCTGATGAGGTATGAGAGCAGACATTTAATTACGGTTGACTGTTGTTTATTCAAAGAATAAAACGTGAGTCCGCGACGGAAACTCAGCGGCTAAGTGATGCTTACCAGCAGGAAACGAAAATTGGTTAATTATTTTCGGGATGTGTGAAGAATGAGTTTAACTTCTGTACAAAATTAAAGATACGAGGCGAAACGGAATTGTTTTCAGGATACTCCCTCTTATTTCCTAAATCACTTCAGATGGATAGCTCCAGTAACGTACAAGCCCTAGCAACTGAAATTTTTTTAACAGCTTATCTGCTTCTGCTGCGTTATAGAGAAAATAACAAAAACAGGCGTCTTTTGTTTTTTCATTAAGTATTCAAATATAATAAATATCACTCAAACATTTTTTGTTTTTTTTTTTAATTTATTTGATATGTAGAAATACAATTTGCTTGCAGTTATTGTATTGTTCTTTGACAGTGGTTCCACCATAACTATTTCATTTTGTGCCACATGTTTTCTATAATATTGAATTTGGGACTGTTCGATGAATATGACAAAATTTTGTTCAAGAAATGCTTCTGTTGGGTCGCTTATTACTGTTTTTCTCTTTTTTGTAATCTACATGAATTGATTTTCTAAAGTTAAATAAATATAAAAAAATATAAAATATAGAACAATTTTTAAATATTTTTACGATTAATTATTTTTTATTTATTTGCCTTTATCATGATTAGAGAATATTATTTAGGTATTACGCAAATCACAACTTACACACTTTTTAATTATTATGAATATACAGAAAGTAGGTATTTTCATAATAATTAAAAAGTGTGTAAAATAATATTATCTAATTTTTAAATATATTAATAAAAAATTAATAGAGTTAGAATATTCACCAGCTGAATAACAGTGAGTGAGTTAAATTTATATTTTTCTAGATGATCCACTTTTCTAAACTCACAGTAATGAACAGAAAAACTTCTTTCTTATTCTTTATGTTAGATACTGCGTCATCAGCTAAAACTTCCTGGGAATAACGTAAAATAAACTGCTAGTGCTAATACTAGTGAGTTTGTGGTATGGCTTGTCATTATTTGTTGTTATTTAACAATTTTTTTCAGTTACAGGCTGCGGTTTTATCGCTAAATAAATGAAATACCTTTGGTTGTATATAACACTTAGTTCTGCTGTTTTTTAAGCAACATTCGGTACGTTCAACATTAGTTCGAAAGTAAGTTTTCTGGCTAGTCTTTTTATTTGATCGACTAGACAAGGAGCAATGTGATAGGGAAGGGGGGAAAGCTCCTAGACAGCAAAAAATGCCAATGTGTACTTGGTCTCGTATTAGGCTTCAGTAGATGATCTCGATGAAGTGTGATGAGGTAAATTTTACCAAATCATTTGAAAGTCCAAATTTGGGTTGCCGAAAGGAAAAATTTAGTTAGGAAGTATATAAATAAATTCTTGCACAGTGTATTTATTCTGAGTTCGATAAATTTATTGGAGTTTGAAAGTTATAAGGTTTTATTTCGAAAACGTAAGCTTAGTTATTGTGCAGTTTCTATGTGTTATCATCATTTCTAATTAAATAATATCTGTTTTAGTGCTTTAATGTTTGCTGATCGGTGTTGGTATACTGGATTTTTCAAAGTAAGCCAAAGAATGAGGTTCATCTGGCTATTTTGATAGTAACTCAAGAGACCATTAATTTAATATGCTTGTTATTTCACTCGTGCTTGCAAGTTTTTTTATTTCCTTTTCTGCTTTTCAAAATTAGGACCAATAAAAAGGTTTGGTTCTGACGATCCGTTCAATTATTACATAATAGTTGCTACATTTTCTTGTACTAAATACTGAAAGATGAAAGATTTACCAAAGAAAGACTAAATTCATATTCCCACAAGTTTGATGCTTCACAAACAATCTCTGTTTCATCGCAATGGTGGAAGTATCACGAATGCAAGGGTGTAATGAAAATTATTGTAGCTCTATTAAGCTTAAACTCAATATAATTTTAAATTGATCGTGATCGTGATGTAGTTCCTGATATTTTTCGTGCCTCTACAAAATACACGCTACTTCTTACGATGCTCATGATATAGTCTATTCGAGCGTTCCTTATGATTTTATTTTACAATCTGAAAAAATATGCCGAGTTTTTTATTAGTTCTCCATTTATTTGTGTTAATAGCCATTTTTCAATAGTATTACACAATATTTTTGAACAGTCTTTTATCAGTCTTTAATGATATTACAAATAGACACAAAATTCCATTTAAATAAAATTCACGTGTGTTAATTTGTTTTAAAACGCATTGTGCATTTGTCATAGGTGTACTTTCATTTTCGTGTAAATAACGATATTAAAGTAGCTTTATCAGTTATAGGTTACAAGAATAACAAATCGTCTGCTACTTAAAAAACCGCTTTAAACTATTGTCCAAGACTTGAAAAGAATACTTGCACGATTTAGTATTCTTCTCATTGAAATGATGGAACGTAAAATTATAACCTTGCTGAATAACATTTATTTTAGGAAATAGATAAGAAATATTGAACCAGTTTTTTACCAAAACAAGCAGATTAATCCAACTGACCTTCATCTAGAATTACTGTGGCAGACGTAAGTTCATTACACCTACAAAATAGTTTCTTTTACCTAGATTTTATGAGTGCGCCTGCTGATATTATCCATACACTTTCCAAAACATCTAAAAGTTTTTTGTTTGCTCTTTTTCAATTAATTTTTAGAAACTTTTAATACTTTGATTTCTTTTTTTAATACAATTCGCGGAAAGATTATTAAAATGCAATCAGTTTTTGAATTAGATTTGTTACAGACATATGTCACTTTCTTTTTAGCAGTGGTACAAATCTTGAAGTTCTTCAGTGAAGAGCTACGTGCAGACCTTCGTTTTGGACATCTATGCAGGCCAAAATTCTCTAGTTCGAGTCATCTACACACTGTTGAAAAAGTAAGACATACGAATTTGTCCTCCAAGATTTTCAGTTTCCTCTACAGCTCTCAATACAGTTCCCTCCAAAGATTTTAGCTCCTTTGTACCTTTCATCGGCAGAGATCAGAACTAACCAACCTGGTTTGAAAGTGGAGCCAAAGAATTTTGCGCTTTCCTTTTGCTCCACTATTTTGTTGATATTTCATCCTGAATGGCCTTAGTTGGTCAGTTTTCAGGTGGATATCCGCAAAAGTAATGGATAAGATGCCCGGGGATGGGCATATTCTTGGAATTACTCTCATTTGCTTGGGTTGTATTTTCCGAGCGGTCCCTCTTTGGTCCTTCCTTGGTTGAAGGGTCCTTGGCCAGGTTTTGAGATAGAATTTGGACCTTTTCTAGTGTGTGACCATACTGTACCAACCATTTGAAGCGTTTGTTTTGGTCTCTCCTCCAAGTTTGTGTCTTCTGTCTTTAAATCATAGAACTTCTGAAGACGACCTCAGCTCGTACTGATTGGATCTGATGATGTCTTCCTGGATAGCAGAACTTCATTTTTGCTCTCTGTCGCTATAGATAATTTCAAATCAATCGGCGTTCCTGTACGGATATTTGGTGGGAGGCCACTAACGGGCAAGTTAGGTGCAATTGGATGTGCACCGACTTCTTTGGTTGTTTTCAATTTATCCATGTAAATTCCACGAGAAGCTGGGGAAAGGAACATCACCTATAGTAAAGGCCCGTATGCCACAGCAAGGCTATGTCTAAACCAGGTTCGAAAACTAACACATAAGCTCTGTTTTAGCTACGCAATACACCGTGTTTACTGTTTCACCTTGACTTGAGTTGAGACGTCCTTAGTTTCATGCTCCTCTTTCATTTTACCAGTATGGGTGACTCCACCAGGAGTGCAAAACTCCCACCGGCATCGCTCTCAGAATTATTACACTCCTCCACGAGAAGGTCACACAATCTTTTGGAGAGATGTAAATGAGCTAATTTCCAGTTTCCAATATATTTTTAAGCAGCTCTCAAATAGTAAGGAAGATGCACGTAAACTCCAAGAACCAAGAATTAGACTTGACGATGGCAATGCCAAATTAGAAGTAAAAAATATTGGTTCCTGTCTGCAATCTGCGTCTACTTTAACACTCGCGTTAAAATGAACTCTGTAGGTAATGAAATATTTGAAAAAAAAATTGAGAAATAATCGTATACGACCTAGTGCTTTGAGAAAAAAAATTATTTTCACCAGATATCAATTTATCAACATTAGGGTACCACTTTCGAACAGTTTCGGTAATTCTATGAAGCTTATGTACTATACATGTTATATCAAGCATGTTCTGGCAAGTTTCTTCATATATTTGTCGCCCCATAATTCTCGTAGAGAGATGGCGTCCAAAAAACGCCTGATATGGTAAAAGAGGTTTACCAAAGCGTTGAAAATGTCACATGGACTCCCTGTCCATCTAATACGTCAAACGGACATTAGACACAGCCAATCGATGATTTATTGCCTCCGTATTCATCTTTGAAGGGTAAAGTATACATTTTCAGTTTCATTGCTATCGGATGATTTCAATACAGCTACACCAAGACGGCAGCAGATTTTCCTCTAGGAATACCAAACCGTATGGCAAAAATCGTATCTAAATCGATTCATCCGTTACAAAGACAGACAAACAAAAACACACTTATTCCCAAACACTTAAGCATATATTCTCCGTACTGGCGAGAGTTAAAATATGTAACCATACATATATGAGAAGAAAATCAAAAGGCTCTGAATAGACGAAGTTTAAGAAACAAGTAAAAAGTGCGTATACAGGATGATCTACCATGACATGCGGAAAATTTATCAGTAGGTTGTCCCCACCAAAAGGAGTTAAAAAATGAAAAATTTAAAGAATACGACCAAAAAAATTACCCTATTTTTTGTAGAAATGCGCTGCTAATGACGTTAACCAATCTGATGTAACGCGGTACAACCATATATATCACTTCCCCTCCCCTTTCGTCAGACTTGGGATTGACAGCAAAACTGGAGGGGGTAGAAGTGACTTTTTGGTTTTATTCAAATCACACTACAAAAATAGAAAAATACGTCGAAAAGACATTATGCTAGTGAATTCTACAATAAGTAGATACAAGAGATATTTACTTAAAACCGCCAATAACACAAAAACACCAAAACTTCTGCGGTGTCTTGTACCTACCGGTGTCCTGATTGTTCGACCGAAAGCAAAAAACGCGGCACTTTAACCGCACCCGCCAGCCTAACTTTCTATGCCAAATTTTGCAGGGACTTTCCCACATAGAAGACTAGTACATCATTTTATTTTCCGCATGTAAATCACCCTGTATAAAGCCGATGATTCCAGATTGAAACGAAAATATTCAACTCTTTTATTTCTAAAGTTGGAACACAGATATTCTAAAATATATAAGTGGAGAAGGAAATCCAAATGCTATTTATGAACGGATCATGATTAAAAAACACGTAAAAGTATTTCCATATAGCCGATGCTTCAGGACCTCCACCAAAGTATTCAGCTTCGACAGTCGCACTACAAGCAACACTTTGTACGAAGCAAAATGACAAGTATGATACAAGGCGATGATATAATACTAATATTTCATCATTTCGTCGTGTTCTTATTGTTTGGGAATGTGTTATTTGGTGTTTCTCGAATGTAGTCCGGACTCTGGTTATTAATTTATATTATTGTATGATAATTCACCATATGTCCTCCGAGTTTAAGACAAAAAATGAGAGAGAGAGTAACATTTTTTTAAAATATCAACATATATGACACCTGCCACTCCCGGGTTGTAATGAAAATTGCACTCATACCGTGCATGCGCTCAGTTCGCTTACATATTCCTAAAAATAATGTTCAAATCACCATGTTATATGATTAAAGTACAATAATAACAAATTATGATAAGTGCTCATCCCACAAATACCAATATCCGGTATTAAAGGCCGCTAATTGGAGAATCGTTTAATAAATTATTTATCATGTAGCACTTCCTCTATCAGTAATCCTCTAGATTTCCTTTATTTTTATCCTCTTAGAAATCATTCAATAGTTCATATTTACTAGTTTATTCCTTATCGACACATATGAATATTAGTAATTAACATTTAATAGTGGATTTAACATAAATTAACAATACCAGTCCGCAATAATAATAAATTTATTCAAACTACTTTCTTTCTGAAAAAAGTAGTGCAAAAGTAGACGAGTTTAACATTAACTCTGGCGTCAGCGGTCTTAAAACACGATATGCTTATTTACTATGCTTAAGATTGAATCTTGCTGTACTTTAAAATTAATAGAATTAAAACAAGAAAATATTTACAATTTACTTATATGTTTATCAGAACAAAGCTCAATAATACATATCATATAAAAAATTTAGCGGTTTCGGGTACTATTGCTTGAAGCACTTCGCCAATCATGTTGGCATCATCTGGAAATAATTAAAGCTTTAGTCGTAGAGCAACAGTAGATAAATAGATAGATATCTTCATTTGACCAAGTTACAAAAAACGTTTCTGGCAAGTCATAAGTGGAAAATATAAAAATATAAAAATGTATACACATTACTACATATACAGATATTTCACACACAATATAAAAATACAAAAAATTTAAAAAAAAGAAAGAAGAGGCAAGCTCCCACGAAATGGCCAGAGCATACCAAACAATCAGAGGTTGATCTAAAAGGTATCAACAAATCTATGTGTTTACAAATTCATCAACTGAATAGAAACAATATTTTAAAATGTGTTTTTTTATTAAGTTCTTGAAACTATTAAAATCAAGAGATTTTACGTCATTAGGAAGGTGACTGTATAATTGAAGGTTTAGAGAGTTTTTTTGTGATTTTAATAATCTAAGACGCGGCTGCCTAAGTTAATTGGCAGACCTAGTGCCATACGAATAAAAATCTGAGTTAATACAAAAAGAATTTGCGTTCTTGTGAATTTCAAGTAAAGTAACATAAACGTGAAGAGAAGGAACCGGCATTATACCAAGACTCTTAAATATTGGTAAACAGTGATCCCTCCAACCAGCATTAAAAATTAATCTGACTGCTTTCTTCTGCAGACGAAATATTACAGCTGCCCGGGATGATCCACCCATAGGAGTAGAGCATAATTAATATGAGCATGAAATAATGAAAAATAGTATAGTCTTAAGGTTTTAGAACAGAGTTGATTTTTTAGCCTACGTAGGATGAATGTCGAACTTGATAATTTGTGTGACAGTTGCTCCACATGATCGGACCAGTTAAGAGTGTCATCTAAAACGACTCCAAGAATTTTAACACTGTTACCCTTGATTAGTGAATTATTTGTTGAGAAAAGGATTCGTTGAGTTTTTTCTTTGGTTATTTAAGATTATTTGAAGAGAACCAAGCTGCAGCTTGTTTGATTGCTTGATTTGCTTGTTTGAGTGAAAAAATCATTGACGTGTAATATAAAGAGTAGGGGCCCCAAAACAGAGCCTTGAGGAACCCCATGTTTAACCGGAAAAAGTTCTGAATTTAAATTATCTATAGAGACACACTGAAGTTTGTTGTTAAGATAGGAATAGAAAATATTCTATGGCATAACTCGAATACCATAAAAACTGATCTTTTCCAGAAGTATTTCATGTGAGACACAGTCAAAGTAGTATTCGAGTGGTGTAATCCAAGGTATTTAATATTATATAGTCCATTTATTCACCATCACTAGGTATACCACCATAAAATATACATATTTTCAGTGATCTTTAACAATTATGCTTGAATTATTTATAATATTGACGTTTCATTTATATTTTGAGGATTTTTATTAGTGTCACTCATTTAAAATTAGGTTGGCCATGGCGGTATTGCGATTTTCATACAACTATCTTGCTATTTCACTTTACGCACTAGTGCATAAAGTATCACTTTATACACGTTGCATAAATAACTATTTCGGTGGCATTCAATTCAGCTCAATGGAAACATGAGTAATTGGGAGTACTTGAGTACTTTTATGGCCTCCAATTTGTACACACAATTAGAAAAAAATTGTTAAGTTATCGAGGGCATTAATATATACGACAAAAATGCAATGAAACTTTTTTCTTTACAATTACCACTTTTCGCACTACTCTGCAAGTGGCTTGGTATGCCTTTCTTTTATTAATCGAAAAAAAAAAATGTCTGAAAAAATTCATGGAGCTTCTAAATCACATGCGAAATTTTTTTGCGAAGTTCGGATTGATTTCCGACATTTTTCGAATTTTTATCATCGTTTATTTTTTTTGCAGTGAAACAACTTTTTATTAGATTTTTTTGTTTATGTACGTTTGATTGCTTTACACGATGGCTTCTTTTATTTTCTTAAGTATGCATTTTTCAATGCAATAAACATGAAAAAATGAACAGAAATTTGGAGTTTTCCATCTTTTTGGGAGGATGTACAAGGGGTCCAATGGGGCCTAAGTGCTGTGGTTTTTGACCTGCTAATTCCATACTCCATTAAGTCGGTCTATAACATTTTTTACCCGCAAAAAAAAGAAGGAAAATTCCAAATTTCTGTTAATAGACCGACTTAAAAAAATTGCTTTTAATATTTTACAGCGGGGAATTCTAATCGTTAATTGTTAAAAAAAAATCTAGTTTTTGGACATGCTGTACCACTGATAATAAGCTACAATTTGAGCTGTAACTCATCAAGATCCGTTAATTCTTAAATTACTTATGGACCTTAAATTGTTTATAGTTTCGAATGTTTGAAAAATGTCCTTAGAAAATTTTAGGTGAAAATTTTTTACCACAAAATTTCAAAAAGAACAATCTCTCGAAATCGTTAAAAAACGCTTTCCTGAACTTTAATTGTTAATAACGAAAAAACACACTCCAGAGTTGCGTAAACTGAGATTTATAATCAGTGTGACAATATTAATCCATATCGATTACAAATGCGACCGCGACTCAAAATTTCATTAAATGTAATTTTTTTTCGCAAGACAACTGGCGTATTTAAAATTTGCGAGTTAGGAAAGTGTCTAAAAAACATTAACAGAATTAATAGACAGGAACTAACTCACTGATTCATTAATTTTTTTTTCGCATAAAAAAAGTTTTTTATTTAAGCCGGATACAAACAACTATGTTTCGCATTTTATCTAATTAATTAAAACACACTCAAAATTAGCAAGAATCTAATTAACAACCTGGTATATATTTCTACACATTTACATATCCTTAATTCGCTTTGGTGAGATATATTAGCAACCGACAGTTTACTTTTGCTCGATTTCAATTAATCATGTTTCCTTTACACTTGATCGTAAAAATATGACTTTTATCTTTAAAGAATATATTAAATTGGATGTTTTGCCAATATAATAAAAAAAATTCTTAGAAGTAAAGTCAAAGTATCAAAAAAATATTTTATATTTTTTTATTAATATTGAAGACAATAAAAATTAATATTAATTAGTTTAGATCATTATTGCTAACTAAATATTTTTACAAAAATTTGCATCAGTAGCTTTCGCCTTATTCGATTTACGTTTAAGAAATTAAAGTAAACAAAATGCCTAATTATATAATCGGCAACTTTCAAATTCTAATTTACTTGAGCTGATGAAGGACAGGCCATTTTGGGAAATAGCGACCGAAATAGTATTTTTCTACTACCGTCTATATAAATAACCTTTGTAAACCTAGCAACAAGCGCGATAACGAAAGTAAACATTCAAGTTACCTGGTTGCTAAGGTGTTGCTAGTTACGAAAGTAGAACTTTCATGGCCAGGGCAGAAAAATAAAAAAAAAACAAATTTTAGCGCTTCATAAGTATGCACATAACTTGCTTTGGATTTCTTGGGGTAAAGCTAGGCACAAGCAATATTGGTTGCTTCTTGTATCCCATTTTCATCGCCACCAAACATATTTGTTTATTTTAGTTTGAAACCACCAGAAATTTAATGAAATAATTAGTTTTCAATTATTAAATCCCATAATAACTTTCGGTAGTAGAAAAAATAGAATACATTACACGATGTGAAAGTCCTTTTAGGTGTTCGGTGTTTTTTGAAAGGTCTCGGCTTCACCTCGACCATTCAAAAATCATCTCAGACCTAAAAGTAATCTGTCGCATCTAGAGCAATGTAAATAACTATTTTATATTTACCTCGGAAACTATGGTGCGGGAGCTAAGTGGCTTTTTCGGACACTCGTCGTTACAAGCATTTTCTATGCGCTGATTAATTCTATCGAACTTAAATAACGACAAAATAGACTTCTGGAATATATCAGGCCGTCGAGTTGGCCATGGTTCAATATATAAAAATCAGTGAAATTATATCATCGTTACAAAGCCAATTTTTTTTGTGTGTACACATTTTATGTTTAGAATTAATAAAATAAGATCGCCAGAAAGTGTAGGCTATCAGGGGCGCAACCAGAAAGGTCAAAGAGGTAAAAAAACGGAGTTATATAACATGATCGTTACAAACTTTTTTAAGGTTGAGCATGTTTATTTAAATGTTTTGAACACAGAAAAAAATTCCCAGAAAGAAACTCCCGTCAGTAAGGCTAGCCAGAAAGAAAATGTTTAGGATTTTTTAAGAAAATTGGATTTTTATTCGCATATTTCATCTCAGAACTCTAAACTCATCATTACAAGTTCTGGCTCCTTTTTAAAACGTAAATATAAGCTCCTTCAACAATAAAATAGCCTCCCCGTAAAGTTCTTAGTGTCAACACAAGTACCATAGGCTCTTAAATATACAGGAATTTAATACTTCGGCTAACTTGTCTCCGTGCCGTGCCTCAGATGTATTGTATCATTATTACCTTTCTGGCTGCGCCTCCTGACGGCCCACACTTTCTGGCGATCTTATTTTATTCATTCTAAACATAAAATGTGTACACACAAAAAAAACGAGCCTTGTAACGATGACATGATTTCACTGATTTTTAAACAGTGTTCGTGACGCTACTGACAGGAGGTGCCCCGCCAGAAGTCGATTTTATGAAACGTTATCATTCATTAAACCATAAAAATATCTCAAAGTTCATAAAACGATAAGCTGCCGAAAAAGCCACATAGCTCCCGCTCTACTAGTAATGTTATCAAAAAATGTTTCAATGTTTGCCGTAAAATTGTCTACATTTTTTGGCAACATGCCAGAAATATAATGTTTTACTATTGAAAAATATACCAATACCATCTACTCTCCTCTTTGTCGGTCCGAATATCATAAATGAGAGCCCCAATATAAAAATGAAGGGAACCGAAAACTGAAAAATTTTAAATTACTTTCACTCTGTCTTATTATACTCGTCGCAAAAACGAAGAGTATATTACATTTGATCGGCACATTTCTAAAATCGTAAATATCGCTCGTAGAGAAAAAATTTTCATATCATTGTGTTAGTGAACGAATTCTGAACAACTTTTAAAATGTCCGTCTGTCCGTCCGTCCGTCACGTTTCTTGTAAGCACGATAACTTAAGAAAGAAAAGTCCGATTGTATTGAAATTTGGAAAGTAAATTAGTGTTAGCTAGAGGAAGAACCCTATTGTTTTTACAGAAAATCAATCAGTAAATAAAAAAGTTGTTAATTATTTAATTTAAAAAAAAAATTCTCTTAATTTTTGTCACTTTTACTTAAATAGAAATCTTGCGAAATGTTATCTCCATAATACATATATTTTTAATTATGCATTTTACTAATATATATTTCATAAAAATATATCTAATGAGTTGAAATATGTATGATTGTTGAAAAATAGATATCACAGACAATCAATTTTCGTGGCAATATGTGATGGTGCAGTGGCTAAACTTTCGCCTTGCAATTCAAAAATCGTGTGTTCGAATCCCAAATAGGTTGGATATTTTTTTTTTATATAATTTCTTTCACAACAAAGATGGTATCACAAAATTTAGGATGTTCAAAAACTAACATTATTTACCAAAAAACTGCGAAGAGTATCCTATAAAATGTGTAACAATTATATAAAAAGCTCAGTAAATTGACGAAGAGTACGTTTTTAGCTTGTTCTATTTTTAAATAGCTCCACAAAATTAAAGTTTGTTGGTAAAACCAAAAAGAGTAAACCTTACAAGTTGTTTTATGCGATAAATGCTATGCGTATAACATTAGTTGATCCATCAAATTATTATTATTTTTCAAATTTGTGAAAACAATATGAAAGAGGGACACACTATATATAATTTAGGTACTTAGTCCCATTGTCAAATTACACCAAAATGTTTGCTGGCTAGATATATGAAAATATTTTGGAATAAAAATTGAGGATGTAGATAATTGGAACGTGCATCTCTTCTTAGTCCCAGTGTCCATTTCTTTTAAGAGCAGATGAATTCGAAACAAATTTCGATTCATGGAAATATTCCCTTAATTCAATACGGGCCACGTTTACGTTAATGATACAATTTGTAAGACAACAAGATTCCTTAAATTTTTACTTCATGCTTCTAGCCTACGCACTGCAAACGGTATTACCTTGGCACAAAAAGTGCATTGCGGCAATAAAGTGAATTGTGCAAAAAATCAAAGAATCATGAGACTATCTGAATCGATGATTCCTGCAGTTCGTGGCTAGGGAGAAATTGAAAGAAACGAAGACATGCAAATTGCGGTTAAATACCATATAGTGAATTGGTAGTGTTATGCAATTTAGCACTTGCCCGGCAAACATCATTAAATACTTTACACCCACACCATCGCCATAGCACGTGCATTGCTGAATAGCCAGTAAGTAGAAGGTGTATTGTAGGGCACTTCAGGCACGACTCCCGATCTAACAGTAAAATAATAGCTAGAGAACCGCTCTCCATTGACAAAAATTACACATTTTGTGTAGTTCTTGCCAGAGGCTGCTTGACATGACGGAATGTAGGAAGTCTACTTGATTAAGGTGCCTCGGACTGTTTTTCTGCAGCGTTATTATAAATCAGAACACTTTTTTTTGGAATCTAGGAAAGTAAACTATTATTATTTCAATTAACTTTATTTCGCTTGACTTTGAAAGTAGCGCCATGGGTAGTGTATGCATGGTTTTTTTCAGAAATAAATTAAAAATTTGTGCTCTGCAACTTTCACCTCGGTGATTGCCTCTTTCTAGTATGGCGTATAATACATATGGAGCAAATGCACTATTGAAATTACTCATTCATTATTTGGTGTTTTCTTATGTTAATTCGTTTTATGTTCTGAATTTCAATTAACGCATTAATGCTATCGTGATGGTTGTGGAACACATAATGGGAGTAATCGGAGTAATGGGTTTCGATTTAAATTAAACTCATGTACAATCTTTCGAGTGACGCAGGCGATTTATAGTTTCGAGTGAAACTATAATGGCAGTTGGCCAATTGTTTCCTTGTTTTTCGGAATTGAGCCCCTCCTGCTCTGATACCGAGAACCAGAACTTTATTCATCAACTGATGCCATAATCAAATATGAGTTTGTACATGAAGAAGTTTACAATTTTATTATTTGTATATGTTCGGAATATTACAATAATAACATTTTATTAATTTTTTCATGTACATGAATGAAATAGGTAAATTACATTTGAATTTGATTGAATAGTGTTAAATTAATTTGATTTAATGTTCCTTACGGTTTCCTTTACTACTGTTTGTTATTTACTGTCATAAAAAATAACAACAAAGCGACAAGTGTAGCCACTATCTTTGTAGTGCCGCAAATGCTCTCCTTATATTTTGCAAAAGACTACAGTTCCCCTCAGCTAGATGGAGCCGCTAGATGGAGCCTGCCATTTTTGCTGTATGTCGTGGTTTTATAAATCTCGTCATGTACCAAGACTGAACAAATGCCTCGTTCCAGCCATCTCAGACCTACCTTGCACTGACGAGAGCCAATAGCTCGAAACTGCAGTCTGCAAATGGTATGGGGTGGCTGGCACGAGAGCTCCTTTAAGTAGGAATAAATCTTTCGGCTGGTGTCTATTAAAATCGAAACTTTAGCGTTTTGTGGCAATACACAGTTATTGCACTTAACGCGGCCAGGCTTGTAATTCGTAATTCAGCGCTCGGCGGGGCATTAGTCCGGAGAGTAGCTGTTGGTTGCAGTCTGGTTTCATTCCTTATATATTTAAGGAAACGTATAGAGGAGTTCGACAAAAATATTTCACTAGTAAATATTCTGCCCTTTAAAAGCATATCTACTAACTAAGCCCATGTCAGGGCTACTGCTGTTTCGATTGTAATGGACATTAGCCGCTAGATGGAGCCTGCCATTTTTGCTGCATGTCGTGGTTTTATAAATCTCGTCGTGTACCAAGAGTGAACAAATGCCTCGTTCCAGCCATCTCAGACTAGTGATGAGCGATATCGCGATTTTTCAATCACTCCGTGATCAGTGACTGCTATTTTTGAATCACGGTGATTTTGAACAGTGACTGCGATCGCGGTTTAGCCCATGGAGGTAGAATAATTTAACCTCCTTGCGTTTAGCCCAAAAATCTGTAAACTGTTATGTTTGCCGTGACCTGCTTACATTACATATCTGTACTGCGTTTTAAACAGTGATGAATGACTACGATCGCGGTTTAGACTGAAAGTGAACGCAATCTGCGAGCTTGATACAAGTTTGCCGTGATTTGGCATATATCGCTGCTCTGCATAAATAATAGGAAACGGAAATAAACG
Organism: Rutpela maculata; assembly: GCA_936432065.2. Lineage (NCBI taxonomy): Eukaryota > Metazoa > Arthropoda > Insecta > Coleoptera > Cerambycidae > Rutpela > Rutpela maculata. The sequence continues at coordinate 25,222,832 of OW386285.2, read as the reverse complement.
TGAATACATTTTACTATTTATAGCAACAACTTGTATAATAAGTAAATAAATATATAACTACTAAACATATGAATAAATAAATATTTTAAGCTTATGAGTCAAAAGTATTAGAAGTTGAGTTGAATGGTCATATGTACGAAATATTACTATTACGTCCGATCCATAATCACCATTTTCGTAGTTGTTATTTCTATCATGCCAGTGTATAGAAGACTAGAGGAGTATATATCATGCGCTATTAAAAATCACTAATCGCCGTGACTTTGTTTCCTTCGTCACTGTTGCTATCGGTGATTTTCTAATCACGGTGATTTAATCACCGGCAGTAAAATATCGCCCATCACTATCTCAGACCTACCTTGCACTGACAAGCTAGAGCTAGAAACTGCAGTCTGCAAGTGGATGGCACGAGAGCTCCTTTAAGTAGGAATAAGTCTTTCGGCCGGTGTCTATTAAAATCGAAACTTTAACGTTTTGTGGCAATACACAGTTATTGCACTTAACGCGGCCAGGCTTGTAATTCGTAATTCAGCGCCCAGCGGGGCATTAGTCCGGAGAATAGCTGTTGGTTGCAGTCTGATTTCATTCCTTATATATTTAAGGAAACGTATAGAGGAGTTCGACAAAAAAAAATAAAAATATTTCACTAGTAAACTACAGTTCCCCATTTAATAATCCTCATGTTAACATTATATTTCATACCAACATACAGTATGTTGCTAAGGATTATTCGACAAATACGTTCGCACTTAAAAGGGGGACAAACGACGGGAGGTTTATAAAAATTAAACGTTTTAACAAAAAAAAATTATTGGAAAATATCTATACAGTGTGTTCCATTTTTCATGGCAACACCTTCGTAGCTCAGTTATTAGTAATCCAATTTCAACCAAATTTCGATCGGTATCAACGACCTTTACTATATCCTTTTTGAGTAAAACAAAACTTATTTCAGTCATTGGCGTGAACTTTTATCATTTATTAAGGAAAAAGGTTCATTATCTTGTGATACTACAAACAAACTTTTATAGTTTAGGTAGAGCATAAGGAAAAAAATAGTTTTGGAAAAATAGCGTCAAATTGTAAAATTATAATACACATTGTATATTAGAGTTTTGACTATTTAAACATTGTATTATTATGTGCTTAATAAAGAATCTTAATAAAGAAAATAATGAAGAACCTTAAGATTTTTCGAGAAGTCATATTAGGCATTTTTTTACTGACAAACTAATGCAATATTATTGCATACTTTAGAACTGCTATGTCCAAAGTTAAACGACATTTTTATTTATAATTTTCGAATTACAGTTTTTAAACATTAAATAACACAGGCAAGCAAAAAATAAAACGGGTAATGTACTATTTTATCGACTATCATATCTATTTGTATTTTGGGGCGCTGAAACCAAATCCGAGGTCAGAATTATCACATGTCGTCATAATCCACTGCATTTAGTGAAAAATGAGCCGCATCTTCAGACCAATTCATACAAAAGCAAATTTTGGTTTTCCAGGTAGGTTCTGGTGTCCTTAATAAGGTCTCAAAAGTCCCCGAAGTGGGAGTGAAAGGATAAAATTTGGCAACGCTGTAAAGGGCTAAAATCGTGCTCGGAAACGATTTTTTCGAGATGTCTCGGTTTTCTTTGCCTCTAAGACAAAAATACATCAGGCCAAAAAGAAAGCTATGGAAATTCTCTATAAAAAAAAGATGGAGGGTCTTTTTTCGTATACCCAATAGTTTTCTTGAAAGTTCCAGTAAGTCATACCTAAAATCAAAAAATTTATTTGTGGCAGTTTTTATTGCACGGAGGGTTAAAACATAAAAAAAATCCTGGTTGGCTGTATCCTTGATACAGCCGTAAGTTTTACGTGGATACGTCTATTCATACGAGGATATTCGGGCATTTGGAAGAACAATACAAATTAATGTTTCAAACTGAGTTTATTAAGAACAGGTCGATGATACGAAAAGTATGAAATATAACAAAATAGGTTGACTTTTAAATTACGTGTGAAGGTTAAATCAAGATGCCCGCGCGCTACGTTCACTTATGCACCGACAGATAGCGTTAGTGCATAAGCTAGTTTGAGGCAAATAATTGTATTGTTAGACATGCTGAAAATGATGTTGACATTTTGATAGTCGAAACAGAGCTCGAGGAATCATGTAAAAATACTACGGTTGTGGTTGGGGAAGATGGGGATCTTCTTATAATTTTAACTGCTCGTACACCTATTAATAAAGAAATTTTTCTCCTCAAACCAGGCAGAGGGAAGGTCCAACGAAAAATTTATTCTTCACGAAACTTTGATCACCATAAAGATATTCGAGATCACATATTGTTTCTGCACTCATTCTCTGGGTGTGACACTACATCTGCTCTGTTTAATAAAGGCAAGACTGCAGCTTTGAAAGTGATGAAAAAACGGCAGGACTTGAAACTTGTAGCTGAAGTTTTCAGCAAAACTGGTACTTCTCTTGACATAGTTACTTCGAATGGGATAACATTTTTCCTCGCAATCTATAACGCTCCAGTTTCCATCGATAACTATCGGTATTCTTGCTTTATTAAAGCTGTGAGCAAAAGCAAACCAGTGAAATTGAATTCATTACCACCCACTCATGACGCAGCTCAACAGCATCTATTTCGTGTTTATTTTCAAGTACAGAAATAGTTGGGTAATGTACTGAATCCTAAATAGTGGGGATGGATGTTGAAAGATACCATATTGTGGCCAAAAACAACATCCCAACTTCCTGCGCCTGATTGCCTTCTGAATATGATTTTCTGCAACTGTACGAAAAGTTGTGGACCATTGTGTCGGAGGTTGGGACTTAATTGCTCACCAGTTTGCGGCAACTGCCATGGAAAATCTTCCTTGAATGCTGAACCGATTGAAAACTCTTCAGAAATAGAAGTTGTCACTGAAGCAGAGACTGAAAGTTCTCAGATTGACTAGGATTTCCTCGAACGAATCGATGAATTTATGGAAGGAGAGAAAGGACAAGGAAATTATTAATATGACAACATTTTAATAAGTATGGCAGTCGTGGATTAGGCCTACCGGGGAAACCACATAAAAAACGCGCCTAGTACTCAATATCAAGGGTGGTGTGGAATAGAGTACTTAAATTATCCATAATATCCCATAAGTTCAAATTCAGTGCAAGATTTTCAAGAAAACTATTGCGTATACGAAAAAAAGGCCCTCTATCTTTTTTTTATAGAGAATTTCCATAGCTTTCTAAATCCTAAAAAACACCTCACAAATGGTCAAAAATGCATTTAAAAGTAGATTTTAGTATCTTGTGATCAGTTTAAACCTCCTTTTAAATATATTTTTAACCATTTTTGAGGTGTTTTATGGTAATTCTTGAGGTCATGTCAAAATTCTGAATGATTTCAGCACCCCAAAATACGTATAGAAACGTAGGCCAACTCGTTTAATCCCCTACTTTTTACCTGATTTCAGAATTGTTATAAGCTGTTTTTGAGCTTACCTGAAAATATTGACGACATCTGACAATTTTGATCTCGAATTCGGTTTTAGCGCCCCAAAATACATGTAGATATGATAGTCGGTAAAAAAATACATGACCTTTTTTATTTTTTGTGTGCCTATGTAAATAATGACTTGGAAGCGAATTGTTTTTAGAAAAAAGCCATTCTCCATTCTCGATTTAAATTCGTTTTTTCTTTAACCTAGTGTCATCGATGGTACCAAAAACTGTATAAACAATTGGTCAAAAGTGGTATTTATTTTTTTCTGTCCCAAAATATATACTTGTATGCTTAAAGTAATGTAATTTGCTATACGCAGGTTATTACTCCTGTCGTGTTTGATTTTCATAGCAAAGAAGAAGTGAAGGAGGATCAGTGACACTGACAAATCATTTTCACAAACACCAAACCACGAAACTTTCGGCGATAAAACCTGATTATGCCCTGATGATGCCAACTTAGCTTGCGAAATGCACATCGACTGTAGTGTTCGGTGTTTTGAGGCTTGCGCAATGCAACTTAGTGTCGATGTGTTTTATAGATCCTCAGGTTTTGAATTTTATATTTACTGAATCGGCCACAATGATATAACATTTCATATCAATCTTATTATTTTGTACATACATTTCTTAAATAATAACACCAATCACAAGCAATAAATCCCAAGTTCAGTAGGCCATTCAATAACTTCTCTGTATTATTAATTATTGTATAGCTGTACACATTTTCAAATAAGTATCACATGCTGTTGTCTATTACTTTTATGATATTAACTTTTTGTTCGCTTTGTTGCTAGAAAAGGTGACACAACTTCTATTGAAACATATTAAATATGAGATTGCTGGACAGTATAGAAACAATTTCTATAGTTTTAAAACTGCAACTGGATTTGTGCAATGTTTTATTATTTCCTTGCATATACTTACACATATTTACATGGAATGGCCAGAAACTTGAGTTGTCCATGATAATTTAAGCGGACCGCAGCTACAGAATGGCAAGTAATGATAGTTTTACTCATATAATTTCTAGTAAATAAACATTCTGACCGTTTGAATTTCTACATCGAGCCTTATACAGACCAACAGCACATGTATGTTTGCCACTGCATACTGCTTGTATTCGGCTTGATTTTATTATTATAGCTGTGACGATTGACAGTATTTAAGATAAATCGCAATTTCAGATATGTTTCAATTGGATAATCTACCTTTATTGAATTTCTGTCCGCCTTACAGCAAAGTAATTGTTTTGACATTATGTTCACAATAACAATTCAATGCGTACATAAGTAATTAATAAGTGTGAAACTTATTATCATAATTATATGCTTTTCTTTCAGGTAGGAATTATATAATTGTAACCACTAATAACACCGCTGTCATTGCTAAATACTTAAACTTTGAAAATTAAAACGATAAATGATTTTGAAAATGTTCAAAAAAAGTGGTGAACGAAATTTTTGCGAGAATGATCGACTGGCTTAAATTTAAATTTTCCTCAATCTCTAACGAAGTTTTAAAAGGAAATTAATAATATACTGAACTGTCGTTTGTGATTCAAGCAGTAATGGCGTATTACGACAAGTGGAAGATTCGAATCAACCCCGAAAAGTCGGAATCTATACTCTTTATGCCCAGGTTTACTGAGAATCGCATTTTAACGCCTATTTAGGTGGGAGGTCGCCAAATTCCTATCAAACGGTGCGTGAAGTACTTTGGGGTTAATTTAGACAAGAGACTGACGTACAACACGCACATCAACGATACCGTACGAAAAGTCTACTCTAGGAGTCTGTATTCGCTCCTGGTGAGGGGTAGCGGATTAAACACGACCAATAAGAAATTGCTATACACGATGGTGATCAGGCCGGCCATCACATACGCGGCGCCGGTGTGGTGCAGCATCCCGGCAATGAAGAAACTCATTTCTGATTCGAGCAGATACACCTCACTCAGAGATTTGCTGTAACCCACTAGCGGAGTACATCCAAGATATTTCACAAAAATTCTATGAATTCAAACCGGGTGATAGTCCGCTAACCCACAACATAACACACATCAGACAGCATGATTCAATTCTATTTAATCTGAAACACCTATTACCATACCAGACGTTGCCTATTTTCAGGCAACTTCCACCTTAGCCAACTTCTTCCCTACTATAACCATCTTTACTATATCTTTATCTTTACCTATCAACTTTACAATTTTAACCCTCTTCTATTCGTTTTCTGTTCGTTCATTGTTTTACAATTCTTTGTTCTTTTGTCCTCCTTTTGTCCCAAATTTACCTCTTGGCCGATAACCTCTTAAAAATTATAACCTTTAAAACCATAACTTTTACTTTTTCCCCTATTTTCCTGGAGGCAGGAAGACCACCAGGGTGGAGGTTACTTCGAGCGGGTTTTTTCGTTGTATTCTGTTTTCCCGTGACAGTAATCAAAATTTTTTCAGTGACCTGTGAGCGCACAGTGCGACAACTTCGAGTGCAGTTTTAATTAGTTTTAGGTCCTTGTGGGCAGCATAGTTAAGGCTATTGTTTTTTGAATTTGCCACAGGCGAATGGGAGTAAAACTGACCAACCAATTGCCGTTCTTCGCCGAACCGGACCTGCCCCATTCAACCTTACATTAGCCACGGCGCTGCACGCGTTTGATTGGCTCCGGGCCAGGTTCCGGCTAGGCGCATCTACTTCTGTGTAATATTTAATAAAGTTTCTTTGAATTGAATTAAATTGGTCATATACCCAGAGGGTAGTTCAAAGAGCTGCATTTAAATTTTATTTTAAAGTAAATAGCTGTCTACTGCTTAGGAAAGGAACCTAAGTAAAATTTTCTAATACGTGTTAAATCTTATGGGTATTTGACTAAATTGGAAAATGATTTAGAATAATTAACCATGGTATCTAACAGACATGATTCATATTGAATTAGTTCCCGAACATAGAAAGATATTTTGGTGAGAGTAAAAATAAAGCGTTAAAGAGAATCAAATGTATTGCCATAGTGGAAAAGACGAACGAGTACCAAATGCAGCTACCAATATAAAAGAATCTTGTGGTGATTATCACAAAGATACAACATAATACACCACATCTATTAGACAGCCCCCAAGTACAAAAGCTAAGGCCATCCAGAAGGGGGTTACACATTTGGAAAAATGCAGACTTACATCCAAACCCACCGATATTGTCAGTGCCGGTTCTGGGCTCAATCCCAGTTCATGATAAATGGTGCTACTAACATATTCGCCACGCAATATGCATTAGCCGGCTGAATTACAGTGCCGTGCTAACGACAGAGTTATTTGAATATTGAGTCAAAAATAAGTTAGTGCCTAATATTTCTCTAAACAATGTTATTGTTATGAAAACTGCAAGATACCGTAGTAGATAATTAACTAAAGTTCAGGATATAGTAGTATAACCTAGAATAGTTTTTGGGGTTCCCTGAGGGATCGTACTAGGGCCCTTATTCTTTGTATTTTGTATTAATAATCTATTCAATTACGGCAAAATGCATGCATTTACAAATTATACAAGTATTATTTATAAAGGTGATAGTTGCAAAAAATATAAAAATTCGTGTCGAACATGATTTTAAAAAAAATATATTGGTTTGACTACCATCTCTTAACGCTAAAATGTAGAAAAAAACCTTTCACTTAGCCTTATATTTCTATAAATCTAGGCAACTCTCAGAAGGAAACGATCTAGTAAAGAAGTCAGCCCTTACCATAAAATAATTAGGAATTCTGATCGATCAGCACTTGGGTCAGGATGGGTATTTAAAAGCATTAGTAAGAAAATTAAGGTATTTAAATTATCATTTAAATATTTTCAACATATATTAAACATTAAACAACCAAAAATGTTATACCACCCCCTTGTAGAATCTCAGCTGGAGGCGTCGTGGCTTGAGAGGTTTATTAAGCTTTTATACAGAATAGGAAAGTGTTTGTTTTGGTATTGCACTAGTTTCAACGATTTAACCGATTGCCCACAATGAAGACGTCTAAAGACGAATAAAGTGAATTAGGATTCGGTTTTCCAAGAATGTGCAAAAGCTATCCTACATTGCAAAAAATATTTTTCTCGCGCCTCGTTTATATGTATATGCTATATCCAATTAATTTTTGTTGCACATGAATAATTTTTAAGGAAATATGAGACATTTTAATAGTTCTTTTTTTCAAGACTTTCCGCAGAGAAATTGTTTGTGGTATGCCTCAAGGATAAGTGGTAGGTCAAGTATATATTTCTTGTATATTAATCATCCGGCATCTTTAGGATTCACTTGTGTGCATGTGTCGGTTTGTCTGTCTGGTGATGGCAAGAACTCTAGTTTAGCGATAATACAAGATTTAAACTTTATTACGCACAACACGCTGATTAAAAAAAATATGTATAAATATGTATCTGTCTGTCGGTGACGACAACTTGAGAATCGTAGTTATTCAAATGAAATTTGGCAGATATATAAAATTGCTAAGTTCATTCTTGAACAAATATAATTACTAGATACGAATTATGGAGGCGATATCGAAATTTATTCTATAAATATCGTCAGTTTGATGATCTGTTTAGAATTAATTTGCAGATGTTTTTTATCAAGTTTTGCTTGAATGTATTTTTGGATGATAGGAACAATTTCGGGAATATTCGCTATTTTTTTATTGTGTACACAACTTGGATTTTGACGTTTTTATAAGTTGTGTTATATTTTTTATATAAAGTTTCATTAAAATTATCGATGATCAGGCAGAACTTTTATCTGGTTACTATTGTGCATAAGAATTTCGATACTTCATTTGCCCACAGAGAAAAAAAAGACAATAAAAATTAAACAAATTAATCCGAAACAATTTACTTATCACATGCATCTGGAACAGGCTATACTACAAGCCTGCAGTGCCAGGTTATCACGATCCATTCTTAGTTCGTGTTGTCATTTGCATTTGAATCTGTTACTGAATAAATACCAGGCATTGAGTTATCAGAATATCGTTTGTTTTTGCTAATTTATATCGCAGTTATGTCGACATATTTTATATGTTGTATTTTCTTATTCCAAGCTACTTTGGTTTTATATAGATTGCAAGTCCCACATAAATTTGACTGGACGATTTATGTTTTATTATGAGCCGTTCGAATTCAATGCTTTTTCACTTGCATAATTTAGACTTTTTACATGCGTTATAGGGAAATTTGACCCACTTCTCCATCTTGTGCTGATGGATAACGTCGACATGCGAGAGATACAAATACCGCGACTCTGAAATAAATATTGAATACAAAAGGACATTTTTCAGCTTATCGATGCCGGCAGTATATTATTTGCCTTGCAAAAAAGCCATTGCACGTAACTAGTAGAAATATTTAGCAAAGCTATGAGTTTTAATTATTTAAAATGGCACGAGCTAATATTGTTTAAAAAATGGTAATGTTCGATACTACAGGATCATTCTAAATGCACTTGAAAGTATCTATGTGTAGGTATTAAAGCGTCTCCGGACTTCAACCAAATTAAACACGGTACAAAAAACACTGAAGGGCATGGATGAAGACCAGAAACACCCCAAGAACTTGAAAGATATGAGCCTGTGCTGTTCAAATCAAGTTTCATAATTTGGTAGAAGCGTACAATAACGTCGTGAACCTTTCACTGATGCAAGGAAGACTGGACCACTTATTAAAATGGACGTTTACTGAAATAATTTACTGTAGTAATTGATAGAAGTGTCAATTTTTTCTTTTAATAAATCGGTAAAAAACACGCGTTGTAAAATTTTAAAACAATCTAAAAATGGTACAATTTTTAAGAGTAGACTCAGTGGCTTATGTGTTGAGATGACGGATTCGAATCCTGGCTTGGATGTGGATGTTTAATGGCATTTTTAATGTATTATCGAGATGGTAACGTTCTTCTCCCTCTGAGTCCGAGTCTTAGCTGCGGCAGTTGGCAATTTAGGAGAGAATGGTTGTTGTGTTGGTGTTTGTGTGCACTTATCCCCGTTGAGTCTTCCTCTTTTAACGGGACGACGAAATATCATCGCACTCAGGCCTTATGGCTCATTGTGCTTCCTCTAGAAATTTAGTAAATTCCCCTCCATTCAGACCGAATTCTAACCTTCCATGGGGCATCCCTTATTTCCTCCAGCTCTGAAAAACTAACGCCGAAGTGTTTGTGCCTCAAGCCCAGATGACTAGGTAGTTGAATATGGATGAAAGTCTTTTCCTCGTTCCCGCAGAACCTGCATGATTGGTCTAATGGCTACAGTTAAACTCCGCTAGGATGTTAATATATAATATATAAAACCATTAACCAAATAATATTTAAAAAAAGAAAAAAAGAGAAGTTGCATTTTCAAAATCAAATTTGATTCCTTGCAGAATTCTTCTTCTTTCAGCATCTTAACCCAGGGTGGGTCTTTGCCTATCTGGCTATTTTCTTCCATTCTGTTCCCTCTTGAGTTTCTCTTCTTCAGTTTCTAATATTCATAGCTCTCAGGTCATCTACATCATCTATCCATCTCATCCTAGGTCTTTCTCTTCTTCGTCTTCTAACAGGTTTCCACTCATATATTTTCTTAGTTACTCTCGAGTCTTCTATTCTGTTGACATGTCTCAGCTATGTTAGTCTCTGATTTTTTATATATTTCACAATGTCACTCCCTTTATTGATCTGATTCAGTTCAGCATTCATGTTCCATCAGCGTTCTGGACTGGCCCATATATCTTTACAGGATCTTTCTTTCGAATATTCGGAGTAATTCCTCGTCTCTTTTTGTCATGGTTCAGGTCTCACATCCATATGTTACTACAGGTCTAATTAAGGTTTTGTATATTTTTGTTTTCGGGTTTTTATCTAATAGACTACTTGTCATTAATTTTTTGTAGGCGTGGTAACATCGATTTTCGACTATACGTGCCTTCCACTGTTTATGGAATTGGTTTGGTTGACTTCCGTTCCTAGGTATGTAAAGATTTCTACGCGTTCAAGGTTATAGTTTTCGATTTGGATGCTCTTATTATTGTTGGTTGGCGTTCTTTTCACTTCCATGTATTTTATTTTATTTTCATTAATTATAAGACCTCTCCTTTGGGACTCTTGATCAATTTGAGTAAACGTTTCCTCTAACTGGGTTTTATTTCTGCTGATAATGGCTATATCGCCTGCACAGGTACATATTTGAGATGATTTGATTCCAATATAATCTCTGTAATTGGTGTTTTTCATGACAGGTTCAAGTACCAAGTTGAAGAGCATACTTGAGAGTGCGTCACCTTGTCTTACTCCTAGATTAATGTCGAAAGTTGATGATAATTCTCCGTCTACTCTAACAGCCGCATTTGATCCGTCTAATGACATCTTTATCAATTATATATATATATATATATTTTTGTCGGGTATTTCTAAGATACGAGTATTTGTTCGCGTTTAACACTGTCAAATGCTTTTTTGAAATCTACATATATATTATAAAGATCTATGTCGTCTTCTTAAGCTTTTTCTTGTATTATTCTTAATATAAATATATTTTCTGTTTGGCCTGAACCCACATTGATAATCCCCTGTTATTTCTTCGGAGTAGACTACTAACCTAAGGATAATGCCACATAGTACCCTACATTTAGCAATGTAGTTGGTCTCTAATTTTCACATTTTAATTTGTCACCCTTCTTATGGATTGGCTTTATTATTCCCACAGTCCATTTTTCTGGCATTTGTTCCTGTGTCCATATTAAAGTTTAATTTATGGATTTTTCTCCATAGTTTTCGTCCTCCGTTCTTTATCTGCTGTGATTCCGCCTACACCGGGTGCCTTATGGTTTTCCATTTTTCTGGTTGCGCATTCTACCTCTTCGAAAGTTGGGTTCTGGATATTCAGTTCTGTTGTATGGTAATGTACTATCTCATTTTCGTTATTGTCTACGCATAATTTCTCCTTAAAATATTCTCTCCACCTATTTATTATTTCTTGTTTCTCTGTTAGTACTATTCCTTGTTTATTTTTGCATGCCATTAATTTTGGTCTAAATACCTGTATGCCTTCTTTTATGCTTTTGTACAACTTTCTGCTCTCTTTCCTATTATTGTGTTTTATATATATCCTTCACTTTCGCCTTGCTTCTCTCTTCTTTTTTCTACATGTTCTATTGGCCTTTATTCGTTTTTCGTTGTATAATTCTCTATTATTTCTAGTGCTTCTTTGCAGTTGCAAAGTCTTCCTCCCTCTACTGCTTGTCGACATTCATCATCATACTACTCTGCGTTTTTTTGTTTCCCCAATGACTTCTCTTGCTGTGTCTGTTATGATATTTTTCAGTTGGTTCCATTCAACTTCTATATCGTTGCTTTCCATGTGTTCTTCCGACTTTATCCGTATATTTGTTTGGTATTGTTCTTTCTTTGTTGGCTCCTAAACTATATATACATTCCATTTTTTGCAGCATACATTTTTTCCATTTGCTACCTCTGTCTGTTCCTGGGATCTTCCACGTTACCTTATGATTGTTCTTTCTTTGGAAATGTGTACCAGCTACAATATAGTTGTTGGCAATTGCGAATTGTGCTACTCTGATCCCGTTATGACTAGTTTCGTTATGTAAATTATATTTTCCGAAGATATTTCCAAATGCTTCTTTTTTGTTATGTATTTATTTAACATCGGCCTATTTCCGCTACCAGGGCATATCACCGACGCCAGAAGACGAGCTACCCCCAACCTGGAAATTTTGCCGAACCTCTTCCCTTAAGAAGAGTAGGGATCTTTTGCTTGCCTAACATTTAATAGACAAGGGACCTCCTGCTTTACATCCCCTCCGAACGATAGTATATCCACTACCTAATCCTCGTCTGAAATTACGTAACTTCCGCGTATACACTGATATACAAGCCTCTAGAAGGTGGGACGAGAACGCTGTATTTCCCAAGATGGGTCACCCATCCAAGTACTAACCGCGCTCAACGTTGCTTCAACGGAATATCGACTGACATTCACATTGAAGTCGCCTCTAGGCTCGCCCCGAAATGCTTCTTCTTTTTCCAATTTCGCGTTGAAATCTCCCAGTGTTATAACTCCTTGCAGAATTAACCAATGAAAAATGATTTTTATATGCGAAACTGAGTGTTGGCGCGCTGAGTGAGTTTGGAGCATACATTCGCGGATGGCTCAGCATAAATCTATTTGTAAAGGACCTTACAAGTATCTTACTTGCAAAAATTTCTTTACCCGATATTTAGCACAAAATGAGGGTGAAGATCAAAGGTTGGTAGCATTTCATCCATAAGAATGTAGACAAATAAGTTGCATGATTTTGTGGATAGGATTTGTTTCTAGCTATATTCATTTCACTTACATCTATATGTCATGCTTGATACGCATTCCGTTGTCATTATTCACCAACACTTGAAACAATTATCGAAACACTTGTTTTTGTCCTATACAGTTATTCAGAAAAATGTTTTAATTGCTTAATCTCTCACTATAGAAAGTTAACGCATGTAAATGCGTACATAGTCGGACAGAATCAAAAAAGGAAGGCACAATTAAATTGTTATCAACCGAGATCGAATAGCTCGCAGCTAAAAATGGAATGGATTTTATGAAAGAACATTAGACTTTGTGATACCGTTGTTTCGTTACCTTTTACATTAGCGCCGTTACCATTTTCTAATGGTCGTGTGTTTATTTTTATTTTTTTAGATAGACAGCGTAATAAAAATTCCAACCATTAATAATTATTATACGTGAACTCGTTAGTTTGTGAATATGTGCATAATTAGTATCTGCATTAGCAGACCAACACGCAACTATTGTACCCCATATTATTGGTACTTAATATGTTGTTGTGACATGTTTGATGATTTGGAATTACTTTTGGAACCAGTGCGTTACTGACACCTATATTTTTTGTCTCTTATATCTTTTCCCATTTAAAGACTCAACGCATTTAAAATAAGAATAGTTTAATCAGGAGATTGGTAAATGAATGTAGGTGAATTACAAATATTTATATATTATGTTACTAGGTTTTCGTGTAAGCATCCTGTTTAGGTGGTATTGTCTATAATTATTTAATTGTGGCATATCGATAGTTTCTTACTCTTTATTACCACTTCTGTAAAAATATTCAAAAATTTTGAATTTAAATATCATATGATCTCTCACGTGTGATATCAATCATATGATCCATCAGAATCTTAATTAAAGTCTCAGATAGTATATTGTTTATTCTCGGGCATCACTTAGCAATACCTCATTCGACGCACTAAGTGATGCACACAGAACTAGAAAAATTCAGTCCACACTGGGATCCATAACAGAGGAGGTGACCAGAGGATACCCACAGAGGGGAGATTTATCACCACCCCTGTGTTGCCTTGTCGTGGATGTGCTCTTATCTCGATTGAAACAGCAGGATGTATAGGGTTATGTAGACGATATCACCATCCAAGGAATAGGAGAATATGAGGTTGCTGCATGAGAAATGATGCAGAGGGCCCTCTTCATGATACACAGATGGTACACCTAGCAAGGTCTGTCCGTAAACCAAGAGAAGATCACTGTGGTCACTTTCACACAAAAGATGAAACTAAACCTGGAAAAATCATGTTTCCAGGGAAAAGAACTGCAGGTGAGCAATGAAGTTAAATATTTGGGACTGATTCTAGATGACAAATTAAACTTCAAAGCATATCTAGACAGAGCGACTTCCAAAGCCACGCGGGCCTGCAAAATAATAAAAACTGCGGCCTACAACCAAAAATGGTTCACTGGCTGCACCAAAGGATTGTGGTATCAATAATAACCTACGCCTCCCTTATCCGATGGCACAAAGATGGAACAGGGGAGGCAATGAGGAAATTAAGAAGGGTGCAAAGTCTAGTTTGTCTAAGGTCGACGAAGGCAATGTCAAACGCCTACTGCATCAATGGAAGCACTATTTGGTCTACCTTCACTACACTTAGTCGTGGAGAGGCACTGCTAGCAGCACACATGCTGAATCTACTACTAAACACGCAGTCACATAAAATCAACACGATATAACTTAAACATAACAAAAACCTTCAGGGTATACATTTCTAACAGGGGAGATGAAGGAATAAGGTAACTGCGGAGACATTCAAATGATATCATGTAGTATTCAGAGGGATCAAAAACGTCAAGAAGTACTGGAGCAGGAGTAACGGGGGATCAATCGGGGATAAATAATAACCTGAACCTGGTTAGCACCGCAACAGTGTTTCAAGCAGAAGTCACAGCTGTAGAAACCTGTGAACGAGAAATGACATATGGAGGTTATACATTGACAAAAGAATCCGTGTCATCACTGACAGCCAAGCAACTATTAAAGTTCTAGATACAGTAGAGATACGTCCCAAAACAGTAAAAGACAGCCCTAAACAAACACCTAACCAATATATGGTTAAGGTGCAATCTAGAATGCAGGATGTGTGGTGAGAATGAGGAAACTCATTGCCATATATTATGTGAATGCCTAATCTTGGTGACTGGAAGGTTCTATGCTTCGGAGGAGAAAGAGATAACCAGAGCTCTGATCGCCTTTTGTAGGAATAGAATTAGTGAGTCAATGTGATTATGGGTTACAATAAGCTTAAGCTTCAGTATAGTGGAGTTATGACATCGCAACTAGTAAGAAAAAATTCTAACCGCTGTCGTGGTTTTACGTCGTTAATAATTATAAATGTTGGGATGGTGTCACCAAGAAGCTGATGGAAAAGATCTTTGATGAACTAGTGAATCACAAAACAACTGACAAGATATTGTGAAGAAGATGAAGAGAGGAAGAAAAATTATATTGGTACACAACACATAACAATTTTTTTCATTGTTTTTTTCAGTATACCCATACATTTGAACTTAAACAGTCAAAACATAAGTGAATAATGACGTTAAACCGGAGTAAAACAGGTAAATTCTGATTGCATCTTTTATCCGTTTTGATTCTTTACGCGCTTAAAATATGGTTGTAATAAGATTTGCAGAAATAAAATACATATCTCAATTATTGATACCTTCATTTTTTCCTGTATGATATAACTTTTTCGTGCTATTAAAGTTTATTGTGAACAGCAGGAATATGTAATTTCCTATTTACGTCTCCAAATAAGGCGTGAAACTCAATTAAATTTTACATATAAAATGTAAACATTATACTAATTCAATATAAATTATTTTAAGTTCAACGCCTCGGGAGTAAAACAGAAGAAAAAAAATCGTATATACATTTTTTCTCTCTGAAGAATTACAGTATAAAATTAGATGTATGTCTAGATATCTAATAGATTTATGACGATCTAATTTCAGATAATTTGAATTGAATCTCGTGCATAATAAATTGCTTATAGTACTATTAAATACTTACATACATAGCAATTTAGGACTGCTATGTTTCACCGAATCCCATAAATATCGAATGCAAATGAGGCTATTTTGCAATTTTGCAAATCTTATTTTAGGTTTTAATAGTTTTAAATCAACACTTTTTACAGAAACAAAGTGCTTCCTGGGGACAAATAGGCAATTTTCAAATAGAAAATTTTAATCAGATCGTGTTGGTATTCACGTTTATTTCCTTTGAGGTTTTATATTCACTTACACTTCTTTTGTTCTCTAATGATTCACAAATGTTATATAAACAGTATACGTCTTTTAAATCTATTTAGATAACACCGGACTATTGTTAGTATGAGAACTAAAATATAAGGTTAAGGTGAGGTTATGCATGATTTTAACTCGGCAAAAGCAAAAGTATTTTCACACGTTGTACAAAAGTGTATTGTATATTGTTTTTTTATTATAAAATGGTTGACATTGACTATTAATAAGGTGTTATTAATTACAATAATCTGAAAACATGGGTTTTAAGAGTACACTATCGTACCGGGAAATTTTCGGCGGTAATTTTAAAAATTCATCGAAATCGAAAAGTATAAAAATTGATCAGATGGTTCTGTATTTTTCATGGCATTTATTTTCCTATAGATAAATAAAATAAAAACTTTCCTGGCACGCAAACAAACTCTTCCAGAGATTGTAAACTTTAAAATTATTGTATAGCAACTGACATTCACTATACTACTATTTAATTTAATTATATCATAACCGCATATTTTTTTTATTTTAACGCCTTCTTTATATACATTACCCCAAAGGAGTTAGCCACATCTATTCCACTACTTAACCAAGATACAGGCATACAACAGACAACTGCACAACAACCATTTCCTGCGACATTACCATCCGCCGCAGCTGAGAGTTGAACTCAAGACAGATAACAACGACTGGTCGTGCTATCTCACTCAACCACGGCCTAGTCCACTCCTACCGTCTCGGTAACAACACAATAAAATCGTCATTAACATATATACCTTAGCGAAAATTCCAACTTGGTATGTCGATAAATAGCATGGGCCATATTCATATTCTACTACAGGGTGATGAATGCATCTAATACAAAAATCTTTAAAGACCCCTTGACACCTTGGTAGAAGTTTTCCATGAGTAGGTACGAACTTACAATATGAAATCCACTTAAATATTATCCGCTCATGGGATAAGTTTTCCGTTAAAAAAAATGTGAACCAAAAAATCATCTAATCATCTAATATCTTAAAAGATCTTTATTAAATTCATAAACGGCAGTGATTATGACAAAAATTATTACAAAAATACAAAACTATATACAGGAAAGTATTACGCGACAAAAACTAGAATAATAATGAAATTCTAACAAAATAAAAAATAAAAACTGCATGAAATATGATAAAAAAATGACACAAACAGTAACAGTTACAACATTGATAAACTAGAAATAAAAAATAAAACACTTACAAGTCCTGGGCAATTTAGTATGGAATTTAATAAATATTTTAATAAGATACCTAAAACTATAAATTGCCAAATTGAAAATATAAATATGGCTAAATTAAATTCTACAAATAAGAATATTCTTTACTTAACAGCCACTTGTGAATCAGATAACACTGATGTAATTAAAACTTTAAAACTAACAAATTCTTCAGGCATGAATGGGAGAACTACAAATTTTCTCAAACAAATTGCAAGTGTGATAAGTCGTCCAATGTTCATTGACGTATATTTTTAATAACTCCATAGAAAAAGGAAAATTTCCAGAACAACTAAAACCAGATAAAAGTTATACCTACTCATAGAAAAAGAGAACAAACTTCTTATGGAAAATTATAGACCAATTTCACTATCCTTCTCATTTTCAAAAATCTCTGGAAAAGTTATAACGAAAATGCTAACATATATTTTTTTAATCGAATATTTCTTCCCTCAACAATTTGGATTTCAACAAGGGTTGCCTACATCTGGCGCAATCATGATAATAATACACTTGGGGTATTTCTGGATTTCAGTAAAGCATTTAACTTGGTAAACCATGACATCTTGTTAACTGAACTGGCGTGTCGTGGTGTGCGGAGTCAAACTTTATCTTGCTTGAGACTTAACTTAAATGGCAGATATTACACAGTTGAAGTTAATGGTCACCTTATAAACCTCAATAGGTGTAGGACCACAGGGGTCTGTTCTAGGCCCGCTACTATTTGTCATGTATATCAATGACCTAAATGCGATCTTAAATATTGGTAAAATTATCAAGCTTGCGGATGATACCAGTATTTTGGGAATTGCGTCTTATACAAAAACATTGCAAATATAAATTGAACGAACTAATTTCAACATGTATGTGTGGTTTAATGGGAATACATTAAAGATAAATAGGGGAAAGCAAACTGCTCACTTAAGTAATGAAAATGTGCTAATAAAGTTTAATAACAAAAGTGTCAAACAAAAGTCATCTCATGTATTCCTTGGTTTGAAAATAAAGTTCCTTGAAGTGGAATAATCATATTAGTAACGCCAAAGTGTGCCAAAATATATGGATTATAATATACAATAAGACACCTAAAAAAGTTTGTTTATTACGCTCAGATCCAGACGTCATGTTATATGGACTGATCTGTTGGGGAGCGCAAACTGACATAGCTAAAGCTTAAAGTTTTTGATTAAGTGCATAGAAATATTAAGATGTACAAGATATCGAAACTAATAATATACAGTGCATCCCACAGGTTCCAACGAAACGAAACTCTGTACGAACAGTTTGTTCTCTATCCAGGAGTCTGTAATTGCTCATGGCTAAGAATATCAGACTCAATAGACTAACAAAAAATTGATTCATACCATTGTAGCGAGACCGGCCCTAACATATGCCGCGCTGATGTCGACATTAAGAAAACTTACAGTGCTTCGCCTCATTTTCAATTCTTCACGCTGCAATGACATTACACCACTAGTTTATGTCCGCGCAACTTCTCAGAAGTTTTACCAGTTCAAACTAGGCGATAGTCTACTAACAAACGACATAACACAAATAAAAGAGCATAATCGAATTCTAATTAAATATAAATTACCAAACCAGGCGTTTACCATTTTCCGGCAACCTCTTTAGTCAAAACAGTTTCTCATTCTCTGACTTATCAGAGTACTACAACCTTCATTCTTTCTTACTTTCCTAACCATTTCTTCATTTCTTTTTGAACTTTTTTGTACCTTGTTCTTTCTAACCATAAAATTGAATAAATAATGCCCACCAACATTTTAAACTCCAGGTTAGGCGACTGGCATCGTTGCTCCCATCCTAGTAAATTATTCTAAGAACAGTGCTACGCCATTTTAATTTTAGTTAATAAGTTTCAATATTGTCCTATTTATCTCATACTACTACTTTAATTTACTCTGGCTCCATCTCGGTCCCCTTCAATTGCCACAGCGCTGTGTGTCGTGGATGTCTGACTGGCTCCGAGCATGGGTGCCAGAAAACCCCTGCTGTATGTCTAATTTATTATAAATTTTTTTTTTAATTGAACTAAAATTGGTTCCAACGCACATTACGTATATTTTACGTCAAAACATTATTTAGGTGTTTTAATAAGACCGTTACAAAACGAGTGAAAATTGCAGATGGATTTTGTCAACTGTGAATGCCTATTTGAAGAACAAAAATAACACCATTGGCATCACGTCAAAGTGAAATGTGCCATATTGAACAAGTTGTTAATCAAATAGTTGTTCGCAGCAACTTCTACTCGTTTTTATTCCATTGGCTCTTCAAAGCTACAAACACTAACATATTGCCTGTTGCTATATCATCTATCCACAAGCGCATATATTTAATACGACTAAGCGATGTTTACGTGTAAATTTCCCGCGGGATAAAATAATAAAGTGTTTTATGTATATAAAAAAACACGTATAGCGAGTCTATTTATGGGCAAAATTAAATACTCCTCATTTTTACCGGTGGTACTCCCGGCATGCAGACGATACACATCATACAAGTGCTGGAATCGTGTACAAATTGCTATTATAAGGTTTAAAAGCGGCGTATCGCGACTCAATAACATTTCCTCAAAGTGTTCGCGTACTGCAATCAAAAGGTACAATCGAAGAACAAGGTGTAAACGAATAGAGCCGGTCTGTATTGCTGGTGATCGCGTGTCAGATCCAGCCACTCTGAGGGCGTTAAAACAGGGGTCACAGGTCATACTAATCGCGAGAAAGTGAACACGCTGCACTGCCTCCACCTAACACCTCGCCAGTACACACTTTATTCTTACAGACATATGCCATGCCAAGGGGTATACGCTAACTAAACTGACCGATCTAGACGTTTATAGTTTATAATTATAATTTTCGAAACGTAAATAATTTATTACAAGTAGATATCCTCGTACAGGGTGGATTAGCATCGAGAGAATTACGAGCTATCGTCCAGTCAAGTTAGACTTTTTACGTAGGCTAAACTCAGAAGTTTCCTTATTTCACATGGGTACTTGTGAATACCAAAGAGTCTAATATCTGTCGAGTATTTTCGTTCTATAGCAACGTTCCAATCGACAAAAATAATTAAGTACTCAAGTTGCTCTACCCTTATCTTACATCATAAATTTATCCGTTGAGAAGGGAACTTTTCCTGACAATTTGAAAATTGGTGTAATAACTCCAATATTTAAATAAAAAAATGACCAGCTTGATATTAACAATTATAAACACATTACTGTTCCAACTATCTTAAGTAAAGTAGTCGAAAGGATATGATAAAATGCTATCGAATCTTAATAAATACAATATAATTTTTAAATGCCATGAATGAAGTAAATCAACGAAAAGGGCCACCTATGATTTTATTGAGTACATATTTAATCTTGATCAGGGTAAATATGTAGGAGCAATATTCTTTGACCTCTCCAAGGCCATTGATTGGTTAGACCTTGTTTTCATTAGAGATAAATTATACGCTGTCGGTTTTCGAGGCAACTTCTTATCGTGATTAATGTCATGTTCAGCACAGAAAAATTTATGTAAAATTAAATAATAATATCTCTGACATTCAAAATACATACCTAGGAGTTCCTCAGGGCTCAATACTTGGTCCACTCTTATTTCTTATTTTCATTAACGATCTTATGCACTGTATCATATGCTGATGCAGCAGTTGCGGATAGTGCTGAGGAGCTTCAAGTTCGTCTAAACACTTTATCTGTTGATTTTCCTAACTGGTGTTATAAAAACGCTTTAATAGTAAATGCCGAGAAAACTGTTGCCATACAATTTTATTCTCGAAAAAATAACACTTTATTTCATGTTGTCGTAAATAACAAAACAATTCAGTTGTCATGTATTACTAAATTTTTAGGTACTTTTTATCGCGATATGAGCTTGAAGAGTAATTGTGACTATGTATGCAAAAAAAT
Organism: Rutpela maculata; assembly: GCA_936432065.2. Taxonomy (NCBI): domain Eukaryota; kingdom Metazoa; phylum Arthropoda; class Insecta; order Coleoptera; family Cerambycidae; genus Rutpela; species Rutpela maculata. The sequence goes on along the minus strand of OW386285.2, from coordinate 25,201,511 downwards.
TAACATTGGCTATTATGCCTTACTGCAGTTGAAAAACAATATTTGACATTTCGGACGGGATTACTACCTATTAAAAATGGTGTTCTGCAGGGATTTGTTCTGGGGCCTATTTTATTTTTCATCTACATTAATGAGCTACCTTCCTCTGTTGGTTAGGGTTCATGTATACTGTTTGCAGATGACACCACCCTGATTATCAAAGATGGTATTAGCTTAAATAGAAACAATGTAACTTCTGTAAGGCTAAATTTCTTCCAACAAGCTAAAACTAAACAAGTCAAAGACCCAAAATGTGCTTTTCAGCTCAGATAATGGACGCAAAAGTTTGAATCTATGTTTTTTTGGAATTATACTTGACAGTAGCCTTAAATTGGTAATCTCAAACGAAATTTTCAATTAATACGATCTTTACCATATAATGCCCTACGCGTCGTGTATTTTGCGATAATACACAGTCAATTAACCTACGGTGTTACCCTATGGGACAACTGTAAAGTACAGTTGGAAAATTATTTGTTTTGCAAAAATCAGCTGTCCGTGCTATCGGAACTCCGTGTCGGTTACTTTTCGAGAACTATAGGATTATGCCTTTGCTTTGAATTTATATCTTTGAAACGTTATTACAAATTCGGCAGTGAAGTTTCCAAAACATTCTGGTATACTCTTTCATAATACTATGAACGGAGACAATCTAGCTCAATAGTATTCTAGGATTTGCATCACTCGGAATAATGAATTGAATGTTATATAATAATTTTGTAAATCATTTTGAGGACACTAACATCATGAATTGTAATTCATTTTATAAATTAGTTAAAATCATCCTAAAGAGGAATGCCTTTATAGTGTAAATAATTACTTCAAGTGTACTTTTATTGTATGTTCAGTGGCTAATGAGTAAATAGTAAACATCCTCTTAAATTCCAAAAGCACCTCCAAACGGTGACCTTGACAAGGTTTTTTGCAGTTATCTCGTAAACAGTATATCACACAGAACATATTACAACAAGCGAAATTGTAGAAAATGAAACTATGAATAAAAAGGTATTTTTCATGTTGTAAAAGTTACCTTTTTAACCCTGTGGTGACGCGAAAAAGCGGATGACATTTGGCATGCTGCGATAAAATGGTTTCTCACGCTCTTTATCATGACAAGAAAGTGATTTGTTTTCCGCTGCAAATGTTCATACATTTGCAAAGTGTTGCGAATATTATATTGTATATATACTATATTCCAAACTGCTTTTTCCCGAAAGTCGCAAAACTGTCTGGTTGATTTGTGAAAGCCGTCAACAAATTTCCATATCATTGCGTTAGTGAGCAAATTCTGAACAATTTGTAAAATGCTCATCTGTTCGTATGTTTGTATGCCTGCATGTCTCTCTGTCTGTCTGTCCATCCGTCCGTCATGTTTCTTGTAAGCATGATAACTTAAGAACGAAAAACTCGATTGTTTTGAAATTTGGACCAAGGAGCCAAGGAGCTCAGATGAGACCGTGATTCTAACAGGCAACAATGACAGGCGGTATGGTACCATAAGACGTGTCATACAGCAAAGGGAAATCAACTCTAATAATTCAAGAATTGCACACCTTTGCCAAGATATTGTGAATAAGAAGAAGAAGAAAAACCTTTAATATTCTTTTTTTAATTTCTTCATATTTTTTCTACAACATAAAATATTCATAATTTGTTACAGATACATTACTTTCCTTAAAATAATAACAGTTTAATCCGTATTGTCGGTTGTCATTTTCTATTTTTACATTAGAGTAAATAAAGATAATTCACTTATTTCTATTCTGATTCCTATCAGACTGTTGTACAGCAAGCTCTAGTAATTTTAAACAATACACCACGCCATATTTAAGTGAACAAATCACCATATAAAAATGGAACAAATCTCTAAATTTTGTCAGTGCTTTGAAAATGATTTATATATCTTGGTTTTTATCATTAATTAATATTATGTTTGTATGATTTCCAAATGCATATCTAGTTTTTATAAATTCAGTTCATTTTTGTGCTAATATAAATATTTGGTAAAATATGTATGATTCAAGTTAACAGAGCTGTTTTCTCTTAATAATAATATGTGTACATAAAATTGTCATACAAAGATCACCCATTTTACCGACGTATTTGCTGTACTTCCAAAAGTACTGTAAAGCGACAATTTATATCTTACTGTTGCTTTATATTGAGTTGAAGGTATGCTGATTGGTCATCCTTACAGCTTTAGTCGGGTAGTCAAACCAAGAAAATTATATTAAGTATTTTTATTCGAGTTCAGAGTTATGGATTTCAGTACTGCATCATTAACAATAATTTCCCTGATCTTCTTCATCTTGGGTAGGGCATGTTGTCTGATTTATAAATAATATTCTGAATTAAGTTTTTATATTAAACTGTACCTATACCTACTTTCTTCTTAATGAAGAGTAGTACGAGTTGAAATGACATTTTAAAAATGTTCAAATAAAGGGACACGCCTTACACAAAAAAATGTGTCCCAGTTTCTTCCACAATAATAATTATATTAGACCAATTACTTAACTTTGATTTACTAGTGAGCATATTACGAAACCAAATCAAAATTTCGAAACAGGCGATGATTGTCAAAAAATGTTCTTAATTATCATTTAATTATAAGCCATTTTAATTTGTTTCCTGTTTGCATATGGAGTATCATTCCTATTTTTATTTGCTTTGTTTATATAATTTAGCACATTTAAATGCATACGCGTCATATCCTCTATTATTCACACTTTACCTGTACAGGGAGGGCAAAATTTGAAGAACGAAAGTGCCTTTAAGTTTAATTAAATCCGGAAATTTCAGGCTAGTGGAACCATCATCTTTTTTACCAATGACGGACTTTTCTTCCACAGTCAGTGTTTTTCCTTCCATTTTTATGAAAAACCTAATATAAAATTTTGGACACATAACCAAATGTTAAGAAAAAGTTACCATGACGACATTTCGGTTATTATACATAAAGTTCTTCATTGTTCTATAGAAGTAATACCAGGGGTGATGATTGATTGATTGATTTACCAGCGTGCGGTGGGTATTGCTGCCACTTCTGGGAACGTACCGTTTACGCTGTAATGGAATCAGGTCATGCTTTTTACCAGGATCGAGAGCCACCTGATGCGTGGTATGGAAATGTGGGATGGAAAATGTAGGTATTTCTGGCATGCCTTGCCGAATTGTGTCGTGAAAGAGTATTTAAGCTTCTTTTTTACATTTTTGCTTCTAGACATCCAAACTTCTAAAAGTGATGCTTACTTTCTCCTAAATAATTTACAACGTCCTGATAGACGTTTAGTGAGCCATGCATATTCTAGTTTACTGTCCTTTGCTGTATGGCACGATTGACAGCATCACGCCGTCTGTCGCGGTTACTTCTCAGGTGAACGCCCTCAACAAAACTGTTTCCATTTTGTTTCTTTCACAATTTTGCAAGGCGTCCTCCACACTTTACCTTACCTTAAAATAATTATTATTTCCAGGGCAAGGCGGTTCTTTTTATATCGTTCTCTGGCCCTGAGGCTTTTGTTCGTATACTATATTTTCCAAAATATTAGTCTTCAAGTTCAACAGATATACTCGATTTATTACATTTTCAGAATTTGGAAAAGACTAGTCCATCTAACGCCAAACATCAAAATCCTAATTATCATTATTGACACAAAAAGTTTTCTACGTGGCATGATGCGCATGAGCATTATGTGTGATATTTATCTTAATTATGTCTTAACTAAAACTTTTTCTCATCAGATTCTTGGTAATAACAGCTTGGCAGTTTGGTTCTCCCTCAACAATTCCTCAACAATTAATCGGTGAGGCCAAAAAAACGATCTATTCCTCAATTTTGTCGGAAATCGTTTGTATTTTCTGGAGTGTTTACGAGTGTCATGATTTTTTGCAAATGAAAACTGCTTTATGATACCTTGAAATGGAAGAAGCTTATTTTACACCGTCGTCAAGTAATGACAAACCACTGATCACATCTAAGATGAAAAGTATTGACATACTTCTTATAAATTCTTAGTCTTGAATAACAATGTATTGGTCACCCTGTATAAAACCACACTTAAAACTAGTACTCCCTACCGCTTGCTATAAATCTAATTCCATTTGATCGTTTTATCAGCTAGTAAAGTATGCTTCGAAAGTAAGTATATGACTGTTGCATTTCTAAAGACGGGAGGAAAATTTGAATTAGTGTAGCAGCACAGCGGGTGGCAGCAGTAATCGTGGGAAGTTAAATTGTAAGATAGACTTAATAATGTTATAATTTTAGCACCACACTGAGCTAACAGAATTTTTAATACAATTGATTTAAAATGGTGAATGTGAATCTCAAATTTAATTAAAAATTATGACAAGCTAGGAACGATGTATCAAAGCAAATCACAGTTTTGACGTTGATTTTATTTTTGTACCATCGCCTAAGGCAAACATGTGTCTGGTTAGCAATTAAATGACCGAAATTAATAATTGTTCGAGTACATTAAGGCGATAATTTACATTTATTAAGAAGTTAAACAGGTATTTTTTTATAAGAGTTGTTCGGCTGACGTTTACGTTAATTTTACTTCCACATCCAGTGGAAGCATCGCAACGCAAAAAAAAATTGAAAATTTCTATTATTCAAATAGGCTTAGAATATAATGAAACGTCAAAATTTTAAGTTTGAGCAAGAAAGTTTCTGTCTGTCGATCTGTAACTCTTTTTGTGTGCACGATTACTCTGGAACAGTTTGATATATTGACTTGAAATTTGGTACACGTATATATTTTAATGTGATCTAGAACTAGACTAATCTTATTCCGTTGATGGGTTGAAGGGTAGATTGGGGTAAATGGTAAATAGGTAAATCAAGCAAGTAAGAGGCCATAAAATTGGCATTTAGTAAACAGATTCGGTAATGTAATTTTACGTATCCTAGAATAAATGGGTGCAAGAAATAAAACACAGAAATTAGGAAAAGAAAGGAGGACATACTGTTCCCAGCAAGCTCCACACTTCGTGAAATCTTATGCTTTTGTCACCTTTTGGTGTATCAAGGCAGGGAAATTTTTCTCGGCATTTCTAAGGATTTTGACTCTGTCGACAATGGTATTCTATTGAATAATGTTGATTAACCTTGAGAGATTATTGTAAAAATCTCCTCTCGCCTTATTTATATAATAGGAGTTAGTAATTTCATAGAACGTTCTGCGGAATTGCCTGTTCATATTGGTGTACAAGGAAGTATACTCGAGCCGCTGCTGTTTTTACTATACATTAATGATTTAGACTCAATATAGGTCAATTTTCTCAGCACTTTTGCAGATGACTTCACAATCATTGCAGGACAAACTAATTTGGAACTGGCTTAAATTTACTTCCACTCAACCATTATTTTAATAACAATTTTGTAATAAATCAAGACCTTTTCATTGCAGTTCCACCTTATAGGAGCAAATGATATATCCAATCCCTCTATTAAAACTTAAGAGTAAGTTAATACAGGTAACTACTTTTAAACTCCTTGAAATTCATACTGACTTTTCTCTTAACTGGAAATCACCTGTAAATTTTACTTTAGAAAAACTTGGCCAAATTAATATTACAACAGTAAAAGCATTTTAATAATCCAACATGAAATCATGCCTCCGCTACGACATTATTTTTTGGGATAATTCTACATTCTCAAACAGAATATTTTTGTTGGATATAAAGCCATATGCTGCATGTTTGGTCTAAATTTTAGAGAATCATGTAAAAAGAGATTCATTGAACAAATAATTTTGACTCTGCCTTGCTAATATACATTATAAATCTTAAATTTGGTAAAAAGAATCCATCTAAATTTAATCTCCTAAATGAACAATATAACTACTCGACACGTCATGGCTTGAGTTTATAGTATCGAATTCATATCTTCAAGGATCCGTATTCCCTTGATGAATATGTAATGGCAGAGCATATTGTAGGAAATTTATTGTTTATTGTTGTAAGCTTACAAATATGTAAATTGAAATAATGAAGGTATTATTGTCATTATTATTATTATATTTCCTAAAAGTATAGTTGGTTTCGACATCTTTTTCTGTAGTGGCTGTCCCATTTCAAGAGAGTAGCATCAAAACGACCACCAACCACTCAACCAGCAAGAAAATATGAACAATCTTAAAATGTTGAAGTTCAAAAATTTCTTAAATTGAGTTTTGCAAAAAGGATTATACTAAATCCGTTAAAGAAAGATAGTAATAGATGTACGTGATCAGCGCATATAACGAATCCTATTGGCGTTTGAATTTTGAGGGGCCCTAAATCAATGTAACTTTTACAAAGGCATATCAAATCAACATCGTTCTGTTACGTGGGTCCCTTGACATTCTTGACAGTTCAGTACGTCACTATCCTTCTCCTACGGATTTAGTATGATAAAGAGGATTATTTGTTTCTTAAAAAGAATGGATTGTTATGTAATTTTGTATGAGTGAGCGTACCTATTTATTACCATAATGCATTTACAAAAGTTTAACATTTATGTCCGAATCACGAACCATGAAAGAAATCACAATATCAAATAAAAATCTAGAAAGTTTCGAACAAAAAATTTTAAAATTGCGGAAACGTAATTGTTATAAGCTAAATTTATTATTTATTCACAAAAGCGTAAATGTTATATAAAATATTGTACCTATTCTTTCAATTAAACAAATATAACTACAAAACATTGTTCTTGTTGTTTAAGTTTCTCTTTTTGTGAATTATTTATGTTAAATCAAGTAATTTTCTCTTCACACTTTCCTTGTAATTATAATTACTTAAAACATACATAAATATTTATATATATTTACGGTTGTTAACTTAAAAAAATCATATATAACACTGATCAATTAAAAAATATTTCTTAAAGGATATAAATTCATTTCCTGAAGAGTCTTCTGATAAATAATTTTTATTTATATCTATTTTTCCTTCCAGGTAAGTCCAAGGACGTTACGTTGTACGAGAATGACCAAAAGGATGTAGTTGACATAAACAGTAAGTTATTTTGAATAGAGTTTCCTGAAAATACTCAGATGTGCAATTAAAAATGTTTTAATTTTCAAAACATGGTTATTTATATAATGCTCAAAAATACATAAACGAAGCATACAGGACAGGACGTCTTGGATTTCCCTCGCATCCATTTAATAGTTGATTTTACGCATAAAAATAGTAAGAAAACTTTTTATGAACGAACATGTGTCTGAAAATGCTTCCTAAGAGAGCTACGGTCCTCTGAAAATGACGTCTACATAGTGTTTTTTACCGATTATTTCGAAAACACTTTGATAGAGTTTGACAGACTCGTATTTTTAAGTCTTATTTTATATAGTATCAACCGAAATTAATTTTATCCATAGGCGGGGAACGAGGGGTAGATGGTAGGTAAGACACCTAATAAAAGACTATTTTACCGTTATCAAGAAAAAGCGGTTATAAGAAATATTGTGACTTCGTTTAATAATTCGTTTATTGAATATGCGAAATATTCTTGCTATCTGCTGGTTTAAATAGCAGGGCACCGTCACTATTTAGGAGCCATCCTGAAAGCCTTGTAGCTCCATTAGAAAGCATTTTCCAACAGATATTTGTGAAAATTCTGTTTTCGCGTGTGGAATCAGGTCGTATACGGACGGCAGGAAAATTTGAGACATCCTATATAATTGTGACGATTCGCTTCATATCTAACGCTTAATTATTGTTTTATTAAGATTACAAGTTTTGTACACTTTTTAGTCAGTATCTACAATCATTGACGCTTTTTTATGAAAGTTTAAAGACAATCTCGTCTATTATACAGAGTGTTCGACAATGATTACAAGACACATGACCACAAAAATAGGCAACCAATTATTTACAGTACCTAAATTCTCTGTCGGTTAAATGATAAATGCAACAAAGATAATATACTGCATCCTCTTTTTATCTTGACATCGAGTAGTTTTTATTTACAAGATTTCAGTTCAGTTTGGATCGGTATCAGTGTCCTGTATGTGACCATTTTGACCAAAAAAAAAAATTTGACAGTTATGTATGGAGTATGGAATTAGCAGGAGGGTGGTCAAAAACCACAGCACTTAGGCCCCATTGGACCCTTTGTACATCCTCCCTCTAGGCAGACACTCGCCTAGGCCTCCAGCCAACCTATTCTTTCGAAGTAGGTGGTGATGTTGCCTAGGGGCATCTCCCTTACATTGGCCAAGGTAGGCCAACGCTCTCCCAAGCTGGATTCTCTAATTGATGAGACGGCTGAACAGTCGCAGAGTACGTGTTGAACAGCGGCGGCTGGTGAAATTTCAATATTTTTTTTCTCGTCTGTGGCGCATGGGACCCATACGAAATTTGGGAAATAACATCTAGAGAAGCACTTCTCTAATGACCCCTAAAAAATTTTGAAAAAGCAGTTTGCGAAAAAATTTTTGAAAATTTGCTAGCCTCCCCTGGGTCTAGGGACCCCTGTTTACTTTTATTTTTTTTTGTCATATGCATTTGACTTTTCATAAAAATGCATCGAGAGATTTTAGAGTTTGTGAAAATATTTTCATTACTAACTGAAATACAATGAACTGAAATTTTGTAATTTACAATTTAACAAATTACAATATTTCAATTCGTTGTATCTCAGTTAGTAATGAAAATATTTTCACAAACTCCAAAATCTGTCGATGCATTTTTATGAAAAGTCAAATGCATATGACAAAAAAAAATAAAAGTAAACAGGGGTCCCTAGACCCAGGGGAGGCTAGCGAATTTTCAAAAATTTTTTCGCAAACTGCTTTTTCAAAATTTTTTAGGGGTCATTAGAGAAGTGCTTCTCTAGATGTTATTTCCCAAGTTTCGTATGGGTCCCATGCGCCACAGACGAGAAAAAAAATATTGAAATTTCACCAGCCGCCACTGGTGTTGAACCGTCTCATCTTCTTGTTCACAACCTCTGCAAAGAGGTGTTTCGCTTAATCTCATATTGTATAGATGTTTCCTTAGCGAACAGTGTCCAGTCTGGATTCCTGTTATAAAACGTAGATTCCTTCTGGTCATTGCCAGGTAGTCCATTGCTGTTTTCTTGTTGGGATACGTGAGTAGTTCCCTAGTAAGCTGACAGCTGCTTGTTTCATCCCACAGCTTCTTAAATTCGTTGTGGGTGTTCTCCTTAATTAATTGTATTATCGCCGTAATCGGTAACAGACTGGCCGGGCTTGGTCCAAAAATAAGTTGGCCTGCTGCCTTCTTGGCCAGTTTGTCGGCTTTTTTGTTGCCACTGCACTGTGCGTGTCCTTTCACCCAGCATACCGAGATGTTGTTCGTACTGGAGGCACCCACAAGTGCTTGATGACATTCCCATACTGCTCCTGTGGTTATTTTGTAACTTCTCAGGGCTAGTAGTGATTGTCTACAGTCTGTGTAGATCCTGATTGTTTTGCCCGTAATTTGTCTGCGGACAATCTCTTTTGCGGCTATGGTTATGCCCGCCAGTTCAGTTTGTACTATGCTGGCTCGCTCATCCATAGTCCATTTATATTGGATTTGCAGGCTTCTGGAATATATTCCACATCCTGCCCCCTCCTTCTTCCTTGATCCGTCTGTGAAAATGTTAATCACACCTTCACCAGCGGTCTCGTTTTCACTGTTTGTCTATATTGTGTAGGGTCTATCAAAGACAAATCGGGGAGAGATGCCATCTGTGCAAGCCTGTAGAAGAGGCGTCTTCCTGACAGCCTCGTTCCACAGGCGACTTCTGGTCTCCCCACAGCCTACATTTGGTTGTAGGCCAACGGACTTGAGGCGTGCCATTGTTATTAAGGCCACTTCTCCTAGATGTAAATCCAGTGGTGGCAAACACAGCATTACCTCCTCTCGTTGGCGTTGTTCGCATAGCTCCTGTTATGCTTAGGCAGGCAACTCTCTGCACTTGGCTGAGCTTGGCTCTCGCTGTAGTCTGTTTACTCTTAGGCCACCAGACCACAGCTCCATAGGTTATCATTGGTCTTATGATGGCAGTGTATATCCACATGACCACTTTGGGTTTCATTCCCCAGGTTTTCCCCACGGTCCTGCAGCACTGCTCATAAGAGATGTAAGCCTTTTTTAGTCTTCTGTCTAAGTGAAGATTCCATGTTAGTTTGGCGTCGAAGGTTACCCCAAGGTATTTCACTTCTGATGCGAAACTTAGTGTTGTGTCCAGGAGAACTGGTGCTTTCAGTGCTCCTGGTTTCCTTTTTCTTGTGAAGAGAACCATCTCCGTCTTCCTGGGATTAACAGACAGCGAGTGTTCTCTGCACCATTTTTCAATTATTCTTAGAGCCCCCTGCATCCTTTCACAGAGGACTCCTTCAAATTTTCCGTTGAGCAGTATTGTTACATCATCTGCGTAGGCGATTGTGTGGAAACCCTCTGAGTTGAGGTGGCGCAAGAGGCTGTCGAGAACTAAGTTCCATAGCAGTGGTGATATTACACCTCCCTGCGGGCAGCCTCTCGCGACCATTCCTCGCACAGAAGCGTCTCCCACACTGATTTGTACAGCTCTTTTGGAGAGCATGTTGGATATCCAGCTTCCCATAATCGTGGGGACGTTTTTCTCCACTAGGGCTGCCGTGATTTTTGGGAAGGTGGTTTTATCAAACGCACCTTCTATGTCTATGAATACACCTAGGGTGGACTCTTTATTGTCCAAGGATTTCTCAATCCGACTCGCGATCGCATGGAGGGCGGTGTCGGTGGATCTTCCCAATGTGTATGCGTGTTGGTTGGGATGCAAAGGGTTGTCTTTCACTACGACATCCCTTATGTAACGTTCACATAGCTTCTCCATCGTCTTGAGGAGAAACGAGGTTAGGCTGACAGGCCTATATGCTTTGGGGGTGGTATAATCCATCCGCCCTGTCTTTGGAATGAACACAACTTTCACTTCTCTCCATATCTCTGGAATATGAGGGTGCGCCAAGCTCGCCCTAAATACTCCGACCAGGTGCGGCAATAGTTCATCCAGTCCCCATTGCAGTAGGGCGGGATAGATGCCGTCAATGCCTGGTGATTTGAAAGGAGAGAAGCTCTGTATTGCCCATCTTATCCTGTCTTCGCTCACTACTTGGTTGGCCATTTGCCAATCCAGGTCTGAGGGCTGAGTGTCGACTTCGTTTGGCCATTCCTTCCGTTCTGTTATCACAGATTCCGGGAAGTGAGTTTCCATAAGTAACTTTAGGCTTCCACGAAGGTCGGTAGTTCTTGTGCCATCGTCCTTTTTTAGTAGGCAAAGGTCATGGTCTTTATCTTTGGCGAGGATTTTACAAAGCCTAGCGGTCTGTGAGTAGTCTTCGATTTCCTCACAGTAGGTTCTCCACGCTTCTCTTTGTCTTTGTCTGACTAGTTTCTTAAACTCTTTCAGGTTGGTTTTGTATGACTCCCAATCTGATTCCTGTCTAGTTAATTTTGCTTTGTTGAACGAGGCCCTAGCCTTCTTCTTGAGGTCAGTCAGCCCCTGACACCACCACTTGGTGGCCTCGTTGGACTGTTGCGAGGACCTCAAGGGACAGGATGTCTCAAAAGCTTGTCTCATTGCTGTTTGCAATATTTTAACATATTGCTCTATTTCACCACTACTTCCGGGTGTCCTTACGCTAACTCCTTCCAGGTTCTCCCTGAGTTGACATCGATATACGTCTTTGTCAGTCCTCCGGGGATCTCGGAAGGGTTTTTTCGGTGTCTTAATAAGGTTGATTTCAAAGTTTATCCATTGGTGGTCTGATAGTGTTACGCAGTCAGACACATGCCAGTTTTGGATTAGGCTGGATATATACCACGTTGTTAGTGTTATATCTATTATGGTTTGACTTCTGGAGTTTATAAATGTTGGTGTACAGCCCCTGTTGCTTATAATAAGGTTGTTACCAGTTATATAATCATAAAGTGACTTACCCCTTGCATTGTTGTCTTCACTGCCCCAGGTCACATGGTGTGCATTGGCGTCACAGCCCATGATTAGTTCCCAGTTTTGATTGCGGCAGTGTGCTACCAGTTCCTCCATTTCTTTTGATGGTGGAAGAGTGGCCGAGTCCTGGGGGAGGTATACTGACAGTTATGTATTTTTATTATGGAAAAGGTGGTCAAGTTTTCAATAAGACAAATTAGGTATTTTTTAAACTCAATAATTATAATTTCGCATATCTTGTTGGAAAATGTTACAATATTCTAAGATTTTTCGGAAAGCGAACCCCCTCATGTATATTTTATTTATTAAAGTGTTTAATACTTTTTATACTCCATGGTCGATTTGTTCAAAATCAGCGAAGCTAACAGTTATTGTCCCAATTTCAATAGGATCAGACCTAAGTTATCGTGTTTACAGAAAATGTGACGAATGGACAGATATACTGACGAAAGGGCAGATGTACTGGCGGACAGACAGTCGAACATTTTGAAATTTAATCTGAGTTCGAACACTAACGCAAAGAATAAAATGTTTTCTCTATGACTGATATTAAAGATCATTTTGTATCAGTTAATCTCAAAATTATCCAGAGCCAGCTTCAAAATATTTGCAAATGTCCAGAGAAAAAGAATTTAAAACTTTTGATGGTCCAAAATAAATCGATTTCTAAGAAAGTTATTCTTTAAAATAGGATCTTGAATCCGAACAAGTGAATTTAGTCAAGCACTCTCATCAATGACGAACAACTGTCGAAAACAATGTCGAAAACAATGTGAAATTAAACTCTGCTAAATCTAAAATTATGATATTTACGTCCAAGAATAATTATAAACAAATAGAAACAACATTAACATATACGGAAATATTCCACCTATTTTTAGTTTAGCGAAAAATTTGGGTTTAATAATAGACGATGATTACAGATTTAAGTCTCATGCAAATAAATTATCACGGGAGTCTCATTCTGCTTTAAAAATTCTATACTTAAACAAAGTTGTTTGAAATTTCAATTTAAAAAACCTTATCAGAATCACTTGATCTGTCACTATGTAGTTATTGCCATTTTCTATATTATGGCCCTTGCATTGATAACATTTATAAAAGTATAAATCAAAAAGTGTTGGGGTTTATATTCGGTTTGAAAAAAGGTGATCATATATTTCGAAAAATTAATGAGCTCAACTGTTTTTTGCAACCTACATTATACTAAATAATATTAATATAACCTTATGTACATTCTTTACGCCATTTTTTTCATTATTATATTTGTATTTTTTTTGTCAAATTCTATTTTATGGCGAATCAGAGGGTTAGGTAAGAGTAAAAGTAGCCATGGCTATAAACTTCGCCTTCAGACTGCCAACAAAAGAAAAACTCCTACAGAGTGAAACCACTTACAATTTGTTGTTAAAACTCAATTTTTGTCACCTTCAGAAGGGCGAGTACAGATTCGCCTTGATTATATTCGTACTCGTTACGTACAGTTAAGTAAAAGCAGTCACAGTTAGTATTTAAACATAATAAACATAAAGCTATGCAATCTTAGCCGAGGATTGCGTAGTATATACTATCCTTCGGAGAGGATGTAAAACAGTCGGCTCCTTGTTTATTAGATGTTAAGGAATTAAGAAAGCAGTACTTTTCACCTGACCTTAGTCAGGGAAATATGGAGACGATAAACAATGATTTAAAAATAATTATCTTCAGAAGATACCAACATGATTGGCGAAACCTGTGTCGGTGATAGTATTTAAGAGTTTCACGAGTTATGATCAGAGCTCGGGAATTTTGTCTCTGTGACGTCAAAATCAGAGTTGGCTCTAGGTCACCGCAGAAAGATTTGTATGCAAGTATGACACAATATATTTTACTTTTTGTACTTTTTTTTAGGGAATTCCACAATATCCAAAGTTAACATGGTCAGTTTAATATAAGCACTCACTCGAAGGGGAGGTATTGGGAGATATAACATTGAACTAACATACACGTACCAGGGTTCGGCCTCACCTGAAAAATCTGGAAAATTCGGGATTTCAAGAACACGTGAAAAAGTCAGGGAAAAGTCAGGGAATTTTCAAAATATTGATAAATGTTAGGGAAGAAAATTAAAAACTTGGAAAATATAGTTAAAGCCATAATTTCTTTTATTTTGATAAAATTATCAATTACAAAGAAGTATTCAATGTTTATTTTATTACAAGGAAAAGAGCTGTAGTATGATGGCTAAATTTTGTCACTGGTAACTAGTTGAGTGTTAGTAAAAATGTTATTATTTATATTACTTTAATGTTATCTGGAAATTATTTGAAAAAGTCGTGGAAAATCTAGAAAAGTCAGGTAAATTTATGACTTACTAAGAGTCGGAACCCTGTACATGCACATGTATTTTTTAGATTAAATTTATTACTAAAAATACACTGTAGCTGGCAAAGATGAATATTTCATCATTTCGTCGTTTTTCTGAATGTTTCAGTAGGTGTTTGCAATGCATTACGTCTATATGAGATGAGAGCCGTCTCTGACGCCGAGATAAAATTCCCGAACTCTGGTTATGATGCTTGTGGAGACCACTTCAGAGGTTCGATCTTTACTCCAGGCCACAAAAACGTGGCATATTGAAGACAATACTTGACATGATAATAATTTATATCAAGTGCTTTTGTCACATTATACATTTTTCGAAACCACAATAATTAATCTCACTTTATAATATTGTCATTTTTCGTGTTTATATCATAATCACAAAACAACTACGACTTAAAAGGTGGCAGCACCATTTGGCACATTCAAGCAACACCAAGAGATAAGTTATGATGTGTGTAGACAACAATCAATAATTAAATATGAATATTGATCAACTTTATGTAAAATTATGTATTTGTTTCATTAATAAATTTCTAATGGATAATTAAAACGGTATGAAATATTACTTAAAGACAATTTATATTTCGCGCACCGGATTCAGTGCAAATATATGCTAATAAAGCGACAAAGTAAGCATATTTAAATGAGTGAAGAAATATGGGCAATTACATTCTTATCCGTTGATATAATGCCACACATATATCTAATGAAGTAATTACTTATACTCCGTGGAAAATTCATCCTCTAAATGGTATAGTCGTTGTTTGAATGTGTAATTTTCTCGTTAAAATTGATGATAATCACAGCGCCGAACGGAAGCAGGTTAATCACCTCGCAAAAATAATAATAATTAAGTATCTCGATATACTGTGTACTTCACTATTCACTTTCAAATTTGAAACTAAATAATTTAAAGTTGTTTTGTGTACGTGCATTCGCCTGCAGGAATGCTATTTGGCGTGGTTTGTAAGGCGATTTATTCGGAAGACTCAGGAGAGCTGGCTGTTCATATTTCACGGTGTATAGTTCGGTGATACACCGCTAGAGTACACCAGCTGTCTAATGTTCAGCGTATCCACTCAGCCAGACAATCAGTCGACCTGTAACCCGAGACGAACCGAAATTTAATTTTCACCGGAGATTTTTAAACATTGTGCAAAAATACATGTTACATATTGAGTGTTGGTAGCAGAATAAAATGTCTCTTAAGAAATATAAAATATAGATATAGAAAAAACAAAACCACATGAATAGTACATTTTTCAAAGAAATTCATCAAACCTACATTAATTAGCAAAGAAATTATTTTTTGTTTTCAACAACTGTAGAGTGTGTAATGAAATAAACGTTTGCAGGTGGTAAAGTACAGGCTTCGATCTGAAAATATGGGACATATCCAAATTTTAATATCGATAAGATTAGATCCTCTCTTTTTTATAATAACAGTTTTGATTATTAATTTCATTGAAATAGTACAATTTTACACAAGCGCATTTGGAAAACTTTTCTTTTTATAATTTCATTAAATTTTAGTTTATACAGAATACTGCAGTTTTTGCCTCACTGAGAGGGTAGTAAGAATTAGTAGTTAGTAGTCAGTAATTGAATGATTTAACCTGTCATCATGCAGTCATTCATAACTATACAAAGTAAATAAAAATTATCTACTAACTCAAAATCTCATTTTGCCCTTGTTAGGGAGGGAGTAGAGAGAAGCTAACACAATAGAATTTTTCGTGGCCAAATTTGGCTGCACATCAGAATATTTCAGAAAAGAGCATTTTTTTGCAAACCTGTGTAATTCAAATTAAAATTAAGAAACTGACACACTTAAATATCGATAGAAACAAGATTCGATGCTTTTTTACACACACAGCGCCATAAATAACTGAATCAGAGCCAGTAAACGAGGGACGCTCGCCCCGACATTTTTGCTATTATTCAAAAACCAGTTTTTTTTATGCCGAAAGATTAAGAAGCGCCTAATTTATATTGAAAGTTTGTACATTTATTTTTGTCTTCTTTTTTGCATTAACTTTTGACTATTTTACCCCATTTTTTTTATTTTATAATTACTGAGAAAATGCAAAATGGAGAAATTAAAAAAAATAGTTGGTAACGTTTCATTGTATGCCGTAAAATGCAAAAGATCTGTCATTTCACAAATAAATGTATAAACTAATTAATCCTACGAAGAATTTCTTTTTCGTGCTTATGCTAAGATCCTGTCTTCGCAAGGTTTTGCCGAAATTTTGCACTTAAGATCTTTATACAATTTTAAACAACTTTCATTAATAACATGTTACAATAAAAAATTGCTTAATTTGATTTTATACATTTTTTCCGCTTATTTTGGTATCGTAGGTGGCTTTGAATTTGTAGGAGGCGAATGTTTTTTTGGCCATAAATAGATCCTAATTTGCTTTATATTTGAGTAAAATTTAGTTCAGATCGGAATAAAAAATAAAAAAGTTATAAGGGTACACTTGTAAATGAGACACACCGTATAAAAAAAGCATACGTTTACATAAGGGTCGAATTGAGAAGCTTCTCCCTTTTCGAATGTTTTGAAATCGGTTGAAAGTAGAGGTAAACAGTTTGCCTAAAATTGAAAGAGTCGATTTTCTTTTTTAATTCAACTTTGATAATGGTAGAATTGCTAGTTCGAATATGTTAATGACCGTCAGCACAAAATAAATGAGTATGCCGAATCAGTAACCGTAGAACAGCATTCTATAAGTAAACTCTATCTACTTTGTTTTGATATTTGCGGGCATCGGTAAAGTGTATAATGGTTTAACAAAGAAAGTAAGGTTTATTGTTATTCTTTTAGGTCTAAATGTATACTCAGAGAAATATATTTAACATCTGTATATGTCCGCCATCATGGTACAACCAATTATGATATAAAATGCTTTCGTAGGCACTTGCACTTATAAACTGAAGTATTTTGTACCCTCTTATCGCGAGGTAGGTCACTAACGTACATCGATCGGAAAAAACCTCATTCCCACTTTCTCCATAAGATGCCAAAACTACGAAGCATTTTGTAACAAGTGGTCTCATGAACTTCATTGACTTTTATTGGAATTTGATTCGAGATGTCCCCATGATAAGACACAAACTTCCCTAATACTTACAATTATTGGTAAAAAATATTAATTTCTCTAGGTTCTGTAACTTGCGATATTGTCATATATGGACATTGGAGTTGGACAGGATTCACTATTATTTTTATTATTCATTAATAACAGAAGAAAATATCTTCATTACTCTTGTTGCATCCGTGGTTGTAAATTTCAATAGTTAGAATTCAAAGCATACTTAATATTTGATGACTTTAAAGAATAGTGCTATGAAGATTCATTTATTGTCTATAAAAACAAGACTGTGTTCGTTCAGTTTTCTATTTCAGTACAAAAATGTATTCCTAACAAACGAAGTATTTAGGAACTATGATCGAATCAACATTTGATCTCTCTAGTCATATAATAGTCTTTGCTCAAAACTAGCTAGAAGTACATTAGCCTTACTAAATATTAAATAGGATGTCAATTATAGTGAAGATAGAGCAAACAAACTATTATGTATAAAAAACTGTAAAAGACAGAATCGTATTCCACATACCAACATCAAAACGGTAATCAATTTCTTGTCAGGCGTGATTCAACTCGTGGGTAGGTATTGAATTTGCAGCTTCAACAATTTGATGATCGTAGTAGGAACATGTGGAACAACACCTCTACACGTAATAATTGCAGGGGTAAAGTCTGCTGACCTGGGAGGGTACAGACGATAAAAAAAATCTTGTTGTCCACCTCTTCCAATTCTTCGTCCTGTATAACTGTAGCGCAAAATTCAAACCTGTGTGGCATTGAATAAAACTTCCAGTAGACTTTTAAAACGTTCAACCTTCCTCTATCCAGTGGTATGCGGAATGTGATTCTATCTTTTACAGTTTGTCTGAAATAGAAGTTTGAAATCTGCTCCATATTTTTGAAAAACTTGGTGTAATATTTTACGTTCATTAGTTGCATATTCCTTTTGTAATTTATTAATTTTTTATTTATGTATTTTTGTATAGTTAACAGTTTTTATGGTAAATTAATTTTTTCTGTTTCTATTTCTAATATATCTAACTGAAATGTTTTAGGAAAATGCAAATGATCCTCCAAGATATGATTTAAATAATTAATATGATAATTAATAGCTTGAAAATCACAAGATATACACAAAGTAAATGCTTCTTATTTTATGAAACCTCCGATAAATCCGACGTTCTACAAATACATACGTCCTCCCATGAATACTAAAAGGTGAATAAGTCAATAACAGCACCTTTGAGTAGCAATGGAAACCCCCCTAATAAAGACATTATTTATGGATAGTTCATCAACAAGCAAGTAAATGAAATATATATTATTACTTGTAATACTTTGCAACATGTACTTATAATGGACAAACGTTATTTTCAGAAGCAATGGCCTAGAACGAAGAATAAAGTT
The DNA here is from genome assembly GCA_936432065.2 of Rutpela maculata. Lineage (NCBI taxonomy): Eukaryota > Metazoa > Arthropoda > Insecta > Coleoptera > Cerambycidae > Rutpela > Rutpela maculata. The sequence goes on along the minus strand of OW386285.2, from coordinate 25,182,665 downwards.
TGGTTGAACACAAGACATGAACTGCCGTAATAACAGCATAGGTGTCGGCTCTAATAGATAAAGAGGATTCATTATCTATGAATAAAATAAATTTTAATGACGGTAATTTACGCGAAAATAAAATGCATATTCACAGGTTTAGCCGCGAACTTAACAGTTAGCGTTCTCGAAAAATGTCGTATTGATCGTGTAAATGTCATAGATTTTCTGTGGACAGCTAGGTCACTATTTTATTAAAATTATGATTTTATAAAGACATTACCTGTTACAGGCTATGCAAAATATTCCACAAGCGATATAAACAAAAATAAAAATTGTTTTATATTCTATGGATGCTATTTTATAAATAATAATTTTACAAGCTAATGGGGAACGTTGTAATGTTGGATATTTTGACTTTCTTCCATAATAATTTGCCTCAGAATTTGTATATCTGTTCACGTTCAGAAGAGTACTCTCTTTTATGGTTGGTAACGAAAAGACATATGATTTAAGCAGATTTTTTAAATATTGTGCAGCATAAACCATAGGAGTAAAAGCAAATATCCCCATTAAGCGAGATGCCAATGAGTATTTCTTTCAGCTTTATGTTGTATTACAACATCTTAAGTAATAGAACATATGTATAGTAAAGTTGATGGAATTACCTTAATCGGTTTTTTAGATATTTAGAAAGTACCCTTTTTACATTTTTTAAACAATTGTAGCTAATTTAGGAAACTGTCAACCAAGCAATTATACAATAGATTATATTAGAAGTAAAATTAATTTTTTACTCTGTATTCTGATATCAAAACCTCACATTTTAATAAGATAGATACGCATGATTTTTAAATTAAGTGTAACTTTGCAAATTTGCTTTTCAAATTGCTATCGCAAAAATGAAAAACGGTACAAATATTACTTGTTACCCAAAAATAGAAAACTGCAAAAATACGATCACTTTAAACTGTCGCAAAAACGATGTTGATGTCATCCAAATGATTGCCGTAGTATTGTGAAGTCATTAGATCTGTTTTGATTATATGCTGTATTAAAATCTGTATTAGGTAGTTCTAAAACTGTGTAAAATACGTTAAAGTTGCATTTGATTCACTATTTTGGAATGGAAAAAAATTAAGTATACACAAGACTGCTTCGTCAATCAGTTGTCAATAAAAACTTCAAAACATATTCGTATCATTACCAGTGGGATAAAGCACTATAGTAAAGGAAAACGGAAAGTTATATTTACGTTCCACGGAAAGGAATGAATCTGGTAATATCAGAGAATACTAGCGGATTTCTACGTGAAGATAATATCAGCTTAAGTGTGTTTCTGTACTTTTCTTTAAACACACTAGTGTATTTACTAATTCTCTTTTTCTTTAAGCGTATTAAAATGTTTAAATTATGTCACCAAAAACAGAAGTAGAAGTAGGACATTGTTTTACTAGTAACAAAATGTTAGTACCGAACGCCACCGTAGTGGACATTGTTTTACTAGTAACATAATGTTAGTTCCGAAAGCGCCACCGCAGTGGGTATTGTTTTACTAGTAACATAATGTTAATACCGAAAGCCACCGGTGGTGTGCTATCCACTAGCCACTTGTCATATTGTGTCAACATGTAAGACTGTGGTTTGAATATTTGTACATTTATGATAAATAAATGAATTTTTGCATTTTAATACGCTTGAAGAAAAAATAGTGTATATTACACGGAGTAGAACGCCTTTTTTTGTGTGCGTTCTACTCCTAGTAATATAATATACTATTTTTATTAATATTGTAACTTAACTTTAAAACTATCTTGGCAACATTAAAATATTTAGTGAACCCTATTTTTTACCTCTTCTATATTTTAACGTTATGGCGGGCCTTAGCCATAGCTCCTCCATCATTCAACCAAGACACACCTTCGGCTAAGGCGTATTGTGTGACGAATATGCTGCTCGCATTGTCTACCGTACACTTGGTTCGAACCCCAGCCCCGAAACTAACAATATTGGGTTTTTCTAAATGTCCGAAGAGCCTTGGCTTTAGAATTGTAGGTTGTCTACTGTATATGTTGTGTTTATGTTTATATGTACAACAGATAACTACACAACAGCCATTTTCTGCTACATTGTTATCTGCCGCAGCTGAGACTCGTACTCAACAGTGTGTTGTCTTATGTTTCGCTGTGAACGTAGCATAAGTTGAAGTTAAAGTTTATCGAAAGATGTAGGGGGGGGGGGGGGGGGGGTGTGTTAAGGTGTGTTAAGGTCTCTAAAAAATTCTTAAGCTACTGACCTGTACAATCTCTCAATTGGTGTGTACAAAAACCATTTATTATCCTTATCTGCCCCACTGACCCATATTATTAACCTTCTACTTGAAACAGGTATATTTTCAAACAAGTTAACAATAGCAAAAATTATTCCCTTGTTAAAATCAGGAGATGTTGAGGATTTATCCAATTATAGGCCAATAGCACTACTTCCTATTTTAGCTAAAATTTGTGAAAAAATTATAGCTATAAATATAATTAATTATTTGTAATCTTGCAATACTTTTACAAACAGTTCAGGAAGGGTAAAAATACGTCAATAGCAGTGCTGGAAGTAGTCAATTTTATTAGTGAGGACTTTGAAAATGGAAACTCCACGCTGGCGCTTTTTCTAGATTTAAGTAAAGCATTTGATTGTGTTTCTAAAGAGATTTTACTTAATAAGCTAGAATTTTATGGTTTTGGGGGTAGTACTTATTAAATCCTACTTATCGGATACATACCAGTGTGTGTATTGTAAGGACAAACATGCTGCCAGTACAACACGGTATTCCGCAAGGTAGTGTATTGGGGCCGCTACTATTTTTAACGTATATAAATGATTTACCTGACGTTATGTCAATTTTTACTGTTCATTTTGCGGACGATACTACTGTTGCGAAACAGTTAAAAGATACTGGCAGTAATGTTACTCACATTACAAATAATGTTAAAATTAGAGCCTCTGACTGGTTCAATGCAAACAAGTTATGCTTAAATACAAATAAAACAAACACACTACTTTTCTCTATGAAGAATAATACCTCGGAGACCGTGCAGTTTCTAGGCCTGACCTTGGTTGGTAAGTTGAATTGGCATTCAGATATCAATAATTTAAGTACAAAATTGTCTAAGAAGATATACGCAATTAGACATATTAAAAACAAGGCAAACCTTGACGCTACACTTATTGCATATCATGCACTATTCTACGGTGCTGTGCTATATGGTTTAATTAACTCGGGTACATTCAATCAAAGTTCAGACGTTTTCGTTATGCAAAAAAGAGTCATAAGAACTTTAGCGGGTGTGAATCAACTTGAAAGTTGTAAACCATGGTACATCTGAGCGTATATAGCAAGAACAGTGAAACAACTCTCGTAATCGGGATAAAATACATACACCACGCCAGAGATTGGCTTATACAAAGAGAATCAACTTTGGAATTGATTTATTTAATTCACTTCTAAATAGTATTAAGAAATTGCCCATCAGAAAATTTAAAACAAAATTAAAACTGCACCTTTTGGCCAATGCTTACTATGTTCTATCAAATTTTAATTTGTAAATTTATGTTTACATGTAATATGTTGTTTGTTATTTTGGTCACATTCAATATTTGTTATATACTTGTGATAATGTATTATATATTTATATTTATATGTTTCGTACGATCTAAGTCTGACTATATTAGGACTCTATCCTAGAATCATTTGTTAGTCTTTTTATTTATATTTGTTTATATTTTTTTGTTTGACATGTCAAAACACCACGGTGTACTTTCTTTTTGACTAATGAAACTATTATTATTATTATATTATATCGAATTATTTCAATGTTTTCAAATTTCCGAACATCTACACGATTTAATTAAAATTTTTAAAACTGCCACACAAATTTTGCATTTTATAACCCGATTTTTAGCTTCAATAATAATACGTTTAACAAGGGCGTGTACGCCTATGAAAAACATTATTTTTCTGGTCGACTGCCCGGTAGTTGCACCATATATCATCCGTTGACGTGTCGTAATAGTATGATAATATGTACACACTCCGGGGCAGGCAATTTTTACTAAGCAGATTACAATATCAATCTCTTTCTCGAGAATCCTGCAGATTGTCTCATCTTCAGAACGAAGCTCGTCCTGCCAAGAATCGAGGGTTCCTTCCTGCGCCTATTCCTCCTGGAAATTAAAGCTAATGCATAAATTGATGCAGATTTGACTTCATAATGGGCCAATGAGTTTGGCATTATAATCGGAATGTCAAGAATCTGTCGAGATATAACTTTTTGTCATATATTCTAGAATAATTTTACTTTGCATTGTCTCGGCTAGAATCTTGGCAACGTTTTCATATAGCATTATAATTAAATTCTTATGTAACACTGACCAAAGTAAATTCAAATACAGCAAGAAATTTTGCAATCAACTATTTTTGTTTTTGCTTGGCGGCAATACTATTCATGTTCATGGAGACTATAAGCTTGCTGGACTGTATATGATTCGCTAAGTCATCGTTCTACTCATTTGGCGGGCAAATATTAATGTGACAGGTGATTGGTCACTTCCTATTTATATGAAACATAATTTTGTTTGACAGGTCATCAAAATATCGCTTGCACTTTGGTTGGTAGTGTGTGTTATTTGATTTTGACGTATATTCAACTTGATTAAAATGCTGTCACGAAACAAGAACATTGTTTCTGTATCGACGCGCGACGTTTTGTTAGAGTGTGAATATAATCTCATGAAAATGTACGAGGCGTCTCACAAAATATGAAACTTTTACATTTCGTGAAATTTAATCGATTATGTTGCACTAAATCTTGATAGTTAATAACTAATTTTTTGTAATATACATTGTGTTCCAGGATAGTTGTAACAAGAGGTGTAATGGACCAAAAATTTTGGAATGATATTTGGGGATTGAGTCCTGCTTGTAAAACTAAAGTATACCAAAAATGACTTGATTTGGTGTTCTACAGGGTGTTTTATAAGCAAAGTTGTAAAAATCACCACTAATAAAGTACCTTTATTTTTGAAAATATGAAAAAATTCCACTAATAAAAGTTATTTAGAATGCAATTTTATACCTCCATACAAAATTTCAGAAATATAAAATTATTTTTTTGAAATTTCCCATTTTTTAATAATTAGTATTTTATTTTGAACCATTCAATTAAAACTGCATAGAAATTATTTTTTGTGAATTAATATTTAAAGTTATGTAGAAGCTAAAAGTAGGCTATGAGAAAAGCAGTGGATACACATTTTTCATTTATTATTGACATATCTGTCAAACGTAGTCAATATTATCCTTAATTTCTGTTTCAAATTAACGAACCAAGCATAAAAAATTAAGTGAAAATGGTACTCACAGTGCGTGAAAAAATTTATATTGTGCAATGCTACGGAATTGGCGGTGAAAACTCGCTAAGAGAAGTGGTAAGCCAATTTAATTTGAAATTTCCAAACACTGCTTTGTCACGTACTCAGGCTATGAGAATAATTAAAAAGTTTCTGGCTACTGGTAGGGTTCTTAACATGAAAAGAAAAATAAAAGCATATGATGAAGACAATGTTGGGGCTATTATAGCTCATGCCTCTGTTATAGAAAATCCTAGGATGCCACTGAGAGAGAGATCAGCTCTTATTAATATTAGCAAGTCTGAACTCCAAAGAATTTACAAGGCAAAGAAAATTAGGGCATATAAAGCAAATTATAAACATACGCTTGAAGAGGGAGATGACGGCCGTGGGTTGGTTTTTTGTATGACCATTGGAAAAAAAATCATGGAAGAGAAATTTTTTCATCATTTCATAATTTTCTCAGATGAATCCACATTCACAACCAATGGTGTTGTTTCATCTCAGAATTGTCGGTTTTGGGCTTCTGAAAATCCAAATTTTAGAATTCATTGTAGAAGACAATATTATAAAAAAGTGAATGTGTGGTGTGCCGTTTCTTATCACGTTGGAGTTATTGGACCTTATTTCATTGAGGGAAGGTTAAACCAGCACACTTATTTACAGCTTCTTGAAAGATTTTCTGAAGAACATTTAAATATTTTAAGAGATATGCCTTTAGTTCATTTTCAACATGATGGTTGCCCTGGCCACTCCACAGAAATGGTTAATCGGCAGTTGAATTTAAATTTTGGAGAAAATTGGAATGCCAGGAATGGACCGATCAAGTGGCCGGCGAGATCCCCAGACCTATCAATATTGGATTTCTTTTTATGGGGTCGCCTCAAGCAGTAGATTTACGCTGAACCACTTCCTAACGATGTAGCAGTATTGAAGCAGAGAATTACAAATGCCGTAAACTCCATACCGTTAGATCATATTCGAAACAGTATTAAGGACTTCAGGCGAAGGATCGAAATGTGTGTGGATGTAGGTGGTAGCTACTTCGAATGATAAAAAAATTGTAAACATTGTTTTGTATTGTTGAATAATTAATTTGTTGAATCTGTTACGTTTTAACATTTATTACTTGTTATAATTTTTAAACCTCATTAATCTTCTGTTAGTAATTGTTTCTTGTTTTACAATTAGTTCGATTAACATTATACCTTCTTACATCTCGTATATTCAATTTTTTATTTACCAATAGCCTACTTTTTGAGATGATTAACATTTGCTCCTACGCACCTTTAAATATGAATTCAATCCTTAATTCGCAAGAAATGGGAAGATTTAAAAAAATTATTTTATTTTCCTGAAATTTTGTATAGAGGTATAAAATTGCATTCTAAATAACTTTTCTTAGTGGAATTTTTTCATATTTTGAAAAATAAAGGTACTTTATTAGTGGTGATTTTTACAATTTTGCTTATAAAACACCCAAATCAAGTCATTTTTGGTATACTTTAGTTTTACAACAAGCAGGACTCAGTCCCCAAATACCATTCCAAAATTCCAAAATTTTTGGACCATTATACCTCTTGTTACATCTATCCTGGGACACACTGTATACTAATTAAATAGTGCAAGGAAATATTATTCTATAGAACAAAGTACTTTGGTACTGGTCTAGTGTCCCCTTCTTATCTTTTTGTTTTTCCGCGTTTTTTTATTCTCAAAATTAAACATTGTACAACTATTATACTCGTGCTGCCATAGGAGAAAGTATATGTAATGTAAGTTTTATACAAATTAATATTTACATGAACTTTATGATTAATCAATTGTGTCTCTCGGCTCGTGTCGGAGTGCAGTAGTGCAGTTTTTTTGGTTTTCCTTAAGAATATAGCTGAAATTCATGATGCTTTTATATATCAGTAGAGGGACTAACTACAGACAACAGTAAAACAAATTTTGTTGTTATACCGCGTTGGTTCACCTCTGATTCCTGTGAGTGTCTCCATGCATACCTCCACGCATGCTGACGTGCCTCTAATTGGGTGTCTAATGTTTTCTAGGGCAATCTGCATTTAAACTTCCCTAAATCTAGGATGTTGTCAGCTGGTTGCTCATGTTCATGAATGAATAACTCCAGAAAAAATTAGATGGTCCAGGATAAAAGGCAAACGCCCTGAACTTGAATTGTTTTTACAGGTTTTTGACTTAAATCATATTACCCAGAGTTCGATGCAACATGTCTACCTTTATTAAAATATTTTTTACATAAATCATGGGTAGAAAACGGAGTCAAAGCAGGAAAACCAAATTAATTATACTTAAAAAAGCGTATAAAATAAAATTTCCAACAATATTACTGGGAATGAATAATATTTATAAGAATCATTTTAAAACTTGAAATTACTTTTATTTTTGTGTATATAGTAAAAATTGGTCAAATTATAATTTTTTAAAGGTTTTATTATCAAATTCGAATTTTGCAGTCTAATATGTTTTCTCGAATTTTGAAGGTATAAAACAATCATCGTAGGCCGTATACCAACATCTGGAACATGAAAATATTACCCAATATGCTGCTTCTGTTCTAATTAACAAAAAAAGTTTATTTGATTATCTTAAAAATAATTATTTTATGAACTTGAACCCACTTGTACTGTAGTTAATGCTAGAGATTTTCGAAAATATACCTACACATTCGAATATTTCTATCATTCTATAGAATCTGAACATTTAGCATTTGTTTAAATAAAGAAATAATTTGTATTTTTGTTTTCGTCTTTCCATTAATACTAGAAATTTTTCAAAACCTTCTCTATTCCTTTCCAAAAAATAGCTTCAGTTTTTTGTATTTCTTTTTATTTGCTTCATTTATTTTACATCTCTTTTTTGATTTATAATTTCCGAAAAAGGAGACAGATGCGAGTTTTCAGAGAATTACAAAAATTAAAAATTGATATTTTGTTTATATTATCATTTTTTATTGAATATATATCAAATCAAATCAAATACTCTTTATCTTAAATTAAATAGTAAATAACATCAGAGACACCGGAGCCAGTCAGACATCCACTGTGCGAAGCCCAGTGACAATTGATTACAAACAATTAAAGAGGTAAATGAAAACTCTTTCGCAATAGAGCGAATTAAAACGTGTGTACGATTGACAATGTATAGAGGAAAATAACAGATCATTAAAATATGCAAGTGGCGTTATTGTAAAACATACAGATTCAACAAGTGTAGATTTATATATGGGTTCTAAGATTAACGAACACAAGAAAGAAAACAGATAAATTAGGAAAAGAAAGACGTATCTACTCCCACTACAATGCACAGGCGGTTAGAAGCGATAAATAACGATGCCCTTCGTGGACACATGAGAAAGTATTAAAAATGAGATTTAACGAAATGTGGAATGTGCTGGAAGCAGTACATCAGTCTATCTTTTCCTAATTTCTTTGTTTTTTTTCTTGTTCTCATTTATCACGGATATATAAAGCTATATTTATTGAATTTGTATATAAAAGTACAGCCAGGGAAAAATCGCTAATCAAATAACCTTTTCTTGCAATGTGAAAGTGCGTACGATTAAATTGTGCCACAAAACTTTCGGTGTAAAATATTAAAAAATAGACTTTATTAATTTCTGGCATAACCGGAATCGTAGGTTATCAAAAGAATGCAGATTGGAAGTTAATATTTCCGTAGGTAGATTTTCAAGTTTTTTTTTTTATTTTCCATAGAACTTTTTCTGGAACATATTTTACCATTAATAGAAACAACCGAGAATTAATTCAGTTTAAACGTACTAGATAAAATTATTGATATGAAAGTTAAACAAAAATAACACCTCTAATTTAACATCACAAAGGTCAAAGGCATTAATAATTAATTTAGAAAGTGAATCTTCTCTCTACCTTATCCTCTATTTTTAATTAATATTAATGGAGTTTCGTACACAGTGTAATCTCCTACCAGAAATCTTAAACATCATTCTTTTAATAATACTGGCCAGCAGTTGTCTATAAATAATCATAATAATCCCATTGTTTACTATTCCAAGACGCCGGTATTAAATCACCTGGTAATGCCACTGCGAGGGCTCATCTGCAGGAGCAACCAGACAACTAATAAAGTGCAATGAATCAGTAAAACATCTGCAGAATCAAAGGCAACAGTGTTAAATTTGTTCATTGGGCACGAGCACGAGTATAGGTCACACGCCGTTGCCTCTTGGCAGTGCTAGGTCCTCTCCAAGAAGCGTGGAGACCACACGCATCTATGCTGAAAAATATTAACGTTTCCTTCCACATTTATCTTCCTTACTTTCAACTAGTGCAGAATTAGAATTGATTCATTTTAACACATACTTAGGACGCACAATTAATTTCAGTCCGTGCTTTCTAAAAAATTAATAAAACCGACCCTAGCAGCACGCGATCTTCCTGCTCTAAAATACCGTTTAATTTATGGTTTGTTTTTATTCACATGGGTCCGCACAATAAGAATATCAAGGTGTAGGTCTTGGATTTCTTTCGTTTTCGATAGGAAAAAATTACTGGACAGGAAAAAATTCAATGCTAATATTTTATTTCATAAAAAAGTTTGTTAATTAGTACGATAACTAGAAGTTTTAATTTCATAAGATTATTGACATGAATTTAATTTAGTTTTTTTTGATAATTAATAGTAACATCATTAGAGGAATATTATGCGGGAGCTTGCTAATTTATAGAGGATAAATCCACCCCTCTTTAATCCTTTCAGGCATGGTGGTACACCATTTGACCCATGCAAACTGACTCGTTTAATGCATGGTGGTACAAATTACATACCGCATATTGTATATGCATAGTTGACTGTATACACTGTATATACTGTGTACACTGTAATGTATACTATGTATATGGGTACCACGTTAAATTACAAAAACAAAAAACAAATCTCCAGAAATACAACTAAAGTAAGTATATTTTATTACTTAGCAATCCCCAATAACAAAAAAAAAAACAGATGAATTAGAACAAAATATCCCGTGCAGCAAAGGCTATTTTTGTGCTTGATTTTCTGTGCTTGAAAGGGTTAAGGGATGGCATTCAAAAAATAACCATTGAAGCTGAGAGATAATCAAATTTTGAGGTTCTATGTAATTGTTCATATAAATTGATAGTCTTAAGCTATAATCTTGAAAGTTGAGATTTAAGCATTTGGAAACAAGTGGTAGGTACCTCAAAACGGTTTTCGTCTAATAATTCAAAAAGTATCACATTTATTAAAAAGGGCTAGAGACCAATAAGAAACCCTCTAAACTAAGGATACATTTGGTTTATTTCAATTTTTTTTTTATTTGTATACAAAGTTAATAATAAACGCAAAAATTCCAAGATACAACAATAAACACAATTAATAGGTATGCTTTTAGAGGGCAAAATATTTACTAGTGAAATATTTTGTGGCACTCCTCTATACGTTTCCTTAAATATATAAGGAATAAAAACCAGACTGCAACCAACAGCTATTCTCCGGACTAATGCCAAGCCGAGCGCTGAATTGTCAGGGCTACTGCTGTTTCGATTGTAGTGGAGATCATCCGCTAGATGGAGCTTGCCATATTTTTTGCATGTCGTGATAGAGTGAGATCCCAGAGCCGCCAGACCTACGTCATTTTAGCAAAGCTAATATTTTGACAACAAGTAGTGTAATATCTAGTTAAGAACGTATGCGTATTTGCTAGTTTGAAAGCGGGGCCCTTTTGCAGAAAACAGGTACAAAAGGGCCAAAAAATTTTTACTCAGTACGTTAAATTATGATAGCTGTATTATTTAACAAGTGACACGCTAACTACATGGTGTCAGCTTAAATTTTGTTCTTTTTGTCCCTTTTCGTCCCTCCAAATCCCCTTTTGACCAATAACCTCTAGCAAATCCCAACTTTTAAAATCACACTCTCCCCTTCACCCTACCTTTCCGGGGGCGGGCAGACCACCGGATGAAGACTGTGACTTGTTCGAACGGGTTTTTTCATTGAGTTTTTCCCTGTATCACTAACCAAAACTATAAAAACTAATGCGCGTGTGTTGTGTTTAACCCAAGTTTTTAAATCTAGCCTTAAGTAGCTTTAAGTGTTTTTAAACTTAGTTTTTAGTTATAGTCAACCGCAATTGTCAGGCTTAAGTTTTCACTATTTTTTAAACAGGAGGCCTAACCCTCACCATGTGACCTATCGTTAAAGCCGAAAACCGACCCCTTTCCATCCGACCACCCATCTACCACGGCGCTGCGCGACGTGGTGGTGTGGTCGGCTCTGAATCGGGGCTTGGTCTAGGCGCATCTTTGTAAACAATAATGTTTAATAAAATTGTTTTGAATTTGAATTTGAATCAACCTCCGAAACTTAAGGTCCGAAGTTCGATCCCTGAGCGTTCTCAGTTTTTTTTTTTTCAAATATACGTACTAAGAAAAAAAGTTATAGCCAAAAATAATAAATATTTCCCTATCGGTTGTCTCTTTCTTGGTAATCGCCACTTTAAGTTAATATTTGTTGAAAAAAAAAAAGCTGAGAACGCTCAGGATCGAACGTCGGACCTTAAGATTCGGAGGTTGACGCTTACACCAGGTCGTTAGTGTGTCACGTGGAAAATAATATAATACTTTAACGTACTGAGTAAAATTTGTATGTACCTTTTGTATCTGTTTTCTGCAAAAGGGCCCCGCTTTCAAACTAGCAAATACGCATACGTTCTTAATTAGATATTACACTATTTGTTGTCAAAATATTAGCTTTGCTAAAATGACGTAGGTCTGGCAGCTCTGGGATATTGGACTATGATTTTTGTAAATCTCGTCATGTACCAAGAGTGAACAAGGTCCTCATTCCAGCCATCTCAGACCTACCTTGCACTGATGAGAGCCAATAGCTCGCGACTACAGTCTGCAAGTCATGTGGAGTGGCTGGCACGAGAGCTCCTTTGAGTAGGAATAAGTCTTTCGGCTAATGTCTGTTGCAATCGAAACTTTAGCGTTTTGTGGTAATACACATTTATTGCACTTAACGCGGCCAGGCTTGCAATTCGTAATTCAGCGCTCGGTGGGGCATTAGTCCGGAGAATAACTGTCGTTGCAGTCTGGTTTTTATTCCTTATATATTTAAGGAAACGTGTAGAGGAGAAAATATTTCATTAGTAAATAATCACAATTATTCCAAATATTACAAAAACTACTAATAAATTCATTTATTAGCAACAATTCAGGGTGCTTCATAACATCAGGCAAACTCATTGCTTGCTCACTTGAATTTACCAGAGCAGAAGTAAGAACCTTCGCATTTTGAAGACATATAGCCGGGGCATACAACATCTACACATTTAATTTTTTTAGTGTCTCTTCAGATGTTTTACTTTCAAATGGAGAATTGCCAGTGAGAAATCCGTAGAATCAAGCACCTAATCACCAAAGGTAAAGGTCCACATAATGTTTATACTGTCGTCCGTCAACCACTTCAGGTGGTAAGCAGTCCAAAGCACCACACATTATATTTCGTTCAAGAGAAGGAGCATGTACTGACCATCTAAAGTCAGCTAACTTAACATCACTAGTTATATTCAGAAGCAAGTTCACTGATTTAGTGTCTTGGTGAATGACATCATCCTGATGACAGTACCACTTGTATTCTGGATCACCAAAACATGCCTGCGAAAGCATATTTAATACTAAAGTCGCTATTTTCTTTGCTAAACCATTATTTTTAAAATTTTTAAACTGCCAATTACACAGCCACACAAAAAAGTGGTCAGGCCTGCGGACTAGACCAGTGTATCCTTATGTATTTGGACCCGCTGAAACCGATGCCGAAGTCGGAATTGTCAGATTGGTTCCTTTTTCACCCCTAACCTCCAAAAAATATCTCCCCCCCCCCCCCAAAAAAAAAAGTGGTCTGGTCTGCGGACCAAACTAATGTATACTTATGTATTTGGACCCTCTGAAACCGAATCCGAAGTCAGAATTGTCAGATTCAAAATAAAGCGAAGGAAAAATTAATCAAATTAAAATTCTTTAAAATTCTTTTCACCCTTAATCCCAAAAAACACGCCCAAAACAAAAAAAAGTGGTCTGGCCTGTGAATCAAATCAAATTTTAAAAATTAGTTGCATTTGAAAAATTCTGAAAATTACAAAAAATTTCAAAATATGTAATAAAATAGGAAGTATGAAATTTAATAAGGTAAAAGTTCTAAATAATTGGTGTTCTAAAATGATAAACAGAAAAAGTTACAGGAGTTTTCAACATTTACAGAGGCAAAAAAATGGATAAAAAATTCATGTAGCTCCAAAATGGCTGGTGTTTACAAAATTTTTTACATAGTCAAAATTATTCACAATTTGTTCAATAATCGTATGAATCATGTTTCAAGGTTCCAGCCATCGAAAAATAATTTCTCACCGCAGCGCCATCTATGTGCACTGCGAAGGAACAATTCTAACTGCAGTTATTTAAGACCTTTTTTGGTCAATTATCCGCTATTTACAAATTTTAAATATTTTTATTATTTTACGAGATAATGACCCGGGGACTTTTAGATGAAACACCCTGTATAAGTAAAATTTGATTCAAATCGGAAAAATAATAACAAAGTTATTGGGGTGTTACCATTTCAAGTGAAACACACTGTATAAAGCCCACACCGTAATCAGTAATACACTACTACACTTCATTCGAATAAATAAGACGGTCATTTAATGTCTCCATAGCTGTACATTCTTCAAACGCCGCCGGTAAAACTGTAAACCGGCATATCCAACAAAAAATATATATAAGACAATATCATCTAGTTTGGCCACTTTTCTCCTCTATGCAACATTAGAGTTATAAATTGTTACATATCTTGACATTGTAAACTATTTCTAGAATAATAAAGAGTTTATGAAGTCGAGATGAATAAGGAGGCTTTTAGAAGTCGTGCCGACTCAAGTGACATTGTATCTTTGCTGAAATATTGGCATTTTCCACACATGTGACTACTGTAGTTTTTGCAGCAATAACTTCTTTACGACGTGACATGCTGTCAACAAAATTTCAGAATTACTTGAAATTAATACGCTATTTCTTGCACATTAGAACACTTTTATATCTTATTTTAACATCTTAAAAACATACTAAAAACAAGATAGGTGATTCATTCATTGACTACTTTTTAAACTGCTCTTTTTGTAGCACAAAAAGCAGTGTTTGTTGTGTATCGGTAAGGAAAGGTGACTGTGTATTTCCTAAATAATTATGGTTTAAACTGGTAAAAAATCAGGTCTAGACCTAATATCTTTCATGCTTGTCTCATTCTCAGGCGCTGGACGCATGACGCCCAAACAAAAAAATAAAAGACGTAAGATTACACCGAGGTGTTTGTATGATGGTGACATTGAGAACTTTGATCTAAACAACAACAGTTCGTTTTGTGGGATACAAGATGAAATCTATGAATTTTTAATAATTCATCAAGATAACAACAATAACAAAAAGGAAGAGGCAGGTATGAGTAAGAATTATACGTTGATTTGGAATTTCGATGCCAATACAATAATAATTATAAAATTAATAGTGTTTATTTAGAATGCAGAGTACAATTTTCTGTAAATAAATAAATAAACATCAAAGAAAACACAGAAATAGTTAAACTAGTACGCGTATAGAAAATAGTTCCCAATTTTTGCATTTTAATAAACTCTACAAATAGTCGAATAATTATAAAAATTTTCATCACAAAAAATGTTATCTGGGATTTTCCTTCAGTAACTATTAGTGGAGGGGTTATACATCATAAAACCACAAAAAACCACCCCTTCGGTGAAATAAGCATTATTTTACTGATAACTCGTTAACCGTTGAAGATATAAAAAAATTGCTCATCATAAAAAAGAAAGAAAGCTTGACTAATAACCATTTTCATATAGGTAATCCAAAGTTTCTTGTCAAGAACTTCATAAACTTGTTGTGTTAAGAGAGCATCTTTAGTAGACCTTCCATTCCTGAAATCCCACACTGCTTGTTAGAAAGTATCTTGTGTTTTACCAAGATAGTTGTTAATCTAGCCTTTCTCAAACATTTTTCCTATATTTGAGATTAAAGTGGTAGGTCTATAATTAATGAGTTAATTAGTTTCATGTCTTAATGAAATGGTTTAATAATTCCAATTTTTGAACATTTTAGGAATATACCAGTAGGGAAACTTTTATTTATGGCTATACTTAGAGGTTGGGAAATATCCTTCGCTATTTCTTTCCAGGTTTCTGAGCGTAGATTATTATAACCAGGTAACTTTTTTGGTTTCGAATTTTTGATTACATCAATCACTTCTTGAATTTTGCCCTGAGAGAGAAACAGGGAGTTTATAAAACAATTCTTTTTAACATAATTTGTAGGGATATTTATATTGTTAGCGTTATTTTCTCCAAGTTCTGTAATGACATTAATCATTATTTTATCAGCATTTAAAACACATTTCATTCTACATATGCCAAGAGCAATATAAAAGGGGATGTTTTATATTTAATATTTTATGCAAAGATCAATTTTAATACGGCGTTGACCTTTAAAGTAAAGGGCGACTTGTGAATTTATGAGTCGAATATTCCCTCGACCGTGCAACACAACTTTATATTCAGTAATTTTTTTTATTTTACCCAAATTTTTTATGACACCATTGTTCGTAGAGTTTCATAAATTTCTAAGAGTTATTAGGTTTAGACAAATAAAGTTGTTTTACACGTAATTGTGTATGTAATTACTGTTATCAGGTAATAATTATCTTTAATAATATTGTACAAAGTTAATTATAACTTTTATTTTGCACAATGTAAAGTAATAGATACATGTTATTTCTTTTACAAATCTAGTAAGCTTTGTTTGCACTGGTAGAAAGTATATAATTAGATAAAAACAAAGTATAATAATATTTATAAATTGATTTTAGCTATAAATCGAATAATACATTATTTATTTTTGGCGATGGAGTTTGTATATTTTTTTGGTTTTGGTCAACCATCAAACAAAAATTATACCTTAAAGATTAAAATAATTTAACCTGATTCCTATACAAACATTACAACATTAAATGAGTAGAAGTTGAAGTTGGGCGTGGCCGAATACGAATAACTATTTGATTCACATTTGCTCGAATACAGTTTTGACATTTTCTACATCTGCGTATTTTTATGCGTGTAATCAAAAACCTCAGTAACATTTTGCTCTAGCATTACAATAAAACATAGTTTATATGGAACAAGACAGTTCATCCGCCTCTGACGATCAATCTGCATTGAGGATATGATTCAATTTCAATAGGGAAGTTTTTATCATGCTATTTTACTAATATTCCAAACTTGAATTAAAGACTTTAAGTCTTACAGAAGTTGTCGTGTTCAATAAATATTCAATTAATATCGACAACGCCAGGCAACAACTTGTATTCCTTTCGTAATTGTCTTGTTAAAATATGTTGATAGCATTTTGAAATAAAGCTGATATATCTGTTACCTAATCTAAACTAAAGTACAGATCGTCCTAACCATATATTGCGATTTCGATATCTTGCACAGCTATTTTTACAAGCTTTTATTTAACTTGCCTTGTTAGTATGGGTCAAATCTTGCAACTGAATTTTAAAACAGTTATCCCCAACCGATTGAGCTGAAATTTTGAATACACGTTTAGTTTGGATGACAATGCATGGTTAGCTAAGTGCCGTCATTCTAAATCCAATATGGCGGACTCCCAAAGATGGCGGACCAATTATTTTTAAAAGCTTGTTTTTAAAAAGTTTTTTTTAAATTATAATTTATTACGTGTTTGATCAAAAACCTTAATAGTTTTGAAGTGTGAGTCCACACATACACACAAATATATAAACACCTCACGCATACTAAAAAACCTGCAAATCATAAATCAGAACTGTCCAGAAGAGGGTTACACATTTGACAAAAAGCAGAGGCACATCAATTATCCACAGCATTGCCAGTATCGGTGCTGGAGATCGAACCTGGTACATGATAATCAGTATGAGCAAACATGTTCGTCGCACAAAACTCTTTAGCCCGCTGTGCTACCTTTCCGATATGTATGTACACATATACTTACTTCAAACATAGAGATACGAAGACATACTGAAAAATACACAACCGAACTGAGAATCTCCTTTTTGAAGTAGTTTAAAAAAAATACTATTGTGGTTAACTGTTTGTTAGTGTGAAGTGAAAAATTTTTTTTTCAAAAAGCTTGGTGTGCGAAAGTTGCCACTTAGCATACGTAAACACATCGTAATTTATTTTTTTAATTTTATTTATTTTTTAAGCTGCCGCAAGGGCCATCATTTTTTTAAATTTTCATAAATGGCGCCATTTTTGAACATTTTGAAAAATTGGTGATTTTTTCAAATTTAATTGTACTTGAAATTTATTAGGGTGCATATATTCAAGATTAACTTGAAAATGTATTATTTAATTAATTAATGTCATTAAAGGGTTACAATGCTAAAAATTTGAATACTTAGCAGCCCTGCGGCAACTCATAACTTTTTAATACAAAACTTTTTTTTAGAGATTAACAAAGGTATTTGAATGGCTTTTTATACCCAAGCTAAATTTTTACACAAAAAAATAAGAAGATTATTTGCAAGCGGGTTTTTCCAAAACTTTAAGGTCTTTGCTGCACCTCAAAATAAACTATAGCAACTTTTTCAACCCCAAGCATTTCTGATTTCCAAAAAAAGTGAAAAAGTGTCTTTTTTCACTCCACCCTACTTTTTATGTTTTTACATTTCCAATGGCCGCGTCGGCCGCAAGAAAAAGAAGACTTTATATGAAAATATGAAACAAGAATAAAAGGGGATTTGTGATTTGCAAAAATTGCATTAAAGAATTGCAAGGATTGGTTCAACGTTTAAAAAACATACTTCTTGACAAAACATCTTCTTGATTGGTAATATTTTGGATGGTTTTCTGAAACATAATTTAATTAGAAAAGCTGTCATTTCGTTGATTGTTGCAGTTTTGGGCCCTTATACTCTTTCGGAAACAATTATAGAAAAACTTTTTTTTTTTGAGAAAACTCGGTTGTGGGTACGAGATACGTTTAGTGAGTAATCGCTGGCTAAATTTCGCCTGTGTAAATTGAAATGTATGTTTATATATTTTCCCAAATAAAAGCGTTTATTATTATTATTATAAATTTTAGTGTATAGGTAAGTTTTCTAAAATCTACTTATTTAGATCTCTAAAATCTGTAGTAATTCTGCTAACACACAATTTTGTAATACCTTGTACATATATGGTGCAAATAAGCTTACCTTGTTTTCGACAGCTACGGCAACACCTTTTTTTAAAACATCCTCCTTTCAAAGATTGAGTAGCACAGGCAAAATCCCATCGCATACAATTTTTTAACTTATACTTTCTCAGAGATTACCAGTTTTTTTCAAAAACAACTATATGTTAAAATATCAGCAATAAATTACATTGGCATGTGTTTCTGTCAAGAAGTTTGTATATTCCCATTATTCGATACCCCAGTATCAATTCCGGTCTGCGGTTTCAATTTCACCTGGGAGTCGTCCCGGGGCCATAAGTCCACGCACATACTAGTTGCCACTGATATTTCTTTAACATACCAATAATCATTATGATACTTTACTACCGGAGTTTAAAATTACGACTAAATTTTGAATAACTCAAATAAAAATTAATTATTTAAGAAGGTATACAAGGTGTACTGTAAGTAATGGTACACAGGACAATGGCAGATTCTTTATGCAAGAATATTATGATTCAACTAAACTTACACACAGTGGGCCAGAATAGGATCGCCAAAAATAAATTATTGGTTGAAGGCATTTTTATTTGTTAAAACATCATCTAAGTGTGCTTAAACTTTATTATCAATACTTTTACGTTAAATAATAAAATTTTCCCACAAAACCAGAAAGCACATTTATTCTTTATTGAAACTTAATCTGAAAAATAGTAACTACACATTTAACGTTCAAATTATATAGTACAAATAATACTTCAATACTTTTAAATACATAAAGCGAGTAATTACTCGCTCTCAGTGGAAAATATAGTCCCACTAATATTTATTTTTGGTAATTTGGTTAGTTGAGGAACTTCCAGAGGAATTGATTGCTCCCTACGTGCACCTAATGCAGTTCGGCTAGAAACTACAGGGTACGATGTTCCTAATAGTACAGTAACTTTTACCCCCCGCCCGGTCCTTGGGGACAATGTTTTTCATAGAGATTGAAGCCTAAGGAACAATTTAAGACATATTCTAAAAAAGAAACTGGCTGTACTTTCAAAATGGCGGCCATATGTTAAAAAAACTGTTGCCAATGTTGTCTTTGTCATTTAACACAAAAACTAAAAAAGATGAACAAAAACTTTCTTCACAAAAAACAACGTGCATAAAATTTTCTACAATTTTGTACTTATACAATATTTTGATAGGAGTTACCATTTTCCAGATAAATGAGTCCAAAATTAAGAAAACATGGAAATTCATATATCGGTAAATCACTTAAGAGAAATAACTGTGACAATTATTGTAAGGCGTATAATATAACTTTATATTATTAACATAAAAATTAAATAAAATAAACTGAAAAAAATTAATAATAATAATAATATTATAATTTGCAGACATTTATCCCGAAAACGGTAACAGTGGTATCTGGAAAACGGTAACTCCTATCCAAATATTGTATAGGAACAAAATTGTAGAAAATTTCATGCACTTTGTTTTTTGTGCAGTAAGTTTTTCTCCATCTTTTTTAGTTTTTGTGTTAAATGACAAAAACAATATTTGCATTTCTTTTTAAACGGACGCCATTTTGAAAGTACAGCCAGCTTTTTTTTTAGGACATATCTTAAATTGTTCCTTAGGCTTTAATCTTTATGAAAAACATTGTCCCCAAGGATCGGGGGCAGTTAGGGTGGGCTCCCGTAGTATTAGTTTTATATTGAATTTTATATTTTATCCTAAGAGCTGAATCATTTATCTGGAAAATGGTAACTCCAATGCAAATATTGTATAGGAACAAAATTGTAGAAAATTTTATGCACTTTATTTTTTGTATAGAAAGTTTTTCTCCATCTTCTTTAGTTTTTGTGTTAAATGACAAAAACGATATTTGCAAATTTCTTTTTTTTAACGGACGCCATTTTGAAAGTGCAGCCAATTTTTTTTTTTTAGGACATGTCTTAAATTATTCCTTAGGCTTTAATCTTTATGAAAAACATTGTCCAAGGATCGGGGGGGTGGTGCACAGGCACTTAGGGTGGGCTCCCGTAGTATTTATACATTCTACCTGACATTAAATCGGGTATGGCTGCTTTTTTAATATGTTGTATAGGATTGAAAAGTAATGTTAAATTCAAGTTTACGACCTTGGCAGACCTCCGGATCTTGGTCAAAAATCCAAAAAACTGCGACATTTTTGTTTTTTTTTTTCAGTTTTTGTCGATTTTGACACCTGAGGCCTACTTTTTCGGTAAAAACATTTTAGTATTTTTTAAAAGTAGATTAAATTTGCTACAAATTGGTACCAGAGCGGACTCGGTAGATCAAATAGTATCCGAGATAGAGCTGTTCAAAGTTTTGCAAAATTTTCATTTTTCGACATTTTTAACAATTTCTAACTTAAAAATCTGTGAAATACTACCATACTACTGCCATAAAAATGTCGAAAAATGAAAATTTTGCAAAACCTTGAACAGCTGTATCTCGAATAATATTTGATCTATAGAGTCCGCTCTGGTACCAATTTGTAGCAAATTTAATCTACTTTTAAAAAATACTAAAATGATTTTACCGAAAAAGTAGGCCATAGGTGTCAAAATTGACAAAAACTGAAAAAAAAAAGAATCTCGCAGTTTTTTGGATTTTTGACCAAGATCCGGAAGTCTGCCGAGGTCGTAAACTTGGATTTAACATTACGTTGTAATCCTATACAACATATTATAAAAGCAGCCATACCTGATTTAATGTCGGGTAACCCCCTTTTTTGATGACAAAGTTACTGGATTATAACAATATATTTAATAAATCTTCGTCAGTTTTTATTTAAGATATTTTTCTAGCATGATGTTCCCTGAAATTGCGGTAATGTCTATTTCTTGTCTCGCTCACTCTAGATGTGCTCGACACATCCATTGGAATCTCTTCACAGATGTTAAGTTCTATAGTTTAACCATGCTGTATACCTTTTTAAAAATATTTTACGTTTTCCTGATGATCGTCTCCAAAACATTTGTAATAATTTGCTAAATAACTCGACTTTCTTGGTAGTGTCTTGAAACATTTCATCAGTGCATTGTTCTAAGTTCAATTCACTTTGGATATATTCTGCTAAGTCCTATTGATATTGCACATTTCTAATTTCAATTTCACTCAAAAATGCAAATAGTTTTCTTCACGTAACAGACATTTTTATTTTTGAAAAAGAAAAAAGATTTACACTATGAGCTGAGAGAAATATTCAGAAAGGTAATGTTGTTCCTGTTTGTTCCTGATCTAATCTACATTGTACTAAACCCCAAAGAACAAGCTTTCTTAATAACTGTTATTTATATGGTGCAACTGGGTGCAATTTTTAAAACTCTATATAAACATCACTGTGCTAAAATGAATCCATATCACATTAATATTTTTAATAAAGTCATAATGGTATTGAGTAGCGAATATGCTGACCGACTGTCTATCGCGTTCTTTGTTCGAGCCCCAGCCCCGATACTGATAATACCAGTGGTATTGATGTATGCATTTTTCCAAATGCGTAACCCCCTTCCGGACAGCCTTGGCTTTAGATTTGGGGGTTGTCTACGCTACGATATTGGTGTGATTTTATAGCAAACATTTTTTTAAGAGAAATTATTTCATATAAAAAGTAAAATAAAGTACTATATCAAAATAATGGCAGCAAAAAATCTCAATGAAACTTTTCCGCACTTATGTTCACAACAGCTTTAAGATGGGCGGTGAACGTAATTCGACAATTTCTCCTACATTCCTGAACCGATTCAAAAAAAAAATTATGGGGTTTTAGAGACAACTTTATAGAATGAAAAGTGAACAAGGAAAACATTTTTTCTCTTACGAAAATCAAAAAAAATGTTTTTTGTTGATTTCAATAGTCCGTTATCATTCTCTCAAGTTTTCTCTAAAAGCCTATCAAAGAATTTTTTCAATCGGTCCAGGGATGTAGGAGAAATTGTCGAATTACGAAATCATTTTCTTAAGCACTGCACCACCTCTCTTAAATTACACTTCAAATGAAACCAAATAAGTGTATGCAGCTACCTGAATATTGTTAATTTGACCACCTTATAGTCACGGAAATAATATTTTCTCGGAATTTTTACGTGAAATACCTTATACACCGACCATTATGGAATACAATAAGAGGGATAAAATGATTTAATTAAATTAAGGCTCTTATAATTTACGGCGAGCTACGATCCTATTCTGGTCCACTGTGTTACGATAACCCAAAATACAGGGTGTCAAAGTTAATTTTTTGTTTGCTTTTTTTAAATAAAGATTTTGCGACGAGAAATTCAAATCTGTTAATAATTTTACTGTTGTTTACAGAGGGCGTCACATGCGGTATTTTGGACGTATTTAAAACGGCATAACTTTTTTCCACTGTACTGTCTCTTTCTTAAAAAAAAAAAAAACCTGTTCGTCTAGATTTTTTGAGATAAAAAAGATAATACCCTATAGGGTAAAGGTATTTTATGTACCACCATACATAAAAATCCAACGGATTAAAATCGGGGCTCCGCTCAGATCACAACATCTAACTTCCACGACTTAGTAGAGTATTTAAGTAGTTTCTGACCGATAAAGATACACTCAAAGAAAATGATAGATAAATTCAACCAAAAAGAGCATATGAAATCGCGCCTATCTAGTTTCATAGTTAAATCAATCAGAAAAGAATAGTCATACAACTTTATTTGTTTTCGTAAACAAATAGTAGTTTAATAATCATATCTTCTTGTAACAAATTAAATAGTACAATGACATTTTTTTATGTTCACTAACCATTTTCAATTTGGTCTACAATTAAATAGTACAACGACTTTGTTTTTTGTTCACCAACTAATTTTTAGGTTGATCTACACTTTATTGTATGATGAAGTTTTTTTTGGTTAGCCAAAATCTCAGTATTGAGACATCAGACTACTCAAACCAAAGATTAGAGCTCGTTTATAAGATCCATCGAAATATATCGATGATCCCTGAGAGAATTTGAACATTGCAATCATGTTATTAATTTTCTATAAATTCATAAGAGTATAAGATAATGCATGATTGATTATTGTCAGTGATTTGTATGTGGCGTCATCTGGGAATAATTTCTGTAATAGACTACGTGGTAAGCAAGCAAATTTTATGGTAATTCTTTTAGAACTTCTAGAAGACGACAATAATATTGGTTTGTCTACCAAGTACAATAGTACAGCGAACTAATACTGGGTTAGAATTACAATTCGATAATAGTTGAAAATAAAATATACTATTATCTAGTTTAATTTGACAGAATTCAACAAAATAATAGTCAGACGAACAAAATAATAGTCTTATTCATCTACTTTTTAAGTTAATGTTTGTTTTGTTGTACGACAACTTTTTATTAATTAAAATAACAATCACATCTTGTTTAAAAATACCATCAATATAGTTTGTTTTAACAAAATTAACGATATTGTTGGTTAACCATTTTTTTTTGTTGAATTTACCCATACTATTTCTTTGAGTGTAGATGTGCTGGATCGCCGCTTTGCTCTCTTCTTGTCTTAAATTCAATGGTAACATCAAAATAATCGACTAGATGAGTTTGGAGAAAATTTAAATAAAATTCACTGTTTTAAATAGTAACTGATGCGGTTCCAAAATAGTTATCGATAATTCCACACCAAATGTGGATTTTGAATTCATTCATCTATTGTAAATATTGGGAAATATTTTAAAATCTGGTTGCCTCATATCTTGCATCTCCATATTTGAAAATAAGTTATGCTTTGGTACTTTAAACTTAATTTTGTTATTTTTGTTAGATATATTCCAAAAACATACAAAATTCAGACAAAGAACAAGTAAATGACCAAAATCAAGTTTGAAAAGCATGTTTTATTGTTTTCGTTTTAACCAAAGCCTACTTTGAAAAATTGTACATTCCTAAATCATAAATTAAATTGGTTGCATTGAATAATTTAAAGGCAGATATCTTGAAAACGATTACTCGTAGTCACATCTACAAGGTATAACTTATTTGCTTCAATATTGTTCACTGTGTACTAATAGTAAAAAATATTAAATACTAGCTTGGGCCTGTTTTCAATTAAAAATGCAATCCAATATACCAACTTAAATATACTGACATTTTTCAAAATTAATTATTTTTTTTTATTTAATTTAATTAATTTAAGAAAATCAAGTTAATTAAAATGTTGATTTTTGCATATCATTTTATTATTAGATTATAATATGAGTGGCTGAAGATAAATAATATTTGTTATCAAAATGAAAATAAAATTATTCAGCACTATCAAAGAAATTTTCACAAATTTTCCTGGAAAACCGAGAACTGAGAGAAGTTCGTTTTGTTAAACCATTTGGTACCCTGTAGGTCATTAGTTACATAGAACAAAATATTGTTATTAAACGCAAACGTGGTATTAAAGCAAATCAAATTAATTCTACTTTATAATAAACCCCCCACACTCCCATGCACAATAGAAATACGTACTTACTAAAGAGCGGCATTTATAATAATTATTCGAGCTTTGTGTCTACCCTCTATTAAATATGTTTTCCTTAGGATCAGAAATCAGAGTAATTTGTATAGTTCTCGGTGTAGAAATAAAGGAATTAATAATCATTACAAGTCATAGAGAACGGTGACAGGTCGGCTATGTATATGCAAATAGGGCGGTAATCAGAGTTAGAATGTGCGACCAATTCCCAGAGGAGATGAGAGTGATCACGGGACAAATTCACTTCAAAATGTCGACTGACAAAGTCATTAATCATTGGTATTCGCTGCACTGGCTTTTCATTATGCAATTTCATTAATAAAAGTGCGCTGGCAACACGAAACCTTAACATTTAATCAAAGTTTGTCGCCGGTGAAACAAAAACGTTACGTTTAAACTAAATATCATAAAGGTTAGTGATTTTTTCAACTATTTTTGGGCAATCTGGATAAACCGTTGTGCCAGGGGGATGAGCCAGGGCTGAACATTATTAGAAAATATTTAACATTCAATTAATGACGCAACGATGTCGATTATTGTGCTTTTTACAAAACCTTATTAAATTTATCCCATACACAAATGTAATACTATGACACTATTATTCCATCTGAATAAATGTAAATCGAATTTGAGACCTTATGGTGGTGACGAAAGCACGAAAATAAAACCCCTGATGGAATAATAGGAAGTCGTTCAGGCGTGCGACGCGACGTGCGCTCTTATTCATTTAACTAAATAATTCACTGAAGAAAAATACCATTAACTGATTACAATAATACGTCTATGAAATAATATTTATTAGAGGCAGCAATAATTGTTTATATTTTCATTTCAGATTTGAATTTGCGCAGTAAATGCAATACTTAATATTCTACGTTCAACAATCAATAAGGACCAAATTAGGGGAAAGCTCAAACACATTTATTGTGTTCTTAAAAGTGCCCTTAACATGTTAATTTTGCACCACCTTACAATTTCGGATTTCGTAGCCATATTAGAAAAATTGTGTCAAAAATCAATTTTTGTAGATATCTCGCTTGGGAAGCATTGTAGAGCAAATATTGTTATTACAAATTTTATTCTATAAAAATGTTCCTACACTGTAAAAAATGATGTAAATTTACCATCGTTGCGTGTAAAATTCCCATGTAATTTTACCCGCAAAGAGACAGGAAAATTTCCATTTAACATGGATATAAGGGAAATAAAAATTTTCCACTCTCTTTGCGGTGCATGTAATAAAATTGCCCCTTGTCCAGACAGGATTTATTTCTCATAGTAAATTTACCCCCAATAGTAATGGAATTTTACCCGCAAAGAGACTGGAAAATTTTTATTTCCCTTATATTTTGGGGTAATTCTCCATGTTAAATGGAAATTTTCCTGTCTCTTTGCGGGTAAAATTACATGGGAATTTTACACGCAACGATGGTAAATTTACATCATTTTTTTTCAGTGTATATAATTTTCCTCCAGGATACACCGCCAATTCGATAAATGTGCTTGTTAATTGCACATTTTTTCCCTCCACTATTTTGCAATACCGAAAACCAAGGAAAAATTGACAACTTAAGGTTCCTATTTCATATGACAGTCCTTAAAGGAGTAGAATTACATATTTCGGCATGTGTTACGGCTATATCAAAGATTCTTTTACTAGCTCAGTACACTGTAAAAAATGAGGGTAAATTTGCCGTTGCATGTAAAATTTCCGTGTAATTTCACCTTCAAAGACAGTGGAAAATTCCAAAATATAAGGTAAATAGAAATTTTCCACTCTCTTTGCGGGTAAAATTCAATTACAATTGGGGGTAATTTTACACGCAACGATGGTAAATTTACTATGGAAAGAAAATCCTGTCTGGATAAGGGGCAATTTTGTTACTGTAACAAATCGGATTATCTTTCCATAGTAAATTTACCGCCGATGTGTGTAAAATTACTCCCAATTGTAATGGAATTTTACCTGCAAAGACAGTGGAAAATTTTTATTTACCTTATATTTTGGGTAATCCTCCCTGGTAAATGGAATTTTCCGGTCCCTTTGTGGGTAAAATTTCATAGAAATTTTACACGCAACGATTGTAAATTTACCCTAATTTTTTACAGTGTAGTTAACTAGCAATTGAAATACCGGACCTTAATGTTTTCCTGATTATTCCTATTTGATTTAAAAAATAGGTATATTAAATCGAACTAAAAATTTTAACAAACATGATAGAAAATAGTTTCTTTTCATAACATGCTAAGCTTAAATATAAAATAATAAAAGTCTGTATGCATGTACGTATGCATGTGTGTGTGTTTTTTTTAAACACGATAACTTTGGTTATACTTAAAATTTTTATTTCAAATTTGAAACGTATATAAATTTGCATGATAGACTACTTCTAGTTGAAATTAAGAAATATTCAGCATATAGGTTGATCGCCAGAAGCGTTTATACTATTATGTACAAAATATAGTTTTTTTATAATTTTAGAGCAAAATGTTACTAATAGTCCAGTCAACGGAGCGCTAAAATGACCAAAATCTCTAATGTGAGTGCTAAAGAATGGATTTTGATGAAACCTTGTGCAATGTGTTTGTAATGATATTAATAAAAAAGTTCAAAAAAAAAAGATATATTAGAGTAGGAAATGATCTGAAGGGTAGAAAGCACTCCTTTTACCACGAGTTCCGTAACTTTTTTGCCCAAAATAAGACGTTTTTACTCTTGTGAATTTTTTCTAAA
This sequence comes from Rutpela maculata, assembly GCA_936432065.2. Classification (NCBI taxonomy): domain Eukaryota; kingdom Metazoa; phylum Arthropoda; class Insecta; order Coleoptera; family Cerambycidae; genus Rutpela; species Rutpela maculata. The sequence goes on along the minus strand of OW386285.2, from coordinate 25,154,751 downwards.
AATGCATATTTTTCGAAATATGGCCATCTCGAAAAATATGCATTTTTGAAAAAATTCACAAGAGTAAAAACGTCTTATTTTGGGCAAAAAGGGTAAATGTATTGTTTTTTTCATTTTTGACCAAATTCTACAAGTTACGGAACCCGTGATAAAAGGGGTGTAGCGTAGCCCCTTCCGATCATTCCCTACTCTAATCTTTTTTTCAACTTTTTTTTTATTAATGTATTATTGACTGTACCATAAGGTTTTTAAACTTTACGTCATCATTCTCCTGTTATTTTTGTTGGTTTTTATGGTATAATATTTCTATATAATACCTTCTTTTTCTTGCAGCCATTGAAAATGTAAAATTTTTATAATATATATAGATAGTTAACCGAAATAGTACTAGTTCTTCGTCTAGGTTCTTAGTTAGGTTGTGTCTCTCAGTATGTGTGTAACGAAAACGTTTGGAAATAGTGATTATAGTGCACTGGGCTCCATCCACAACACCAATATCGTGAATTGGGTGACACTGATGATGAGTTAGCAAATCTAAAACAAACACAATGGATTAGAACACTACACATAAATACTATTACTATTACTGAGATATTGAGCATACTTTTCACCTACCATGTTGGCATTATGTAGAGATGATTCAAACCACAAAGTTTTAGTCATCATCGTTATTTCAAAAAACAATTTATTGTTAATAACTTTGAAGCTCGGTTCCGGGCAAGCAAATATTTTTATACGTAAATATGGTTAAATACATAATCGTAAAATTTTTGGTGGTTCTATATTCACGTATTTTAGAGAGAACATGTAGGTAGTTGAACTTTTATAATTTAAATTATTTCTTTCTCAATTGGATAATAGAATTATTATCTTACATCTTTTGTAATTAAAAAAATAATTGATAAAAAATAAAAATGTTCTTGTCTTTGTTGCTTGAAATTAATTAATTTAGTAACTTAACATTTTTTTGAATATGTAACTGCTTACGCAGAAGAATCTGTGAGAACTGAAACCTACTGGTATTATTTTTATTGAACAATTTTACTTCACAATAAGCTTTGAACCACATATGAAACATCAAACTTTCGAATATTTTCTGAATTGATTTTAGATAAAATGTTTTCAGAGGATTTTTTATTTTTATTTACGTTCAGGTGAATAAAATTAATTGATCTGCATTTTAAAATGAACGAAACACTAACGATAAACCTCGAATTTTTAGGACCCTGTACATGACATTACCAAAATACATGTTTCGACCATCCATACAAAAAAAAATTGTATGCAAAATAACTTATTTCAATCAAACTTTTTGTAACGACTCTAAACAACGATATAAATAATTAAAAGCTCCAGTTTCATCGCGTCGAAATGTAATTCTATACTACCCAACAATATAAATAAATTCCTAATCATACCTTCACATAGCACCGGGGATATTTTTTTACCGAAACGTCCTACGTCGCTATACAAGATGAAGTAATTGATATTGGTAGAAAGAAATACGATAATACGAATCAATGTATGTGAAAGAAGCCCTTCATTCATGAATGGGTAGGGACACAGTAGTTTGATCATGAGATTTCTTAATTCATTGACAGTTTTATAGTTGATTTGTGATTGGTAGTGTGTTCGAATGACTTTAGTGTTATACAGTGCGTAGTATCAGTTGTTTTAAAATTAAATAGTGTAAAACCGCGAGCTAAAATTATTTGTATTCTTTAATTTTTTGCAATTAATTTGCAGACCCCGGTACGAGGAAGTTTTATCGCGTTAAATCCTTATATTAACAACAGAAAACATAAATGTGTAAAATAAATTCAAAAACTCTCCCTGAATACAGACACCGTAATTAAGAAATACATTATAATTTTAACTAATTTTGCCCTAATATTATGATGTAAAAGTTTAGGTTGAAATTAAGGTTCTTATTAATAGTATTCTTATAACTAAGGCTACTATTTGAGTAAAATATGGAAATTTTGCTTCAGTTTTCATACTATAAAGGTAATTTGAACCATTTATTCTATAATTACTTATTATTATTGTTATTATTATTATTATACTTACATTACACGCTTTAATTTCATACTTTGCATAATATCATGGTATTAAAATGCGTCAAATACAGTAGAGATTTTACAAAATATTGTCGTGAAAATAGCATCAGAGTTCCACCTCTTTCAACCTGCGCTTCGAGAAAAAAGTCAATTAACACGTTTGCATACAAATTTGCGGTGATAATAAGTGCGAGTGTAAAATATGCCGCCTATACTGTGTGAATATTTAACTACCTGAAAGCAAATCCGCGTAGGCTTATGTATGCGGTATTTCGGATTATATATGCATACATTATATAAAGTGAGCCCTGCTTTGATCTCCACAAAGGATTAAATTATATAAAGCTGGGGATGCCATTTTAAAGGAATATTGTACGCCATGTGTGTATTTTGGAGCATTTTTATATTGATATGCTACAGAGTAAGGCGAAATATTGTTTTAATGTGGTGTGTTTGACTACACGAACTACATGAAGAATATATTTAAGTATATTCGGTTTTAAAAAACTTACACTCTGAACAAATAAAGTTATTTTCTTGAAATTTTATATTAATATTGGTCAACTATTACAAAGCTTCAAATCAAATGTTTTAAGAAAATACAATTTTATCGTTTATTGAATTGCCAAGGCAATGCTAAATACTAATGTGGCAATGGAAATTCATTCCAGGCTACTTACACATGGTGGTACGTTTTCTGATGGGCAACCTGACCGTAATTTTCGTCCTTCATATCACATATGCTCTATCAGGGTTCCCACTAACATTCCAATTTTGATCCATGTCTTTCCTGGCTTTCCAGCAATAAAATTTTAATTTTCCATGACCAAAATTTAAATATTTATCGCATTCTAATAAAACCTATATACAAGTCATTACTAAAGTAGCTAGAAAAAATTTTGAAAAGTTTTAAACTAATTTTTTTCATTACATTATTTATAAGAATTTATTTTAATTATTGTGTAACGAAAATAAATATTTTTACAATTAATTATTATTTATTTACTTTGTTTCATCATGATTAAAGAATATTATTTAGGTATTAAGCAAATCACCATTTACACACTTTTTTAGTTATTATGAAATTACGTAATTTCTGCATATTGTTGTCCTAATCTGTGCACGCTAATATACTAGTCAGGTAAATAATTTAAAATACTGACTCTTCTACAACTACTCTTCTAGCTAATATTGACGAAGATTCCTAGCATTTTTAAGCAAAAAAATATAATGAAAATACTTGCTTAAATCATTTACTTAAATTCAGTCATTCCACCTTTGATTTAAGATGAAATCATCTACTTTATATACAGGGTGTTTGGTAAGGCGATGCCGACCCTGAACAGAGAGATAGAGGGGGCCATTTGGCATCTATATGACCAAACATACCTATATGAAAAATGCTACGGTTTTTGTTATATTACCGATTTCGTACTTTTTTAAAAAATCTCCATGTTTAATCATTTATTTAAGTATTACATAGTAAATTTAACTTTTGATATTCTGAATTATTTTTTTTCCTTATCCTAAATACATAAACTTTCAACAAAACAAGAAAAAAATAAGAGTTTCCGTCGCCTATAAAAAAAAAAATTACATTTGTTAGAAGAAAATTGTAATGGTAATTAAAAGTGTTGATTTTCGATGTATTACAAATTTTTTTAAAAAAGTCATCAAGATATTACAATTACTTTTAAAACTTCTCTATTGTATCCTCTTTAAGTGGCAATATCATACATACCATCAAGTTTTACCAGTCACTAAAAATAGACAAAAGACTATCAATCGGCAATATTTTTTATTTAATCAAAAATTAAATATGCGCGTTCTTTCAACAAAAACAAAGCTATCATTTCAAAAAACTTTATTTAAAACAAATTTATTATTTTTGGTGTTCAAAATGAGAACCATTATTTCTAATGCATTTCCTCGCCCGTCTTCTAATTTCAACAGTAGTTGTCCTTAACCTCATTTCTTGTCGCAGTTGTAGAGCGGCTCCCTCTATTTTTGCCACTAGTTGAACACGGCTTTGTATTTCCTCATTGTATACAAGTTCCTTCATCATACCCCATACGTAATAGTCCAGTGGCGTTAAATCTGGGGACCTTGCAGGCCACAGAATAGGTCCACTACGCCCAATCCATCGATCGGGATATGTTTGATCTAAGAATTGGCGGACTGTCAACCGGTAGTGAGCTGGGCATCCGTCGTTTTGGAAAATGATACGGTGGCGAAGGTTAATTGGCAAATTTTCCAGGAGCGGAGGAAGATCGTTGTGCAAAAAGTCAAGGTAAGCGTTTTCGTATCTGGTAGATAATGAGGCCCAATGACATGTCCAGCAATTACACCCATCCAAACATTGACACTAAACTTATTTTGAAACGAAGTTTGTTTCTTCATTTGCGGGTTGTCGCCCTTGTCTGCCCAATAATGGAGATTATGAAAATTGGTTATACCTTCACGGGTGAATTTTGATTCATCCGTCCAAAGAATAGATTTTAAGTAATGGGGGTCCTCAATATCAGCATTCAATAAAAAGCGACAAAATGCTATTCTTCGTAAAGGGTCGCCCTCTTCGAGGCCCTGTACTGAAGTATAATGGTAAGGATGTTTCTTCTCTGTATTCATTACTGACCAAGTCTTCCAAATTGACAATCCAAGTTGCTGTGCCACTTTTCTAACGCTTGTTGTGGGATCAGCAGCAAATGCGGCTAGAATATTTTCGTCATCTTCGGGGTGATGGCGTGCAGGTCCTGCAGCTGGCTCATGTTGATGTAAATTACCTGTTTCCACCATTCGGCGATAAGTGTTGCTGAATACACGCGGATCTGGAGTCTTTCTACGTGGATGAAATCGTTCATGATACATTCTTGCAGCAAGGTAAGCATTCCCATCTGCTTTTCCATAGCAAAAGAGTATGTCAGCATACTCTTGGTTACTAAAAGTAGCCATTGAAATTAATTTTACTCAATATGTCAGAAACTTAAAACAAATTATCAGTACAAAATGACACAACACTAAGGATAGCTATAAACTTCGTTAAAAACACAAGAAATACGAAAGTGTGCGCGTTGACAGCTGTCAGTGATATTATTAACAAACAAATGACTGTTTCTGACTGTTTTTGAAACGATAGCTTTGTTTTTGTTGAAAGAACTCGCATATTTAATTTTTGATTAAATGAAAAATTATTGCCGATTGATAGACTTTTGTCTATTTTTAGTGACTGATAAAACTTGATGGTATGTATCATATTGCCACTGAAATAAGATACAATAGAGATGTTTTAAAAGTAATTGTAATATCTGGATGACTTTTTTAAAAAAACTTGTAAGACTTCGAAAATCGACACTTTTAATTACCATTACAATTTTCTTCTAACAAATGTCATTTTTTTTTTTTATAGGCGACGGAAACTTTTATTTTTTTCGTTTTGTTGGAAGTTTATGTATTTAGTATAAAGAAAAAAAATATTTCAGGATATTAAAAGTTAAATTTACTACGTAATACTTAAATAAATGATGAAACATGGAGATTTTTTAAAAAAGTACAAAATCGGTAATATAAAAAAAACCGTAGCATTTTTCATATAGGTATGTTTGGTCATATAGATGCCAAATGACCCCCTCTATCTCCGTGTTCAGGGTCGGCATCGCCTTACCAAACACCCTGTATATTGGTACCTTAATCTGGTCACGCTAATATACTACTTAAGAAAACACTTTAAAACACTCATCATTGGAGAGCCAATCAAAACAACTACTCTTCTAGCTAATACTGATGAAGTATTGAATTACATGTTAGGATAATTACATTTTAAGACAAAAAATATATTGAAAATACTTAAATCATTTATTGAAATTCAGTCATTCACAACAATTACTAACTCATACATTCTATTTCAATTCTAGAAAAGTTATAAAAGTTTTATTTTTTTAAATAAAGAATGAATCTTTCTATACTCTACTGATGAGAACTAATGAGTTCGAAAAAACGTGTAAAACTTTTCTAGAGTTAAAATAGAATGTAAGGTTCAGTAATTGTTGTGAATAACTGAATTTCAATAAATGACTTAAATATTTTCAATATATTTTTTGCCTTAATATGCTAGGAATCCTATCATATAATTCAATACTTCGTCAGTATTAGCTAGAAGAGTAGTTGTTTTGATTGGATCTCCAATGATGAGTGTTTTAAAATATTTTCTTAAGCAGTATATTGTCGTGACCAGATTAAGATACCAATATACAGAAAGTAGATAATTCCATGTTAAACAAAAAATCTGAATGACTTAATTTAAATAAATCATCTGATTATTTTCAATATATCTTTTGCTTTAAAATGCTAGGAATACTATCATGTAATTCAATACTTCATCAGTAGAAGAGTAGTTGTTTTGATTGCTTCTCAAATAATGAGTATTAATTTATTTACCTGACTAGTATATTAGAGTGCCCAGATTAGGGCAACAATATGCAGAAAGCAGGTAATTTCATACTAAATGAAAAAGTGTGTAAGTGATGATTTGCTTAATACCTAAATAATATTCTCTAATCAAAATAAATATAAAATTCAAGTATTATAATTTTTGTGCAGTAGAAAATCAAAGTATTAGACAAATAATGTTTGTAGTTCTAGGATTTTACCAAATTCCTTAGATTTCTTGACTTTTCAATGTTTTCAGAACCACTTTTTAAATGCCCTGACGTTTCCAGGTTTCCAGATATTTGCAGGTTGCTGGAAACCTTGTCTATGCGTGATAAGTTAGGTTATCTGATGGTTCATGTTTTCTAAAAACCTACTGCCAATGTTTGCTATATCAAAGAGTGGCTAGAGATTAAAAATCTGTATGCACGTTATTGACACGAAGACGCCCAGATCCCGACGGTGTCTTTGAACATCTTTAATGGACTACTTAGAAATTAATCGAAAACTACTAGGATGGTTTCAAATTAAAGTTTCATGAAGAAAATTACTCTTATTCGTCGATACTCATTACTCAATCTGCCTTAAATTCTGAAACTTGAACATTATATGAGCATTCTTTATTTTTGCACAATAAAATCGAAATTTTGTAGTTTTGTAACATAATACAACTTTAGGTGTTTTTTCCTGTATGAAGAAAGTTAACTAGTAAAAAACTATTTTTGTGTGTATTTTTACATTTACTATAGACCAATATTAATACAAAGTTTTAAGGGTATAACTTTAGTACCTACTTCTTTAGTACTTGCTGTTGAAGTATATTACAATTTATCCACAGACGAAGACGATTATTTTTAACGTATCGAATTAAATTTGTTCCAAAGAACCGAAGCATTTTTTTAAAATAATTTAGTCGAGGCATGTTCATGTATTGTTAAATTCTATTGACTGCTTGACCACTGTTCTGCAAAAAATATTTAAAAGTTTTAAATGTCTGCTCTAAAGGGATCAAAAAGAAGTTGGTTTTTGAATTTCTCAGACTGCTACAAAATGTTTTAAATCGAAAAATATATAAATTAAATGAAGATTATTAAAGTAGGTAACTAAAAATAGATTGGAAGAATTAAAATTTCGGTAAATTATTCCCCTTCGGTTCTCAAAATTTAAAACGGTTTCAAATGTCGAACATGCATGACAGTTTTCTAAAATGTAATTCCATGGACACATAAGACGTTATGTTATGTTTTTATTAATTTTACACAAGAATAACTAGATAGAACAAAAATGTATGGAATAAGTTGATACACATTTATCCTTTAACAAAATAGTAGTTAATCCTTTAAGCTTCCTTTTAATTTTGTTGCTGTCTTTACGGAAACTTTTCTTGATGTTAATGTGTTGGTTTAATAAAAATTTCAACATCAGATGTAAGCGAAATAAAATTTAAACATTTATCAAGTGCCAACCTTCAATTTTTAACTTCTTCCACTTATTCGCTAATTACATAATCGCATGAAAGCTGAAAATTAGTGAAAAGTTTTAATTTATTCGAAGTATTGATATTTTTAATTTCACTTTGATTCAGAATGTACCTATTTTAATTGGATTTGTGAGGAATTAGGGAAAAGGCGGAGGCGCCGGTAATAGTTACATTTATGAAAGTGCCTTAATATCATCCAAACACGCTTGACATTATTGTAACTGGTACGCAGATGTATGCAAAACTTTATTTAGTAGGTGTAGGCTAGAAATTTTATAAAACCAAAAAATATAAAATTTAAAAATGCGAAAAAAAAATTAGTACAAGCAAATATTAACAAATTGCTTTTTCCCACTTAAGTAAACAAGTATAAAATCGTGTTTTTCTTTCGACTACAACATTTTGAAATGAATTTCTCGTATAACTCTGTCAGTGAATTAATTCTGGATAAATTTAAATATGTCCGTCTGACTGTCTATCTGTTTGTTTGTCTGTCATGTTTCTTATAATGAAGAAAATATTTGAAACCGTTGATAAAATTCTACATAAAACTCAAATACTCGTCAGTGTACTGACAAGCTCTCCGCCAATCAACTTGGCGTCATCGGGAGAAGGTTAAAATTAAAAATATAGCAAAAAATTGTCTTATTTCCAAAGTGTATACTATAGAATGTTCAACTATTACATACAAACTTAAAGTTAATCTGTAAAAAGTGTAATGTTTACATCTAGTTAGTTATTCGTTGTTCTTCCTATCGATTTTGTGTATCTAAATTGTTAAAGGTTCATTAACCAAATATTGACCGATATACTGGAACACTCTGTATATCATAGTTCATTTAATCCGTTCTGACCATTTTTGCAGTGATACTTATGCAATATTTATTTTCAAATCGAGTATCTAGTTTTTCTTTACTTTTAGTTAATAATGTTATGGTAATTGTCATACATTTTAAGAAAATTACAACGAGCATAGGAGGATAAGCATGTAAAATCTGCCCCCAAACAAAATTTTGTTTGTTGTCAACTACTTACATGACCGTAGACAAAAAGTCAGAATTAACTCAAAACTGAGTAAAGAAAGAGTTGTTAAATGTGGAGTACCGCAAGGTACTGTCTTAGGTCCCATCCTTTTTACAATATATTTAAATAATTTACTAACCAGAGACACTGCTGGGACAATTATAAGTTTTGCTGATGACACAGCGATATTTTATAAAGGAACCAATTGGAGCGATTTAAAGCATAAAATTGAAACTGACCTTGGAAATATAATTGACTGGTTTAATCATAAGATGCTAACAATAAATTTTGATAAAACCATGTTCTTGCCAATATCTTGTAACAAGAGTACATTACCAACTTATAATACCTAGAGATCAACAGCCATGGTAAATTAATAGAAATAAAATCTACAGTTAAGGCGAAATATTTAGGAATAACTATTGACCAACATTTAAGATGGAACGATCACATAAATAATGTAACGAATACTCTAAGAAGCCTACTATATAAATTTAAATTTTACCAAAAAGTTTTAAATATATCCCATCTGAAAATCTTATATTATGCGATAGTAGAGTCACGTTACGGTATCTTAGGGTGGGGTGGAGTTTCACTTACACATCTACAAAAATTAGAAGTCTTGCAAAAATATTTTTTGAAAATCATGCTTTGTGTACCTAAAACTTACCCCTCCGATTTACGAAGCACACTTTTCAATAAATACAATTTTTCCCTTTCAAATTGGGTTTGTTTTCAAAGAATTTTTGAGATCTATGGGGGGCAGTTTTCTCGAAAGCGGTTGGAATTATCAAGTTATATAAAGTGTACCTTTTTTACGTAGAAATGACTCCTGCATGAGATTTTCTAGTCAAAAGTGCCACTACGTTTCGTAAAAAGAAAGAGAAAAAATATTCATCATCAGGTATAGCTCATGAGGCGCCCTCCACGGGCTAGCGTGATGTAATACATAAATTATTATTTCTTCGCTTAAAAAATGTTTCCTTATCAAATTGGGAGAAGATTGGTCAAGAGGTAGTTGAGATATTGCAAAAAAAAATTACTTTGACACCCTGTATCTCAGTAAGAAGGCACATTTTATCTAAGTGTTTTAGGTTAAATCTTCATATTTTGGACTAAGGATTCTCCAGTTAGCGTATGTCCAACTATTAATGAAACATCCTGTATATGTGATAACAAGACATGCGTCCAAATGATAGTGGGGTGCGTATAACAGAATAGTCGGTAATACAGTTTTTCGTTTTTTTAACTCTCTTCCACATTTTTTAAAAATATGAAAATAATTTGAAAATAGGCCTTGATAAATGAGTAATTTACGATGAAAAATTCAGAGTTGCCTTCTTTCTTAAAGTGCCAAAAAATTGTATGCAAAAATTTGCATTTTTTTTGCGTACGAAATTTGCAATTAAAAATTATGAAAAAAAATCTGTAAATAGTCCAATATGCAAGTAACAACTGTGATTTTTTTCGGATTTTTTCATACAACGGTATCCGAGAAAATTTTAAAAAACTGAAATCAAAAAACCCCCCACCACTCCTCCAATATGGCGGCTGCAGGCTTGAAATTTTGGGAAAATCATATATAGGGTAAGCCCCAGATAGTTGATAAACAAAATTTTGTTTGGGGGCAGATTTTACATGCTTATCCTGCTATGCCCTTTTCATGTTGTTATCGAATATATTAACTTCCCCATCTATTTGGTAAATAATAATAAAAAAATTTGCTACCATTTTCTGCTTTCTGGAAAAGTTCACATGTACTCACTGAACTTGCTCTTCTAAGGCCAAGTTGAACCAATAATAAAAAAAAATAATCTGCAATTTTTTTAAAAATATTCTCAAATTCTAACGTTATGATTTCTTTTCAATCTCAATTTTGACTTCTCCCCAAATAACTTTTTCACTAAAGTAATGAAAATTAAAGTCTTCAGATAAAAACGTGTATTAACAATTTTTTTTTAATACTTAATAATTAGAATAATTAATTATTTTTTATTTATTTGCTTTTATCATGGTTAGAGAATATTGTTTATGTATTAAGCAAATCACAACTTACACAGATTTTTATTTATTATGAAATTACCTACTTTCTGTATATTGTTGCCCTAATCTGGTCACGCTAATATACACCTCAGGTAAATACTTTAAAACACTCATTATTGGAGAACCAATCAAAACTACTATACTTCTAGCTAATACCAAGGGCGGATCTGGGCCTTGAGCTTGGGGGGGGGGGGGGTAACATAGCCGCGTGCTGAAAATAACAAAAATGTTTTTGATTGATTGATTTACCGGCGTGCGGTAGGCATTGCTGCCACTCCCAGGGTTATACAGCTGGGCCTGCTACGTATACGCTGGGTTGGACTAAGGTCATGCTTGTTGTCAGCAGCGAGAGCCACATGGCGCATAGTAAAGGAACATGGGATGGGAGGTGTAGGTATTTATGAGATGCGCTACCGCATTGTGTCATGAGGGAGCGTTTAAGCTCCCTTTTTTGTGTTTTTGGTTCTGGGCATCTGCCTCTTCTGAATCTTCGTGTGAAATATGTGCTGTGTCTTGATATGGGGTGTTTATGCTCCTCTTTTTGTGTTTCTGCTTCTTCAAATCTTCTCTTGCTGAGTCTTCTGATTCCTCGGTTTCCGATGCTGGGTTGGACTTCGGTCATGCTTGTTGTCAGCAGCGAGAACCACATGACGCATGTTTTTTCCTCGCTTTTCTTTCCTAGTTTTTTTTATCCTCTCAATTGTTGTTTCCCACGTGTAACATGGTCTCCCTATTTTTAGTTTGTTGCTGTTCAGTGTTAGCGCTTTCTTCTGCTGTCCTTTTTGCTTTAACCTTCTTGATCCTTGCCCTTATCTCTCTGCTTACCAGGGTATGGTCTATTTGTGTGATTGAGCTTCCATTACTCCAGGTGTCAATGCAGGTTTGACTTTTGCTCCATGTATTTCTTATTGTTAAGTCAAACATGTGTGCTAGGTTTTTCAGCGCGTTTCCATTTTCGTTAGGCCATGTGTGGAGTATATGTGCATTGAAGTCTCCTAATATAATGGACATTTTTCTTGATTTTTCATAGCGTTGGTGTGTGCCGTGCCGGTTTTCTTTTTCTAATTGATGGCTTGGTGCTTCATATAGACAGTCCTCTCTTCGGTAAAGTTTTGGTTTGTATACCTAATTAAACACTAACTAATATTTCTTATCAATTACTGAAAATGTTCCAAGATATGTATTATTTTACAAACACATCCACTTATACTTTTTTTAACTATATTTTTTACACGTTGTCACTATTTAACTTTTATAAACTTTTATGGGTATCCATTGGTGACAGAGATGATAAGTCCAATGTGTTGTCGCATTGTGTTCGTTATTTAATGTTTATGCTACTCTTTTTTTGTTTCTGTTTCTACAAATTTCCTTCTTCTCCTTCTGAGATATCTGAGGCCTCGGTTTCTGGTTCTGGTAGGGTATATCGCTGCTATTTCTTTGTGGAGTTCATTTTTTCCACTCGCTTTCTTTTCCAGTATGTTTGGTTGCTTCTCAGTTTGTTCATGATCCTCTTAGTTGTTGTTTTCCACGTGTAACCCGGTTTCCCCATTTTTTCTTTTTTCGTTTCTTCTGGTTTCTTGAGTCAGTTGCATGAATACCCTTCCTACTGTCTTGTCTGATTGATCAATGGTCAATGATCTTGATCATTTTGTATGATTGCCGTGGCTATGTTTTCGTTTACATTTTCCGTCCTTATTTCGATGGAGCTCTCTAGTCTGGTTACCTATGCAACTCCTCTACTGGTTTTTCATATTGTTGGAGTGTGCCGGGGTTGTTATGTTTTCTCCTTCTAACTGATGGCTTAGTGCTCGATTTTTGTACCAGTAGCTGATGTGTCTTCGTTGTTACGTTTTGTAGTGGATGCATTATTTTTGTGTTCTCTGCAGAGTTATTATTTCTTGCTTACTTTTTGCGTATTCTTACGGACCTAAACATTTTCAATAAAATTCCTTAACCTTACCAGAGCCGTACCAGATGTGAAGTGTAGACAGTCAGTATGTTCTTATAGCATGCATGAGATTTTTTAAATTTTAATGGCACTGAAACCAAGCTAATAATGGGCAACAATTTTATCCAAGTTTTTATTATTTTTGAATTGATTTAATTTGGCGCGGTGTATTGTTACTCTAATGGTACGCCCTTGGTAGTATTTGCTGGAAGATAATTGTTTATTAACTTATTTCTAATTTATTGCATTTCAGGTCTGTTTATGAAATTCTTTAAGTTGTCTACGAGTACTTAAGACATACCTATTTTAAGGGTAAAGTGGACTTATCTTGATTGATTTATGGCCTTCCCTTCCTTCGGGTCGGGTACCTACTCGATATTTGTCGACTGTTTTCACTTATTTACGCTGCACTGAAAGATTTAATCACTCGTATTAATTTAATATAACACTTATCACTTAATTGTTGCTATTCGAACACTACCACCGCATGCACAATTTTTCACTTCACAACGAATGTACTTTTGACCTATTTGGGCCAGCTTATTACCAGTTTTTCTTCCGATTTAAAAGGAACGTTATCTAATAGGCGTCTATTCACCGTAACGTCTCTAGAGGGACCGAAAATAACACAAATGTTTTTCCTCGAAACACAACTAAATTGGATATATATTCAAAAATATAAATTAAAATAATAAAAATTATGAAATTTTAAAACGAAAGTTGATGGTTTACGGAATCTTTGGGGGAGTAATTACCTTACCCCCCCAACCTCAGATTTGGTTAGATGCGGGTAATTACCCCCATTACCCCCCACCCCGTACCATAGATCCACCCTTGGCTAATACTTATGAAGTATTGAATTACGTGATAGGATTCTTAGTATTTTAAAGCAAAAAATGTATTAAAAATACTTGAATTATTTATATAAATTCAGTCATTCGCACTTTTTTATTTAATATGAATTTATCTATTTTCTGTATATTGGTAACTTAATCTGCTACTTAGGAAAACGCTTTAAAAAATTCATCACTGGAGAATCAATCAAAACAACTACTCTTGTAGTTAATACTGACGAATTATTGAATTACATAATAGGATTCCTAGCATCTTAATGCAAAATACTTAAATCATGTATTGAAATTCAGTCATTCACAAAACTTAATGAAATAGAACGTACGGTTCAATAATTGTTGTGAATGACTGAATTTCAATAAATGATTTAAATATTTTCAATATATTTTTTTGCCTTAAAGTGCTAGGAACCCTATCATGTAATTCAATATTTCGTCATTATTAGCTATAAGTGTAGTTGTTTTGATTGATTCTCCAATAATGAGTGTTTTAAAGTATTTACCTAGCATATTAGCATGCCTAGATTAGGGCAACAATATACAGAAAGTAGGTAATTTAATAATAAAGTGTGTAAGTTCTGATTTACTTAATACCTAAATAATGTTCTCTAATTAGCATAATATTCAAATAAATAATAAAAATTATTTTAAATTTGTTTTATCAGGATGACATATAAACTTGACATCAATTATCATTTCAACAATAAAAGCATTTTTGTAGTATGAACCTTTGTAAATACAAAAAATAATTTGTAATTTATATTTTAATTAACCACACATATTTTTAGATATGCTGTATTTCTCATATTATGCTCGTAACCGCACACCGCAAAGCCTGGCTTAGCATTCATTTAGGAACATCGGTTACGAATTCCCCGACGCCTGAAAATGAAATGAGAGAGCAAAGATCACAGCAATCTTTGCTAAAATTAAATATGATTGAAGCGCAGGCGTCAATTATAACTTTCAATCTACCAATGATGGGTGAGGGGTGGGCCAGTGGACGCAAGCGCCTTCATTCCACCCTTAATGCGTCCGACCGACCCTAATGTAGACCTCAGATTAGGTTAGCCGGAGCAACGCCGGAAAAATCCACTGTTCGCGCTTTCGTGAGCCCCATTCAAGGGAAGCGGCACATCGTGCAGTATACGCAATTACAAGTCGTAATAATTTGATCTTTGCTGAAATCTTCATTAATATAGGTTATTATTTTTTAACTTCAGTGGCTGATCCGATAATTTCTTTATTTATCAATTCATTCTTAGAATAGAAGCTGGCTTTTTGTTTAGGTATGTCCAATACCTAAAACATAATCTCGTAAAACATGACACTCACCATCACCAAAGTAAATGGCATACAATTTTAAAGTGGTTCGAGTTTGGCACCTTTCATACTTTTAAATTAATGTAAATGTAAATGGAAAATAGATAGATAGATATTTATTTCTGTGACTTATTTGCATAAGTAGGTATAGATATGGTGTTAATAATATAATATACAACATATAGATAAGGACAAATATAATTTAAACTACCGAACTTTAATTAATTTAATTTAATGCATTAAAATTATAAATAAATACATTAAAAAAACATTGCAATACATTTTATGTAAAAAATAAAAACAAGCAGCTACTGTAATTTACGTTTCCAAAAATTCTTCAACAGAATAAAAGCGACTTTCGGCTAGAAACGTTCTTGTTTTTATTTGTTGGCATGTAATTTTTTATATTGGGGGTCAATTTATTGAATAAAAATAATTCCCTGCACATAATGGGGACTAATATAGAGAAAGATTATATCTACTTATATATATCTCGTCTTTATTGCGAGTGAATGTAAGTTTTACTGCCACATCCAGTGGAAGTATAGTAAAAATTTTAAAATCTTTATTGTTCAGATAGGCTTAGAATGTCATGAAACGTCGAGATTGTAAGTTTGAGCAAAAATTATCTGTCGATCAATCTGTCTGTAATTTTTCTTATGCGCACGATTACTCTGGAACCGTTTAATATATTGACTTGAAATTTGGCACACTTATGTATTTGAATGAGATCTAGAACTAGATTTTATATTGATCTTATTGAAGGGTTGTGGGATAAATTGTGGTAAATGAGGGTAAATAGGTAAATCAAGCAAGTAATAGTCCATAAAATTGATATTTAGTATATATAAGAGAAGCTAAGGTGTCAAAAAAATTTTTTGGCGTTAACCACCCCCATTACTAACCCCACCCTATTATTAAAGGGGGTGAAAAAAATAAAATTGTTGTCATTTAGTATGTGTACAAGAGCCAAAGGCCTCAATTTTTTTTTAATTTGTCCACCCCCCTACCACCCCCCTTCCATCACTCCCACCCCCACTTCCATCCCCTTTCATCACCCTCACCTCCACTAGCGATGTGGCATATCGTTTTAGGGGTTTTTGGGGTAGACGATTTAAAATATTATATTATTACAGTTCCATAAACAATTCTTTCCACATACAAATTTTTTTCGTTGTGAGAGACTTGGATAGAAAATCCGGATGTGGAAGTAGTGATTCCTTGGGCAGCGGTTTTTAGTTTAGTTTCGTTTTTATATATATATGTAAATTAACAACTTATAGACATATAAAATATATGTAGACGCCACAATCAATATTTTACCTCTTTTAAAGGTATCTCTACACGATTCTATTCACTTTGACGAGATATAAAGCTACAGACAGATACACAGGCAGACGTCAAACGTATAACACCCCCTATGTTTGTGTTGGGAGTTAAAAAATCATTTTGTCGTTTACGGACATACATATTACTTTATAAAATCTATATACATACATTTTATGAATTCAAAACAATTGCATTTTTGTATATTTGACACATTGTAAAATTAATTTATAAATAAATTTAAATGGACCTAGTTTGACGCAAGAATTTTTCGCGATGTTTCTTTGGATGAATACCGAAAGAAAAATTGAATTTAACATTTCTTAAACGATCTCCTGACTAGATATATATTTTATTAAAGTACAATGGTGCAGCACAGTTCGTTAATTAAATACGTCGGACGATATCTATCTGTCTGCCATTCGGCTGTCGGTATATCGCTGTAGTACACGGCGAAAACTCAAAAAGTTTCTATGGGAAATTAATAAATATTTCATATTTAAAATTTACAATAATACTTTTGGGTGCCATAGAATTTAGTAAATGCAGTCCAGTTGAAGTGGTCTTCACTAGGTTTTAAGTGAAGTAATTATTTATAGATTGGAAAGATATCAAATTTCTTTGAAGAAAAAATGTAAAAAATGTACCTCTTTTTTTCATAATTTTTTTGTATGCAAAACAAATGTGCATTGAAAACAATTCAAGTTGTAGCGATCTCTTCAGAAACATCAAATTATAGATTTGTGTTATGATGTTAAAGTTAATTGTGAAATTTATTTATTTAAATATAAGCACAAAAAATTGAAGACAGTGATAGAAATTATTTTTTTATGAAAGTGTCTTTTTATTTTCATTTATGGGATTGCCACACTCTTCTACGTCCCGTATGTCAAACTTCCCATTCCTGAAAAAAGTACCACTTTATGCACTTCTTGTATAAATAGCTATTATAATGTATTTCGATTACAAGATTTTTAAGAATAGTGAAATATCCATTTTATGAAATTCAAATTTCTAATTCACTGTTTTGTTTTGATACTAACAATACGCCATGATATTTCTCGGATCATCATTGATGTGAGATAGAACGAAAGTACTATTAGATTCTAGACTTTGGCTAGATGGAGAATTAATAATTCATAAATAATTCAATAGGCTAATAACCGAAGTCCTTTTACCTTCTGTATTTGAATTCATGATCATTTTGGAGTTGTTTCTTAATTAGTTCCTAAAATACATCTCAAATATGGAACATTAGTTAACTACCATCTCGACAACTAAATTGGGATCTTCAGGAGATCATAACCAGTTTTAGTTTTAATAATGACGTCAACGTTACTTAACAAAGATTTCTCCACTCCCTTTAGGGCGTAAGAGCCAGATTATACAGAGGGCATCGCAGAAGTAAATCAAATATATGCTTGTAGAATTGAGTGACTCTGTAAGGAAAGCTTGCCTATGTTAATTGAGAGTTGCAGTTACTTTCGATATTTTTGTTCCTTGGGAAATTAGTTTTACCAAAATTAATATACTGATATTACAATAACTGTAAATATAATGGTGGTAAAGTATTGTATTCAGGGTGAAATTAAAAAAAAAATAACTATGTAAAAAACTTAAAACGTGGAAAATACTTGTCAAGTTAAAAAAAGTTACTATAAGCTTGGTCCCTAAAACGCTGAGGATGGTACAGTCCATCGAAAGTTAACATGAAATTTTTATTTTTATTTAATACCCTCTAGACGAATGTAAATTTCTTTTTAAATATTTTAGTCATTTACCTTGTATTTAATGCTAAATTTAGTGACGTAAAAATTATTTAGAGACGTCAGTTAGAAATAATAAAATAATTTAGGGGTTGTTATTCATCCTAAATATTTTTGTGTTATCTTATTCAGAATGTTGATTCAAATTTCTAAACGAGTGAAATTCTTTTATAAAAAAAATCACATTTTACATCAGTAACTACAACTGTTTCTATAAAAATGACCCGAAACATTAAGCTGACAGCTATCTTATCGTTTAAATAAATTTTATTAATGCTGAAAACCCAAAAAAGTTATTCTGATAAGTTGGACGTTTTCAAGTATGGCTCATAAGGTTTAAATACTAACATTTTACAATAATTTTCGAAGAAGTGTATCACTCTTAGAGAGAATTTTTGGCACCAAGTTTAAAAAACTCTCTTACTTTAATAAGTGGAATGCTTCGTTGATGTTTCTGACACCCTTTATGCGCTAAAGAAGAAAATAATTAACTGTAAAATTGTTGTATGCAATTGTGTTATTGTTATTAATTTGATTTTTTTTTAGTTGTAACAAATAAACATATTAGGCAGGCATTCCTAAAAAGCACATATTTTTATTTATGGCGTAATAATGTATTATTCAAAATTCCGGGACCTCTCCAGGTAACAATCGCATAAACATCACTTCCCGCATCAAAATATTTTTTCTAAAAATAACGACCTATTTTGACTCCATTTCATGCTCTATGACCACCCGGCTCTATCATGAAAATTATAAGCCAGAAAATATGTGCAAAGTTTATTCAAAAACAGCAGCCCATTATCCACCCTGTATGGGATAGATCTAACACCTTTTGCCGTTGCCCACCCCATAGGTATATCCTAGTATTCTATCACATCCAAAGTTAGCTTCCAAACCGCTGTGACAATCCTGGCTCCGCCTCCTGACTGACAGGACCCGCTTATCTGACTCACTAGTCCTGTTTGCAACGCGCCCGCGACTCCAGCGTCTGCCATCATCCGACGGATACCGACGCCTCTCAAAAATCTAGTCACCCGCGCTTTTCACAACTTCCTCTTTTACACGCAAACAAATTATCTCCCATCGCCGTCAACATAACAAAAGGATAATGTTGACGAAAAACACCTAAACCTATACTTACATCATAATATTAGTTTGGCCGTAGATCTGCCTCTCTTAAATTGTGTAAATAATTCTCTTAAAACAGTAGGAGTGGTTGTGATGAGTTGCTAATGTTAATAATTGCATGAAAAATGGCTTGACTTACCTGTTCGCCGTCGATGGATTCTTAAAAGTTTCGAAAGTGTATATACCGAGTGTGTGCGGAATCAGTGACTTTTCCAAACTGGATACATCAAGTTTGACTTCCCTTTTATCATTGAGAGCAACTGGGACGGCCATGGACTTGACCACGGCCTACCGTTACAATCAGAATATGATGGAATATTATACCTGTAAGGATAATGCATGGTTATTATTGTTTTTTTTTATTCCGCAAATCTAGATTTAATAACAGCGTAAATAGGTACTTATTAGAGGTTATGTTACCGATGGAATAGACAAGATGCAAATACAACTGTCGAGTAAATTTTATTAGGATTTTTGCATAGTTTTCTTGGTTCCCGCTGAGGCTTACGGCAAGCTTGACTGCCAACACGAGGAAAAAATATCAAGATACATCTCACTTGATAAAAATTCAAAATAAACACTTTTCAGCAGATTGGCGTTTGCTTAATACCTAAATGCCATATAAAATAATAAATAGAAAGTATTTTCTATTTTCATCATTTTATATGATATAAAATGGTAAATAGGAAGTATTTTATATGGTATTAAGGTATTTCGAATATGTGTATATACGAAGATGATTAGAAATGTAATAAAATAAAGTAAATATTTCGCTTTTCAATTATTGGTTACTTATTTTGAAAATTGGTGATATTCGCGTTATACTAGTACTTATATGAATTATACATTTTACTATACTTTAGGTAATATACAAGAGCCATGAATACATTTGGTCTAAATACAATAATTATAAATCTCATAAATAATAGGTTTATAGATCTGATAAAACTGTTAATAATGTGCATGGGCCATTTACTCTTACCCTTAGTATCTTAAACTACCTAGATATACAATGACTGTTCAGTAAAAATAACAAATATTATAGCTATAATGTGTATATATAAAAATAGTAATTACATAAACTATATTATATTTAAAATTAAAGTGTATCTGCTAGGTAAAAATAATAAATAACCAATGAAACTAATGAAGGTTTATTAGTTAGATAATAGATGAAAAGTAAACCAACTATAAGCATCGGTAAAATAATATAATGTTCAGTTAAATAATACATGTGCAGTAAATATCATAGGTGAATAAAGAAAAAACCGGGAGTGTCCAGTAAAACAAAATGTGTACAAACAATAATTTTCAGTAAAAACAATACATGTTTAGAAAAAATATAAATGTTCAGTGAAAATATCACTTATTTAGCTGAAATAACAAATGTTCAGTAAAATAATATATGTTCAATACAAACATAATAAATGGTAATTACATTAGTAAATGTTCAATAAAATACTTACATGCCCGCCAAATGGCAGATAATATTGAGTCGAATGTATATAATTACAAAAAATGTAGACGTATTGGAAAAAAAAAGAAAGTCAGATGTGATACAGAGGTTTATTTGTATAATAAAGTAACAAAAATAAAAGTCGTTTTTACTGAAATTTTCACTGGATACATTAAACTAAAACATTATATATCTGATTTTTTTTTGCTGGGCCCTTAGTACTATACAAAATTTAATAAAGTACTGTGAATGAGTTACTGGTCAGTCACTTTTTAACATGTATTATTTTATTAATCATTTTCATTTGTTTACCTAGCAAAATTTTGTTAAATATTGCTCTTATAATTTTTTACTTAACAAAATAGAATTGTTCACTGAACATTTTATTATTATCCATACAATAATTATAAAGATTGTATACAATAAAATAAATTTAACATCGTCTTAAATTCAATAAAACCGTTAATAATTTGCATGAGACGCTATTCAATAGAAAAATTTAAAACGGAATACAGGAAAAGTATTGTTTAATACGTACATGTAAAAATATTCTTTTTAGTAATTTACTTGATAAGGGCATTACATGTAAAAGTAATTAATATTTGTATATTAAGACTTCTATAGTAGGTACCTAGACACTGTAGCAACTATTGAATAAATGATATAATGTAATATTTGGGATAATAAAATTGCTACAGTAGGTGGTAAATACAACTCTCATAATACAGTAAGTTTGTTATTATTTATAACAAATGTTGAAACAACAGATATATTGAATACACTAGGATTCACACCTACTAATGTATTTGATAATATATAATTTTTGTATTCTCATCTCTAGATAGGTGAAACATTGGCATAAAACAAAAAGAAATATTCCAAATTTTTCTGGAAGTGGAAGTTTTGAGACTCGAAAATAGCAAACTTTTTGAATCGGATGCCCTACAGTGGGAAATTATGGACTTTCTTGGACAAAATTCTCCCGACAATTGAATTCGCAACGAAAGCTAACATTTTTTTTTTTAATTACATAGAAAAGTTTTCGCTACAGCATGGTGCTGCTACAAGGTGACTAATTTAAATTTTAATTAAATATAACCAGCAAAATATTAAAACAGTTCCTATTAAACCTTTCAGTCTAGATATTTTGGGTATATTTTGACGTTTTTATCAAATTATTTCAAATAGAACACATCTTTATTACAAAATCCAATGAAATTATTAGGACAAAATGTCTATTGTGTTAGTAATCAGCGACCCACAAAACATATAAAACCGCCCACCACTCTTCAATAAATATTTGAAGGTATATATGAGGTATATTTTAAGGTGTTGTAAATTCTAAATTTTTATGTTAGTAAGCCGAGATTAGAAAAACAAAGCTAGACAACTTCGTGAACTTATATCATGTGCATATTAATACCCATATTATATTTCTAATCAAATATCATTTCTAAGTAATTGCAAATAACCTACAATGTAGTTTATAAGTACTGCAAAATTAAACAATGCCTACCACATGTTGAATGAAAATTACCATTCTCCTGGAAGCGATAAAACTCCGAACAAGTGTTTTAGATCTAGATCCGCACCCCACGTGATTAGGTAATCTGATAAGTAGATAAGTATCATAACATGTGTCTGTTGAGTGTTTTAGGGCGGGACACAGACACTGATAACGGTGAATTAGATGAAAGCCCTCCACAGAAAGAGGGTTTCATCACTTATTACAATATTATCCTGATGTTTATTGAAACAGACAATTACACCCTTGAGATAAGGTTCAGAATTTGACAAGTACACAAATTAATTCGTGGAGAAAGTCCACAGTATTCGTTCAATATTAAAAAGAATAACTGAGAATTAAAAACATATCTGTATTTGTAGGAATCAGGATCAGGATATAAAATTGTATACCTAACAAAAAATTAAAAAACAAATGGAAGAAAATAGCCCAATAAAATTGAATTTTGTTTGAATAAAAATTTCCACTCTGCTGAATTTTTGTATGAAGCATGTTTTCAACATTTTAATCAAAATATCAAAAGTTCTTATAGATACCACTAGTGATGTAAGTATGATAAGAGGTCAAAGGTTAAAGAAAAAATGGTTCTTTGTATATATTTCGGAAACTATTGTATCTTACAAAATTTACAATAAAAAAGGTTCTATATTTCTTTTTCTAAAGTGATACTCTACATGAAAAATGGCTGATAAAAGAATTATGCGTGAATCTCTTCCAAAGTGTCTATATTGTCGTCATTATCCTAGGTTTCTGAGTTAATTTCTTCAATGTTCATGGTTCTAAAAAATGTTGTTTTACTTCTCCATGATATAAAATGTTGACAAGATTGGCCGTGATAATTATTATTACAAGCAATAGAGCAACGTAATCCAATTTTTCTGCATCCACACTTTATCTTCTGCCATCGGAGCAACTGTAAAAAATGCTATTTAATAGAATATCGAGAGCTGGTAGTAACAATGCTTAAATCGGCTCCAAAATGCCATTTGTCATATTTCAGTGCCAACGTTCTGGATGAAATGTATTGTCGAGCTATGTTTGTACTTGATAGCGTACCCCATAAAAAATGTTGTTGAGCTTCACTGGATGTTGATGGAAGTGCAACTAAGTTCACAACTTTATTGCAGTACATAGACTTAGCAAATAAGAAATATTTCAAGGTATCTATGAAATTCTCATGCTGGTGAGGATCGTACTTTACCAAGAGAATTCAGGCGAACATTTTAGCATTTTAAAAACTTTGCTGCTTTTCTCAAGCCATGCTTCTCCAATAATTTTAAACTTTGGATTTATCTTCAATGCAGTGATTATGTCGTACCACATCCAATAATTGGGTGCAAAAATAAAATGTGATCCTTGCTTAATTCAAGAGAATCAAAATTTTTGAAGAATTTTTTGTTTCTATTTCTGCCTTTCCAGGTTTCGAATAATATATATCTCTATCACAAGAGGTTCGTGCAACCAAGAGAAACTATAGGGTGATCCATGAAGAGACAAAAGAATGACACGTAATTGCTTCTTATCTTAATTATAGAACCTTTTTGGAGTATATTCGTAACCTATGACTTATGCTACGTTATAAAATATGCTAAAATAGATTTAGACAGCGGGTTTTTTTTCTTCGTATATGTCAATGAACATATATATCAATAGTTTTAAGTTTTGTATTCAGCGTATGATGTATATAGACATATACATATTATCATTGCAATTTCACCCAGTCATATCCCCGAAATTGTTATTCCTACGGGAAAAAGTAATTTTTCATGTAGCTACAAATTTGATATTAACAATTTTTTTCGTAACGTTTATAGTTTCGGAGATATTTGCAATAAACTGCCCTTTTAACCTTTAACCTCTTGTAACATTTTAACTTTTGACATTTTGTTGAATGTGTTGAAAACATGCTTCATACAATAATTCAGCTAGGTAGAAACTTTTATTTAGATTGTGCTATTTTTAATCTAATTTGACTGAATTAAAAATACCAAGCAAAATGTTATTTGTGACGTGCTTATAATGTTTAAAACTTCTCGTGGCGTTTTTCGCAGGTTTTTTAAAAATGCTAGCTAGTTTAACCTATGAATTATCAATGTATTAATAATATTAAAAAGTAATTGATATTTTTGTAATAATAATTATATTCTCGAAAGGTTTTTAAATAATGTTTTTACAATTTAAGGAAAAAAAAATTAATAATAAAACAACACAAATATCAGGATCAGGATCAGGATAGTGCATTAAAGAATCTTACTTCCTATTTAAAACTGCTAGAATATAATAAATATTGATGTGTTTCTGTTATGTTAAAATTTTTGCCATCTGCCCCATCCCAATCCGACCGATAAATCGTTTTTAAAAACTTTCAAACTTGTGTCGTAGGTATTCAATAGACTCCAGTCAATTGTCCACCTATTGTACCTGAAGAGCTTTTGTATATTTTGAAAAGTTACTGTTAAGAATTATTGCGGAGAGTACTTAAAGAATGTTTACCAGAGGATTTTGGTCCTGGGGATAATTTATGAGGTTCTGTGAATAAAAAAGATATGCCACTATATGCCCCTTTAATAGCGTCAACCGAATGTGAAGTCTAATAAGCAAATAATTTTAAAAAAGATAACAGTTTATTAAATTATAAGTAGTACTGGACTAAACACTGGGCATATACTATAAATAGAATTCAATTTCAATTCATCTCGACTTTATTCAACGGATTTGTTCAATGAAAATTAAAAAAAAACTACGTCACAGAAAACATTGTACTTGGTGCTATTAATCCAGTCAAACTAGATTAAAAATTTCACAATCTAAACACAAATTTCCACCTAGTAGAATTTTTGTATGAAGCACGTTTTCAACATTTTAAATACAATGTAAAAAGTCTTAAACGTTATCACTGGAGATTAAAATGTTGCAAGAGGTCAAAAGGTTAAAAACAGTTTATTGTAAATATGTCTGAAACAATTAACTTAATGAAAAAAAATGTTATTATTATATTTGTAGTTTAAAAAGCTTCATAAAAGCTTCTATTTCTTTTTCTTGTAGAAGTAATAGTTTCGGGGATATATATGATTGTGAAAATGCCATGATAATATCTATATGCCTACATACAATAATATGCTGAATACTGTTGATGTTCATCGGCATATACTAAGGAGAGAAACCAACTGTCTAAATATATTGTACATATTTTAGAACGTAGAAAAACTAATAGGTGGGGAATATATTCGAAAATTAAGAAGCAATTGCGCGTGACTCACTTTTTTGTCTATTCATGGGTCGTCGCTTTCCTGCTGTTGGTTGCACGAACACCTTTTGATAGAGGTATTTATTATCCAAAATCTGAAAAGACAAAAAGAGGAACAAAAATTTGTTCTTCAAAAATTTTGATCTCAAAACTAAGATCACATTTTTTTGCACCCAATTACTGGTACGACATCATATTTGCAATGAAAGTAGATCCAAAGCTTTCAAATTATTGGAGAAACTTGCTGATTTGAGAAATGCAGTAGAATTTTTTAAATGCCAGAATATTCGCCTGAATTAATTTTCAATAATGCATAAGAATTCCATAGATACCTCGAGATATATTTTATTTGCTAAGTCTATGCAACGCAATAAAGCTGTGAACTTAGCATTTCCACCAACATCACTACATCACTACATCACTAATTAAAGGTAACAGTGTTAAAATTCTCTTTTATATTATTATTTCACGCTCGTATTAATTATGTTATTCTCCTAGAAAGAAAGCAGTCAGGTAATTGGTATGCTGACAGGAGAGATCACTGTTTATATTCAAAGTTTTGGAATAGTGTCGGTTTCTTTTCTTCGGTATGGCTTAATGGACCAAGGTGTTGATTAAAAAAAAAAAATCTCAATTAATAAAGAAAAGATAACAAAATTTGACATTGTTATTATACAACTATAAAAACATATATTTCTTTATATGGACCAAATTTCATATGAATATATGAACAAATAAAACAGAAAAGTTTGAGATGAACTGCTGTTTGCTCCATAGTGTGGCGTCTCGTGTGGTTGATGCTTAGAAAATGCCATTTACGCGGATTGATTTTTGACATATTTAATTAGCTACCTTTAAACAAGTGACTTTGTTTTTTCAAATATTTTAATTGCGTCTAAGAACCTCTCACAAATCTAGAATTTTACATCAGATGAAAAAAGACGAAGCTTTACAGTTTATTGTGGAATCCACGGCACATCTAGTTTATTCCATAAGTTTTATATCTGTGTTCTTTTACTGCTTTTACTGCTTTTAAAACTACTATACGTAATGTTTTACATACTGTTCAGAATGATTTATATATACGAGTCATTCTCAAAATATACTTCAGCATGTAATCAACTTTAAAGTAATGAAAATAAAAAATAACTCCTAAATGGGCTGTTTAATTAGTTTTAGTCAAAATACGGAGGAAATTGAAGAAGGAGTTGAAGAAGCTGAAATGTTAAAGTTCCCTTCACTTCACAGCTTATTAGTGAGAGTAGCGTAAATCAGACTTATTAGTATGATAAATTTGAATGTATATTACTTTCACTAGGTTACCTATCAATATAAGTTTAAAAATGTTAAAGAAATGGCGTAAAAGATACAGAATATATAAAAAAAACTGTTAAGTTTTGAATTCTATGTTTGTTTTGTTTCATAGTTTAGTTTTGTTTAACTGACACCAAATATCTGTGTTGGTTCTATTTTGTAAACATTGTGTCCCCCTGTCTTACCTTAAATTCAGGTAGATTCAATTAAATGTATATAATGTAAATTATGTTTCCAATATAAAATAAGTAAACAAAAACAACACATATGTTAAAGTTTACATAATTAGTGATTTCAACTAAAAACATGCATTTTGAGGTTATTTTGTCCACTCCGTACCGGTCCACTTTGTTACCTTCTAGGTCCACTTTTCAAAAAAGGATTAAATACAAATTTAAAGTATCAGTTATCAGTAACTTCTATTTTATAAATGTATTTGTAATTGACAATATACAATTTTAAAGTTTGGTAACGTAGTGGACAAAATTCGCTTTGAATTTTCTGCCGAAAAAATTATAAAAAAAAGTCAAAAAGTGCACTGCATATGATTCAATAATTTGTAAATTAAAAAGAAATTATTTTTTAAAACTCCGAAATTTCAAAGTAAGTCTGTATTGAGAATGACTCATATGACATTTAAATTTGTAGCTAAAACATCTACAGCTACCTACGTCTTACATTATTTCATGATTCCGCAGTTGATAAAAAATTCATTCCATTAAAGAAGGCCACATCGTTAATTGGGCGCGTTAATTGAAAACAAATTAGTGCAGTTTTTGCTCCCTCTGTTTTGCTTTTTTCTAATTTTATTTTAATGTTGTAAACTTACGCTTTACCTTGTATCCAATTTAACGGGTATATAAAATTTTCACACTTAAATCGAATTATCAAAGCATGTCCAAAAATGTCTGAGATAACTTGCGTTGTATTTCTATAAAAATATTCGTTGCATGTGGGACAATGATGTAAAAAATATTTAGTATGAAGGGTATTGATCTTAGTATATCGCTTTCCTTGAGTTATTTAGAAATATATTTAATATTTCTAAAGTATATCTGCAACTTTTTTTTGTCTGTGCTGGTGCCCATCAGCACTTTAGGTCTTAAAAGACTTGAGGAAATTTTCAACAAACAGTTGACGAAATATATATCAGTGATTATAGAAACTATTTACCTAAGTTGTTAGAAAAGTCAAAAAAAGATTATTACACAAAAAAATTGAATTAAGCAAACAAAAATACAAAGAAGGTTTGGCAAATAATAAAAAACTCGGTATCAGAAAATAGTAATAAAAATAGTAATTATCAAATATACAATCAAAATAATAAAGTTGAAACAAATAAAAAACAAGTCGCTGAAATGTTCATCGAATATTTTCCTAATGTTGGTGAAAATTTAGCTAACAATTTAAAATCAAGTCCGCTGACAGAAACCACACATATCAAAATCTCAAATATTGAAAATTCCATATTTCTAAAACCTACAGAGGAAATATCAAATATAATTGATGATTTGAAAAGCAACTCGTCCCCCGGAATAGATCAAATAACTACAAGAACTCTAAAAAAAGTTAAATCTAATATTCTTGGTATCTTGGTACATCTGATTAACTTATCATTCCAAAATGGACAATTTCCAAACTTACTAAAACAAGCTATTATTACTCCTATATTTAAAGGTGGTGACAAATTTGTTACAAACAATATAGGCCAATATCAGTAGTTAATAACATAGCCAAAATATATGAAAAATGGATGGTCTCTCGACTACAGAAACACTCATTGTCTCATAAACCAATTTGGTTTTAGACAAAACCATTCCACGGAAGACGCCTTATTTCACTTTACAAATATAATGAATGAACATCTTAATAAAAATGAGAAAACTATTGCCATATTTCTAGATCTGGCCTTCGATAGTATATCACATCAACTATTGTTGGAAAAAATGGAAAAATATGGAATTTCTTTTTAATGCCTTTATTTACATTAATGTCCTGGCGAAGGTTAGTTAATGGTACTCTACCACTTAACCAGGACGGCGAGATGAGATACGGTCACCAATCCAAGTGACAGACTCGCCCGGCCGTGCTTAACTTCACCGATCCAGGTCCAGTCACTGAAATTAGTACCGTACCTCACCTCACTATTAAAAAGTTATTTATCAATTCGAGAGGCGTTAGTAAAAATTAATAAAACAAGTCCAGAAAAGTGAAATACGGTGTTCCACAAGGAACAGTTTTAGGTCCGCAATTATTCCTCTTTTACGTAAATGAGAATTATATATAGGTGGGGACATTATCGCTTATGCCGATGACACTACTCTAACATTTCATGGTACAGATTGGTCTAAGGT
Source organism: Rutpela maculata (assembly GCA_936432065.2). Taxonomy (NCBI): domain Eukaryota; kingdom Metazoa; phylum Arthropoda; class Insecta; order Coleoptera; family Cerambycidae; genus Rutpela; species Rutpela maculata. Next base: position 25,125,476 of record OW386285.2, on the reverse strand, counting down.
CAGCAAAAAAAGTGGAAAGGGACTATATAAAATTAAATGCTGGTTGGACAACAATCTAGTAAGTCTTAATCACACAAAAACAATGTTCATTACATTTAGCAATAGTTCTAGACAACAACCGAAAATGAATAATTTAAAATTTCACGCAAAATGTGACTTAATAAACTGTACATGCCAAAATGTAATTGAGAACACCACAAACATTAAATACCTGGGTCTGATAATAAATGAGACAATGAGATGGAATGATTATACCGAGTACCTTAACACGAAATTAAGAAAACTTGTCTACGTGTTTTATAAACTCCGCAATATGGGGGGTGTGAGGCATATAACAGTCAATTAAATAACCTAAAAGTTACCCAAAAATGGATACTTAAAGTAATACTCTGGAAAAATCGAAGATATTCTACAGAAAATCTTTTTCTAGACAGTAAGGTCCTTGATATAAATGGACTATATATATTTAATGTAGATAAATATATCTACAAGAATAGGAAGCTAAGAGTACCAACAAACCATATATACAATATAAGACAAAATGAACGCAATGCTCTTATTGTCTCTCGACTAAACTCCAGCTTATACAAGAAATCTATTAACTTCACAGGTCCAAAAATTTGTAATATTATTCCTGAAAACTTTCAATACAATATACAATTATAACCTGTTTTGTAAAAAGTTGTCAATATTTGTTATAAATAACTTAAATCTATGTGAGCAAATATTCTCATAATTGGGAATAACCTTCCATGTTTTTAGTTCACTTAATTAAATTCATAATTTTAGGGTAATTTTATTTTCCTTGTGAAATCAGGTGCATTTATTTCGTACATTTTCTTAAAAGAAAATGTTAAAAAAATATTTGTAAATTTGGATTAAAATAAAATTTATTATTATTATTTCGTTCAAGGTAAAGTTGCTGTATCACCGTAAATTATTACTAATGGTGTGACGTTTCAATTGTCTTCAAGTTCAGTATCTTCAAATCACACTTTATAAAATCATGTGTTCCTTGATAAAATTTGAATTATAACTGTCATTTTGCGAACTTAATCTAAATACTAAAATACTTTAACTTTACATATTTTATTTCATATAATTAGTGTAATATATTCTACAAAGCTAAAGGTATTCGAATACCGTTGTAGTAAACTATAGCTTTGAAGAACTCCGCATACATTTGCTTTGCTGGGTTTTAAAAACCATAATCTTCGCTTAATCTATAATGCCAAAGTGTAGATTGACAGTGTAGCGGAGCTGTTTAAATTCAAAGCCGCCGGTATTGTAATAATCCGATTACGGTTGAATGGCGACACCGGCACCGCCCTCAACAGAGCTAATTTCCAACGAATATCGGCGTTCGGTTTGCAGCATTAGAACTGGTAATGTGTTGATCAGTTGGTTCGTCTCATATATCGCGCTCCGCCAAATCATATCTCTCATCGTCGGACATCTGGCCACTTGCCGATTTAACTGATAGTGGCTGTTTTTCTCTATCGAGAGTATATCATATATGGTTGCAAGAGTATGGTGCTATATTTACTGAAAACACTGATTGAAATAATGTACATAAATGAAATTGGCTTTTCGATTTTTCATTCGTTAAAAAACTTCTTTAAAAAGAAGATATCCGTGTCTAAATATAAATATATAGTGAAGAAAGTCCACCTAATAATTGTTTAGAAACAACTGATTATATTATACATCTAACAGATATAAAAATGACATCACTTTCATTTCAAAAAGGCAAGTAAAGATAATGTTTAAAATTTACTTGAAATGAAATGCAAACGAATGTGATAACAGAAGTCCCAAAATGTTGCAACTTTGTTCTCCTAAGCTTTGCCCTGATTTAACAGATATAGTCAACTATTGCCTAGAATGTGGTTGTTTCTCTGAATCTTGAAAATTATCGTTAATAAAACCTCTTCCCAAAACAAACATTCTAAAATATCTTCGCCCAGTCAATATATTATTCAAGTTATTCAACAGCAGCTGTAGAATATGTAATTAACTCGAAGATAATATCCAACTTTTAGTCAGGTTTTAGGAAGTGGTATAGTACTACAACTCTACTCATGAATGTGTCATACAACATGGTTTAGCCACAGCACTTCTGGTGTAAAACTTCTCTAAAGTCTTTGATGCTCTAGTCTTTGACATTCTAGATTACTCTCTACTTTGTACCACACTTAGTTTCTATGCTTAGTTTCTATGGTTTTAATCCTGATTCGGTAAAGGGTCTAGCCGAATAAGTATGTGAAAAATGCCAATAAAGGAAATTACATCAAATGGGCATCAAAGGTTTCCCTTGGATGTAAGAAAATATTTGATATAATATTATTCCAGAAATCCAAGGGGGAGCTGAATTTTTGTAAAAAAGGTTTATTGAAATTTTCTTGCAACTTACGTAATTAAAAAAAAATTCTGAAAAATTTCTCGAATATAGAAGCCTTCCAAACGAACTCAAAAAAATATATATTACGGCCGTATTTGGCGCGAAATTCAAATTTAAAAAAATGAATAAATATAAAAAGTGACCTTCTCAACCCTTTTTTGAAAAGGTGCTATCATGATTTGTATCTAGCAGACGCACTTCTGTATTATTAATATATTCAATTTTGTTCAGATTTTTTTATTTGGTGGCACATGCTGAGAAAAAATAAAAACCTAGCTAAAAACTATTTATTAGTTTCTACAATCACTGATTTCTCCTAATATATAATACGGTATGATCGGTGTTTTTTGGAGTTCATGTTTTCTTTCAGTTTCTCTCTATTGCATGGAAGTGACGAAAATATTGTTACGATGCGGCTACTGCTTGCTGACTCTGTGCATGACGCATACGGACATAAACATGTAACTGTAATCATAAATCTGGCATCTCAGCAGATGTAGTCTATGATATTACCATGACAACAGAGTTGTGTATCACTTCATGAACAACTTTAGTTGCTATATAGCATGTTTGAAAATCTACATATAGTGAAATGCGATAAGGTCTGGACACATTAACAGAAATACCTGTACGTGCTACATGGATTACAGGCCAAATTCTGATGGATATACTGAAATACGTAATTTTTGTGATTGTACCAAGAGACTACGAACAGTTACATGTTGCTCGCACGTCGCGGCTGCTGTTTATTATTTATCACAAGGTAGATATCTAAATTTGCAACAAGTTAGGCAAAATTTGGCGTGACAGAACTATCACGAAACGCACAAATTTCAGAATTGCTGACGAACTAGTTTTCTTCATCTTTCTGTATACCTTTGAGACTTGGACCGTTAGGGAGACAGACAGACGACGTATTGATTCCTTCGAGAAGGCGCTTTCTGAAGGCGCTTGCTACGAATTCCATGGACAGCCCATTGTACCATCTCAATGCTCTAAGAAGTACTTCCCACAAAGCAACTCTCCAGTATTGTATTCTCCCGAATTCTTTCTTATTTTTTGGTCACAACTAGAATAATTAATGGACCTCAAAATGTCTGCCAAGACGTTGTGAATAACAAGAACAGGAAGAAAATATCTATAATAAATTTATTAGCTGAAATTCTGGCCCCTATTTTTGATACCGCAAACGTGAAGCTGGTGATAGACGAGGAAAGTAACGAGGACTAATTATATTTTTGATATTTAGTTAAAAATTATGTTAAGTATTAAAAAATATATTAAATATTTGTTTTGGAGTTTTTATTTTTTTCAACATGTGCCACCGAATAAAAAAATCTGAAAAAAATGAGGGTATTAATAACACAAATGCACGTCTGTTTGAAAAATATCGTGATAGCACCTTTTCAAAAAATGCACTTTTGGGCACTTTGGATTTTTCTTTATTTTTTTTTAAATTTAAATTTCGCTCCAAATACGACAAAATAATTTTTTCTGGATTCATCTGGAAGATCTTTATGTTCAATAATTTTTTCAAATTTTTTCGTCCATTATGTAAGTTGCAACAAATTTTTAATTAACAATTGCCCTTTTTGCAAAAATTCAGCTCCCCCTTGAATTTCTGGAATAATATTGTAACAAGTATTTTTTTACAGTCAAGGGAATACTTCGATGACCATTTCATGTATTTTCCTTTATGGGCATTTTTCACATACTTATCCGGTTAGACCCTTTTTCGAGTCGTATTTCACGGGTCAACAGTAGAAGACTGTGTTAAAAGAATCGTTTTCTGGATTTGCTTATGTAACGTCAGGTAGGATAGGGATCCGTAATGGGCACTATATTGTTTTCAATTTATACATCAGATATTTTTCATAAAGGCTTTTCTAATATACACGCATTTGCGGATGGTACTCAAATTTTGTATCCGTTTGCTCCCAAAGAAGCTGAACGGTCATGTCCTAGTATTAACCTTGATGTTTCATCAATAACTGACTATTCTAAGGCACATAATCTGAAACTTAATTTTAACAAATGTATCACTCTTCTCTTTTGTTCAAAATGATCAAAACAGCTGATAAAATCGCATATTAAACTTCAAATAAATTACGAGCCAATACATATCACAAATGATAGAAACATTGGTGTTAAATAAGCTTTTACATATTAACAATGGAGACAACGAATGGTTTCTTTAAAAGTTATCTACTGAATACGTAAAATAATATTTCTCTTGATAAGCAGACGAATAATAAGATACATTTCATTGCAGCTAAAGCGCATGCAAAGTATGTTTCTGCCTTGTATTTCATCGGAAATATAAGGACTTATTAACAAAAATTTATTTTATAAACAAAAACAATGTGGAGGTTTGGTTGAGGCAATTAAAATTTTTGATCGGAAATTAGAAGTACAAACTAGCATAATTTCACCCAAATCCGCACAATCCATTAAAAAACCATTTAAAGAAAATAATATTATTACTAAGATAACACCACAAAAAAGGGCAAAAATGGGCATTTGTCCCTTTTTTGGGGCTGTTGTCTCAATCATCTTATGGGCACTTAACTAGAATATATTTTGGAACCATCAAATCTACGCTTTAAACAAAAAAAACTGAGTATAGTGATATTTGGTTCTCAAAAGCTATTCCAACTAAATTATTGGTATGGTGGCTTAGACCAAATACTAGGCGGAATCGTGACCTGCTGGATTAAAGCAAATTTTACCCTCAGTATTATCAATTGGGGGGGGGGGAGGTGCCCGATGTCAGTGTCCGCCATCTTGAATTACAACGCTATCTTTGTTTTCTTTGGACTGTTACTGTAAATTTTCGACTATTGTTTGGTTTTTATTAAATATCTCCCCAACTTCTAGGTTTGTAGCAAAAAGAGTTTAATTTGATCTAAATTTGCAAGAAATTTGGGACCAGAGCCTGTTTTGTAACTTTAATATTTTACGAGATACAAGCTTCCAAAGATTTGGACTTTTTTCAGGTTATTACGAAAATCAGTTGGGTTTACATCAACACTATTCGAATCAATTTTAATCTAGACTAAATTTGCTACAACTTTAGGCTATATAGTGATAGGGTCTTACCATGGATCAAGAGACAACTTCAGGATGGCCTAGGAATCGATGTTGTATGGAACATATACAAGCCAGACAGTCTGAAGGAAACTACATGTGTGAAGAGAGGGAAGGGATAATGGAGAAAAGTCACAAGGGAAACCATACTCCCCAAAAACTTTGTTACATTCCTGAAGAATTCAGAGAACAAGACAGAACTGTTTACCCTACTAAGTGATGCAGTCGCAGCTTATACAAGAAGGTAAAGAAATTTACATCACCTATGGTAAATCTGTTATTTAAAAAAATAGCAGTGCACCGATATCCGAAACTGACCACGAAGAAGCTGATACCAGAATGTGTCTTCATATATTGGATGCATTACAAAAGGGTGCAACCAACATCCTCATAAGTACAGTTGACGCAGATGTTATTGTGGTACTAGTAGGCATATTTTTCGAGCTACAAACTTACAAACCTAATATTCAACTTTGGATTGCATTTGGTAAGGGTAAACATTTCCGATATTATCACATCAACGCCATCTGCCAAGAGCTCGGAAAAATTAAAAAAAAAAATATGTCTATTTTTATTGAAACGTTTATAACATGGTCAAACACATTATCTCAACAAATTGTGATTGTATTGATGTCTTTCTTTACTCACATTGTAGCCTATTTATTCTTCTTAAACATTAATAAAATAATGTTTGCTGTAAAACTGACAGCATTGGAGATATTTAGCAAAACCGACAAAAATATAGATTTTCGTAATAACTTGAAAAAGTCCAAAACTACGGAAGCTTGTATCTCGCAAAATATTAAAGTTACAAAAGTAATTGTAATTTAGTTTAAATTAAATCCCTTTTGCTACAAACCCAGAAGTTGAGGTAATATTTAGTAAAAGCCAAATAAAAGTCGAAAATTTACAGGTACAGTCCAAAGAAAACAAAGATGGTGTCGTATTTCAAGATGGCGAACACTGAAATCGGGCACCCCCCTGAATTAGTATATAAGAAGTGCGCAAAATTTGGAGCTTTAATCCAGCAGGTCACGATCTTTTCGCTAAGCCACCACACTATATAGATTGAAGTAAAGATCTTGTCTCATATTATTTTCTGACTTTGGACCAATTGCAGTAAGCTCTCCATTTTTATGGTCAAAGTGGTTAAAAAACAGTGCAGTTACTAATAATTTATTAAAATGTTAATTAGATCAAAAAGAAGCTGTAATTGATGCGTAGCAACATGAGACATATTCGTTCGGGCTTCTATATATACCACAACAGTTATTGCGAGTGATTTTAATTTTTGATTAACACTTTTCGGAAATAAAACACAGCCCGATATCCTGCTAACGCCGGTAAAATATATCATGTTCCACCTATTTCGACCAATAGCACAGCAGCCATATTCGTTTTGTGAAATACAAGCCATAATATGCACAATTATAATAAACTAAATTAAACGATTATTAAATATGCTGTTCATTTTAACCACCTACAGCATGTAAATACTTTTGATGTATTAATATTTAATATATTTATTTGACTGGGTAATTGCGTGGCAATTTTATGCACGTTTTAGCAAATTCCCGCAAAATGCAAATGAACAACGTAGACCATTGTGTGTTGAATCGATCTAGCCGGAATACAAGCAAATAAAATCGTTGGCGGATTTTAAGCTGTAAAAATGCACAAATAATAATTTATGTCAAAATCAGCGTTGTATTCAATTGTGAACTCGTAAATCAGGTTTATCGCCAGAGGTAATTAGTATAAGTCTGTAATTGATTGTTTGAAACTTAATGCTGATTTATTACAAATACTATCGAACCTTTTTAAGTCCGCATTCACGGCATATGCATTAATAACTATAAAGGATATACAACAAACATGATGAAAATAAGTAAAAAGATATATTTATCATTATTTATTCACACGGCTACTGGTTATAAACAGCATTATGATCTGAAACCACTGGTGTAATTTATTTCAAGACGTTTACTATCACTTAAACGGCAATATTTTGTTGGAGATTCAAAGCGGAAACATATCCAGTCCTAGTGATATACGACTTTAAAAAAATTTCAAGGATTTGAATTACACAAGGAGTAACAAAACATAATGAATCGATCGTAGATTCTGGGCAGCAAATAATAACGATGTAACTTAACTTTTATCGTCCTATTTATATTACCGTCCTGGTTGAGTTTAGCCTTAGCTATTTCACCATTCAATCAGGGTACGCACATACCGACAGAAACACAACAACCATTCCCTGCAGCATTGCCATCTGCCGCAGCTGAGACTCGAACTCAAAAGACAATAGCCACTATATGTTGTCTCACTCAACAGCATAGTAGACCACTGTTGCTGTCTTGGTAACATATTAAAAATGCCACTAAACATCCACACCCTAGCTAGATTTCGAGCCCAGGACTGCGTGGTCTCAAGCTTAACACGTAGGCACCGAGGCCACTGAGTCTTGCCTCTATTCAAAAATACTTAAAAGATCCTTCGAAGTAGACATTAAAAAATATTATTTGCTATATCTTTGCAGATATCTCCTTTAAACAATCTCGCACGTTTCTTATGGGAAATGTGATTTCGTGGATTTGACTCAAACTACGCCATTTTGTAGCTCAAATAAATAATGCTGGACAAAACTTATTACTGTCGCAACTCGATCCTATCTACCGTTTTTGCAGTAGGAGGAACGAAAGATCAGTTATCACCTATAAAAAATTTAAAAAAAAAAAATCTAAACGCCTTCAAAAAATATCTCTAAAAAGTAAGAAATAAAATTTCACTTACTTTTATAAATACCTGTCTAAACTTTGTTTCTTACTTTTTAGAGATATTTTTTGAAGGAAAAAAAAATTCAACCTTTTTAGTAGCTTCACATATTTCAAGGTTTCTGCCTGGAGGATAAACAAATAATGCATCATAACCTCAATTTAATTCCTTATAATAATATACTTTTAGTTCACAGAACATAATATCAAATATTCGTTTACTTTTCGGTTTCCGCTATTGAACCAGGTTTCACGTAAATCTACAAAAAATTTGGTGGCATTATTGCATCTCAATTAAAAACCATCATGCAATAAAACCGTCATCATTAACAGCATTGAAAACAACGACATGAGCGAGAGCATGCTGTATAATTTGTTTGTAAAAGCAAATTGTTCAATGGGCACGTTTCTCAATAAAACTCTCAGTTCATACTGTTATCGTAGAAAATATTCTTCTTCTGATTCGCCTCCTTGCAATGCTCTCTTTCGTGACGAAATGGTATATGACATGATAGGAAGTTATAATAACTCCCTGTTGTTTGTGAAAAATTATCATTATTATAAATCGAAAACTAAGTTTTTAATTGATATCCGCCAAATCCTTAATTTGCTCGTAATATAAAAAAATGGTTTCCAATTTTTGTTCACCTTACACTAGATGTAGCTTGATAAATTTAGTGTGGGACTGTAGAAGAACGCACCACCGGGCGTCAAAATGACGCGACACCAATTTATTTCTCAGGGGGCGCCAGTCGCGTATTACCCCGTTCTTCTACCTCCCAGGCGGGTTCGAGATAAGATGACTTCGGTAGCCGAAAAGCGGGACCAAGGCTGCACTACCACAGATCGGAAACTACGCTCTCTCTGGACCCGAATTCCCTCGTTAGGGGTTTAGGCACCTCTTAATTTCCTGAATTTTTGCATAAAAAAATCCCAACCGAAGAATTTCTCTGCGGAGGGATTAGTTTTGGTACGCGAAAATCGCGTTTTGGTCCATTAATAACGGAATATATTTCTCAAAAAACGCATAAAAAAATCCCTATCGAACCTCCGTACAACAACCAGAAGGTCGAACGTTAATGCGAATTAACTCGACACATCCGGTTTTCTATACGAAAGTTCCAGGGATTATAGACCGTCAACAGGCCTCAAGATCAATTAAGAAACATTAGTTCAAAGAATCCGTTTATTTAACAGAATTGGTTATACAAAATTCTCAAGAAAGAATCGTGCCTTCCCCAATCAAGGTAGTGACTTTCAGACCATACAAGCGAGAGCGCTCGCGCTAACGATCGATTAGGTAGAAAAGATTCATACGTACCTTCTCAGAATCAAAATGCGAGCTTTTAGAATCATTTCAGACTCTGGGTAAATGAATAATTAAGGCTGACTGAAATTAACTTAAAAAAGTTTTACTAAATGAATTTAGTTTCGCTAGAGACTACCTAGCTTTAAAGTTCTTGTATCGTGGAAATTCACGTACTCAAACACATTCAGAGGACTTATTACTGCATAAGTTGAGTGGCGTTCGATCAGTCCACGACTTACTAACCCTTATCACAGTCGATTAATAATATCGATTTGGCAGCGTCTCACCTTCGAGCGACTATTAGGCAAAATTGAATTTTTGGATTTTTATGCACAAGGCGTTTTCCTCTATAACTTTGTCATTTGAAAAGCCCCGTTATTGGCTTTTCTACCATCGCTTTGTCTGGACTACTCAACGCGCTCGATCAAATTGCGAGCCGCTGGGTCAATCCAAACTCTTTCCATGCGAGAAACCGGCCTTGTACATGTGCATTGATTTTTATCAATTTTTGCTTATCGGCACTACGCCGGCTTTGACAAAATCTTCTATTTTGCCTTTTGGATGCAGTGCATCGTTAAAATTTTATGCTCATACTTTAGAATTGTGCTTTCAATGATCGTACCTCAAAGGTCAATGTCTTTGGTTGAGGAATAAAAAATAAAAAATAATTTAAAGTATATTTTCGTGGTACTTTTTAAACTGACTTCGTGGTACTTTTGAAAAATCCATTTTAAGACCAATTTCAGCGTACTTTTGAAAAATCGATTTTCGAGCCAAATTTCAAGGTACTTTTGAAAAACTAATCTGCGGGTGAAATTTTGGCGTACTTTTGAAAAATCGATTTTCAAGCCAAATTTCAAGGTACTTTTGAAAAGTTAATCCGCGGGTGGAATTTTGGCGTACTTTTGAAAAATCGATTTTCAAGCCAAATTTCAAGGTACTTTTGAAAAGTTAATCCGCGGGTGGAATTTTGGCGTACTTTTGAAAAATCGATTTTCAAGCCAAATTTCAACGCAGTTTTGAAAAATTAGTCTGCAAGTGAAACTTTGGCGTACTTTCGATAAATCGATTCTTAGGCCAAATTTTGACGCCCTTCCAAAAATATTATTTTTCAAAGTCCAATTTATGGTACCTTTGAAAAAGTATATTATTCATAAATCTTTGTCATTATATACTTCTACTCTGATATTCTGAACCAAAAACATTTTTCCTAAGTGAAAATTCGATGTTTCTTCGAATTTTCACCTGGTCATTTCCAACGCCTTATAGAACCCAAAACGGTCCTTGTGGACTGATCTGCGCCTCTGCAGACTCCCAAAAATGTCTTTAAATGAAATTTTTGCCTAAGTCGAATTTTGATTATGTCTTCAACTTAGGACGATTTTGGAGAGTTCTACAACACTCCCCTCCTTTGGTTGAATCTTTTCTACTCATCGATTGCCTTTAATTTCCATATTCACTTGTATGTCTGTATGCCTTCATTTGACGGTCTGACCTATGGTACAGATGTTTTAAAAATAACGGCCTTAATTGGGGCAGACGGCTGATTCGCCTATCTAACTTAAAAATAATTACATTTTTTAAACAATACGACAAGTTGATACAACATTTTTATCAACTTAATTACACCCGCGTCGAGGTGCGAAGCGTAGCACAATTTTGATTAGCGTCCACTCTCACTAATTCGTTGCACTCGCTTTTTTGCCCTGGTCTCGCTCTTGCTTAACTTCGGCCCTTTCTAGAAGAGTCTGTCTATATCTCCATGCCGCAGCTTGGACGGTCCTCGCCTTTGAGTTCCAGACTTCACCATGCCGCGCCCTTGCGACAGGCTGGGTCATCTTTCCATTTCTGCACATGGAAAATGCAGTTCTGCAACTAGATTGACTTTTTAGCAAGTCGTCGACTGGGACGCGTCGACTAACAAACACAATGTGTTGTTTTTTAATGAAATATTTTTCTAACATGAATTTTGTTAACTTATAATGGTTAGAAATTGGTTCTTCGTAAGGTAGATTGAATCGGCTTACGATACTCGTGCGGTCATCACTACTTTGTGAAAAAAGTATAAAAAAAAATTGAAGCGTCTTCTTGAGCGAAGAACGGCTTCTGAAACTCGTCTCGTAGTTTCTACTTCGTAAGGTAGATTAAATCGGCTTACGATACTCGTGCGGTCATCACGACTTGTGAAAAAAGTATAAAAAAAAAATCGAAGCGTCTTCTTGAGCGAAGAACGGCTTCTGAAACTCGTCTCGTAGTTTCTACTTCGTAAGGTAGATTAAATCGGCTTACGATACTCGTGCGGTCATCACGACTTGTAAAAAAAAAGTATAAAAAAAAAATCGAAGCGTCTTCTTGAGCGAAGAACGGCTTCTGAAACTCGTAGTTTCCATTTGGGGTATACGTTAATTTTGTTGACTTAAAATGATTAAAATAGAAGTTGTCTTCTTGCATAAGAAAAACAGCTTCCGAAACTCGTACTGATTCGTACTTATGCCTACGTCCATTACTCGAACTTGGCGGCTCTCGCTCTTGAGAAGCTAGGCTTACCGGATCGCGCTCTTGCGTCGGGTTCGCCGTCTTTCCATGTCTGCTCATGGGGTAGACTTTAAATTTTCGATTCGACCGCATATAGGTCAAAATCGCTACTTAGAATTTTGAGAAAAAATATAAAAAAAAGCGAAAACGGCTATTAGCCGTGGTCGACCTCAGAAATATCTAGAGGTGACTCTTCTATATCTGGCTCATCTCGAGCATCTTCGGGATCTCGACTTATTACATCCGGCTCATCTTGAGCACTTGCGGGAACATTGATTTGAACTAGTGTGGTATCGCTACGTCGCTCTGACCTGGGCGCGATCTCATTGTCTGATGAGGAAGCGTCGTCACTAAGATGAATTTCATCCGGACTATCTTCTGATTCTTCAGACAATTCCAATTCAACATCGGGGTCTCCCTTAGGTGCCGGCCTGATGGCATCGACATGTAATCTCGTCGAAGTTACCCCCTTGTGAATGAGGTAAACTTCATTGGACAATCTCTTTAAAACCTTGTGTGGCCCACTCCACGACGGTGTGAAGGTATGATCCTTCCTGATCCTTTTAGTCATTACCATATCTCCCACTTTATATACGACCGGCGTTACCGCCACTTTGGGCGCGTAACGCCATTGGTAATTTGTTTGATTTTTACGAATCTCCTTGACTCTTTCAAGGCGGGGAACGTCCGCTTGATTACGACGCTCTTGTCTATAAGCGAACATATTCCAATCACCAATCTGTGGTAATTCATAGCCGAGTACTACGAAACTGGGCGTATGCCCCGTAGCGGCGTTTTTTCTTGTTCTCAAGATATATGCCATCTGACTAACATGTCGATCCCACTCGTCGTTGGGTGAACCATATAATAAGGTTTTTAAGATCTTCTTGGCTTCTTGCACCCTCCTTTCTATTGGATTGGCCTGTTGGTGGTAAGCTGCTGTGAAGAATCTTTCAATATTGTTACGTGTACAGAACGTATCGTAAAAGCCGGAATTGAAGTGGCCTCCCTGGTCGGAAATGATGACCCTCGGAACGCCATATCTCGCCACTAGTTCCTCTTCGATAAATTGTGCTATTGTTTTTCCACTGACTTGGGTGAACGCCTTGGCTTCGACCCACTTACTAAATACATCCTCTACCATTAATATATATCGGTTATCTGCATCTTTGGTTCGCTGAAGCGGTCCGATTACATCGACGCTTAGAACTTCGAACGGATGCGATGGAGCATGGCTTCTGAGAGGAGCCTTCGGTTGTGATTGTCTGCTTTTTACGGAATTACAAATAATGCACTCATTTAAATATTTGTTAACTAGTCTCGACAAATTATTAAAATAATAGCGGCCCGAGATGATTCTAACAGTTTCATCGCGGCCGGGGTGACCTACTTCCGGTCGGTCGTGAAAATGAGATATTACTCTCATGACCATACGTTTTGGTACGTATAATTTTTCTATAACATTTTCGCCTCTCGTCCAAAGTGTGCCGCCTATCACTTGTCTTGTATTGACGAATTTCACCTCTGCCTCGGTTTTATCTGCTTGTCGCACTAGAGTATTCCATCGTTCGATTTGGTCTTGGATATCTCTGGAGTGCGTTTGCGCTTCTCTGACCTGATCGTTTAATTCCAATGTGGTAATCACTGATATTCGTTCCTTGTACGAGAATTTTGGTGGGTACATTCTCTCCTCTTCGTCGTCTGCTTCGACGTTTGGGCCTTGAGGATTTCTGCTCAAATAGTCTGCCAATATATTTTCCTTGCCGGGACAATGTTCTATTGTGAAGCTGTATTCCTGAAGTAATAATGACCAACGTGTAAATTTCGTTTTCTCGTCCTTATGCTTATTTAACCATAGTAAAGCTCGATTGTCGGTTTTGACTATAAATGGACGGTCTGCCAAATATATTTTGTATTTCCTTATATAATTAACGACGCTCAAACATTCCAATTCATTGATATGGTATTTTCTCTCCGTCGGAGATAACGTATTACTAGCATAAGAGACGATGTGCTTCTGGTCATTATCCCCCAATTGATATAATACTGCAGATAATCCTATTAAGGATGCGTCCGTCTGCAGTATGAACATTTTATTGAAATCTGGCCGGTGCAGTCCTAGAGGTTTATTCAATACTTCTTTTAGTAAAATAAAAGCTTCTTGGGCTTCCGGATTCCACTTGAAGCGCCAGTCTTTCGAGAGTAGTCGGGTCAAGGGCTTTGTAATTATTGCAACATTAGGGATATATTCACGTACCCAATTACATAAACCAAGGAAACTCTGAAGCTGGCGCCTCGTCGTAGGGGCCGGATAATTTTGTATCTGTAATATGTGTTTTTCTAATGGTTGAGTGGTGTTGGCATTTATTTGATGCCCGAGATAGGTTATGCTTGACGTGGCTACTACACATTTTTCCGGTGACACCTTTAAATTATGCAAACGCAGGCGTTCAAAGACGGCTCTCAGATGGTTTACATGCTGTTCTATATTTTCACTGTAGATGATAATATCATCGAGATATACTTTGCAGAAATGATGCAAGTAGCCGGTCAATACGTCTCTTGCCATAAATTTTTGGAATGTACATGGAGCGGTCTTCAATCCGAAAGGCATCACGTTAAATCGGTAAGATGCTCCATCTAATGTTGTAAACGTAGAATAGTTTTTTGACGACTCCTCAAGAGGGATTTGCCAATATCCGCTCTTGAGGTCCAACACCGTAAATATGTTGGCGTTTCCTAGATCCTTTATACTCTCGTATATCTTTGGTAAGACGGATGCTTCGTCTTCCGTTACTTCATTTAAGTGACGATAATCAATGCAGAAGCGAGGCTTCTTGCCGGGCCTTTCAATTATAATGGGAGGCGAACTGTACTGAGCGGTACTCGGTTCTATGACCCCGGCTTTCAGCATCTCTTCAATTTGATCGTACATAACTTTTTTCTTAGAAGGAGACATGGGGTAGGGTTTGATATTGAACGGGCGGTCATCTTTAATTTTTATTTTATGTTTTGTTGTCACCGTGGTAGCTTGGGTAGGCACCGCGGTGAACAATTCAGCAAATTCCTCGAATAGAGGTTTTAAATTATCGTTTTCGATGATCAGTTCTTCGGGAAGCCGGCATTGCTTCCTTGCCTGATGTGCCGCTTGATTCCAGAAGACGGTTATTCGCTCTTCGGTGCCGACGTAGACACATTTACGTTGATAATCGAATACGACATTGTGAGCATATAAAAAGGGGGCTCCCAGAATGAGCTCTTCGTTTAAATTTTGAATGACCTGAAACGTGGTCTGAAAGGGTACATCTAGTACATTAACGTTTATGGTCGTAGTCCCGAGGGATTCTACTAAACCATCGCCACAAGCCATAACAAAAGTTTGGGGAGCTGTAAGTTGATCAATGTCGTTCAAAAATTTCGGTTGGATAATATTCCTTGTCGAACCTGTATCCAATAAAGCGTTAACCGCTCGATTATTAATTATAATCTTAATGCGAGGCAGAGGGAAAGCGTCGTTGGTTTGATTGATAGATTCTAATGGAGTGAATCGGTGGGGAGATAGGTTGACTTCTTGATCCTTAAACAGGTAATTAAGGTCAGGAAGGTCATCGAAGTTTTTTAATTTAAACTTCTTGCTTCGGAGCTTCCTCGAGGGTCGCTTCGAGCCTGCTGGGGCCTGGTAGGCGGGGCTGGTACAGTTCGGCCTGGGCCATCGCCTCTGACCCCCGCTTGGTTTCCCGTATTCATATTACGATAGGGATTGTTTGGGCATTCTGCATGAAAATGCCACTGCTCCGTTGGGCAATATCTGCAAGGGCGATACGGGACTCGGGAGTTCCTTACGTCTCCAGTACCCCTTCTCGGTATATCCCCTCTAGGCAGCGAGGAAATATTATTTGCAAAATGCACCCTTGGTGCTGGCGGATTATCTCTTCTTTGAGATCCATTGAATGGTGTCCTAGATGCACCAAAGGAACTGGAGGACGGCTTCGCTAATGCGGAGGGTTCCGTTCTCCAGTTACTGCTCGATTGCTGATTCCCTTGAGCTGAAGCGGTAGAGGTGGACGCTTCTCGGTCTTTGCTTTTCTTTGCATTTTGCAGAATCTCGAATTCTTTATTCTCATCCATGATTTTAGCCATTTGTTCGGTCATCGTCACTAGTGTATTTGTATCTGGTATGACGGCACTCTTTAGGAGCATTTTCATATCAGGTCTCAACTGATTGAAGATGGTAGCCGCCTTCATCGCCTCCGGCTTAAACGGATCGATCCTCTTGAAGAGGCATACCTTCCTTGAAATAAATACTGACGTATTTTCCTCGGCATCTTGTTTCTTGCCATATAAATTAGCTACTGCTTCGGTGAGTACTTCACCTGAATCATAACGGCTTCTGAACCGCTCGAGGAATAGAGGATACGTGGTAATTAGGGTTCGATATTGTTCGAACCATTTCTTAGCATCATCTTTGAGCTGTTCTGATATTTTATATAGTCGGTCGTTATCCTGCGTAATTCGTACTCGGACGAAAAATTCCTCCATATGATGAATGAAGGTTTCAGGGTCTTCGTGTTCGAAGCCATGAAATTCCGCATTTGGATGCTTCGACCGATACTTATGCTCGTGTGTGGCTTCGCTTAGAGCTTTGGCAAGACCTGCTGCCATTTGGGCGAACACTTGTTCTGAGGAGGGCTGTATGACTCCTTCAGTGGTACTCGGGCCAACCCCCGAACTACCCAGTACATCCTCCGCGCACGGCCTCTCTAACCCTCTAGAGACGTTGTCCATCACAGATGTCGGCTCGTCGTAAAACTGGAAAGGCGTTGATTCATCCATATCCTTTCCAGAAAGCCCTGCTGACTAACAACGCCCCACGTTGGGCGCCATGTAGAAGAACGCACCACCGGGCGTCAAAATGACGCGACACCAATTTATTTCTCAGGGGGCGCCAGTCGCGTATTACCCCGTTCTTCTACCTCCCAGGCGGGTTCGAGATAAGATGACTTCGGTAGCCGAAAAGCGGGACCAAGGCTGCACTACCACAGATCGGAAACTACGCTCTCTCTGGACCCGAATTCCCTCGTTAGGGGTTTAGGCACCTCTTAATTTCCTGAATTTTTGCATAAAAAAATCCCAACCGAAGAATTTCTCTGCGGAGGGATTAGTTTTGGTACGCGAAAATCGCGTTTTGGTCCATTAATAACGGAATATATTTCTCAAAAAACGCATAAAAAAATCCCTATCGAACCTCCGTACAACAACCAGAAGGTCGAACGTTAATGCGAATTAACTCGACACATCCGGTTTTCTATACGAAAGTTCCAGGGATTATAGACCGTCAACAGGCCTCAAGATCAATTAAGAAACATTAGTTCAAAGAATCCGTTTATTTAACAGAATTGGTTATACAAAATTCTCAAGAAAGAATCGTGCCTTCCCCAATCAAGGTAGTGACTTTCAGACCATACAAGCGAGAGCGCTCGCGCTAACGATCGATTAGGTAGAAAAGATTCATACGTACCTTCTCAGAATCAAAATGCGAGCTTTTAGAATCATTTCAGACTCTGGGTAAATGAATAATTAAGGCTGACTGAAATTAACTTAAAAAAGTTTTACTAAATGAATTTAGTTTCGCTAGAGACTACCTAGCTTTAAAGTTCTTGTATCGTGGAAATTCACGTACTCAAACACATTCAGAGGACTTATTACTGCATAAGTTGAGTGGCGTTCGATCAGTCCACGACTTACTAACCCTTATCACAGTCGATTAATAATATCGATTTGGCAGCGTCTCACCTTCGAGCGACTATTAGGCAAAATTGAATTTTTGGATTTTTATGCACAAGGCGTTTTCCTCTATAACTTTGTCATTTGAAAAGCCCCGTTATTGGCTTTTCTACCATCGCTTTGTCTGGACTACTCAACGCGCTCGATCAAATTGCGAGCCGCTGGGTCAATCCAAACTCTTTCCATGCGAGAAACCGGCCTTGTACATGTGCATTGATTTTTATCAATTTTTGCTTATCGGCACTACGCCGGCTTTGACAAAATCTTCTATTTTGCCTTTTGGATGCAGTGCATCGTTAAAATTTTATGCTCATACTTTAGAATTGTGCTTTCAATGATCGTACCTCAAAGGTCAATGTCTTTGGTTGAGGAATAAAAAATAAAAAATAATTTAAAGTATATTTTCGTGGTACTTTTTAAACTGACTTCGTGGTACTTTTGAAAAATCCATTTTAAGACCAATTTCAGCGTACTTTTGAAAAATCGATTTTCGAGCCAAATTTCAAGGTACTTTTGAAAAACTAATCTGCGGGTGAAATTTTGGCGTACTTTTGAAAAATCGATTTTCAAGCCAAATTTCAAGGTACTTTTGAAAAGTTAATCCGCGGGTGGAATTTTGGCGTACTTTTGAAAAATCGATTTTCAAGCCAAATTTCAAGGTACTTTTGAAAAGTTAATCCGCGGGTGGAATTTTGGCGTACTTTTGAAAAATCGATTTTCAAGCCAAATTTCAACGCAGTTTTGAAAAATTAGTCTGCAAGTGAAACTTTGGCGTACTTTCGATAAATCGATTCTTAGGCCAAATTTTGACGCCCTTCCAAAAATATTATTTTTCAAAGTCCAATTTATGGTACCTTTGAAAAAGTATATTATTCATAAATCTTTGTCATTATATACTTCTACTCTGATATTCTGAACCAAAAACATTTTTCCTAAGTGAAAATTCGATGTTTCTTCGAATTTTCACCTGGTCATTTCCAACGCCTTATAGAACCCAAAACGGTCCTTGTGGACTGATCTGCGCCTCTGCAGACTCCCAAAAATGTCTTTAAATGAAATTTTTGCCTAAGTCGAATTTTGATTATGTCTTCAACTTAGGACGATTTTGGAGAGTTCTACAACAGGACCACCGTCAGATAATAGCCTACAGTTTGCAGGTTTGACAGAAATCGCTTAAGCTATGCCAAAGTAATCATTGAGTACATATATAAAAAAAAAATATTCATATCGGTTGAATTGAGAACCTCCTACTTTCTTAAATTTTATGAAGTCGTTTAAAAAATGAGGAGTTTACTGTAATAGACCAAAAATAAAAATTAACATAAAACAAGATCTTTACGTTTCAAGGTCTCAGGGACACAAAAAATAACTGGGAGTATTTACGTATGTGGATATGCTAGCACATAAGCTGAAAAGGTTTTGATGTAAATTCTACAGCAAAAATCAGGTAAAAAAGGACACTTAATTTTTGTTAGTAGGATGCTCTGCTTTAGAGTTTTTTTCATATATATTTTTGATGCTAAATAATTCCAAACAGAGCTAAAATACCTTTATTACGTAATTTTTTCTGTAGATCAAAATGCATTGCTCTTTTTTTAATTTCCAGTGATGCGTACTGGTGCTGACCATTGGAGATATCCACAACTAATTAAAGATATTTCCTTATTATTTGGGTAGTAGAAACGCTAGTACAATCCTTCCCATTTTTTATATATTGACTTTGTCCATGGATATCTGTAGAACTTTCTGGATTTCACTACCTTACTGCCTTGGTTTCCTCGAGCAATCAGTCGCGGAGAACCGACAGTCTGTAGACCGCCGAGGACGGCGATTTCGGTCTTAAGGTCTGGTTTCCTCGAACATTCGGTCGCGGAAAACCGACCGTCTGTCGAACTCTGGGAACGGCGATTTGGATCCTACATGGTTTGCTAGAAATTTGTAGTTCGTCCAGTTTTTTTTCGTCTGTTGACTTGTGCGTTTGCATTCTGACCTAATCAGAGCATGGACTCCAATCAATTAATTGCATTTTTATTGTTGGAAGAAGAATGAGAGGAGGGATCATACTGGTGGCTTGCTAAGCTCCAAATAAGCCAGTGAATAACTTATTTTCGTGCTAATAATACTGTAGAGAGAAGATTATTTGACGATGAAATTACATTTGAATGGTATTTTTATTTTACTGATTGTCTAAATTGATATTGGAGATATATTTTAGAATAAACACACATCAAAACACATCTGCACACTGTCAGTTCAGCTGAATGATTCGGCTGTAATAAAACTAAACAGACTGTCGGTTTTCCGCGACCGAATGTTCGAGGAAACCAGACCTTATGGTTTACTAGAGATTGTAGTTCGTTTCGTTGACTTATACATTTGCATTCTGAACGAATCAGAAAATAGACCCCTAATTATTTGCACTGTTATTATTGGAAGAGGAAGATAATGTTGGCGACTTACCGAGCTCCAAATAAATCAGTGAATAACTTATTTTTGTGCCGGGATTTGGAGGGCGCTTCTAATATTACTGTGGAGAGAAGATTATTTGACAATGAAATGACATTTAAATGGCATTTTCATTTTACTGATTGTTTAAATTGATTATTGGAGACATATTTATAATAAACACAGCAGCAAAATGCATCCATACACTGTTCGCTTAGTCAAATGATTCGGCTGTAATCAAATTCGGGCGAAGAGGTCGGTAGTACGGTGCGGAGCTGCTCAGCTGAGCGGACTCCAGCAAACCAGTCTCATTTAAATTCTCACGTTGAAAAAAATCGTCATATCTCGGCGACCATTAGCTATAACAGAAAATGTATTCAGATAAAACGATAAAACTTCCCGCTGGAATATTTTTTACAAAGCTGAAGAGAGCATGCTCCTTACGTTCAAAAACTAGGAAAATCTATTTTTCATTTACATTGACATATAATCAACTTAGCTTCCTCAGATTTTAAATAAATCAATTAAATTGACTAAGGTTGTTTATTGTATGTTATTTTTAGTGTCCCATCTAGTAAGGTTATGACTATTGTAAATTTGATTGTTTGCTTTTTTTAAGTATTTTGTGAGGTTATGACAAATTTGGTGTAACAATCTCAAATATCATTTAAATGCTGAGTAATATGTTTTTAACATATTTTTATTTATGTTCCAATTTCTATAAATGTGTTGCCAACGAAAGTGTTTTTTTTGTATATAAATACATAATATAGATAATTTAATCTAATGGTATTATTTTTGCTCGGTACATTTAACCATTTTAGGAATCCTTTCACTTTAAATTTTCCATGGAATATTTTAAATTATTTTGGCCCGTTATTCATTCGTTATTCAGCTTCTGATTCTATTTAAAAAATAGATGTTATATATATACTTTTTAACGAAAAATTAAAAACTGTCTATGTATTTTCCACAAAAAGAGAAATATTTTTTCTTAAAAAATCACACAGCACAATGCTCAAAGCTTGAATATGGTCAAAAGAATACCAAACATTGTTGTGTACACTCACGATTACCGTTATTTTATTAATTAACAATATGGTATTAATAGTAGTCTTAGAACACCTCATTAATGCAAAAACAAAAATATCCAAATATTCAACTTAGAGCCACTGAATGTTCAGTTAACAAAAAAACACGAAAACCTCAATTAACGAGAGTGAAGCAAGTATTCCAACCTTCTGAGATCGATACTTCTTAGTTATAACGAAATTGTGGTTTGTATAGTTTCAATTTTTGGCAACATACAACTTGTTTACTTTAATTAAAATTACTTACAATTTCACGGAAACTGAATTTTTTAAAGCAAAATAATGGTGAAAATAAACAAGAAAAAAAATCGCCAAGACCAATCAAAAGTACTTTTAAAACATACAGTTTAAAAAAGAATGTTTCTTTGCGACTGGATGGCATAGTTTTATAAGGCTGCAAACTATTAAACAATTTATGTTTTTGGTTGTTTAAAGAAATATATTGACATGAAATGTTCTATAGTGGTTAATATCAAGCAGCATATTTTTTCAAAATTTCATCTAAATCGATCCAGTATTATTGATTGATTGATAGTCGATAGTCATTCCTGCTACTCCCAGATATACTGTCGGCCACGTCTACGCTGGGTTGGATTTGCCTATTATCAGCAGCGAGATTGTGGGATGGGCAGTGTGGGTGCGGAATGCGTTGCCACATTGTGATATGGAGTGTTTATCCTCCTCTTTTTGTGCTTCTGCTTCTACAATTCTTCTTCTGAGTCTTTTGATTCCTCCGTTTCTGATTCTGGTAGAGCATATGTCTTTGCGATTCCTTTGTGTTATTCATTTTTTCCAACTCTTTTCTTTCCCAATATGCTTCGTCCTTTCTTAGTTTGTTTATGATCGTCTGCGTTTTTAACTCCGTATGTCATCGGCAGTATGATGGTTATGTACAGCTGCTTGGTCAGGCCCCATGATGGATTGTTTTTCTCGATGAACAGTATAATTTCCCTTGTGATTCTGTATGTCGTGTGTTCTTTTTGTTGTGTGTTTTCTTAGGAGACATTATCACGCGTATTTCCGCTGAGGTGTTGTAAGAATTCAATCTTGGCGCGCCATACTAATAATGCGTTATCGATTAGTTCGGATTTAATTTAAATTAAAGTTTCAATACTTTTAGTAACTCTGAAGAAATTAATTTACTTACGAAATTTTTAATGTGGCCATACTTTAAAAATAATGAATTGTTGATTATTTCGAATTTAGTTCAAATTAAATTCATTTTAGATATTATTAATGAAAAAATTATTTGCAGGTTTACATAGAAATATCATGGCATTACTTTAAAAATTTATTACTCTGCCATAAAATGGTGACAGCAGTCGATATTTTCAAGGACTTGTATAAAAACTTCTCGGTATATTTTTCTAAGAAACCTGTTTGAGCTAGCTTTTCAATATTATATTATAACATTTATAACGCAAAAGTACATGCAATACGACAAAACGTACTCTTATTAATACATATACAAATAAATAGTTAAATATTAACAACAATTATCTGTGATACGAGATGGTTGCAACTTATTACTTATCTTCCCTTCCTTTTCGTTTCCGATTTGTTTTATTACATTACCCCAAAAACACTATGGATTTCTGGATTACGTACGAGATTAATCACTAATATTTCTCACAAGATCGCTAATCGCACATACCGAGATATGTGTTATTTTTCAAACACCTACCACTCACTTAGCATCTTAAAATTGTATATTTTACACTTTGTATTCAGCTTAAGTGATGGCACATAAAAAGTGGCTGCTGAGAGAAGTCTGGCCTCGGTAACGTCTGACATGAGACTCCCATCTAAATCGATACATTATTACCAAAGCAATATTAAATTGTTTAAAAAGAGGTCTTGTGTATTCAGATCTGTTCGAAATTTTATTGGGAAATATCTCCATTTTTTTGCAATGTGACCAATAGACCGGAGATATATGCAAAAAACGAGAAAGAACTATGCTTTTCGATTTCAATTAATGTTAAAACGATTACCGCAAAAAAAATCCCCCTCCCCAGACACTTTCCTTATTTCGATTTTTAGCTTTATTTTTACTTTATTTTTAATATAAATTATCGAAAAATATATTGGCCCTTACAAATAAAATGTAAAATTCGATATAAATTAGGAATTCCCATATATATTTTTATAGAATATAACATATCACCGAATATCCGGTACACAAACGTTATATTCGTATGCATACGACGAGTAAGTTTTTTAAAACAGGGGCATCCCCCGCCACGTGACAGCCACGTGCCCTTTGAAAGATCAGCGGTTGTCAGTGGGTGATAAAGCGACTTCCGAAAAATATAATAAATATTGTATTATGTCCAGATCAGATCGTTAAAAAACAATGGCTGGATCGCTTTAAAAAACACTTTAGTTGAAATCGCCGGAAGTATATTTTATGTTGGTATACTGTTTTTAATTTTATTAATGTATTATTGTGAAAGACTGCAGTTCTTGTAACTAAGGACAGTAAGTTTAAGACCTAATATTAAAATTGGCTAATTACCTTATTAGTATATTAGTCACAATCCTTGAATTAAGATAATAATAATTAAATAATTAAAAAACGATAAACTTAATTGGGTTAAAAAACAAACGTATCTACCTGTAGTAACTTATTTTATGACCGGTACTGCAATTTAGCAAAGTTTTATTATATACCTATTTTTTTCCTGCGTGCGATTGTTATCAATTATTTTTGGCGATGCTGAAAAGTCATTGAACAAAATTGAGCGGGCGGCTCAGAACAAAGCCGGCATTTACCGAACGTCGACTAATTGGTGGTTAAATAGTTAACTATCGAATGGGAGCTGAAAGATTATCCTCTAAATTTATTTAGCTCATCTAGAGCAGGTAAAATTTTATGACCTCTTCGTCATCTTGAATAATGAACAATGTCGTAAAGTTTATCATATTTTCAGCTCTGGGACATATTGATGAATTAATGTATATTATTAACACTTATATAAGTCTTGAAAAATATTCAACTGAAAATAGTTAATAGTGAAAGAAAGAAATGACTGTTTAAATTCTGGTAAATGTGACGCCTATAAATAGAAAATACGAGTTTAGCGACAATCAGTTGACACTAAACGATCCAAAACTGAGAAAGTGGTTTTTACTAAAGAAACAATGACTTATCGCTTAGTAATGAGGTAAAATTTTTGGGAGTCTACCTTGATAAAAAGCTTGCCAAACACACGTAAATTATATCTGTAGGAAAGTAAACAAAACCATGTATTTATTACGCAATCTCGAGCACAATGTATCCCAGAGAACATCACTTACTGCATACCATGACATAATACATTCTGTTATCTCTTACGCTATTTTGATTTGGGATACTCTTCTGCTAGCAGAGCAGTCTTTGGTATCCAATGAAAAGCCATCAGAATAATTGCTGGGCTTAAGTATAGAGATGACTGCAAATCTGAATTTATTTCGTTAGGTATTCTTACATTACCGGGTGCCTTCATTTTGCAGTCATTCTTGCATGTAAAAAAGAATGAAGACAAATTCACTACCCATAGTCAAATTCATATTTACCCAGCACGAAACCGGGACAAAATAATTATCAACTTTTTAAAGTTATATTAGAACACACAATGGAACAAATTATTATGGTATAATGTTATACAATGTTCTGCAATTGCAGGTAAAACAACTTAACCTAACAAGTTTAAAATCTCCATGATGAAATTTTTGCTCAAAAATGCATTTTATTCAGTTGAGGAATTCATGGAGCCCAATTTTAATAATGTAATGGTTAACGTGATTGTTGGCATTTGTAAATAGTTATTATACTCTTCGCAAAAACGAAGAGTATATTGTATTTGATCGGCACATTTCTAAAATAAATATAGCTCGTAGAGAAAAAATTATATCATTGTGTTAGTGAACGAATTCTGAACAACTTTCAAAATGTCCGTCTGTCCGTCCGTCCGTCACGTTTCTTGTAAGCACGATAACTCAAGAAAAAAAATCCGATTGTACTGAAATTTGGACAGTAAGTTAGTGTTGTCTAGAGGAAGAACCCTATTGTTTTTGAACAAAATCGATCAGTAAATAAAAATGTTATTAATGATTTAAATTTGAAAAAAAAAATTTTTGTTTTTTTATGTTTTTGTAATTGAATAGAAATCTGGTGAAATGATATTTCGTTTTAATATAAATATTTTTATATTTTACAAATATACATTTTATAATGTAATATACAACGAAATATAATTTTAGCTCGTCTCTTATAATGTAAAAATTTACGTTTTTTTACGTGTTAAGTGGTGGAGTAGTTCTTACGCTTTTGACTCGGAATCCAAGGGTTCCGGGTTCGAAACCCCAAATAGGGTATGGTACTGTTTTTTTTATTTTCACTTTATTTTACACTGAGTCTTTTACCAACTAAGTTCGTACTATAAAATTAAAAATTTCTAAAACTAACATTATTTACAAACAACTGCGAAGAGTATCCTATAGAATGTGTAACAATTATATAAAAAGTTCAGTGAACAGGCGAAGAGTACGTTTTTAGCTTGTTTGTTATTTGTTAACATTTTAGAAACTGTCTCCCCAAATTTAATTTTAATCTTTGTATTTTATTTTCCTTTATTATTTTACTTATATTGTAATCTGACTCGTGTAAATACTTTGTGTATAGCACACCACTAGAGTTTAATATTATTATTAAGAATTTGGAGTAATTTTACAAGAAATGATTTGTATAAATAAAAAAATATGCAGATCAATTTCGCTGAACACTTACGGTATCAACTATATCTCACATGTGTTACTTGTAGAAAAAGTAAGCTTTTATGGTATAAAAGGTTTACCTTTGGATCTCTTCAATTCTCTTCTCAACAGTAGAGAACAATGTAGTGCTACAGCGAAATTCCAAACTATTGATATTAAGGCAGGGAGTGCCGCAAGGCTTTGTACTGGGACCTTTATTGTTTATCTAAATGACCTCTCTCATTCTATGTTTCTAATAAAGTGCTCTGCCTATGTGGATGATACGTCGACTTTGGATTTGAATTCTAATATTATTGAATAGCAAAGCATTAGTTGCATATAACAAGCCAGTGATTAGTTTCAGTCAAATAATATTAAGCTAAGTAACTTATTAGTAAAAAAATGAACATATTAAAATTCTTAAGGTCGCCTTAGATAACGCTCTCAACTATTTCAAAAAGAGATTCTCTCTAACAAACTATACCTATAGCATTATTTTTCTGTTACGCAAGCTAGAAAATATAGAAAATATATTGTATTTTAGTGCCTTAAGAAATTGTTATTTTCCTATTTCCCATTCTTATATTAATTACACAATTCTTCTATTCTCCTACGCAGTAAAAATTTGTATGTTGCGAAGGGATCAGGTTTATTGCCAATGCTGGCTGGAGAGACCATTGTCAAAAAATTGTCAAGGAAACTAGGTATAATGTTTGCATATATACATTGCTTTCCTTGAATTTCACGAAAATAAAGAAACTTTTTTTTACTAATTCTGATTTTCATATTTATGGTACCAGGGCTGCTACGCAACTCAGTCAGCCTCAGTTTAGACCACGGTGTATTAAATAGGTGATCCGACGTACGGCACATTCCTATTATAATAATGCCTTCATAAGTACATGGTTTCCATTTACTTCAGTAGATGGCGCGAGCAATAAGGTCCTACAGTTACCTGGGCATGTGCATCGTATAACTAACATAACCTCAAATTTTAAGGTTTTTTCGTTTATTATCATTTTTAATGTTTGTATAGGCATTTTTAGCTTGGAGCCATACTGGCTCCAAGCAAATATTTAAAAATTTACGTAAATATTGTTATTAATAAAAGTAGACTGCTAACTATAAGTTAGATTTTTAACCTGCAAAAGGTGTTTTATTTTATTGTGACAAACTATTTAAAACTTCATACACATCACGATGAACTTGATTTTGGTTGAAAGTACAGGAACCAGGCAGAAATTTTAATAATAGCTACGTAATACTTGTAAATCTTAAGAAATATATATTTTTGAGGTTAGCTGTGGCGACACATGCAATGCTGCATGTAGTGCTGCATATATTCTTTCAATGTTTTAATTTAGCTACTTAATGTCAGATGTCACTGGACCCTCGTTTCACTAAACAAAAAGAAAAGTCCGGGAATGTATGCAACTCTGTATGCACGTATGCAAAGAACCTATAAAATTATCTATCTATGCGTAAGTAATGAGAGAACTTATTGGTCCTGCCATCTATTACATTATGTACAAAGTAAGCACTTATGAAGCCACTGTGTGTTGTCGTCGCATCACCTATTTAATACACTTATAATAGACTAACAAAGGCAATTAAAAATACGGTAATTATATAATCATATCCTTAATGCCTTAAAAATCTCTTCATTTTAATTCTTTTAAATATAAAATTAAAAGGCAGTTTCAAAATTATTGCTTCTATTCCGTTGAGGAATTTTTTAGAACTTCACCTGTTTGTATGTTACCACGAGTAGGTAGGTTACCTCAAGTAGTACGGATGCCTCGAGAATTATGGATGCGCAGTGGTTTTCCTCGAGTAAATTAAATGCACAGTGAGTTACCTTGAGTAGTATGGATGCGTAGTAGGTTTCCTCGAAGAGAATGCTTGAAGTAAAGGCTTTACTTCTATCGAGTAGTCCACAGCACACGATGATTTTTACATCTTTGTCATGCCATTTTCTGCGTATTATTTCCACATCCAGTGGAAGTATACTAATATCTAAAAATTTTTTGAAAATGTTCATTGTTGAAATAGACTTATCATGAAAGGTCAAGATTTTAAGTTTGGGAAAAAAAATTCTTTCTGTCGTGTCGGTCTGTCTATTGGTCTTGTAACTTTTTGGTGCTCACGATTACTCTTTAACCGTATTTATCTATCTTGAATATATTAGCCAGTCGACCAATTATGATCTGTGATTTCGATTCAGCGCGTGAAAATACATGGGAATATACTAGTGTAGTACCTAAGCCAATTTTTTTTGTGGCTGTGTTATTTACATATACAAAATTTTTCTCGTTGTAAGAAACTTGGGTAGAAAATCTGGATGTGGAAGTAGTGATTCCTTAGGCAGCGGTTTTTTTAGCCCTGTTCTATATTTTGTCTCCGTAGTTTTATACCTTGTGACTATTTCTATACAGTATCGGCAAGCGTTTGATTAGGTATGGCAATAAGAGCAAACGAGAGCGAAGCAAGCAATGATATAAATTAAGGGGCGTGTCACACTTTGCTCTGCTAGGGTACTGGTAGACGCCTTCATTGTGGGCGGTCGGTTAACTCGTTGAAACTATGCAATACCTAATCCAGAACTTGCCGATACTGTATAATTTCATACATGTGTGTTGCTTACACTATGTACTGTTTTGTGACTTGACAAAAACTATTTTGTATTCTTGGTTAAATAAATATTCTATTCTCTTTTACATTTGCGGCCAGATGTTGGAGACTATTCTCCTATAATAACTTTCCGAAATACTGGTAAACAAAAGGAGCATTACTCTTGCATGTTAAGAAAGTCAAGACACAAGGAGCCCATACTAGACCATTTTCATCGTATTTAAAAATGTGTTAGGGGTTAGGTCAGGTGAGTGGTGAAACAAAGTTAATTTTACATCAGAAGAAAACTGATATGTCTGATATATTCCCAATTCGCCACTGAGAATAATATCAAATGTGCAATGAAATTTGTTATCCGGACAAAACTTGTAGGTATCTTTCCCATTATATATTCCGGTTTTAATTATTTCGCGTAAACCAATTTTTCACTCTTGGGCATAAGTGGAAAACGACTTTAACTCAGTGGAGGGATTTCATCTGAAACGTCAACTTTGCACTACCAGCAGAGATCTATGAGCAGAGAAACCTACTTTATCAATCTATCGCAGACAAACACGTTTAGTAATACTTTTCACAAAAAAATAATATTATAAAATTGTCGTGTTAAATCACACTTAGGAAAAATACCGCCAGTAAATTGAAGACTTCTGTTGCCATGAAACTGTAAATTAATTACAGGTAATAGTAGAGCAGCAAACCAATAAAAAACGGCAATTTGAATATTGCCGCTTGGTATACTTATTAGTAGTGCCCTAAAGAATCATTTTCGAAGGAGCGCCACCTTCAGGTACCATTTGTATCCAAAATGGCGGCTGATTTCTAATAATCAAATAAATATGATTTTTTGGTAAATCCATTGACTTTATAAAAAAATAGTCTTATACAAAGTTGTTGAGCTTTGAACAGCCAACAAAAAAGTATTTCGGACATTTCGCGATTAAAATTGAAATAAAGCCGTTATTTAATAAAATTCAAAATTTGTTCTTTTTTTACAGAATCATTTATTTATATGTCTTTAACAAAATATCAATTTACATCATGTACAAGAAGTACATAACAACGTGCAATGTAAACCTACTTTTTTACAAGCACATATATTTTGTTTACAGTTCTTTTTGCAGCCGCACCGTATCAGTTGCCTCAAGGCTGTGGACACCTCAGGTAACGTTGACCAGTATGGTGAATAAATACCATATTTTTTACACCAACCCCAAGATTCAGTATCTGACAAAGTAGGATTTGTTTCCAATGATTGTCCCCATACATGGCCACTTTGGTATGTGGCTCTTCGAGTATGTTGGTCTAAAGCGGCTTTAGAAGGTGGAAGGTCCGCAGTATTTCTTCCCTTCGACGTGAAAAATTCCTTTCGGGCATCGTTAACTTCAAAGCAGTCAGATGTTGAACAGTACATTAAGACAACAAATCTTTGCAACAAATTGAAAACATGGTTAGAAATAAATCTTTGCGGCTTAGACATAAAAGAAAAAGCTTCCGTTACCTCAGGGAAAATTTGCCAGGTCTTCCAAGCAGTCGACTTTCCCTTGCCTGAGAAAAATGAGACGGTATCACATTCCGTGAATGCATGAAAACCTAACAAAGCTTCACATTTTTGTTGACTCAAATGTACAGCTATCTCATTAACACATATTATTCTAAAGTGCTTATTGGCACTAAAGTGAACATATAGAGTTTTCAATCCTTGCACATACAACCGATGAAAAAAAGTAGTAGCTAACACTACAATATCGGTGTCTACTGTTCTTATGCAAATATTTTTCCAACCTTGGCGGATGCAATCCTATACGTGTAATATAATACGTGTATCTGCTTCTTCGTGACTGCAGAGCGATATATGTGAATTTTGGGAATTGCGGTTTGAAATGATCCTATCGTCAATTGTGCATAGTATTTCCACAGGATAAGGAATGGATGATGTTGTACATTCATTGGATAGAAAGTGAAACAGGTCTGTTTTCTTGTCTGTGTTCTTAAGAAAATCCGACCAGTTTCTAGGAAGTAGTACATTACCACCAACCTGTCGTCGCGTTCCTCCTCCACGAATTTCTCTAGTGTGATGTTTCAAACTATTGTTCTTGTATATGTCCCAAATGATATCAACGCGTTTTAAATTAAATTTATCAGCGTTATGTTTGATGTGCGATTGAAACACTTTGGCAGAGTATTCAGCAAAATTTAAAACTCCCTTAGGCAGTAAAAGGTGTACCAATGCATGCCCATCATAGACCACACAATCATACTGAAATTCTGATGTTTCTTCTGTCTGAAGTAAATTCGGCATAGCATCGGTTTCTTCTAAAATAAGAGGTACGTCATTAAGCACATTTTCCAGAATCTTAACAAGGATTCATTTATCTGATGATCTCTGGACTCCGTTTAAAGATTGAGCTGTTGGAAATTGTTGATTCTCATGTGCAAAAAAATCATCCAAATCTATGTCACGATTTGAACACACTATGAAAAGTCTAGAGAATAAATCCACATCAGATTTCAAGGACTTTATCAACATTGCGGATTTTACAACCTTTTTAGGTTTACAAAATAAGCGAATTTTATTCACTTTTATTGGATCATATATAGATACCTCTCTGCTGCTTAAGCGTTCATCAACAAACTTATTATATAGATCTAGTCCACGTTCCTGTATGCCTAAAAACAACATAAATATATTATAATGTGTCGCGGAAATAACCATGTATGAAGACCTACCTAAAATATTATTTAGACATTCGTTATCCATTGTTATTTTGGTATCAATGCAGAAAAAGCCTCATTTGGTTTCAAGAATTTAAATTTCATTTGAAAAGCTTCCGATTCCTCATGGTGTCTATTGTCGATGGATACTTCTTCATCTAAGTTTGTAAATAGCGTACATACCTTTCCCAGTACCTTTTGAAAAGCTCTAGCCTAATATCACTAAATGCACCTACGTAACAATGTTAACTAGCAACAACGATTATATGTAAATATTAACAAAACAAGAGCACGAACTTCTAACACTTTATAAGGTCTGCGCGCTTGCCTGCTACTAGAATAGTAGCGGGAAACTGAAATAGCTAAACATGTCCGATTAAATCAACAGGCCAGGCACGTCATCGTTTGCAATAAATTCTAGCAACATCGTGTGCTATGGTAAATTTTATTTATTACAATTTTAAATAAATAAATAAATCACACAAAAAGTAAAAGGCATCGTGTTTAATTTTTGTAAATAGTGGCCTTATTTTCAAAAATGTCGCAAAATACATAAAATACTTTTTTGTTGGCAATAAAATAAGCAATACTTTTTAATTACATTTTTTTTTGTGAAGTTAATAGATTCGCCAGGAAATTACCTCGATTGATTTCTTGAAAATGGCGGCCATCTTGGATCCAAATGGTAACTGAAGACGGCGCTCCTTCGAAATACGTCCCTTGCGGTAATACCGGTTAGTGTGCCAAACGGCAATATCCTTTCACGAATAGCCGTTTTGTGTCGATAATTCTATTCTTGCGGTTCTACTATAATAAGGAAATTCGAAAAAAGAAATATTTTAGGAAACAAAAAGCATCGCGAGTGAGAGGAAATAGCATTTAGCAATCAACATCGAAAAAGTAAAAGTTTCGGTTATATAATTAATCAAATGTACAGACAAACAACAATAAGAAAAACCGGAAGTATAATATTTAGTCACACTATACTTATGTGCAATATAAATTCCAGGCGTTTTTTCTTGTACATACAATTTAACTGACGAATTAAATGACGTGTAGGATTCATATACTAACTGCTTTAACCACCAAGCTATTGCATGACTTTGCAAAATGTTGGGTTCCAATGATAAATTATTTGACCCTTTCCTAACTCTACCCTACACAGATTTGCTACTCTAGCGAAAAGACTTACTACCATTAACAAACCGTATTCCGGTTTAAACTTCATTAAAACGCCATCTGATTCCACCACAGAACACTTCGCTTTATTTATACACTCCTATTAAAATGTTTGTAAATGAATTTCGATCTTAATTTTTTTAGCAACATATTAATTTATTCTTTTAATGCCATGTCATGTATAGTAATGCTAACAGCGGTGTTTAATTTTATTACGCGATAAAAATCTGTGATTCATATCAATTACTTTGCTGTTTGTATATTGATATACAATAATTTTGGTCATTTGGAACGTTTAACTATTATACTTTGCAAGTAAAAGGCAATTTAGTCTGCAGGAATAACCTGTAATTTTTTCGCTAATACTCACGAATTGCCATGGGCTATATATTAAAAATCTTTCAGCTACTGAATGTAAGTTTTTTTTACGTGTGTAACCGCAGTATTTGTTATGCTATTATCAAACGTAATTATTTAAGCTGGTATTATTTCAAATTATAACAACAATTTTTTTTATAAATAATTTCGCGAGGTTTGAAACATTTGTTAAACGTTGTTTTATGCACATTGTATATTTATATGTATTCGTAATTATCTATTAGAAACTTCCATAAAAAGCTAAACTCACTCAGTCACCACCGTATCTTCAAAATCTGGAAATTTGAAATTTTGTGCGAAGGTTAATTTTAATCTAGAGATATTGCAAAATTCTATGTACAAAGAGGATAAATGAACTTAAAAATTTTCAAGTTTCTTTAAAGTACCTGGCTCTATGGCTGCTGGTTCAAAACCAACACACAGATAGACTTAAAATTTGGAATGAAGGTTTCTATCTACATTTGGATAAGAAGTTTTTGATTCCAAAAATAACAAAATAAGATGATTTGGTGCAAGTTACAAGGGTTGCATGAGCATTAAAATAAAAAAAACACAGTATACGTAAGTTCTACAACAATCCTAACTTTCGTTTCCAAGAAAAATGGAAGTTCGTATACTTAGACTTAAAATTAAAGACAACATTTAGAATGAAAGTTCCTATCTACATTTGGGTGAAACGTTTTTGATTCCAAAAATGACAAAATAAGATGATTTGGGGCAAGTTACAAGGGTTGCAAGAGCATTAAAATATAAAAACTACAGTATGCGTGAGATCTACAACAATCCTAACTTTCGTTTCCAAAAAAAATGGAAGTTCATAATTTGCAAGAAAGAAAACGAATAACTAAATGGAATCACTTAAATAATACGGTGAAGTAAGAGAACCATTTGCAGATATTCGAAAACTTGTACCTTTTCTGTTTACAGTGCACAGATTGATTCAAAATTTTGAGCAGTAGCTAGTGTGAGTATATCGCAAATCATTGATTTATGGCTTTGAAAATTTTCCACAACGTTAGGCATATCATGTTATTAAATTTCAGGACACGATTTTACGAATAATTGGGATATTGTTATTTTCTTAAGAAGGTGGTATTTTTCAGCATTTGCTCTTAGTTGATTCTAGTCGCAGAAGGTATCTACCTAGATGTATTTTAAATTGTCCGCGTTACACTGCTTTTTAAAAAGGAAGCCCACTCCTTGTTAGACAACTACACATCCATTTTTTGTAAAATATTTGAGGATATTCTGACAGAAAGATTGTCAAGTTACCTGAAACAAAAATCACTCCTTATTTCCTACCAATATGGCTTCCACTTTGGATGCTCAACCACATAAACGGTTGGAAAGGTTGTGAGTCATAGTCGAGGGTATTGCAGAAAACAATCATGCAGTAATTACTCTGTGTGATCTTTCCAAGGTCTTCGACTGTGTCTCTCTCGACAAACGAATGGAAAATATACAACCGTCAGCAGTGCGTAGTCATAAGAAATGACAGTCAGGTTTAATAAATACTAACCATGGTATACCCCAGGGCTCTGTTCTGGGGCCACTGTTATTTTTTATCTATATGAATTACTTTCCTCACTTTATGTTGCCTAGCAAACAGCTAATGATACCACTTTTTTGTGTTGTGACCGCAACATTGAACCCCAGGTAAAAAACTGGTTCACCTTTAACAAACTAACACTTAAAGAAGAGAAAACTTGGAAACTTCCAATATCTTCTAAAAAAAAAAAAAGAATGGATCGAAAGGCGAGCACGTTAAACTCTTAGGTATATATCTAGATGATAACACTTTATGTGGTAAACTATATTGATTAATTAAATATGCATCATAAGTTTTTTAACAACGAAGGTTATAAGAGTACTTATTCTTGTTAATGCTATGTTTACGTAACATTTTCAACCGATTTTCATTAAACTTGGTATTATGCCCCTTTTTTGACTATTCTAGGTTCACATGAATGCGTCCA
This sequence comes from Rutpela maculata, assembly GCA_936432065.2. Taxonomy (NCBI): domain Eukaryota; kingdom Metazoa; phylum Arthropoda; class Insecta; order Coleoptera; family Cerambycidae; genus Rutpela; species Rutpela maculata. The sequence goes on along the minus strand of OW386285.2, from coordinate 25,090,434 downwards.
GTCTCTCTGTCCAGTCTGATTATGATGAACACAGCACACTTGCCGTTGAACTATTTAGAGTACCTCTCTATATGTTAACTCTAAGAGCTAGAAGTTCCTCGAACTCAAATTTATATAATCATTTACATTCTCGTACTCAGCAACTCAACTTATTGTCCTTCAAAGAGAATGTAAAAAGTTTCATTAAAAAGTATTGTTTTTACTCAGTTGATAAATTCTTCAGGACACCCTATAAAGCCAATTCACTCGATTATTTAAATACTCATAATTACAGAATTTTCTGACACTATATTTTTGATTTTATACTTATATTTTTGTATGACACTGTAAAATGTTATATACATATATTACATTTTATGTTCTTTGTGTTGTTTAAACAATGTATTGTATTTTATAAATAAAAAACAAATGTACATATAACTATGGTGGTGAACCATGCAAAGACTATCTATATTTAAATTTAATCTTTAGTTTTCTTTCTTAAAATTTCGTTATTTTTATTTTTCGGAATGAATGATAAATGTTTGTAGAATTACTTGCTTGTTTAGAAAAATCAACGTAAGATTCTTATTTAACAATTTGATAAAGAAAATACGTAAATATTATTTTTAACAGACTAAAAAATTTAATCAGATAAAGCAGTACAGCCTCCCAGAGCTTCCGCTCTGCCTATACATCTCTGTCGACGTACAGTGAGCGCATGTCAATAACGCCTGTAACGAGCAAGCATCAATTGGTATGATTTCTTTGAACATGAAACGTTCGCATTTCGATGGACCGATTTGCATAAATGTTTCGGTCCCGCAGGGACACTTAGGCCCCTCTGGGAAAAATCCGGCACTATCTGTGGGACAGATGGGACTTTAAACTCTGCTGCAGAGGCTATTGCAATTCTTAAAAAAATGTGTCTCGTAGAAAATCCTTCAATACATTTGTTGAATACTGGCATTGTACGGTTTCTCTATGACTCTGAGTTAATACAACTATGCGTTAATGTTGCCGCACAGTGTACTACCATCTCTAAACATCTATCTTTTTCATAATGAATTAAGTATTACTAATAGGAAACACTTTAATTAAAAGAAAAACTATTGCGAGTGAAAAACTGCACTAATTAGTTGACAATAAAATCATTAATTGCAACATTCTTGGCATGACTGGTTGAAGATTGGCTCTAAAACTAAAGTGGTCAAGTACACTGGGTGCACACACTGCACACCAATTAAAATAGTTAAGTTTTATGAAGGTACTTATAATTTTTTGTAAAATTTATTTCATTATCATCGCTACCGATGGCATTCAATTAATATGTAGATGCACAGAACAGAGCATGTAGGTAGCATATACATAAAATAACATAAAAATCAGATAGATATCAGCCTCATTTTCTGTTAGTAGCTTCCGTTACTGTGACCTGTATTACTCGTATCCACAAAACGTGTTGTGGTGGAGAGTGTTATTATTTCTTTTGTAACAAGTGTTTTTTCTCTATTTCTCTTCGATTGTTGCATTATAAATGCAGTCCACTTCTAAAACTGCGCCGTTATATTACGTATTCTGGCCGCAAATATGCGATTTATATGGCTGACGTTTTTACGTACCATTTCAATTACATATTTATCGAGTAAGTGTGTAATTCTGTTTTAAGCCATAAAATGAGTTTTGTTTTTCTTCTTCTAACTATCTTCTTTAAGCGGTAAAAACTTCATTCATATTTTATTAGACATCTAATTACACTGGTTTTTAAGTTTTCATTAGAATGCTACACTCGGTGGTTGTTTCATCAACCAGGTTGACATCTTCTGGAGGTAATTATAACTAATGTTAAAACGGGTTAAATCCCATTTATATTTATATTAAAAAAAATTATTTACTTTATTGCAAATTAAGAAAACGCTAAAGAATCTGATACTACATGGATTAAAGAAATATTTTACTTTTTTATTTACCTGGCTAGCTCTCAAGTTATACTTACAATTGTAGCATAGTTTTGAAGCAATACTCAACATTAAAAATATAACAAATATATTACATAAAATTGGTAGAGCAAATAAAATGTGCTGACGATAATAATATTCTACAAACAATTTATACAAAAAGTAACGTAAACGGAAAGACGGACATACGTAAAGAAGGTAATAATATGCGGTAATCCACAAATATAAGGCAATAAGGCTTGGTAAAAGGCCACAATACACGTAAACACTACAGGGAATACTCTAAAAACAAAAGATAATTATTGGTCAAGGTAATATTACTCTACGAAAACATTACACAAAATAGTACTAATAAACATCATGTTTTGATACTTAAATCAATAAACAAATCTTTAAATGTAAGCAAAGGTATTTACAAAAGAAATGAAATGATATGCATCATAGCATATTACTTGAAGAGAACATTGACAAAAGTTTACAAATAATAAACATGTTGTGTTTAACAACATAGTTGGTTATCTGTTCAAACCACGGCAAAAGTTACACATTCCACAAAGAAGTGAAATTTAGCGAAACCGCACAAAACGTACAATAAAAATGATGAGACACTGGAGAAATATAAGTGTTTCTGTACGTACAATAACTGCTGGAACAATAATGTCAATAACTTCTGGAACTAGCAAATGCACTATTTGTTGGTTACATAAACAAATTGTAGATTGGCATCAACAGTAACTACGCCAAAGTGCAAAACTGTATCATTTTAAGTATATTAAACACTATCACAATAATGTCTTTTCTTATTAAACTGTACTTAAAGCAGCTATAACTACACAAACAAATTTTACGTGTAACTATTCTTCACTACTTTAGTTGTGCTAAACTTCTCACAAGTGATTGGTAAAATTCACCATAATAATTAATTAGATAGCACCAAAGTTGACGAATTCTAAGGCTGAAGCCCATCGAAAAGTATATCTAGAACATTAATTCGTCATTATATATGTCCCAAAGTGAGTGTAGGATTACAATCCCCTCACAATTCATTATGTCAAGTTTGTGCTCTCCTATTAGAGAAAGATGTCTAGCCTTGCCGTCTGCAAAGCGCGTTTCTGGCGCATTATTCCGGAATGTCTAAAGAGCCTGGTAAACAAAATACCTTGAAAACAGTAACGGTGTTAGACGGTGTTCGACAAAAATATAAAATAATGTAATTTAGCAAAAATAGAAATTTATTAATGGCTAAAAACTGAACCATTACAATTTGTACATCAAAAATGCTGCTACACCAAGAATCTGAGAAAAGTTTGCACAAGAATTCGATAACTCCTTGGGCTCAATATTGAAGGAAAAGTTTGTCGCTGTATTTGTAGGCCATTCATATTAGCATAAATAGAAAAAGAAAATTATAAAGTTTTGCCACTTGGGGATTAAACTTGTCAAGGGATGTACTTTCAAAATAAAAAAGTCCTCAAGCAACAAGTGTGGGAGCTTCATCCCTAAAACCCACCCCAATTAGGTAGTTTTTTGCGTTTTTCTTTAAAACCGTTTGTCCTACAAAAAAAAATATACTTACAAAAAATGTTCCCAGTAAAATTCTGCATAAAAAAGTGTCTATTAGCTAAATTGTTTAGAAGAGAGGTTTTCAAGAAATCAGCTATTGAAGTTAACAGTGGCAAAACTTTCTGATTTTTTTTTTTTCTATTGGACTATTTTTAAGCTAATATGAATAGCCTATTGTATATTGATCTATCTATGCATCTCTAACTGTATGTATATATGTATGAATGCAAGCACAGTAGAATATTGAAATTAGGCTGTATGAGTCATATAGGGAGATCAAAGAACCGTGAATTTCATATTTTAAAAAAACTTCAGCAAATTATCCTTTCATGCAAAGATGAAGTTTAGGTAAAGATAAAGACAATCTAAAACAACACTTTAAAGCATTTTTAAGGAACTATTCAAAACAACTACTATTTCAGATAATACTAAGGGGCATTGAATTACATGATAAAATATATCAAAAATGAATTAAAAGATACTTAAATTGTTTACTACAGTATCACACATCCAACAAATAAATTTTCAATCAATTTTTGTATCCACAAGAAATCTAAAATAAACTTTACGTTTCATAATAACTTCAGAGCAGAAAGGAACACAGAAATCACATTGTTTTAAGACTTTATTACTCAGTATAGTACGTCGGTGTCTCTTAAACCTGAAAAAACTTGTAACTTATGCTAATTGGGTAGTACTTAAGCAAATTAATACTAAGGTTACTTTTGGCCCTTACATGGTAGTTTGGAGCTTATATAGTCAATGTAATTTAAATTTCAGTTTGAACCTTAAATGATCAATATACGGTAAATAGTAGTTTATACTCTAGTCAGTGTACCTTAAATGGTCAATATACTTTACAGAAGTTTGGACCTTAAATGGCCAATTTACCTAAAACAGTAGTTTAAAATTAAACCTAGACTATTAAATTGTTCATCTACCAAACGGTAGTTTGGAACTTAAATCATATTTTGTAGGTTATCTCAATGGTTAATATATCTTAAATGATAGTCTGCACCTTGTCACTTTACTGCAATGATAGGTATTTTAGGCTTATATGAACGGTCAGTTTAACTTTTAATTTGAGCCTTTAATTTTCAATGAACCTTAAATGGTAGTTCAATTTATTGTTCTATTTTCTAATAATTTATCCAGTCTTATTATACCTAAATTTGAATACATTGTTAACAATATCTAGTAAAATCTGGATCATGAGTTGCATAATTTGAAATGTTTACTTTTTAAACAGTTACTTGATATTTTGACAGAATTAGTCAGTCCAGAGCTGTAATTCGAAGAGTAAGGATTAATGATGTTGTCCTGTGAAATTTTGTATCTATATTATTCCACTCTATAGAAACGAAGATTATATTTTTAGTTGCTAGACATTTTTCTGAAACAGTAAATATCATTCGTGAAGAATTTTTTGCATATCGTTCTATTAATGGTCGAACTCTCAATAACTTTCCAAATGTGCGTCTGTCCGTCTGCTTATCCGTCTGTCCGTCCATCGCATCTCTTGTATAGGAAAAGTTCTATTGTTCTTCTAAAAACACTGCGTGATATACTGACAAGTGTTTCGGCCACAACACTCCCATAATTGGGACATAATTAAAATTAAAAATGCGGCGATGTTCAACAATTATGTAAAAATATCGATAAGCCGGAGAAAAGTTATTTGGTGTATGTGTATGAACTTCGCTTCTTTGCTGAATAAAGTATTAAATAGGAGTTAATTGCACACAGTTCTCGTTATATTTTCATGTAGAAACAATAAACAAGTTTTTTGCAATATCTTTAACACAACCTTTAGCGAGAATTATCCCACATGTTAGCCACAAACACGTATACACCTAATTTGACAATTATTGTTGTTAAATACAATCGCAGTAGACAAGAATATATGGATTTATATACCGCTTAACGTTTATGACTGTCCTAGCACATATTCATACTCACCTATTATAATGACTTATTAAAATTAGATTTTATTTCACAAAATTAGGTCGATGTAACAAATGAGGTATTATTACAACAAAGTTTATTTCATTGTACATAATGCCAGCTAAAGTAAGTAGGTGTGTTATTATTATATGAAATGAAATATGCCTTTTTCTATTAGGCATAATCAGATGAATAGACTAGAATGGAATGGAGTAGCTTGCTTTCCATCTTATACAATTCAATACCGATCTGTTGGGCAATGTTTGCAGTACTTGTAAAGTTAAAAAATGATTTAAATATTGTCATCTGAATGTCTGAATCACAGACCCTATTGTTATTTCTAGTAGTTCTGGATAAACAGCTCAGTTGAAAAAGTATTTTTTTCTCTATCCTGGATTATTGTATATTATTTATTTAAGAATATAGCCGTCCATGCAGCAAATAATTAAAAGGGGAAACATGCAAGTATGAAAAGCAAAACAATATTGCTTAAATAAACATAAACATGTCATTAAAGCATATTAGACGTAAGCGTCTAGATAATTACAGGATGAAAATGAAACAAAAAGGACGAAAATAATAAATAAACAGTATTTTGTGCTAATATGTGCCAAGGGTGACTCAAATTACAATGTTTTGTATTATTAATAGTACTATCTAAAATGTCATTTGACTGAAAATCCAAATAATTTAAACACATACTACAAATCGACGAAAATTATAATAAATTCATTCTTGAATTTAAATAAGACGCATGAACGCGTTTAAGAATACGAAACATTAAAATATATGGAACTGAGATTATCAAGGTAGTTTGTATGATTTGATTGATTGATTGATTGATTGATTTACCAGCGTGCGGTAGGCATTGCTGCCACTCCCGGGTATACAGCTGGACCTGCTACGTCCACGCTGGGTTGGACTAAGGTCATGCTTATTGCCAGCAGCGAGAGCCACATGGCGCATGGTAAAGGAATGTGGGATGGGAGGGGTAGGTATTTGCGAGATGCGTTACCGCATTGTGTCGAGAGGGAGCGTTTAAGCTCCCTTTTTTTGTGTGTTTGGTTCTGGACTTCTGCCTATTCTGACTCTTCTTGTGAAATATGTTGCCGTCTTGTGTCGTAATATGGAGTTTTTTTGCTCCTATTTTTGCGTTTCTCCTTCTTCGAATCTTCTTTTTCCTGAGTCTTCTGATTCCTCGGTTTCCGATTGTGGTAGAGTATATATCCTTGCGATTTGTTAGTGGTGTTCGTTTATTGATTCTGATCCTCTCAATTGTCATTCTCCACTGTAGCATGCTCTTCCTATTTTTAGTTTGTTGCTGTTCAGTGCTAGTGCTTTCTTCAGTAAATGTGTTGGGTCCCCAATACTTCATTGCGTATATTTCTATAATGTTGACATTTTGTGTCGCTGTTTTAGTCTTGTTGTTTAGTTGGTCGATGCCCTTTCTGCTCTTCTCAAAAACTTCTTCTGTTGGCTTTTGTTGTTGCCACGTTTTTGACTCCATATATCATTGTTGCCCGTATGACGGCTATGTACATACATTTGGTAAGGTCCCATGATAGTTTATTTTTCTCAATGAACGGTACGTTACCCTTGTGCCGTTTTGATTCCCTCCTTTACTGTTTCTCTCCGCTCCAGCTGGTTCGTCCCGTCTGTTCCTAGGTACTTCAATTTGTTCGATGTTCTTAGGGAATATTCATCTATTTTGTGTTCCTCTCCGATGGTCCAACTCTTGTTCTTCTTCTGCATCAATTACAAGATTATCGACCACCATTTTTCTGAAAAAAACCTTCACTAGGCATACCTCCGCTGAAGTGATGTGGGAACTCAGCCCTGACGCAGTACATCAATAATACCTCATTGATTTCGAGTTTAATTTTAATTATTATCACTACCGCATTTCTAGCCTTGGATGGTGGCTTATTGAAGGGTCTTCTTATATTAATTTGATTCATTCATTTTTTACTTTCTCTTCTTCCTCCAGTTTATCTCCACTGTTGCCGTGGTATACCTCTTCTCGTGTATGTGTTATCATTTTTTTTTGTATGCTTTATGTACTTTAAAAATGAGAAGATACTTAGCTTATCTATTCCTCTTATGTATTGCCTGGTTCTTTAAGATTGTTTCTTTATACATAGCACTGCACTATTGGTTCTGTCACTAAACACTCTGTATTAGTTATTTTCAAATATTAATTCTATTTCAATTTTGTTCTTTTGTTATGATATACCGATTTGCGCGGAATTCTTTAATCTACAAATTCACCTAATTTTTATCAAATTTAGCGGACTTTTAGCGGGCGTTTTCGTTTTAATGACAGCGTTTTTCGGACGCGTCCGTTCGCTCGGCCAGCACAATTCGAACTCCTAGTTTGTATGATTTGTTAATAAATCATGTAACAATAATACAGAAAAATAGACTCGCTGTGATGATGATATAATTTAAGTGAAATCAAGCAAACATATTAGATAGTGGAGTAACCCTAGGTGGATAAATGCAATCAGTTTTAAAGGAAAAATGTTTAACATACCTTCTCTGAATTCGTTCCCAACTAAAAATATGAATATCATATTGCGAATTCCAAACAACACCACTATATTCTCATTTTGGCCTCATAAAAGCATTAAATAGAGGAGAAAGTTTGGAAAAGTCCTTAAAATGCTTTGAATTTCTCATAAGAATGCCTAGATTTAATAGGTAGGTATTAGCAACAAAATGTTATTTATATAGGCAACAAAGGTTAATTTTGAGTCAAAAATGACTCCGAGACCATTAACTTTGCTGCTAATATTAACCGGTTCATTGTTTACTTTATATTAAAATTGTTAAGTTTTTTCTCTTTGTAAAAGTAGTGATTATATTTTAATAGATTTTAAGCTAATCTATTACATTCACACCACAAGTAACCCAGTGAAATTAGACTTTTCTGATCTAACAAAATATATCCTTCATTTTTTTTTCTGAATCGATTTATGTTGGTGTTTTAAAGAAAATATTAAAAATCGACAACGAGATTACTACGGCATAAAAAATTATTCAAGGTCAAAGCTCACAAAAAACGTTGGGGTTATTATAGTCCAATCAATGAATGCCCAAAAGGGGATTATAGAGAACATTTTGGAGGGGAGAATTTTTCTCTTCAGTGATGTGTTGGGGGTAGTCAGGAGGTAAACATACTAAAAGTCCCCGCCCCTAGCCCCGCCGCTTTAGGGGGGAGTGGGGTGGAAAGTTTCCTTTTTTCGATTCTTCGCTTGGAACTCGAAAACGATGCGTCGTATGGGAAAACGTAATCTATGCAAAATTAAACGTAATTAGATTTTCCACAAGAATGTTTATATTCATTTTCTTCCTATGTGTTATAGTTTACGAGATGTTCGCCAGCGAAAATCGATAATTAATAAAAAAAATAATCAATTATGTACCTTGTATATTTGTATCAAAGCGGTTTACCGTGGTCTGCTAATAAATCACAGTCACAAAACAATCTCTATTTTACAACAGTCAACGTATTTACTAACGTAATATTTTGTCGAAATCTATACATTTCCTTAAATATACAGTGTGACTCACTTAAAATGAAGATATACCCTTATAACTTTTTCATTTTGTTTCCGATTTGAATCAAAGTTTACTCAAGTATAGAACAAATTAGGATCTACTTATGACCAGAAAATCATTCACCTGCTATAAAGGCAAAGCTACCTGCGGTACTAAAATATGCTGAAAAAAATAAAACATTTTGAATGTTAGAAATTCTAAAAAATGCATCCAATCGGCGCCACAAACGTACATACACCAAAATTTAATTTGATTATTGATGAGGGATATCTCATACATAAGCTCATCTGGCAAAGGGAGTCCTCAGTTTCCGCAATTTGTGGTGGCTACGTAAAATTCATCGTTTGTATGATTAAAAATCAACATGATTTTTAATCTTTTTTCTAATATTTTGGTACCGCAGGTAGCTTTGCCTTTATAGCAGGTGAATGATTTTCTGGTCATAAGTAGATCCTAATTTGTTCTATACTTGAGTAAAATTTGATTCAAATCGGAAACAGAATGAAAAAGTTATAACGGTATCTTCATTTTAAGTGAGTCACACTGTATATTTAAGGAAATGTCTAGATTTCGACAAAATATTACGTTAGTAAATACGTCGAGTGTTGTAAAATAAAGATTGTTTTGTGACTGTGATTTATTAGCAGACCACGGTAAACCGCCTTGATAGAAATATTCAAGGTACATAATTGATTTTTTTTTATTAATTATCGATTTTTGCTGGCGAACATCTCGTAAACTATAACACATAGGAAGAAAATGAATATAAACACTCTTGTGAAAGATTTAATTACGTTTAATTTTGCATAGATTACCTTTTCCCATACGACGCATCGTTTCCAAGTTATAAGCGAAGAATCGAAAAAAGGAACCTTTCCACCCCCCTCCCCGCTGAAGCGGCGGGGCTAGGGGCGGGGACTTTTAGTATGTTTACCTCCTAACTAACCCCAACACATTCCTGAAGAGAAAAATTCTCCCCTCCAAAATGTTCTCTACAACTCTTTCATTGACTGGACTATTATTAAAATGAAAGATAATGAAATTCCGCACAAAAATGATCTCTTCTATTTTTTATGTACAACGAATGGTTTAGGCATTGTACATAAAAAAATGAATAAACTACTTTTCGTTCAAAATTTGTGTATAATGTGTAACAGACTAGGCACGTTTTCAAAAAAGAACAATGCAAGAAGCATTTCATGTAACAATTGGGAAAACAACGTTTTTAGGGTATTTCGACAAAGCTGAATACGAATCTGCATGTTGCCAAAGCGAAATTTGGACCGGAAGTCTGGTATCCAAGATGACGTCCAAAACTCTGTTGCCCTATATCTCCCTTGTCCGTTGGCTTAAAATAATGATCTGCTTGGAGTTTTCTCGGATGTCAAACACATGCAATGCTCAAAATTTACTTACCTTAAGTTTGGAGTGCATGAGTTCCAAGTTGGCGCCCAAGATGGTCGCCGAAACTTTGTTGCTCGGAAGTAAGCAAGGGAGCAAGGACGATAAGAAAACGACCATTTCAAAGTTCAAACATTGTTTATTGCAAGATTGCAAGATAAAACAATCATTCAAGTGTTTTTGGCTTATGGCAAGGTTACAAGGAAGATAAGAAATCAACCATTTAAAGAGTTCAAACATTGTCGAGAGCGTTGGCACAACTTGGTGCAAGTCAGTCTATTCTTCTTGCACGTGCACATTGTACTCAGGCACTGGGATGAACAATTACAGGCTAGGATATCCGTACAGGCTTTGGGGACAGGATCAAGGGTCATAAGGATGGGAATGAAGATTTTTCGTTATTAATGCAGCAGCCTCTTCTTCGAAAAGCCCTGAGTGACCCGGCGAATTTTGCAGCTCCCTCTAAGCGGCAGCGCAGCATGGGCAAAAGTTCGAAAATCATCATCGAGCACTTGCCTCGGGATCGGAACATCTTGATCGATGTCTCCTAAAGCAACATCCGCAGTCACTTTGGCCAAAGACGTCCGGGGTATAAGGAGAGTTTGCTTTCCTGTGATGACCTTGTTTAAGGACTGGAAGAAAAGGAACGAGTTTTTAATGCTGTTCTGCAATTTCTCTTTAAAAGTTGACAAGCGCGATTCAAATGACTTCGGTATCTCAACGTTGATTGTTCTCGTCAGGTGAACGTATCTTTTCCAAACATCTGAGAGTGACAAAACGTTACCCAGTGAGGCTGAGATTTCGAGCTCTTTGCAAATTTGGATCGTAGGCAAATTACTTTTGCCACACTCCTTCATCTGCATCTGTACCTTTTTCTGGCTTCTCTCGGCCTTCACTATACACAGACTGTGGTATTTCACCTCATATGCTATCAAGCACGGTAGACAATTGATGCGAACGAACAGTTAGCGCCAAATTTGAAATTCTTATAAGGCTCGTCCAGTATTCCCACTTCCACTACCTTCAGTAACACAATTTTGTTACCGAGCACCGCCTCGGTGGCGCAGTGCTTAAGGTAATAATAGTCTTGCGTCCACGGGATCCCAGGTCCGAATCCTGGCTAGGGTATGGATGTGTAGTGGCGTTTTTCACGTGTTTCCGAGACGGTAGCAGTGGGCTAGACTGCGGTTGTGCGAGAGACAACACGGTCTCAACTCGCTCTCCTCTCCTGAGTTCGAGTCTCAGCTGTGGCAGATGGCAATGTGCAGGGAATGGGTGTTGTGATGTTGTCTATGTGTGTGTCCGTTCTGGTTGAGTGATAAAGTAGCCATCGGCTAAACTCCGCCAGGACATTAAAATAAATAAAGCGATTAAAAAAAAAATTGTATTTCGGAAGGCGTAGAATATTACTTAAAAACACGTAACACACACACACACTGTAGTACACATTCAACCACTAAAAACTACATTATCTGACAGATTTTACACTCCAAATACAACAAGATGCACGAAGCGTACGTAAACACAACAAAGTTTCGGCGGCCATCTTGGGCGCCATCTTGGAACCCATGCACTCCAAACTAAAGGTAAATAAATTTTGAGCATTGCAATGTGTTTATCATACGAGAAAACCCCTAACCAGACGTTTAGATCATTATTTTAAGTTAACGGACAAGGGAGATATAGGGCAATAATGTTTTGGTCGCCATCTTGGATACCGGACTTTCGGTCCAAATTTCGCTTTGGCAATAGGCAGATTCGTATTTAGCGGGGTCGAAATACCCTAAAAACGTTGTTTCCCTAATTGTTACATGAAATGCTTCTTGCACTTTATAGAGATGGATTTCCTACTTATGGGCCTAGTCTATAAGCACATTATACAAATTTTTATTGTGCAGTACAGTAATTTTGATTGGATTTTTTTTCTTGTATATATTATATTAACTAAGATTATTATGAAAATGAAAGGTAATCAAATTTTGAACGAAAAATATTTTATTCATTTTTTACGTACAATGCCTAAACCGTTCGTTGTACATAAAAAATGGAAGAGATCATTTTTGTGCGGAATTTCATTCTTTCATTTTCATAATAACCTCAATTGGACTCCGAGCCATAGCAAGTGCGACATTCGCAAAAAACCGTTTTTTTGTGAACTTTGACCTTGAATAATTTTTTATGCCGTAGTGATCTCGTTGTCGATTTTTAACATTTTCTTTAAAACACCAAAATAAATCGATTTAGAAAAAAAAATGAAGGATATATTTTGTTAGATCAGATGCCATTTTTGTCTAAAATGACTGGAGTAAAGTTACTTTTTGTATGTTGTGAATGACGACAACCTTCATCAGAACTAATAAGTGCAAACAATATAAGGTTATCAGCATATAGAAGAATATTACTTTGAGCTTCCCTGAAAATATCGTCAATAAAAGAAAATTAATAATGACCCCAGAATAGAACCCTGTGGAGTTCCCTGTACTGCTAATATATCGAAAGATAGAGAGCCGTTAAAATGCAAATTTAGTTTTCTTTTACTAAGCTGAGCTTCAAACAAGCTTGGGGTCGATTTTTCGAAAAGCCATATTAGGCTTTTTTATTGAAAAATTAATGCAATGTTGTTGATCAGCACGCTGTGAAAACTCTATATTCAAAATTAAACAACATTTTGGTTTATGGTTTTCAAATTAAGGCCCCCTTAAAATTACATTTTTAAAAATTTAAGTAATCAATAACTTGGAAATGAATTATTTTTCGAAAAAATGGCACTCTTCATTTTTTCTACAATCTCATATCATCGATACTTTCAAATTTCGTAGACCAAGAATTTTCATTGAAAAATTACACAAAATTTCAAATCATCAGCCCTGTAAATTATTCGGCCATTAAGGATTAACGATTTGAATGTATCGATCATATGGTGGTAGAAAAAGTGAATTTAAAGAGAAAATGCGGAGTGACATTTTTTCGAAAAACAATTCGTTTCCAAGGTATTATTTTTTAATGTTTAAAAAGTGTAACTTTAAGGGGGCCGTAATTAGACAATTAGAATATGGTTAAATTTTATATATACAGCATGCTGATCAATAATATTGCATTAGACTTTCAATTCAAAAATGGACTCCTTTTTTCATAATAAAAATTCACGTCAGTGCCAGGAATAAGTTTTGTTTTACTTAAAAATTACATAATAAAGGTTTTTGATACCGATCCAGATTTGGTTGAAATCAGATGACTAGTAAGGGGGTGGGGGATTAAAAGTGGGACATGCTGTATATTGTAAATTTTAACTTCCACCTCTCCTCTCTGCCTACACCAAAAGCAGTTTGCGAAAAAATTTTTGGTGTAGGGACTCCTGTTTAATTTATCTTTTTTTTGTCATATACATTTGACTTTTCATAAAAGTACAACAATAGGTTTTGGAGTTTATGAAAATATTTTCATTAATAACCAAATTACAATGAAATGAAATTTTGTAATTTACAATTTAACAAATTACATTTCAATTTCAATTACAATTTCAATTCGTTGTATCTCAGTTAATAATGAAAATGTTTTCATAAACTCCGAAACCTATTGCATTTTTATGAAAAGTCAAATGTATATGACAAAAAAAAATAAATTAAACAGGAAATAGACCGTATTTTAAAAAAAAAATTCGCAAACTGCTTTCTCAAAATTTTTGAGGATAGAGAAGTGTTTCTGTAGATGTTATTTCCCATATTTCGTATGGATCCCATGCGCCACAGACGAGAAAAGAATATTGAAATTTCACCAGCCGCCACTGGTCAGTAGCATTGATACCTAATAAGCATGTTGCTGCTACCTTAGGACAACTCCAGTACCCTGTGTTTTAACTCCTTGACACCATTTTGTTTTTAAGGCATAACTTTGTTCCCACAAGATTTACAGCTTGTCACCATGTCAGTTCGTAGTCTACGTTTCTTGACGAAGAGATTGATACCAGGCTCATACCTGTACCATTCAAAATCCCACGGAAGTATATTTGCTCACAGACTATAGGTTAAATATAATTATTTTGCCAATAAAACAAAATTTAGTTTCCTAAGAAAATATCTATCGCAAAGTAAATGAAATTCCTATTTAAGTCAAGGTAATTATCTTAATTGTTTGCAATGTAACCATCTACAATCTAATAATTAGTAATAAGTAAATATATATTAATAATAAATAAATACTACACCAAAAGTATCTTTACTCCCACGTATACTTACTAGAAAAATTCCAGGAAAAGTTTGTGAATGCCAAACATTCTAGGAACCTGTTAGTTGCAACACAGTTATATATTCATATAAAATATACCGCTGGCCTTATTTGCTTCAAAGTGAGAATTTATAGATTATATCCAATTTGGTATGCTGTCCGTTAAGAAAAAATCGACAGTGTAGATCGTAGGGTATAATTTTCACCTCAATACATCGAGACCAGTACTGAATGCAGTTGTGTAATTTTGATTTATAGCAATATTTCAATTGTTTATGTTCGTTTGCAGGTCACGGAGGCGTGAACCAACTGGGTGGAGTGTTCGTGAACGGTAGGCCACTACCGGATGTAGTCAGACAGAGGATAGTTGAACTAGCGCATAATGGAGTACGGCCCTGTGACATTTCCAGACAGCTGAGGGTGTCCCATGGGTGTGTGTCCAAAATTCTTTCAAGGTAATATAAAATAAAATCACACTCACTTATTTATAAAAAAATATGAGATACTATAGGATAAAAACGACTTAAAATTGTATAAAATTACCGACCGGATATGTGTAATACAGAAAAATTGAAAAAACAAAATTGAACTGCCTTCAAAAAAGGTAAATAAAAATTATGAAATAAAAAATCACCGTTATCCAGTCAGTTGAACCATAATATTAAGGCCGGTTAATATGTTCGAGTTTGTTATTTATTCATTTTAACACCGACCTCAATATCGATATTAAGTAATAAGGTTAAATTAGCGGAGTAAAGGTGAAATTTTATTTCATAATTTTTAGCGACCTCCTTTGAGGTTGGTTACATTTTTTTAAATGTCTTTTTCATTTTTTATAGTAACTCTTTATTTAGCTTCTACACAGTAAAAGAACATATCAATTTCTTTGAATTTTTAAGTGTTAACATCAGGTTCGTTATCAGAGATCCTGAAATTTTCATGTATCCAATTTCATGTCAATTTCCAAAAATATTGAAAGTATGGCAGCCATACTGGATTCGCATTTTGGAATTCTTGGCATTTGACGTCAGATTCTGTATTATTATCTACTTCTAAATTCGAATTCAAATTATTTTTTTGCCTTTTCAGTGTAACTACACAATCAGACACGTCAGTATAATATACAATGGTACATACATACATTGAGATATATATAAAACAAAATATTAAGAAAAAACAAGTGCATAATTACAAACAAAAAATATACGTACGTGGTTACATATAGAACTCATCAAAATTATAAAATGCATTTTCTGTAAGAATCCCTTTTATCTTTTATTTGAATTGCTTAAAATCTAGATTTATAATTGTCTTTGGTAGTTTATTAAAAAAAAATGGTCCGTAATAATTTTTGGCACCTCGACTGTGGTTTAGTCTAATATAATTTATTTTAATGTGACCATTATTTCTGGCATTGTGAGAATGTATATCACTTGCAAGACTATATTGATTTAAGTTTATTTTTAACAAACAGATATTCATAAATATACACAGAGGGCAAAGTTAAAATTTTAAATCCTTAAATTTCTCCCTAACAACCTCTCTAGATCGAATGGCATGACGCTGTACAGAAAATTCTAGATCGGTATGTGCCGAATGACCATAAGTGATGATTGCATAACTGATTACTGAATGAAAAAAACTGAAGTAGGTAAGGAGATGATCTAAGTACACTCCAAGATTTTCGTACAGTCCGGGTTTTTTATACTGTCTAAATTATGGTATGAAAATACCATGTTTGATGTATTTTCATTATTTAATATAGTTTATTTGCTGTGAACCAGTTTTGAAAAGCTACTGCTTTATTGGCCATATCATGCAGTAAACAATTTAAGATATTACCTTTACTGATTATTGTGGTGTCATCGGCATATAATACGGTACTACAATTTACATTTGCGTAAATTAAGTCGTTAATATAAATAATGAATAAAACCGGTCCTAGTACAGAACCCTGTGGTACACTATGATTGATTGGTAAAAGGTCGAAAATTACTTTATTAAAAAATATACCCTGTCTTCTATGTCTTCTTCCATTAAGTCATAGTGGTCCTAAAAATATATAACAATGTATGTATGTGTTTGTGTGTGTGTCATATATATGTTGACCGCTTCTATTCTAAGTGTTTGACGTTTGTAAATTACAATGGTACTCCTTATTGAAATTTTGTCATTTCGGTCATACTAGGTGATCACCAGAGGTTTGTAAATCATCATGTTTTTTAAAACCTATCTTTTATCATAATTTTAGAGCAAGCTATTGCTAAGATTTTCTATTAAGTACACAAAAATAAGAAGATGTGCAGGTATCTTGCAATATACAGTGTGTCTCATAGGTTGGAACGAACTTTGCCCAGATTGGGTTATATATCTGTTTTACTCGAAAATGTTATATTTTGAATATGACTGTTATGAAACGACGCTGACTGCGAATATATATCAAACACAACAATTTCTCTTGGACTTAAAATTATTAACTTAACGTGTAAAATACAATATTTACTAATGAAATTAAGCCATTTCCATCATACATGTTGATCACCAGAGGTGTGTGAAATGCCCTGATTTTTAATTAAGTACATAAAAATACGAGAATGCACAAAAGTTTCATTAAATTAATCCGGAGAGTGGCAAGGTAAAATGATTTACGATTTTTTTCTATACGAGGTATACGAGAACATAACTGCTCCTAGATCAGTCAAATATATTGTAAATTAATTTAGACGATTAGACAATAAATTAGACGGTAGATAGAGTAATATTGCTTGGCGGTGGTCTCGTAATTTTTTCATCAAATTACGACCAGCGTACAGTGCGCGGGTCTCTCAAAAACTTGACAAAACTAAAATTTAATCCGAATTGCATTACAATCGATTGTTAAGTATGTTCAGAGTAGCTGATACCTCACCTGATGTTAAAAGTAAAAAATTCAAAATAGCGAATCCAATATGGCTGCCATTATTACCAAATTTTAGGAGATTTACGTAACATTTGGTATATGAGGATTTCTGGATTTTTTTATAACGAATCTGATATTAAAGCCTAAAAACACGAAACGAGATATATTTTATTTTATTGCTGGTTGTCCGTTTAATTGAGCAATTAATAGCTAGTACCTAAAAACGATGAAATTTTACTTTATAATAGATAGTGATCTTTTCTTGAACGTGGTTCAATTTATTTCAAAAACTTTCATTGTAATCTAGTAGTAAAATTTTCAAAGATTAAACCATGAAATTTTTATCAGACCTCCACGTTACATTGAATCGCGAATGTAACAATTGTTGATTCCGAAAAAAATGCTAGTGTATAAATGAATCCCTATTTTTATTCTGAAAGTAGATATCAACATTTACATTATAGCCATTAGCAAACGTCAGTTACTGCGAGCGGTTGGCAGCAATATGCAGTTTTCATGTAGTTTTTTGACGACACGTGCCTACTCTATGCTTCTATTGAATTTTCAAGACATAAAGCACTATTAAAATGATGTACACACTAATAGAATTAAGTGCTTTCCATAACTATTTTGACGTGTTTGTGGTGTAAAATTGACTGTTATTTTATTTTAATTTGTTAATGTTTTTAGTATATCTACGTTCTCTTTATGGGAGCCTCTCTAATTGAAATGGACATTATTATAAATACTATTGCCTGCGTGATAGATCCTAGTATTATTACTTCTACATCCAGTGGAAATATAGTAATGACAAAAAAACAAAAACAAAACAAAATTTTAAAAAATTTTTATGAAACGTTGAGATTTTAAGTTTGAGCAGAACAATAATGTCTGTCTGTTCAGAGGACTGAGAAAAGAAACAACTTTTTTCTTTAACAGTTTTTCAGATTTTGAGAAATAACGCCATTTTTCGAAATTATTTTAAAAAATTGTCAAATATGACATAAGAAAATCACGCAATTACTTGTGGGCGTGATTTGGCATTATTTTTTAAGCAAGTATTATTGACAAAATCCAACTCGACTTAAACCGATTAATGAAATTTAAGGGAAAAAGCTATTCTTTATAAAAAAATTTACTTATTGTGAGAGGTCCTTAGCCACAGTCAGAATTTTGAAACAACGTACAGGGTGATTAAAAAATGAGAAGACGAGAAATTGTGACAAGATCAAAGTATTTATTTATTTTATTTGTTTATTTATTTATTTGAATACAACCACCCAACAGGTAACTAAATACAGGATGGGAACATTACAATAGAAAATACGAAAACAATATAATAAACTAAAAACTAACTAAGTTAACTAAATTATCACGACATAAAACATTGCAATGATATAAAACAAATATAATAATAGAGATATAAATAATAAGTATAGGGGAAGTACGGAAAAAGAGAAGGCTATAACTCATAAATTAAATTGTTTAATTGAATGAATACTACAGTTAAATACAGTGCGTGTAATTGCGGACTGGGCATGTACTTCCACGTAGCGCGAGAGATATGACAACCCAGGTAACAGCAAACTCGCCCGTCGACGGCATAGATTAAAGAGACGGCGCTAGACCACTGAAGCATCCCCGTTCTCAGTTATTTCATTTCAGCCAGCTGGCACACGCGACGTTGCAATTCTTACTCCCTATGCCCAGCCCGCCACTACACACACTGTATGTCAAGCTGATCTTGCTGTAGATTATAATTGTTAAACATGAAATATAAAGCTGAAAATTTTAATAAATTTGCCCGAGAGGTAGGAAGATAGAAAGAATCACGATTCCGACTTGTTATACGATGTATATGAAAATTTATTTGTTGTAAAATTAGAGGGCAGTCAAACAAGTTGCGCATAATTTTGTAAAGAAAGACTATTGAATGTATTATTCTTCTATTTTCCAAATTAAACATGTGAAATCTGTCCAGCATAATATTCTGCGAATATCCAGTTATTGGGTAGGTATCATCTTCAACAAAGCACAAATACTTAACAAAACGGCGCTGAACATTCTCAACATTATTTATGTAGATAGCATATCCTGGGGACCATATCAACGAGCAGTATTCCAATTTTGATCGTACAAATGAATAGTTCAGCAACTTCGTTACATCAGTGTTGCTGAATTCTTTGCAGTTTCCTATTAAAACTGACGCGATGGTGAAATTAATATGCTCCTTAAAACTAAGGCACTTATCAAATATAACTCCAAGATCTTTTATTGTATCAGGTCTCTGCAAAATTTGATCGTTTATATGATAGTTATAATCGATGGGATTACGCATTTTAGAGAAGGTGAATATGTTACCTTTGGATATGTTGAGAGGCATTCATTAACCACAGTTAGGTTATTCTGAAGATTTACACAGTCATTTTCGTTTTCTATTACGCAATATATTTTCAAATCATCAGCATATAAGAGGCTCTCTACATTGAGATTAGCTACAATATAATTTATGAAAATAACAAACATAAGTGGGCCCAGTACAGAACCCTGGGGGACGCCGGAAGTGGCCTGAACGTCAAACGACCTGTGACCATGATATTCCACATACTGACGCCTGTTCTCTAGATATGAAGAGAAGAAATCTAATTGCATCACTGACAACCCAAACTTACTCAATTTCTCTAATAGAATTCCGTGATCCAGGCGGTCGAACGCCTTGGAAAAATCCGTGTAAATGATATCAATCTGCTTGTTCGCGTCCAGTTCCTTGGAAATGTATTGCGTGATACATGCAAGGTTGGTTTCGGTGGATCTACCGGGAACAAAGCCATGTTGGTTACTTTTAATTTGACCATATACGTAATGACGTATGCAAAGTAATCTTGAAAACTTTAGCGAAATTGCAGATAATTGTGATGGGTCTATAATTTTCAGCTACGCTCTTGTTGTTTTTTTTTAAAAACGGGACATAGGCGAGAATATTTCCATACATCGGGAAATGTACGCGTTTTTAGTGACAAATTAAATATCGTTGTGAGAGGACCAGCAAAGATGGCAGCACAGTCTTTGACAATAAATGAAGGAATGTCATTTGGTCCTTTAGTAAACTTAGGTTTAATTTTCTTTAATGATTTAAGCACTTCTATCTCAGAAAAAGACATTAGTATAAGTTTTTCGAGAAGAGATTAAAAATGTTATGGCGAAAAGATGTTTCTAATGTCAATAAAAGTTTAGATGTGAAATCTGAACATTGCATCTCAAAGTATTTTTGCGATGTTTCAAGTAAACTAAAGAAATTATACAAACATTTTTATTCGAGAATTTAGTGATAACATTTCTTTACAAACTATAGAGATTATTGCTCGGCGTTCATCACATTGTAGATTCTTGATCAAGCTAGCACCAGTGCTTGGTATATTTTCTTCACTGTTTAATTTGTTTCACTGAGTTCATTGCTTACTTAGTTGTTTTAGTAGGCAGAAAATTTGATAATCTCGTGTATGTGAAATTAAATGAAAACATTGTAATGTTGTCTATATTGGCCAGCGCAGTAAAAGTATAGGCAACAAGAACATAAAACTTAATTTTGAATATCAATAAAAATACAGAAATATCAGTATATTGCATTGAAAACAACGATTTTAAAGGCACAGATAATATAAATTCAATTCATGCAGAAAGTCAAGATAACCGTTTAAGTCTTTTTGAACAACTAGAAATTAAAAAATCACTTAAAAGCAATCTTTGTACCATTGACGATAAAAAGAAAGGACCCCGTATTTTTTTATGTAAATTGACTTACAGTCAAATTGGCTAAATTTTTAATATGTTGTAGATTTCGACTTTTTCACTTGTTATTTTTATATAGATGGAGACAACAATTTTCAAATTTTTTTTTTCCACGCTTTTTTATTAAAACAACAAATCTTTTTATTGCAAAATATTACAAAAGGCTAGTAGAACGTATCACAATATAAAATCTATGAAAAAAGTCATGAATTCGATTTTTTTTTAATTGTACAAGAGGTCATTCTTATACATTTCTTGAGCTGTGTCTCGGAAACTAGACATAGGATCGAGTTCGGCCCATGAGAGTTTTTGGTCAAAAAGTCGAAATCTACAACATATTGAAAATTCAGCAAATTTGACTAAGTCAATTTACATAAAAAATATGTCTAAACACCTATAACAGAAAGTATTAAGGATTCTTAGTTAAATTATTTTATCGGGTTAGGCCTTAAGCCTGGAACTTCCCTGAATTGTATTAATTAAGTCATAAACTTTAGATACAAATATTACAACTTAAACAAAAATATAAGCATTGGAGAACAACTAGTTCAAATTTCAAGAACAAATATCGAGTTGTTTATATATAATTGACCTAAACTCAAAAACTAACGTATCGCGACGCCAAATGCAAGAAATTTTCATTTTCTTTTTAGCAAAATATATTTTTTTTCATCTACTTTTATGATTTGTTTGCTGTTTTTGGTTGGTATTTGAATTTATTTATAACTATTTATAATCCTGAAAATTATAAACAAATTTCAAAAAAACATTTTAAATGAAGATAATTTTCTTAATACCATTGTGAACTACATGTAAAAAATTTACATTAAAAAAAAATAAATTGTCCTCCTGCGAGTCGGTGCACTTAAACAATAAGCGATTAAAAATTTGGCAGGAAGGTTTAGTTCAATAAAGGGTTTCACCAAATTTTGTTAAAACTGATGCATTATTACATTATACTTCTTGAATTATCCAAAAAAGGCAATTTTAGTAATTTTTAATTTTTTTAAAATATCAAAAAGCTTTCTCATAAGCCAGTTTTCTTCGAAATTTCATTGTGAACAATTTGGTATATTTATTTTTGCGATGCGATTACTAGAGCCGGAGATAGTAAGGAAAATATCAGAAAATTTCAATGTTGAAACCTAAATTGTTTAAATTTTCTCATTACACTTTTTGTCACATCTAAAACAAATTAAAACCATAAAATTGCTGAAGCAAAACAATTCCATTCCAAATTTATTTTGGCTCCACTATTTTTATTACAATATTTCAAAATGTTTTATTCATATTTTATCAATATTTTATTCATGTACAGTGTGTTCCAGGATAGATGTAACAAGAGGTGTAATGGACCAAAAATTTTGGAATTTTGGAATGGTATTTGAGGATTGAGTCCTGCTTGTTGCAAAACTAAAGTATACCAAAAATGACTTGATTTGGTGTTCTTCAGGGTGTTTTATAAGCAAAGTTGTAACAATCACTACTAATAAAGTACCTTTATTTTTCAAAATATGAAAAAATTCCACTAAGAAAAGTTATTTAGAATGCAATTTTATACCTCTATACCAAATTTCAGGAATGTAAAATTATTTTTTTGAAACTTCCCATTTTTTCAATAAATTTGTATTTTATTTTGAACCATTCAACAGAGCTGGGTAATTCCTGGTGAAAAAGTAATTAGCAATTACAATTCCTTTTTTTTTCGTGTAATTGTAATTGTAATTAAGTACCTTTTTTTATTACAGTAATTTGGAATTGTAATTGCAGGAAAATTGTTGAAGGAATTGTAATTTGTAATTATATTATTTGAACTATATAATGAGAAATTACTTATATAAATACAATTACTTTTTTCAATTACAATTACTTTTTCCAATTACAATTACTTTCTCCAATTACAATTACTTTTTCCATAATTACAATTACTTTTTTCAATTACAATTACTTTAAGAACATGCGTATGTAGTTTAACAAACAAGAATGCATTAAAGCAGAACTTTACAGTTCCATAGTTTAAAATGAATCTGAAAAGTTCAAAAAATGTTACTGACTAAAAACGAGTTTTTGCCGTGGTCCGCTGCACATTTATATTTTTTGTCCAATAAACTTTTAAAAACTAAATGTGTTTAACTGTTTATTATTATCATTCTTATTATTATTAGGCATTGTTATTATAGTGGAGTCGATTTTGTAAATAAAATAGCGAGGTTGGGAAATTTTTTAAGATGGATGCAGACCCGACGGAAATTGTGTCATGGCGAGTATAACAAAACCCCAAAATCTTGCGCTGACGCAAGAGATGGCTTTATTAGGACGACCTTTCTATCAAATCTTGGGTGAAACCGTGTTTTATTGGCCGAAAAGGGTTTTTTTGTACATTTTAAACTGCAAATTTGAATTTGCAGTTTTATATATATACGAAAAAAATTTAAAAAATCCAATTTCGGCTATCTTGATCAGATCTCAACCGATTTGGCTGAAATTTGGAATGGAAGTAGTCTTTATCACAGCAAATTTTGATCCGACTTTTAGGTCCGAAGATATTTCGATTTGAAAATTTCAGAAAATTTGACTGAAACTGCAATTTCAGCCAAACTATTTAACATTTTTGGCTGAAATTTGGTTAACAGTTTTTGTGTAATAAAGACTACTTCCATTCCAAATTTCAGCCAAATCGGTTGAGATCTGATCAAGACAGCCGAAATTTGATTTTCTCAGTTTTTTTCGTATATATAATGAATATCAGAAGGGGTCAGATATCTTCCCCAAATTTAAACTGAAGGTTCCTTTAATATCGAGAATAAAATGATACCATTTTCTTTTCTTAACTAGTTGTTTAAGTGATAAAAAAAAAATAAAACAACAAATTTGACCCTTAAAATGTCCAAAATACCCTTTTTCGCATGGTTTCACCTATTTTTGGAAATTAAAACTTTAGGGTTTTATTATACTCGTCATTACAAATTATTTCCGCAGGGTCTGCATCCATCTTAAAAATTTTCCCAATCCTTTCCTAAACCGACTCCACTATTAAGCTGCGTTTTCTATATATTTATTTAATTTTTTCTGATTACTCTTAAGGTCAAACATTCTAATAACGATTCTGATAAATATTAAAACGCAATATTACACAACACTTTCAATTAAAATTTTTAACTTACCTTTTTGTCTGTTTGGTCACTATAATTTACTTTATCATAAAAGTTATTAGAAAAGTAATTAGAAATGTAATTGCTAATTCCTTTTTTTAAGACATGTACCTTGTAATTGTAATTAGTTCCTTTTTTAAAAAAGTAATTTGTAATTATAATTAGTTCCTTTTTAAAAAAGTCGGCAGCTACTGGAAGCGGCTGGAACCTCCCCACACGGTGGATCCTTATCAGCTGTATTTGGATATTACATCGGAAATCAGAGCACTGAGCAAACAGATAAATTACACGTGACTTTGGAGCCATTTATTTCATCAACAAATATCGAACGAACTGAAGCGGACTACAAGCAATCTGTTAAAACATAACCTCTCATGTTTGTTTATGTTGCATGTTAATCAATTGCCGGATATTATAAGGGTATTAACAGATAACGTTTCGAAGATTTTGTAAAATATTGGATAATGAAAAAAAAATAATAACACAGAATTTAGCCCAAATGACGCTCTAACCAACAAGTCAATAACATTATGGACTGTTCAAGCAGACTACGCATGCGTCACATTAAAATCTTCCTGCTCGATCAAAAAGGTCGAGCAAGTCGAGCTTCGTCCGAGGCCTTTATTTTGTAATATTCGAACGTTTAAGATTTAGCTCAGTTAACTCGATTTGCAATGAACGATTGTGACGTGTCCCATCAATCAGACGTAATATCCGAACACGGCTATAAACAATTATTACCTTAAAAAAAAAACAACTAAAATAAGTTTTGACATTGTCAAAAATATTTGGGTTGGTAACCTTTACGAATGTTGATTTTTAGGTTATGAAATATATTTAGGGACATAACATGTTTAAGTTTTTCAAGTTTATTCACATTTTTAATGTTTGACTACGCATTTTTAGCTTGGAGCCACAGTGACTCCAAGCAGATAGTTAAAAAACTCGTGCAAATAATTTTTCTATATAGACCATCTTAGGATAACGTCACGATAAGTCGACCATATTGCCTGAGGGATAACCAAACTTTTTATTCCAATGTAAACAATGAAGTAATCTCAGTTTTAAATGTGAAATAAAAATAAAACACCATCTTTTTTTGCGACAAGGTGCGATTGTGAGATAAGGTTTATTTTGAATGTAAAAAAGATTAGAAGAAAGGTAAAGAAATCACTTTCTGGCAGAGTCTATTGAATACTACATACGGATAATATAACAAGCTTATCACTGAAATCTAGCACTTAGTTATTTAAATGTAAACTTGCCTTGCCCATAACAATGAATACATTTGAGTTTATCTTTCTTGCACAAACTTCTTGCACAAATCCGGCCTCATAATATTTATATGCTTGTAAAGATTTGTATGCCCTTAACTGCTGATCTGCGAAGAAGCTGTGAGTCGATACTAAGTAATTTACCATATTAATTACGGACACACAAGGTAAAATAGACAAATCTGCAGAAAGGTCTCCAGTCTCCACTCCAAGGGTGTATGGGTCAATATTGTCTATTATTTTGATTTTCTCATCGTAGCGACACTTTACATCACCCATAAGGGTTGGATAATATTCACTATATGACATTATTACAAAAACACACACAGTTTCTCAAGAAAATCAGAAAAAAATATATAAAACCACGCAAACTGCGTTTTGTTGTCCCTCAAGCAAAATGTCAAAATTGTCAAAACCATGTGACCTAAAAATGGTTGATTAATAAAAAAATATATTGCTAATTACAGGTTAGATTTCTAACCCACAAAAAGAGTCCTATTTTATTAGGACAAAGTATTTAGTACTTCATAAACATTACACTGTACTAGATTTTAGTTGAAAGTACGGGAACCAGGCAGAAATTTTAATAATAGCTACGTAATATTCTTAAATCTTAAGAAATATATATTTTTGAGGTTAGCTGTGACGTCACGTACCATAAGCTATAAATTAACATTCACAAAGGTTACCAACCCAAATATTTTTGACAGATGGCAAAATACGTTTTCCCCTAACAATAATACCAATTTTTTGGATGCTGTCATATGTGCACATATAACGAATTATTTTTAATTTTTTTAACGGAAATCAAATCGAAAGGGTGCAAGTGTGATATATCGTTGAAATTGGAATTTATACTGCTTTTTAATGGTTCAATTACACATTCTAAGTAATCATAAAATAAACAACTTGTGCCAAAATGGCACTAAACGCAATCCGATCTCAACCAAAACCTTTTCAGATCTTCTGGAGCACTAAAGAAACCCTCATGTAAAAGTTTCATCCAAATCAGGTTAGTAGCTTCGTAGCTATCGTGCTAACACACAGGCATTAGTCACAAACCACCTTTTGGGTTTCCGGGACCTCGAAATCGTAAAGATTTGATGTTATCTCAATTTTCGATTTTGGATTAATTGTAGTAACCTCCCACAATTATTGTGGGGAGTTTAATAAACACAACACTATAAAAACTAAGTTCGTAGGCAAGAGCACTTAATAATTTTGATTATTGATACGGGAAACAACTAAACGAAAACATCCGTTCGTTGGTAATGGGTGGTAGGGATGGCCATCTTTTGGAAAAACCATATAACTCTTGGTGGACAGCTTCCCTGCCAGATGTGGCCGGAGTAGTGTTCATGGTGGATCGTTTAAGTTTGAGTTGATATATTTTGTTTTATCTTCTGGCCTCGGCCGATTTTTCACTAAATCGGTCGGGGAAGTAAGCTGTCAAATTTTTCTGGGGGAATTTGGTTTTTGACAGTTTTCGAAAAAATATTTTAGGTTGGTACCAATGTCTTAAATTATTTTTAAGTTATGTAGCACTATTTTTAGGTTATGTTGCCGGAAGAATTTCCGGCGGGATGGCGGAAGTAGCGGAAATAGTTTTTAAAATATAATGTCACTTTTAAAGTTTTATTGGAAAAAACTCACCGAAAACGTTCCGGTGAGATTGCTTATACTTGTAGGGCTTGTGAGCGGTTCACGAAGGCTTCCCACACCTTCCGTGGGCTTTATGAACGTCGAAAAAACTTGTAATATCTCGATGCACTTGACACTCAAATTTACTCAGCATACAGTCTGCACGCTTTAACACACTAGTCTATTGAACGTTAGGTTAGACCACAGAGTACAGTAACTATACAGAGGCGAAGGCTAGCCTTCCCGCCAAAACCAAATTTGTATACTCATCGCCATTTCTTAATTGTTTAACAATCAACCTCACTTTTATCTTGACACTGTTGATGTTTATCGTGTTAAGTTTGGATTTGTGAATTTTTTTTTCCACTCATTTTGGGATATTGAAAACATTAACCGAGAATTAAAATTCTCATAAATAAAACCTAGTGTACAACTCAATTGAAAATAGGCGCCAATTATAAGCAATTCAAATCGTAATATTTTTCAATCCAACTCGAAATATACTGTCTTTTCAGTGTATCCTTAAATGGGGATCTGCACATGACGTCATAGCTAGCCTCAAAAATATATATTTCTTAAAATTTAAAAGTACTACGTAGCTATTATTAAAATTTCTGCCTGGTTCCCATACTTTCGACCAATATCCAGTTTGTCACAATAAAATAAAACGCATTTTGCAGACAAATCTAACCTATTAAAAGAAATAAACAACATATCTCTCAGTGTAGACCAGGGTGTATTAAATAGGTGATGCGACGACAACCCTCACAGTGGCTTAATAAGTGCTTACTTCGTACATATTGTAAAAGATGGCTCAACTAAGTTCTCTCATTACTTACGCATAGATAGATAATTTTATAGGTTCTGTGCATACGTACATACAGTGTTGCATACATTCCCGGCTTCTTGTTTTTGACAAGAGTCCAGTGACATCTGACATTAAGTAGCTAAATTAAAACATTGAAAGAATATATGTAACACTACATGCAGTATTGCACGTGTCGTCACAGCTAACCACAAAAATATATATTTCTTAAGACTTACAGGTATTACGTAACTATTATTAAAATTTCTGCCTGGTTTCTGTACTTTCAACCAAAGTCAAGTTCAACGTAATATGTATGAAGTTTTAAATAGTTTGTTACAATAAAATAAGACACTTTTGCAGGTTAGGAATCTAACCTATAATTAGCAGTCTATTTTTATTAATCAACAATATTGAGAAATTATTTGCGTGAATTTTTAAATATTTGCTTGGAGCCAGTATGGCTCCAAGCTAAAAATGCCTATACAAACATTAAATATGAGAATAAACGAAAACACCTTAAAATTTGAGGTTATGTTAGTTATACGATGCACATGCCCAGGTAATTGTAGGACCGTATTGCTCGCGCCATCTATTAAAGTAAATAGAAACCATGCACTTACGAAGCCATTATTATAATAGGAAAGTGCCGGACCACCTATTTAATACACCGTGGTGTAGACGCAACTGGTACGCAAGGTCACAGAAAACGAGCCATCAAAACTGAAAGGAACCGCCAAAGACTTCGCCTCTGTGCAGTTACTGTATTCTGTGGTTCCACTATAAAATATATTTTACACAAGAAGCGTGTTATTTGGTTTTTAATTTTTTTCACGGAAACCAAAGCTAAAGAGTGCAAGTGTTACATATCGTTGAAATCGGAATTTTTACTGCTTTTCAATGGTTCGATTACAAATTGTAAGTAATCATAAAATAAACAACTTGTTGTGCCAAAACAGCAACAAACGTAATCCGATCTCAACCAAAACCTTTTCAGATCTTCTGGAGCACTAAAGAAACCCTCATGCAAAGTTTCATCCAAATCCGTTTAGTGGCTTCGCCGCTATCGTGCTAACAGACATACACACACACACACACACACACACACACACACACACACACACACACACACACACACACACACATACACACACACAGACATTTTTCAAAAACAACTTTTTTGGGTTCCTGGGACCTCAAAACGTAAAGATTTGATGTTATCTCAATTTTCGATTTTGGACTAATTGTAGTAACCTCCCACAATTTTATTGTGGGGAGGTTAAAAAGTAATTTGTAATTGTAATTATTTTTAAATTACAAGTAATTACCCAGCTCTGCCATTCAATTAAAGCTGCATAGAAATTATTTTTTGTGAATTAATATTTAAAGTTATGCAGAAGCTAAAAGTAGGCTATGAGAAAAGCAGTGGATGATTAACATTTGTTCCTACACAACTTTAAATATGAATTCAACTCTTAATTCGCAAAAAATGGGAAGTTTCAAAAAAATAATTTTATATTCCTGAAATTTGGTATAGAGATATAAAATTGCATTCTAAATAACTTTTCTTAGTGGAATTTTTTCATATTTTGAAAAATAAAGGTACTTCATTAGTGGTGATTTTTACAACTTATAAAATACCCTGTAGAACACCAAATCAAGTCATTTTTGGTGTACTACATCTATCCTGGGACACACTGTATATTATTGGTATCAACGGTTTATATCGCAAAATGTATCACGACAAATACGTTTAAAGAAAAACAACCAATTTGATAAATTACCTCGTATCTAGGACATTTTTAATAAATTTGTCAGTGGCCTTTACAAAGTATGGGTATAATAATGTCCATAAAACAGCTTCGTACAATGGCGGACATAAGTTTGTTTTTGTGGCGGCGGCGGTTCTACAAATGATAAATGCATCGTCCCCATGTGGTCCTTGGTCATATAAAATAAAGCTCATCTTTTTGGGAAGCGGGCACTAAAAAACGGGAAAACATTACCAGCAGGTCGCATGATCGTGTTAGTTGCTCCTGCTGAGTGCCGCCGGAACAGGGAACCGGGCTAGGGGTGAAAGTGGGTCTCCGTGATGCGAAATCATGGGAACGAAGGACCTATAAAACGAGGGATAACGTCGACTTGCTTCGAAGAACCTGCCGCGGATACACTTTAACAAAGATTCTACCGAATTTACTCAAAGTTTACTACTTATTTGTTGCTTATCCGTCGGTCCTACATATCACGTTTCAGAAAATAATTTGAACTAATAACATGTATCTGAAATTTTAAAAGGTAACGATTTATGTTCGTTGTTAGTTAAAATTGAATAATAACTAATTTTAGTGCGGGTAAAATATCAAAAAATTGGGTAAATTTGAGGATTTGTAGGTTTCACCATTCATATTAGGAAACCGGTGAATCTTTATCTTCAAAGGGTGTAGAATTTTCTAACTTCAAAAAGACTGCGGAAAATGTCAATTTGCCGCACGCCTCGATTACATCTTCACACACCGGATAAAAGAGTGTGTTTACCTTAAAGAATTTTATATTATTTAACTGGTAATAACAATTGAATTCTATAAATGTACATTAATTACACATGAATTGTAATTACTTAAGTTAATGCTTGGAAGAACTGGAACATTTACATTATTAGAAATACTAGAAATATTTACATCTGGACTAACAAATTTGTTTATAGCATTTTCGTTGACTCCTATTATTTTCCTGGAGACATTTATTTTGTCGTGAACACTATCTTCTATATATGCTTCTGCTGCTGTTGAAGAATGCCACCCACCCTGTTTTTTCAAACTGGAAAGATCCGCTCCAGCGTCAACCAAAAGAGTCGCTGACGTTCAGCGAAAGCAGTGCCCAGTAAAACTTTCAGGTTTAGGAAGTTTTAAATATTTTGGCTTCTGTCCAAACGTGTTTATCCCCACTACTTGAACTATACACTTGCCATGTTTGTATTGAATGAAGAATCATTTATGTCTTAAGGATGCAGGTCTAAGTTGAACATATCGACGATAAAAATCCAACCAATTATCTCATTTTGTAACCGAAAACGTTCTAGATTTATAAGTTTTAGAATCTGGAATGGTTATGATAAAAAATTCTCCATTTTCCTGAATGTCATCTATGGCAATATTCATCAACTCCTCCCTTCTAAGGGCACCAGCTACTCCAATAATTAACACTACCTAAAATAATGTTTTACTACAACTGATTGAAAAAAAAAATTAAATTTGTATTACCTTTAGAAGCAGAAATGTATCATCAGGAGCGTTAAGTAAAAAAAGCATTAATTTGTTCTCTGGTAAATACTTCAGATTTCCTTGCCTGGTATCCTACAGATTATCTTTTCTAGTTCGAGTGCTACTGAGCACTGAATAAATTGACCACATCGTGAAATATTTCAAGACCTTTTCGCCGAAATAGGTGAGTAGGATCACGTATAAACATTCACCTTCTTTTGACGGCACCAGTTTACGAAAAGAAGTTTTTCCTTCTTATAACGTTCTTTCGATTTACGTAAAAGGAGGTCGGAATTCACACTTTTAACGACTACAACAATTTCTGTAGGAATATCTTTGTCTGAATTCATCACTTCCCCAAAAGCAGCAGCTACAAGACATAACGCGTCAGTGTATTTTTGCAAAAAACAATTTGTTCTGTTTGTTGTCATGACAACCGTTTGAGCAGTACTTGATCGTTATCATTTTAAATAAAATCTGACAGGCAGTAAATTTAAAATTTTGGAAAGACTTTAAGGGAAACTTCACAACCGTAGAAAAATAGTATGTAACATATATGGCAAGCTTCAGTTCAAAACTCGTTTGATACTTTCATGCATCGTTTTGCAATGAAGCCCCTGCCACACTTGTATTAAAATATACTATTCTTAAACTTTCTAGAAAATATTATTCAAAGAAAAATCTCTTATTTCACTGATAGTTAAGTCAGGTATCTTCAATTCAGTTTTTACTAACCTCTGTACGGTGCAAATTAACCGAGATATAGAGAGTTGAGGGTATGGTACTAGCTGTTATTGGTCAAGACATCAATTTAGTTGTCATTTTGACAACTTTGGTCCCAGAAAATAAAGAGACATTTTTCTTAGAACCCAAAATTAAGCGAATGAAGCAGAAAGTTTTTTTGTCGAAAAAATGCAAGAAGAGTATGTCGATCCTAAAAAAAAAATCATATTTTTTGGCGCATATTTTTATGATGTGACGCCACCAGTTTAGTCTTCAGGCAAAAAAGAACTGTTCACTCTTTTAGAAAAAGAAAACATCCTAAAAGAATGCTGATTCCATTGTTGATAAAACTGAAAAATCAGGATAAACGATATTTTTGTTTTTAGACGGACCAGAGGACGCAAAATATTCGCTTGACGAATTACATTTATTACATTTCTAAAATCTTTATTGAAAAAAACCGTAATATTGGATATACTTCCTGCAACTTCCTGCGCAGTATTCAGGCAAGAAGCAACTGTTCACCCTTTTAGAAAAAGAAAACATCCTAAAAGAATACGGAAGAGCGTTTGACAATTCTGATTCCATTGCCGATGAAATTGAAACATCAGAATAAACGATTTTTTTTGTTTTCAGACAGACCAAAGGACGGAAAATGTTCGCTTGATGAACGAATATACATTTATTATACTTCTAAAATCTTTGTTGAAAAATCGCAATATTGAATATATTTCCTCCAACTTCCTGCACAAATTCCTATAGAATTTATAATAAAGTGCAACAATGATTTAATATAAGATGTCGCCAAAATAGTGTGACTGGATTAGAATAAATAGGTTCGTGCAACCAATAGGAACAACTTTGGAAACAGCACCTGAACCCATATTAGATTTAATATCATGTGCTTGTATGGAAAATTGGCCTTAAGATGTCGTTGTGTGAAAGCTGGAGTAAACTGTTCGTCTGTATATATCTACTCAAACTACGAGCAGGATCAAGCACTCAAACTAATGCGATGATAGAGAGCAATATGAAAAGAAGAATGGACGTAACACTGATGTTGAGACTACCGACGCTGAATCTACTGGTAATGAAGAATGAAATTATTTATATTTTTTAACTATGTTAAATCCAGATATTTTTAAAAATAAATAATTGTTTTTAATATAACTATGATAAAATGTCGAGACAAGCTGTATTCCAAATCTGCTATCATGGAAAAATCCTTCCGAAAACTAGTGTTTTCTAATTACGTTGAAATATATAAAAAATGTTGAAGAGATCAAAATCGTTAGGGTAAAAAAAATTAAGGTATTTTCCAAAACTGTTTTCATGTTGGAGGAAAAAGAAAACCGCCTAGCACCACCTTGAATTAAATTGTACAATTCACAGTTATCAAGCCCCGTAATCTGAAATTCAACGGGAAGAAAAACACAATAAAATCAAAGTTGAAACTCTGGATAAAAAAAAGATGCCGATGTACTCTTTATATATGTGATGGCACGTTCTGGCTGCTGAAGCACTCAACCAAGTCTAAGCGGAAGAAGACCCGGAAACCAGCAGCCAGGTCACCAGCTCCGCGAAAGCCTTAGCACCAAGATATGTGATGGCAATTGGAACAAGAAAAACGGGTGTGGCAAAGTTCTTTGTTCATGAAAATCTGATCAATGTTTAACAAGAGAGTTTAGAAGACTTCGAAAGGCAACAAAAACAACTGATGTCATTACCTGTTTATTGACAGTACGCCAAAGTGATGAAGAAGGAGACAATGATGCATGTTGAACCGCTGTTGTTACAACTGATTTTGCCTTAGTTAATTACTCGAATGAAAAAACACTTTCTGAGTACTGCACGAAAGTATTTTTACCTGTTTTAAACTCTGGATTCCTGAAGTTTAAGAGAATGGACAGTTTTTGATGATGCTAAGTAGCTTTTAAACTAAACCACGACAGTTATAAATATCTAAAATGGACGTGGTTAACAAACCAAAAACACCCCTGCCAAAGGTTTTCAGTAATTTGAAATTTCTGCCGAAAAATCATCTGGTTCAAAACATTTTTATTCAATTGATGTCGGCTTATAAGGTTCGCTGATGCCACTCAGTACGTCGTCATTATTATTAGATTCCGATTCTTCTTGGCAAACCATTTCTATAATCATTTTTGGGATCGATTCACTTAAATCGTCATTTGTGTAACTTTGAAATTACTTATCCATCTGAGTTTCAACTGTGGTAATAATAGCTTCTTTAGCTTCTGGGCTACTTAAATAAAAACATACTTTGAGTCTCTTGAGGAGTCCACTTTTAGGCATCTAATATTTCATTCCCGTAATTCAATTTTTCAGTTTCATACTTTTCAAATTTTTTAAGAATTTAACCTAAACACGGCAATAAATACCCATAAAAGGTGTTATGTTCTCCTTGCAAATACCCGAACTCGAATTCTTTGAAACACTGATCTGCAATTCGCAGTTTTTATTTATCTTCTGTCTTTTATTATTTGTGAAACTACATTATAGAATTCCAGCGCATAGCTCCAGGATAGCTAAGAGTATGTTTAAGAACTTTCTATATAATTTCTTCTGATTTTGGTCATTCTGACTTTCCAGAGTATGGAACATTTATTTATACAATTTGTATGTTTCGTTCGTAGACTACGGCGTTTTTGGATAATTTTTTCACATCAGTTTTAACTATTAAATTCAAAGTGTGACTAGCCCAACGGACATTTTTGGTAAATTAGAACGACCCAAATTTTCTCCTGTCGACATCCATGAACAAATTTTATTCATCATCTTAATACTCGTCGCCGTCATAGGAAGTGTTTTCATTACTGACATTACTGTCTAAGCCAAATCGTCCAAAAGCCTTTACAAAATTGGATCCATTATCTATAATAGTGGCAACTAATTTATCATTATTGATGTGGAATTTAGAGTGAATATCTTCCATAATCTCTGTCGTTTTATTGTAACTACAAGTTCTGCAGAATCTTCTACAAGAAAGGGCTGCAGAAAGTCTGGTGTAAGTGATATCAATCCAATGAATTGCTGGGTCATTTATTTCCTGTTGAATGGATACCATCTCTCCACCATTTCTTTAGTTAATTTTAGTTTCGTTAATTTTTTTCCTTGCATTTTTCTCCATACTGCCAATACTACCGAAGTTCAAAAAGTGAGTCTACCACATTATAGGATTAGTTACATACCTTTAACCTTTCTTACCTATTTATTAAGAACTAATAGCACTATTAATAAACAATAAGTAAGAATTAAGACCGATACGTTAGGTACTTATTTTTAATAGTCATTTTAGTGCTTTAAGCAGTATTCAAAATAACGTCTAGTTCTTCAAATACCGGAAAGTATTTGAAATACCAAGCAAAGTAATTCAAATACCAGTATTTCTGAAAACCAAATACCAAATCCAAATACTCGAAGCAAAGTGCTTCAAATACTGAAAGTATTTGAAATACTTTTTTCAATCACTTTTATTTGAAATACTCCAGCTCTGTATCCAAGCATGCTGTACATGTACATGTCATTAAAATTCCGGAAAATACAGCGAAATTTCATACGTATGGTCACTCTAAGTTATAGTGGCTCGAGTTGTGTATTGTTTTTAATATATTACATTAATTAAATAACGACTAGATCAAGAATGAAGATTTTACCATTGATAAACCGGCTCTTCAATCATTTCTAACCATATTTTAAGCGAGAAAAAATATTGTTTCCGACTTACATCTTGCCACCAGAAATACACCTCAATGGGCTGTATTATGTATTATACACATGTTAGCAATCCACACATGTTAGTGAGAAAGAAAATTTACAATGCCGCCTTGATGTTGCTGACACATGTACAATATTAGAGTGATGCTCTTTGGCAGTAAATATGCTAGTAATACTCGCGAAATTTGTAGCCGCATCTAATGATGTCTACCTTCTTTATATCGGCCCGAGTTTATTTTCATCAAGTCACAACTGAAACGTCATCTAATTAGTGTTTAGTTATGGATGAATAAATTCCTCACTAAGGTTTATTAGTTATTTTATGATCATTTACTTCCAAAGAAACATATTAATTTAAGTGAGACTGTGTTTGTAAATAATTTGTTCTAATATGACACGCGCTAAATTAGATCGCATAAATCTTGAGGTGAAGTTATTTTAATAGCGGTTTTGATATAGGTTTATAGGCACACTTTTACACATATATTTAGATTGAAAACTGAATTTCTCCTGAATAGCATTGCTAGCCATAAAGTATGAACGAGCAAATTTTATTCATAAAATGTTATTACATGCCGTAATAATCTGTCGAGTGGGGTCCTTGTGGATGTCTCACGCATTAAGGGACAATATTTCTAAACTCAAGTTCTCCAAAGAACAGGCCCAAATCTCTGCCTTTGGCATAATAGTTGTATAATAATATAATAATAATGAATTACTTGTACATGCATAATTAGTATTTTTCATGTACAAATTTTTATTCTGCCTAATATGTGGCTTAAAATTCATTCTGAATACATGACTGCAGCGGTCAAAATTATTGTTATAATATATTTCTCTCATTTGGAGTAAACACAACCTTCCTGTGTTTTCAATTAGTTGTAAAAATTTTACATAATAGCATCTAATGAAAAAAAATAGGTACTTTTCTTAATTTTTTCCCTGAGAAAACTTGATTATTTTTCTTGATTTCTCAGATATCTTGCGACACATGGAGAATGTATTGGTCTTTTTATTATGGTACCAATTCTAGCAAATTTAATAAATAAGGATTTGTCTTGAATACATACAAATTCACTTCACTTCAATTGGTGACCATTTATGAACTTACTTTTTAAAACAACATAGAAATGTTCGGGAAACCATATATGACTTCCATATTCTACAAAATTGTACATATTTTCAAAACCAATAATGAAATCGCTAGCTTTAGTGAGACGAGCATTAAAACAAAATTAATAATTGTTTTATTGCATAATATTTTAAAAATTTATGTTTAAATTAATACATAAAAAAATCAGAGTTTTATCACAACTTCTTTTCACTCAAATTCATTATCAAACGTAGCGAGCCGCGAAACGGGGCGTAGCCTAACGTGACGTCACAACAGTCGATCTACAGTTCAGCAGTTGGCAGCAATGTCGGTAATAAGTGCGTTGTAGTGAAGTTGCCTGTGATGTTATTAGCGAATGGTAGTTTTAAGGGACTGAATATGAGTATAAAAAAAGGATAATAAAAATTATTTCAGTGTTCTTAAATGCAAAAAAAAACTACAGTGACTACACAAGATAAAATATTTATTTCGCTACTAAGTGACTTAAAAGCATGAAATATACGACAGCAAGCTATGCGAAACACCACTTTCTCACCTACTAGACGAACGCACTTTTGTGGTGAAGATCATTTTAATTTATGTATGTTATTGATGAAGTGTTGAAATTCACTATACTGAACTGATTTTTTTTATGATGAAAAAGACTTAAAAAATTACATGTCAAAATGGTAGACCGACTTAGTTCTAAGCCTCGACATTTTTCAGAGAATCCTGAAATCTTCATGTATCAAATATCACGTGTAAAATGAAGCCAATTTTCAGATAAATCGCATTAGGGATTTTTTCATAAAAAAATATTACCACCATCCATCCTACAGGGCATCCTTTAAAACCCCCTTGGTGACAAATTTTGTCAAAATAAAAATCTCCCTTCCACTCTGCAAAATCCTATCTTTAAGTGGGCCGATTTTTAAGTCAGCTCTAACCTAAATTCGTTCTGCAAATATTTCAATGAAACGATTTGCAAAAATATCAACGTTTAGTTGGGTCAGCGAGACAATTATATTTTGACAGAATTATAACAGTCTTTGAAAACAAATGCAGAACAAGAAAATTGGAAAATAACAAATAGTATAAAAAAAAGGTCAAAACGAAATACCATCTAGATAATAGAAAATGATTAGACAAAAAGATAATTGCTGACTCTTTCAATTCGCTCATTAAAAAATCAATAAATCTCTATTTCGTTTACAGTACGGATTACCTTTAAGTAATTTAGAATATGCGCAATGGTGTGATTCTCTAAACATGTTTACAGCAATCAACACTATATTTTTAAAAACATGTCATCAGAAAAACTAAAAAAATTAGATAGAATAATATTCTTCAGAAAGTAATCGACAATGTTGAAAACCGTTACTCATAATCATTTATTAAAGGGGGACTTATCTTTTCTCGACAAAGTAATAATCGAAGTTCCTCGCTTTAACTTGAACTCGAATATCATAAATTGACCGTCGAAATAGTTCAAGTGTAGAAAGAAATGTCTCAATTATGAAAAAATTCAAAAAAAGGAAAAAAACTGCATATCACCTATCTTTTTCGATTACCGAGCTACAGAACGTTTTTGGAAAATTGGCATTTTTGGATGAATTAATCAATTATCAAGTATCGAATCGAAAATCGAGTAACACTGACCTATGAGTTGGTATCCAATAAAACCACACCATGCACCAAATCCAAATCGCCCTTGACGACTAACTAGCGATTACGTGTGGATTTTCATGAGCCCAATGGTGGTTATTATACCGATTAAAAATTACGGAACTGCTTATATGGGCCTCGTCTGTCTATATCATTGTTCCTTTAAATTCTGGCACTTCATTGCATTGACACAAAGACCACTGGTAAAAATCGAGGCGCCTTTGAAAGTCGTTTGGGTATAGTTGGTGACTAATCCTAATTTTGTGGGATTTGAATTTTTTTTTTAAGCAACGCAACGCAGTTGTTTGGGGCTCTAAATTTTCCTATATTTCGCGAGATGATATATTAGGGTTTTCTCTTACAGTTTCTAAAACAATATATTCTACAGCTTCTCTACCTGCTTTATTATATACTTTTGCTTGAGGTTTTATAAATGATCCAAACTCTTTTTTGTAGCCTTTTGAATATTTTTATGTTAGGCTGTCTCTTATCTGGATATCTAAAAATATTGTTTAGGCGGCACTTCTGGCACAAAGTTTTGCTGTCTATAACTTACCTATTATGCCTGCAGTACACTCTCGCCGAGACCGCTCGGCGAATGTCTCTGTTTTTAGTAATGTGAATGAAAGACATGGATATTTTTACAATTAATTAATTTTATTTATTTGCTTTTATCATGATTGGAAAATATTATTTAGGTATTAAGCAAATCACAACTTGCACACTTTTTTATTTATTACGAAATTACCTACTTTCTGTATATTGTTGCCCTAATCTGGGCACGCTAATATACTAATTAGGTAAATATTTATTGAAGAATCAATCAAAACAACTACTCTTCTAGCTAATACTGACGAAGTATTGAATTACATGACATGATTCCTAGCATTTTAAAGAAAAAAATTATGTTGAAAATAATATTTTCTAATAACGACATGGACGTTGCTGAAATTGGCGCTGCTGCAGCTTATTGTGCGTTTGCATATTTTAATTATGTGTATATATACAAAAATTATAAAATTGAAAATCCTTGGAAACCAAGAAGATGGTGGATGAAAACAATTCATCGAAATAGTGAGTGTTGAAAATTTAAATGTGATTTTAATTATTATTATTTACCTCACTGTATAACAATGAAACATGCCTGAATTAATAAAGGGTGTAGCCGGTTAAGCATATGAAAAATGCCCATAAAGGAAATTACATGAAATGGACATCAAAATATTCCCTTGACTATAAAAAAATATTTGTTACAATATTATTCCAGAAATCCAAATCGATAAAATTCTCAGAATATGTTAGTTATGAGGTAATCTTTGCAGAACGGCAATCAACCCCCTCATCTGTAGCCTAATAACCCAGCCAGACCATATTTTTAAATACAATTAATAAATTAATAAGCAATTTAGCCTTATAAATGCTTCTAAACTATGTATGATGTTTTAGGGCACCAGATTTTAGGTTTCTCAGGTTAAGTTTACTTAATTTTTCTCCAAGAAGTATGGTTTCCAAACGTTTTTTTGTGTAATGTAGTACAAAAATTATGTTAACAATGCATCATCGGAATGACACAGAATGACTCTCGTCATCAGAATGACCTAATTACTAACAGTATAATAAACTTTCGAATTGATATGAAAATAAACAAATGAAAACAAAATAGAACAAAATTGTAATGTTTAATACCTATTTAAAAAAATGAAATAAAACAAGAAGTTACAAAATCTACTACGTACTACTTATTAAATATTTGGTTAAAAAGTGTGTCAATTTCATCGTTATTTAAAACTTTAAAATATTTTGATGAAATTGAAACCGGTGCATCTTTTAATTTGCTCAAAATTTCAGTGCACTCCAGCTCCTGCCTATCTTCCTTATTGGGCCAAAAGAAAGCTTTATTGTTTCGGGACATGAACGAAACAAGGATCTTGGTACCAATTTCTGTCTGTCTGTAATTAATTCGTGCACAGAAGACACTGCACTATCACCCACTTTTTGTTCCGTGAATTTTGAACACCCTGTATATGAGTTAAGTTTGAAATAGAAGTCACTTTTCACGAGAGAAAATAAAATAAGTTTTTATTTTTGTTCACGTTCTCACAATACTTGATTTTTGTTGAATAGAACTTAATTAGAGCGATTAGTTAATTAGTACGATTAATTAGAACGACTGGATAAACACTAGAGTAAAAATTTGCCTTTGAGTTTTGTCGTGTTTCGACGTAATATTTTTTTCTGAATTCAACTGAAAGATCTTTATGGTCGATAATTTTCAAATTTTTTCGTCAATTCGGCAACTTTAATTAACAATTGCCCTTTTTGCAAAAATTCAGCTCCCCCAGACAAGAGCAAGTGAGAATATACTAGGTGCCCTCGGCCTCGCGGCTTGTGTTCCCTTTGACTCGTGGCCAAAAAACCGACACAAATCGGAGCGTTAACGAGGCGTTGCGAGGCGAAGCGAGGGCGCACAGGGCGATGCGAGCGTAGCAAGTACACTCTCGCCGAGGCGTTGCGAGGCGTTGCGAGAGCAGGCGAGTGCATTGACGAGACAAGGCGAGGGCACACGGGGCGATGCGGGAGCAGCCAGTACACTCTCGCGCTCGCCTGCCCTCGCAACGTCTCGGCGAGAGTGTACTGCAGGCATTAAAGTAAAGCTCGGAAGCTAAATTTGAATCTTCTCCGCATTCTATAAAACACTTAATCATGTCATATTTTTCACAATTACTAAATTGAATCATTTTTCAACAATACTCACTCACAAATGAGTTTTTGACATTCACGATTACTTTTTCTTTTTTTTACCATGGCCTTCTCAATAAATATTAGAAATGCGATAAATATGCATAGATGTCAATGGAAGAAAATTTGAACATTTATCGTAGCTCAGTTTTCCTATTTTTGGAAAAATTATTTTGTTGTTGATAGTTTTCCATGGCCTCCTCAAAAATATATTAAATTTTTCGAAAATTAACCACTTTTTCTAGACTAGAGATAAATATGACATATAATATATCTTTGAATAGATAATTTAGGTTGTGATCTAATAATGAAATAATTTGCAGGGTGTTCCATTAAAAAAAACAAAAGTTATGTCCATATCCCGAAAACTGAGGTATGCATAATTTTCTTCTTATCAGCAACGGTTTTTACGCAAAAAAGTGCCTTAAGAATGTGCTACTCGATTTTCGATTCGACACCTGGTAATTGAGATATAAAGGTCATAAAAAAATGCCAATTTTCCAAAAACTCTCTGTAGCTCGGTAGTCGAAAAAGATAGACGGTAGCGGTTTGCGCCATTGCTTGTTTCTCGAAAATCGAGCTAAGGACATCTATATTGGTTTTTGTCTATCTTCCATAGTTTTAGAAAAACAACCCAAATCCCATCTAATTTGGTCCACTCTGTACATACACTAAATCCCAATTAAATCCGAAGGGCCATGAAACAGACGATTTTTGACGTCTTCTTGTGGTCACCCTTTGTTTGCTTAAACTTAAAACCTCGACGTTTCATAACGTGTTAAGCAAACATTTGAACAAAAAAAAAATTTCAAAATTGTTTTTTTTTCTTTTTCGTTACTATACCATCATTCCACTACTTGGATATGGAAGTAAAATTATATCATTAATAAGTGCCGTCTCAAATTTTTGTATGACGTAGAAACTTGTCTTTTATTTTTAGGTAGTGGCTCCAAATGAAATATGAATATGAAAATACTAATGTACATAAACCAACCAAAGTACTTCTTATTATTTAAACTAAATTCCATCATCAGTAAATAAATACAGCGATGATGAATCTTATACTCTCACAATCGAACGTATCATCATTTCACTTTGCTTCAATCAATAAAGTGGAGACATAATTGAAATCTGCTCAATGTCAATGGAAAAGTGATCTCACTAATGCATCGCTGCAAAATATTATGATGTCCCCAGAGTAAATGCAAACCCCTTTATGACATCATTTCAGCTAATATACAATAACTGAATTACTACAGAAATTTGATTCAGTTATATGTGTGGGTTCAGCGTGACGAATTTATATTTTGCATCAGCCACCACCCGGCTGACGAATATAGCCGGTAATGGAATTATATCATTTATTAATTATGGGGGATATGCGGTTTTTAATTGGATTTGTTTTACATGGGGAGGAATATATTTATAATATACAAACTGTGTACGCATCCAATATCGCGATTAATACTTTTTACCTGTGTTTAACGTGTTAAATATTTACGTGATTCATGAA
This sequence comes from Rutpela maculata, assembly GCA_936432065.2. Taxonomy (NCBI): domain Eukaryota; kingdom Metazoa; phylum Arthropoda; class Insecta; order Coleoptera; family Cerambycidae; genus Rutpela; species Rutpela maculata. The sequence goes on along the minus strand of OW386285.2, from coordinate 25,047,516 downwards.
AATGAAAGAGCAAATTCATATATAAAGGATTAAAAAAGGATTCTCGTTTGTCTTTGTAGTTAAAAATCATTAGAATTGTAGTGAGAAAGTACGTAATCGAACTATAATTAGTTAATAAGTAACAGCAATTTATGAAAAAAAAAAAAATTGAATTACTCGAAAAATACGTTTTTCGTTATTTGTTTATTTTTACAATTTACTTCAATATTGATATTAGATAATAATGTTCAATTAACTGGGCGACGCACAATGGTCCCAAATCGAGTTTTTTGGTTCAAAAATTACTAGAGAGCGCAAATCTTGGAAATGAACAATTTTTTTTTAAATTAAAGCTTATCGAGTTTCCAACAAATCTTTGGAATTTTGAAAAGTAAAATTACTTTTTTATTATATCAAGTTGAAGACCAAAAAAAAGTTTTAAAAGAATTTTTGATATAATATACTGTATAATAATAACTCGACTGGTGATGTCACTAGGTCAAAATGCCCAATTTGGCATAAGACATTTATTGGCAGCTTGACAGCTGTCAAATGATATATGACCTATACTTTATAATTTTCGGACAAAAAGAGTTGCTTCGAAGTTTTTTGAATAATTAAAGCTAGTTAGAATATAAAGTAAAGCGAAATCAGCTATCAAATTAGACAAACAAGAGTTTTGTGTGAATATATGGAATGCAAATCAAATGACAATGCCAATTTAACAACTTAACTAAACTGTCAATTTACACCATTAGCTTAATTTGAAAATCTGATTTCAATCCAGCAACAATAAATGTCATAGAATGTTTAATTTGGTTCTAACCCAAAAACCCTTACGTCAATTTTTTTTATATTTAAATTAAATAATAACGGTCATTTGGAAATTTGGCAGCCTAACTGAGTTCTCTATTGACATATTTTGTCCAATTTGACATTTTGTTCGAATTTAGTGACCCCAGAAACCTGAGAGCAACAAGTCTTGTGCAAGAATTTTGGCATGTGAGTCAGATGTCAATTTGGCAGCTGTCAATTGACACTTTTTTGTCTAATTTGACAGCTGATTTTGCTTTACTTTATTTCTTAACTAGCCTTAATTATTCAAAAAACTTCTAAGCAACTAGTCTTGTCTGAAAATTGTAATGTATGGGTCATATGTCATTTAACAGCTGTCAAGCTCTCAATAAATGTCTTATGCCAAATTAAGCATTAAATTTTTTTGACCTAGTGACATCACCAATACTTGAGTTATGATTGTTCAGTATATTATATCAAATATTATTAAAAAACATTTTTCTTTTGGCCTTTACCTTAATATAATAAAAAAGGCTCCCAGGATTTGCTGGAATTAAAAAAAAAAATTGTTCATTTCCGACAAGATTTGCGCTCTCTAGCCATTTTTGAACCAAAAAACTCAATTTGGGACCACTGTGCGACGGCGAAATTCTATTTCATAATTTTTGGCGACCTTTTTTGAGAGCAGTTCAAATTTTCTCAAAAATTTTTGTCCACCCTTTTTAGTGTCTCTATTTAGCTTGCACACTGCAAAAGAAAAATTTAAAAAGGAAAGAGGTTCTAAATTGAACGTGTATGTATGTTTTTTTATACAAATATACAGTGTGTCCCATTTTTCACGGTAACACCTTCGTAGCACCTTCGTTATTAATAAATCGATTTATTTTAAACTTAGGTAAGTTGCACATCTCTTCAAGGTAACTAAACGTGCATATACCTATTTAATTTATTCCATAGACGTGCGGATTAGGGTGGTGAAGATGGGTTCAATTTTCAATTAAATCGTATTTTGGATTTTTTATAAAAAATATTACCACGCCTTTAAAATATCTTTGAGTCAAGTTTTGTTAAAATAACTGCAATAGTTTAAGAGTCATAAACAGGAGAATATTACGTTTTGCCACGAATTAATCGCTTCTAACTCAGATCGAGTTGAAGTTAGGAACAAAGTTATCTCCTATTTGTTGTTAAAAATTTGAAGTAAAAATCAAAAGTATTGCAAAAATATGTTCGTTTACACGGGCCCTATTCAGTTTTCTTACTTATTAACCTTTGAAGTCGTAAACAAAATTTTTAAGTTGACAGTACTGGAAGCTTACGGCTTTGTAGTTTACTTATATCATTATTTGTTATTTAAATAATTATTCATTTTTTTATTCCTTTAATTTTGTTTTATTTATGCGTTTATTTTCGATTTAATATAAATATTTCAAAAATCATAAATGGTATAATCTTTCAAATAGTTTCAGGTACTTCCCACTGCTCTAAAGAATACAACCATGTACAGTGCTTATCATAAATTTTGTATATAGTCAAATGCCATAGTTTAATAATGAAATTAGGAATTATTTCCATTGACAAACTACGATATTCAAATACAACAGAAATTTACAATAAAAAAAATATAGAGTTGAATTCGTTAGAACAATAATAGCATGTATCTAAAACAGTTTTAAAGATTATACTATGTTCGGATTTTTAAATATTTACAATAAATCGAAAACAGACGCATATTTCCCTCTCACTCTGCAAAATTCTATCCTTAAGTTATTGCTTTCACTGAAACAAAACTAGGGTTCACTAACGATTCATAGGAAAACTAACGTCTATTTATGCCTTTAAATATTGATCTTTCTTATTCGATATTTCTGTGAATTTTTTCAAATTTGTTATTACATATTACTTCCACGTCCAGTGGAAGTATAGTAACGACCAAAAAAAATTTTAAAAATTTTTATTGTCCAAATAGGCTTAAAATGTCATGAAACGTCGAGATTTTAAGTTTGAGTGAAAAAAAAATTTCTGTCTGTCTGTCGGTCTGTCTGTAACTTTTTTTTTGTGCGCACGTTTACTCTGGAACCGTTTAAGATATTGACTTGAAATTTGGTATACATATGTACTTTAACGAGATCTAGAACTAGATTATATTTTCATCTTGTTCCGTCGAAGGATTGTGGGGTAAATTGGGGTAAATTTAGGGTAAATAGGTCAATCAAGCAGGTAAGAGTACATAAAATTGGTATTTAGTACATACAAGAGGAGCTAAGGTCTCAAAAAAAATTTTGGCATTAGCCACCCCCATTACCACCCCCACCCCTTTATTAAAGGGGATGAAAAAAAATTGTGATTTAGTGTATGTACAGGAACCAGAAACCTCAAAATATTTTTTTTACTTCATCCACCCACCACTATCACCCCCCTATCACCCCCTATCGTTTTATGGGTTTTTGGGGTAGAGGATTTCAAATATTATATTATTAAAGTTCCATAAACAATTATTTTCACATACAAAATTTTCTCGTTGTAAGTGACTTAGATAGAGAATCTGGATGTGGAAGTAGTGATTCCTTGGGCAGCGGTTTTTTTTACCGTATCATTCATTGTTGAAATTGAATTTTGAATTAGATATCACTAACGTCAGTAATTTATAAACAATGTTTTTATCATAAGTCAAATGTCGCATATATCGTTTTACTGAGTGGTCACATAATATCTCAACAGAATAATGCGAAACTTCATTCTTTTTGAAATAGGATATCAAAGCTGAAAAATTAAACTATGATACTTGAGTATTTCTTTTATTGAAACACAATCTTAATATTAAATTATACACACGGTGTTTGAACCGTAAAGGTAACTATCTTATTCTGACGAAAATATTCAACATAAGAAAAATACTAATGTATGCAGTGCATGTCAAAGAAAAATTGAACAGTAACAGTCTATAACCCAGACGACAGAGAACATTTTATAGTGAAACCCACAAAGACTTGCAAACTAAATAAATTTTTTTTAATGAGTTCGTGAAAGTGTATAGAATAATAACCCGAAAAGTTTACAATCCGCTCGGATACAGAATATAAAAAAGAAAGTTAAAAAAAATTTTTTTCCATCCAGTTTTTCAAAATTTTTAAATTAAGTCAGGGTGGAAAAATACAAAAAATACAGGTTGATAAACCACGTGTTTCTGAACAAAAAATGTCCTAATAAAATTTATCGCTAAAGTCACGGTATTTCTGGAAAAAAATAGTGAAATAATGTTATCACTCTGCGCGGCCAAGCGCACGATTAAATGCATACTATGGAACCTCTAAAAATTCTTAGCTGTTCTAACGAGTAAAATAAAGCTCTTTTCTCTTTCTGATTATACATTTTTAACATTTTTCTTAGTTAATAGGAGGATAAATAGTGAGTCTGGAGGGAAAATATATAATTATGAACGCATACACAGACACCACACATGAATCGCTGAATCGCTCGCATGAATTTTGACGTGCCTTTACTGTATTGTATTTATTACAGGTACATCTATCCACATTTCAGCTATATCCAACGAATTTCTTATACATTTGTTAATGTATTGGAAAAGTTCCAGAATTTATACTCAAAACAATCAAAGATATTTTCATAGTTATAAGGATAAGATCGTGAAAATCGCAATTTCTTATCATGATCTGATTAATGATATTTTCGAAAAAATGCATACAAGTAAACGAACTTGTGTTTGAACATTCGAAAAGTATACATTTTTCCGAAATAGTGATGTTTAATTTTTTTCAATGGGTCAAATTCTCGGCAAGTTACAACTCCAATATAAATATTTATCAAGAAAATCATCGAGCAAGGAAATTAAAATGATTTGAGATGTACTTTTTTTGAATCCACGTCATTACAACTTAATAAACAATAATAATCATGAAGTGTACATACTTTTTTCAGTTCTCAATGAAGAAAGAATTGTTTTGAAGGGCTTTTATTTTTTCTATATTTTTGATTGCAATGATTGTGTTCGGGCGGTAGAATATATATATAAGTATATTTTTCCCATCCATTCTTTGTTTGTATTGTTTAAAACAATAAAGCATCAGAAAGCTACAATTTCCATCTTTTAAATGAACCAACCCTCATAGAGATTAAACAAATTTTGATATAGTGACATGTAATTCAGCGCGTCGGTGTCACAGTCATGCGTATTCAAGCGCGCTCGCGCATGTATCTCGCTCCGAGTTAAAACGTTACACATAACTATTTTTTTTCCGGGAAAACCGTGGCTTTAGCTATAAACTCTGCTAGGGCATTTTTTGTGCATAAATACGTGATCTATCCATATGTATTTTTTATTTTTTCCTAGCTTGACTTAATTTCAAAATTTTGAAAAAATGAATGAAAACATTTTTTTTTCACTTTTTTTGTGTTCTACATCCGAGCGAAATATAAACTTTTCGGGATATTATTCTATACACTTTCACGAACTTATTAAAAAAAAAAAATATTCAGTTTCCAAATTTTTGTAGGTAAATACTTTTATCGACTGGGCTACTAGGAATTAGGAAAATTGGTGGAAAGACAAGGTAATAAAAAGTAATAAAATTATGATAGTATGTGTTTAACCTCTCTACCCTCGACACTTTTTCGTAAAATCACTTTTATTACTTTGTTTTCCCCCAAATTACTATCAAATTCGCTTACATTATAAAGTGAACTCATTTTTATTAGCAACTAGATACACCCGATACAGATAACAGATCGACAGAGCCTAAGTAAGAAGAACAAACAAATTAAAGTGGTTTTGTTTTCTATAATTAGTAACCCGCTGCTCATAAAAACGATACAATAGCCTCGCGCTTTTCGGCCCGGCCGTCTTTAGATTCTATCTCATTCACCTAACAAACCTGTATAATTAGGACTTTGTGTTTAGATTATTAAGTTGGAGAACTCCACAATACAGATCAATTTCAATGACAATGGTTTTCTAACGTAATGGGTACGCTACCGAGGTGTATTGATACAGTTGTTTGTCATGGAACTAGCAATTAAACTTGAAATGAAATTCTGATCCTCAAATAGCAATTCATACTTTGCTAAACCAATTTAAATGTAAAGATCCAGTGAAATGTATTGTTTCTGGGACAATAAGGTGAGGTGACAAGGACGGATCCAGAAGGGAGAACTAAGTCGTAATAACTCCGTTCTGCCGTTGGGTGACTACTGCTACCTATTTAACTTAAAGAGAGTCAAATTCGAATTAAGTATTTAACGTTAAAATATTTATTTTATTTAGAAGATTTACAATATTTACGACAGTTACAGTATTTATAATATTCACAATATTTACGATATTTACAATATTTACAATATGTACAATATTTACAATAGTTACAATATTTACAATATTTACAAAATTTATGATATTTACAATAACACAGGTACACAAAAAAAGTAATCTCTTTCTGGGACTATTAAGTAACCCCTATGTATTTCGATGAGCTGAACACGAATCAGGTGTCCGTTTAGCTCGTGCTAACGAATACAATTAAATATATTTTTTATTGTAAAGGCCATGGCAGGTTAAGATAAGTGTCCGTGCCTTTGCAACCTTTTTTGCGTGTTGTTCCTTCCAGTGAAGTGTTTTTGCGTAAGTCTTTGCGTAAGATACTACCACAAAAAGTTTTATCTTGGCGCTAAAGCTTTCGCGGAGCTGGTGATCTGGCTGCTGGTTTCCGGGTCTTCTTCCGCGTAAACTTGGTTGAGTGCTTGCCGTTTCGACCATCTTGTCGTGGTCTTCTTCTGAAGCGAAGTGAGCTCTGCTGGACTGAACTCCTCTATTTATATAGGTTATCAGGAGGCGTGTTGCGGATCATTGCTCATGCGGAACATTGACTTCCACGTTATTGGTAGTTGTAGTCCGTTGTTACGGTTATAGTTATTCGGTGTTTATTTATTTCAATGGTTTCTCTGTGGGATGCTATATACTCCTGGAAGAACTACAAACACCAGGAGTATATAGCATCCCATGTTCCTGCGGACAAGTTTACATCGGAGAGACCAAACGACGTATAAACACCGGAGTCAGAGAACACATTAGAAATACAAAGAAGGGAAATTCTACAAAATCAGCAGTTGCCGGACATTCAGAAGAAACTGGCCATTTGATAAAATTCGACAAAACAAAGAAATTAGCCAACACCAAGAATTATTGGCCAAGAAGATACAGAGAAGCCATTGAAATAAATAAATGGATGGAGTTTTGTAGAAAATACATGTATTGTGAAAAATACAACTCGTCATTTAAAAAAAAAATAGGTACGTAGACTCCTCCAAAAAATTTTCAGTACGCATAACCCAAGCAGTTGTTGTTCATTTATATATTTATTAATATTTATACCGTTTTTCTTTATTTGTTGAAATTAGTTCGTAAGTTAATACATTGTTTTGTGTTACCCTGGTGTTATAACCCACGATACAGGATGTTTACTAAAGGGGTGTAAACACATAACATGATCTTTGCCAATTTGACTACGATAGAGTTTTGTGAAAAATATACGTTATAGCTTATTATATGGTGTATAATTAATAAAAAAATGGAGGTGGTCGCTAACGTCTAAGTACGTATTTAAATTTTTCAAAAAATTCAAACGCATTCATGAAAAGATTTACTGAAAATATCGTTAATAAATTGTCTTGAGTAGATTTACAATATATGTGAAATGCAAACAAATTGGTTCACTTGATTAAGAAATAGAAAATTTTCGGATTTTCGAAAAAAAATTTTCCCAAATATTATGAAGTTTTTGAGGTCAAAACTTTTTGTGGTAGTATTTTACGTAAAGATATATCACTGGAAGGAACTACACGCAAAAAGGTTGTAAAGGCACGGACACTTGTCTTAACCTGCCATGGCCTTTCTGTTGTAGTTTGTCAATGAAAATAATTCCTAATTTCATTATTAGAGCATGGCATTTAACTATATACAAAATTTATGATAATTGTATATGATTGTACTCCTTAAAGCAATGGGAAGTTTCTGAAACTATTTTAAAGATTATTCTATTTATAATTTTATAAATATTTTTAATAAACCGAAAATAAACTAGTATTTCCCTCTCACTCTGCAAAGTCCTATACTTAAGTCTAAGAGAAGCTTTATGGGGGTCTAAATTTCATTATGTATTGTTCAAATATGAATATTATTATTATTATTATTATTATTTTGTTCAAACATGTCTATAACCAAATAAATCCTTTTTATGAATTGTTGAATCGCAAACCTATGAATTTCTAATATTTAATAGATTGAACGTTTTTGGTTTCAGATATTATGAAACGGGTAGTTTTAAGGCTGGTGTTATCGGCGGTTCGAAACCAAAAGTAGCGACTCCACCAGTTGTAGACGCCATCGCCAACTACAAAAGAGAAAACCCCACCATGTTCGCATGGGAAATTCGTGATAGACTTTTAGCCGAAGGAATTTGTTCTCAAGATAACGTACCTAGTGTTTCATCAATTAATAGGTAAGTCCTACTGTTATATTTATTAAGAAAGTATGGAAGCTAATCACGATATAAAATAGATATATTTATTTGCAAGGATGTAAATTTTTAAAATTATTTATGTGACCTCACGCCAGCATACAAACTATAAGATATTCAGCATTGCGAACGATTTTTAATACAGCTTAATAAAAACTTAACGCAGATTCCCTAATACCTTATTTAAATAGCCACCCAATAAGTAAATCATAATCCAGACAGGCAAAAGTACGTGAATATTCTATGAAAAGATCAAAAATACTTTACTTGTAAGAGAAAAGGATGTAACTATTTGTGATTATATGTAGATTACGTTCTAAAATAAGGCTATTTATTTCCTCTTTATTATGTAAAATATAGGAATTATAAATTGTTGGCTGTTCTTGCTATATTATAAGTATTGTTCTGACTATATCGTGGTGTTTTAAAATTTGTTTACAAATTAATACGTAAAAAGGCGGTGGGGAAGAGCTTTTTCCTGGTGGGTACCTACGTATCAGCGCGGTTCTGATTGATACATCTTAAAATTTGTACCGCACTTCAACAAATTGCAAAATAGGTAATTTTACTCATACAGATAATTAATTATTGAATAGATTGGAACATTACTTGATGAAAATCCATAATAACATATTGAACAAAAACTACTTTGGTTTTGATTTTCACTTTATTTTGTTAACATTACAATTGTTTCGCCACAGTGACTTCTTCAGATGCTGAGTACTACTATACTAATTTTACAATGCATAAAATACCTGGTTTTATACAATAAGTTTAAGGAAATAAAAGTAGAGGAGATAAGTTTTTTCCGATTTGATCATTTAGTAAAATATCAGATGACTTAAATTTATTTATTTCTAATAAATTCTAATAAATTGAGTTTTAAACCTTTTTTCTCAGTATGTAAAATTTCAAAATCTTCGTTGAACATGTGACCTTCTTCTATTAAATGGTTAGCATATGTCGAGTCTGTTTTATTTTTGGTGTAACTTCTTTCGTGTTCTGATAATCGTCTGCTGCAATTTTTTCCTGTTTGTCCAATATACACCTTAGGACAAGTACCGCAAGTCAACTTATAGACGCCTGATTTATTTTCTGCTGAAACTCCATAATTTGTATTTTTTATATGTTTTTCTAATGTGTTATTAGTTTTGAAAGCTACATTAATATTCCATTTTTTTTAAAGTAGAAGTTACTTCTGTTAGGTAGTCGATGTAAGTAATAACTTTGAAACTGTTATTTTTTTCATTTGTTGTTGGATATACTCCTTCTTCTATTAGCTGTATTAAATCAATTTAAAAAAAATAATATTGTCTATTATTTCGGGGTCGTAACCATTATTAAATGCAATTTGTTTTATTATTTGTAGTTCTTTAATATAATTTTCTTCTCATAAGGGAACAATTAAAAGCCTATGTATCATGCTGTTTTAAGCTGTTATTTTTTGTTGGTGAGGATGTGCCAAGGTGTTATGTATTGTTATGTCAATGTGAGACTGTTTATGAAAAATTGAAAAATCGTGTTTTTTATTCAGTCTTTTAATAGTTAGATCTAGGAAATTAATGGTGTTTTCAGTTTCAGTTTCAAGAGTAAATTTAATTTTCGGGTGAAGTGAGTTGATAAAATCTAGAAAATTGTTGAGTTGTCGTTTAGTGCCTGTGAAACGAGTTAAGATATCATCTACGTATCTATGCTTTTTGGATTCGTATGTATTTTGTTTTCTAAGAGGTCCATAAATATTTCCGAGAGAAGAGGGCTTAGGGGATTACCCATCATTAGGCCTTCGTCACTTGTATAAATGTTATTATTTAATTGGAAAACATTTTTTTCTAGGCAAATGTTTAAAAAATTTTTTTGTTATTTAACAATGTTTGTATTATTTGTGTCTAAAAGATTTTGGACTAGCATAATTGTTTCGTTAGGTGGTATACTGGGAAATAAGTTCTGTACGTCAAAAGATATAAATTTTGCATTATCAGGTAAAGTGATATTCTTTATTTTGTGTATTAAGTCATAAGAATTTTTAATACTGTATTTTGGGATGAATTTAGAGTTTTCTTTTATTATATCTTTTATTTTGTGTGAAATTTTAAATGATGATACTGTTAAAAACGAGATTACAGGTGTTCCAATGGCGAGATTTTCTTTATGTAGCTTGACTAGAGAATACATTTTTGGTATTTGAGGATTCATTATTCTTAATTTATATTTTTCGGATGTAGTGAGAATGCTGTCGGAGTTTTTAATTGCTGACTGTATTTCTCTTTGGTAAAGCTTTGTAGGGTCTTTGTCAAGTATTTTATACTGTTCTGTATCTAAAAAACTGTTAGTTTTATCTATATGGTATATTTTGTTTATAGCAATAACTGTATTTCCTTTATCGGCTTTTGTGAAAATTATATCATTGGTTACTGTTTTGGTTTTTACTGTTTTGATAGCTTCGTGATCTTGATCGTGAAAATTTTTATTAGATTTTTTCAGGGTATTTTTGCTCATTTTAGCTGCTGAACATTTATCTATTATATTGTTGGAAGGATGTGGTAAGCCTATGTCCGTTTCCACTCCCATTAGTATTCCTAGAAATAAATAAACTTAAGTCATCTGATATTTTATTAAATGATCAAATTGAAACCAACTCATCTCTACTAAATTTGTACCCTTAAACTCATTAAAATTGTATTCATAAATTACCTGCCACCAATATTATGTACCTTCTGCTCAGTAATAAACAATTGTTATGTTGACAAAATCAAGTGAAAATCAAGTCGTAACGTAATTTTTGTTCAATTAGATACTTAATTTCCTATTTGATATCATTAAGCAATTAATTAACACCCAGTATCGTATTTTTCTTGACATTTTTTAATATTGATCTAAACAAATGTTACTATCTAAACATATTTAATAGAGCAAATAAATATGATACATTTTTCACTAAAGTGGCGCGGGTTAATTTATAAATAGCAGCCAATTCAGCATAATAATCGAAGTGAACATAAAGAGCCACTCAACACAATCCATTTGAAACAATCGCGCAATCATAGCCACCCCCTATTATAATGCGTAGATAACATCGAGTAGGCCAGGCGTGCTAGGGGCTGATTTGACACATTTAATTTGACCGGTCGTCCCATCGGGCTCGTCCATTACTACATATCACAACCCCAGGCTACTGATTATTAAAATAACAGATGTGATTTTTGGTTTAATCTCGACAGTCGACAAAAGAGGTGACAGGAATATATTTTAAAAATCCTTTCTGATTTAATCTATCTTGCTGATATTTTAAGATAATTATTTTAAAATTTTATTAGCGAAGATAATTCCCAGGGGAGGGGAGAGGCAACTTTGATGTGAAACTGATGCTGAAGTTCAAAACATTGAACACTATACTCGAATACTATTTGCGACAAGAGTTTCATCAACAATGATGGCATCATCAGGAGATCAGTAAATCAATCATCTCCAAATATAGTTGAAACATAACTGATTAAAGTTGTGTTGAGCATAATACTCAAGTGTAAAGTTCAAATATGTTTGTGGAAACTCCATCTTCGTGGAGATAATTTTGTGGTGCGTTAAATTCGTTGACAAAAATTTAGTTTCTTTTCTTAAAGTCACTCATTCTAACCAAAATTAGTTTCTGCCGCAAAAATGTAAATTTTTGTAATTTTCATTATACACATTAATATACAGGGTATTTCGTAAGTAAGTGAACATAAATCAACCACCTGTAGATTACGTCGAAATATGGCGTTTTAATCAAACTTACCTCTAAACCAAGTTGCACCACTGAGAATTTATAGCTTTCTAAAGTCTTCACTAACAATTTGAAGGAAAGATATTTCATAAAATGAGGGAATTTTTCACTATTTTTTTAAAATACCAAATTACCAATTAAAAATTATTAGCGGTTTTCTCAAAAGCCATCAATTAGTTTAATGAAATGTATGGTTTTACAAATACACAATATTATAGTCTTGGAGCATAATGTATTCCGTGGTATTTTTTGTGAAGGGAAGGTGCGACGATGTGGAATCTCTTTATTATATGCTAGATAATGGTGTAGTACCAGGTGTTTACCTTAGAATTGCGCTGTTTGGTTTTTATGGCGTTATACATCCAAGATGGTCCCCATGCGAGACATTTATTCTTTACATCAAGAATAACTCCTTCCAGAGTGCTCATATGCAAAATCTGCATAAAACATTTTCTGTTCTATACGAGCCAAAGAACAAATTGAGCTCTTATCAATTTTTTCGTATCTTTTACCATTTAAGAGTTACACGCCAGTTTTACCACATAACACAAATTTATTAGTATACATTTATTGCCTAGCCTATCCGACTTTCAACAGATTATAAACTGTGTATTTTGTGTCAAGGTAAAAGTAAATTACCTCTTGTTATTCCATTGAAGGTTGAAAAACTTCTAGAGTGTTTGAAACAAAGAGAAGAATGGTTGGATCCAGAGTATATGCATACTAATAGTCGAATCGGGAATTTAAGTGTACAAAAGCTACAAGACTCCAATGCAAAATGGCATAAAGAATGTTACAAAAAACTGACTCACACGACAAACATGGATAGAAGCAAAAAACTTTTCGAAAAAAGAAAGCGTTGTGAGCCTACGGATGATTTAGAACCGAGTACCAGCAGTGACAAGGCAACATACACATTACGATCTAAAACATCCACATATAACAAAAAAAAAACTGTTTTTTTTTTGTGATAAAGGACAGAAAAGCAAAGAGAGACTGTATTGCATAGCAACAGACCAAAGTGGCGAGCGTCTTAAGTTAGCTGTCCAACGCTCTAATAGTGAAATATTGTGCTCTTGCGTGACTGCACAGATCCTAGAGATGCCCATGCAAGAAACATACATACACTATCACGTTATGATGAAACCCACATACAGAGAAAATTCACTAAAATCTTCTATGCGTAAGAAAAGAACTGGCAACACACAACCAGTCCACTACAAGATCAGTGATACAACGTACATTGGGAACACATCTATGAAGTCATTGTTATCTCATGTCAAGACTAAAGATGAGATAACAGCTTACTTGCCCTTGAAAGCAATACAATATGCAACTGGAAGAAACAAGTGTTTATTTGTATCTTGGAGGGAAGCAGCAAAGTGTTTAATGGGGATTGAAACAGATGAACTGAAAAGCAATCATGAGGAGGCAGATACAAAAATAATGTTGGATTCCATGTTCGCCTGTCGTCGCGGTGCTACACAGCTTCATATTTACTCACCTGAAACAGATGTCTTCATACTTACTACGTAATATCAGTTCCTTCCACTGAACACTATGTTTGTAACTGAAGTTGGCCAAAATCAAAGAATGATCAATCTCAGCAAAGTAACCGATTCCCCGGGCTCAAAGAAAACTTCAGCATTATTAGGTCTGCATGCATTATCCGGAAGTGACACCACAGGGACTTTGGCACAGAAAGCGAAAATCTCCTTTTGAAAAGTCTCCAGTAAAGCAGATGATGACATTCTCGAAGCTGTAAGCAAACTTGGAAGCTTGGAAAATTTTCTTGATACAGATAGTCTATTAATAGAAAAGTTCATATGTCAAGTCTATGTTCCTGGCACAAATATATCAGACATTGGAGAACTGAGGTGGTGGATGTTCACAAAGAAAGAAACTCAAGGAGAAAACTTGCCACCAACAAGAGCATCACTGATACCATATGTTGATGGAGTTCGTTATCAAACCATAGAATGGTGCCGTGCTGACCAGCCATTAAACTTCGGTTGGGAACTAAAAAACGACCATTATGCTCCTGTTATTTGTATGCTACCATATGCTCCAAAGACAATTCTTCAACTTATTCGGTGCTCTTGTGTTAAGAGAAAATGTGCTCCACCATGTAAATGTCTTTCCCACGATCTGAAGTGCACAGAACCGGGTGTGTGTGGAGGAGACGAAGATATGTGTGACAACTGTGATGAGCATACAAGGCATGAAGATTCATCGGATGATACATTGTTTGGAAGAGAATAATAATATAGTATCATTAAATATTGTTTTCGTTCTACATAATTTATTTTAAGAACCAATTTTATAATACAACTACTACGTCCTACTACAAATTGTATGTATTAATACTAGTTATTATTAAAGTTTTTGTGAGTAAATAGAAGCAGAATCATTATTTTTCTTCCCTTAATGAATAACCGATGGCTAAATTATGTTTTAAACCGATAGTGACATGTATAATGAATCATAACTCTTAAATGGTAAAAGATACGAAAAAATTGATAAGAACTAAATTTGTTCATTGTTCATGTAGAACAGAAAATATTATATGCAGATTTTGCGTGTGAGCACTCTGGAAGGAGTTATTCTTGATGTAAAGAAACATGGCGGCCATCTTGGATGTATAACTCCATAAAAACCAAACAGATTAATTCTAAGGTAAACACCCAGTACTACACAATTATCTAGCATATGATAAAGAGATTCCACATAGTCGCACCTTCCCTTCACAAAAAATTCCACGGAGTAGGTAAATGCGCATTATGCTTCTCAACAATTATACCTACAATTAATAAAACAATAATACAAAAAGAACTTTAAACAAAAGTTATTTATGTTTTTTTTTAAATAAGTACTAGAATATGTAATAAAATTTTTGTGTGTTATGCATGATAATAGTTACAAGCATTTTAAAAAGTATTTAAATGATATTAAAAGATAGTTAAAAATTTTATCCGTAATTTAATCTCGAATTCAGATGCCCCATTTTCAAAAGAAAACCCCATTTAATAAAATGTGGCAAATGCCAGAAGCAGTTTATAACAATGTATTTATTTATTTAAAAAACGATGAAATTGCAAAATTACATTTTTTTAAATAGCACCATCAGAAAGAGCATGTTATAGCAAAGTTATAAAACAACAATTTTTCAATAAATAAATACCTATTATTTCTGCTTAGATCATTGTTAAAAAATATTATTTTGGGTATTCAGCAGATAACTTTCAAAGAAAACATTCGTTTCTTTCATATACCTTTGGTGCAAGTCTGACCAAAAATGGAAGATCGACAAGACTCCCCCCTACGGTGACTTGTCGACATCTTTCATACACCTACCATATCAAGATTCAGCATGAAAAGCAATAAAACAACCACTCTTTCTATATATTGATGATTCAAGTCTGATCATGCTAATATATATAATATTAAGTATCTCTAGCCCTACCTAGAGGATACTACATCACAATCAAACGTTTATTACATTTCAAAGTCAAGAAAATACCAAAAAGCACAGAGAAAATAGTTATAAAATTTCGCTCACCGGTTATTATTTTTAATATATTTGTCATGTAAATAGATGTCTTCCTGTCAGTTTCTTGACATGAAAATATTTCATTTTTATTTTCAATATTAACTTTTATTTCGAATTGGATTTATGTCCTTCTGACGAGTTCTAAAGAGAACGAAAAAGATTGTACAATGTTTAAAGGAATTATTCCATCGAAAATATTATATGAAATACTTCAATTATTGGACATGCATGCGGTGAGCGAAATTTTATAACTATTTTCTCTGTGCTTTTTGGTATTTTCTTGACTTTGAAATGTAATAAACGTTTGATTGTGATGTAGTATCCTCTAGGTAGGGCTAGAGATACTTAATATTATATATATTAGCATGATCAGACTTGAATCATCAATATATAGAAAGAGTGGTTGTTTTATTGCTTTTCATGCTGAATCTTGATATGGTAGGTGTATGAAAGATGTCGACAAGTCACCGTAGGGGGGAGTCTTGTCGATCTTCCATTTTTGGTCAGACTTGCACCAAAGGTATATGAAAGAAACGAATGTTTTCTTTGAAAGTTATCTGCTGAATACCCAAAATAATATTTTTTAACAATTTTTCGTCTCCTAATATTAATTGTTCATGTTGTAAATAAAACAATAAAATTTCCAACAATAAATTTTCTTAAAAAAAAATTGAGGGTTCTGATTTTGTATTTAAAGTCCCATTGAGTGCAGGAAAAGAATTTAAAAATAAATTTATAAATTATTTTAGCAATTTTTAAATAGTTATTTAAATTCTTCATCGTCAAATATTAATATCAGCATTTTTAAAAATCGATCAATTACATTTTTCTCTCCCAGATTGAGATTTTAATTTTTTTATGTTTTTGTACCGAATAATTAATATCTAATTCGTGTAGAGCGAAGGAAAATACATAATATGTGGAAAAACCGGCAATTTTTTAGTTTCCATAGGACAGCTAATATTCAACTGCAATTCGGATAGTGTCGATCTAAACTCAACGTCAATAAATCATGCGTGCGAATTTTTTCATATTTTTCGGAAACTTTCGGATTTTTTTTTAATGGTGATATTTACGTTTGCGTGCGAGCGCCTGTAGCTCATAAACTATAATAGATAAAAATATGCTCTGGAGGACTATTTTTTTACCGTTGCCGCTACGTAAGTGGTGGAACATCAAAAAACACCACACTCAAAATTTCAACTTTATTTAAAAAGCCTATGTAATATTATATTTTGCTTTCTTTAGATTTCCTCACTGTTCATGATTTTTTTTCAGAATTTCCAGCCAAACTATTTCGGAAATTAATGAAGGCTTTAATTAATATTTTAAGAGATTTTTTTTTAATGACAGAACTTTTTGGAACCGTTTCATTTAGACTTTCAAGCGATATCCTACTCCCCTGAACTAAACATTTTTCTTTAAAAATTCCACATTCTGACCCAGTAAATAGACGTCGGAAAGTATTTTTGGGGCATCGACTCCCGAGAGCGAGATATAGATGTATGGATAAACAAAAACGAATCATCCTATAACGGTTCCGTTTTTCACTTTTGGGTGCAAAACCCTAAAAATTACCTCAACTCAAGTCCGATTTGAAGTTGTATTTGATTGTTCAAAATGGTCAATGTGGCCAAACAAACAGTGAGGCCATTAATAGTACAGCTATCTGTAAAAAAAAATTAATCATGTTTATTTTTATGAAAAATTTACAGCCATTTTTTCTTCTCCAACTTTGAAAAGCTTTAAAGTTTTCAAGGAAAATTACGAAAATTTTATATATCTCTATCTAAAAAAAATCATTTCATGCTTGGAAAACACCCACGTTAACATCGTAAATATTTCACGCTTTTATATACATACAAGAGAAATAAATGCTACATTTTAAAAAACTGTGATTACCTCGGATATTTAGGGGCAACATTGTATATAATTTATACTAATGGCGAATCTTTTATGTTTACAAATGATACATAACAACGAGTTTTCCTGTCTTGCGGTATAAGTTTTGCAACATTTGTTTTGACGAATCGCTAGCTTCCTCTGATTGTAGAAATTCGTCGGTGTCAGAGGACTTCTACCAATGCAAAAAATGCATATACAACAACTTTTTATAAGATAAAGAACCTTTACGAAATAAAAGACGGCAGATGTATAAATTGGCCGGCACTTAACCTTGTATACAGTACAAAATTTATAGTCCTTCTTCTAGCCATCTCTTAATGGTTAATGTCATCTTGGTTGGTCCAATAAAACAAATGATAAATTCTGCTGGTGAGCGGTGGGGGCTACGGGGAAGCAGGAAACGGACATGACGCCATGCTGAGTAGAAACAGCGGAAGACTACTCCAAACAATAGCTTGGCGCGCGGTGTTTTTATGTCATCGCAATTAGAACGACGGAGATTCAGAAATGTTGTTTTTCCAAGTTCCATAACGATCCCCGTCCTGCTTTTTGCGGTTATATCTGACTCGAAAATATCATTATCTTAACTTTTTATTACTTAAAGGTAAAAGGTTTTCCCTTTCAGCTTCAGCCAACCCACTTACTCTGATATCATATAAACTCTAGTTTGTTTGTTAAGAAGTACACGCTGATGATTATTTTTATAAACATAAATAGCGCTTGAAATGGAGTAACGTAATGGATTTTAAAGGTTATGAAGGATACGATACGGACCATAATGCAAGCTGTCGTTATTTGTAAAAACAAAGACACAATGCTATTTATGTTTTCGCAAAAAGTATGAAATATTTTGATACAACTTTACTACGTAACAACAATATTTTTCACATGTTACAAGTTCGCTTGACCACTTGGTTTAAGAATCTATTGTTTAGGAAATCGTTCAAAAGTCGTTATGACTAGAAGTGTTAATTTCTCACGTTCTCGACATTTGAAGCTTAGACATGAAATATATTTTATATTTGTAAGTAGGTAGTTATTAAGAATCGAACCTAAAATATCTAATGAAATATATTTTTTCTTGGGTACTTTGTGTGTTCAAACAAAATAAAATCACCTACTTATTGTGCTTACACAATTGACATTTCGAATTTATTGTTTAGCTCTTCTTTTTCTTTAAATCTAATAAGCTCAAAACATCAGCTATACAGGGTGTTTCAAGTATGCAGTCACTAATATAATATTGCAAATATTTCCTATAAACATGGGCCAAGGACACCCAAAATTGGGATTTTACTTAATATCTCGAGAACATTTCGAGCTACATTGACTAGTTTTTGCATGTGATCTGATATCAATAAAAGTCATTATTTTAAGTTATCCACAAGAGTAAATCATGCGAATCTAAAACGGGAAGGGGGCTTCCTCCTCCCCCTCCAAACATTTTTATGCGTATATTTTGTGATTGTCTTATCGAAATATGATTAATTAGTCAAAAATACATGAGTACATACCCAAATCACCCTGTATACGTAGTGTTTTCTTTTCGTTCATATCACACCAAAAGTAACCCAAAAATAAATGGTGTGGACGGTATTATCATAAGTTAATGATAATAATTAATGGAAGACTACTTAATGGCATCTATTGATTTTGAGCGGTAAATAGCGTATATCTTAAACTACACTAATTAAAAAAAAATACGACTTCCAACCACCTCATCTGACACCTCACTCCTTACCACAAATCAGCAACGGGGAATATTCAGCTAAAAACACCTATGAATCAATATGACAATACTGAGAAAATATCGTTTAATGTGTTTCTACCTATTTGATTTATTGAAAAACCAGTGACGACTTATCATAAATAAATATGAAGATAATAGTATTTGCAACCAATAAAATCGCCTGGCAATTTGTTTTTACATTTAAAAGTATGCAAAATGGAACCTATTAAAATTACAGTTTTGTAAGGGCACCTTAGTTAAAATATTTTTACACTTGAAAAAATTTAGAGGTTGATGTCGCAACCAGGATAGTATTAAATCATAATCTACAAATTTTTAGCTTTGTAAAAAACCTGATTGACTATTTTCAAAAGTAGTCACGTGCGTAACGGATTTTTTTAAATAATTATCAAACTTAGACACAAATAGTTCATTGGTTGCAATAAACCAACAGTACAAAATAGACTTTTAACTTAACAATTCGCTAACTTATGTCTATTTCAATGTAACTTAAGGAACTCGAAGTGTCGGATTGGGTTTACATTTTCCTGGTCTAAGCTGATGAAGGCCAATAGCAGAAATCCGGTCCGTGGATGACGTTGTGCCCCCTCCCGACACGGGAATTGCATACATTAAAAATTAGTCATTTTCCGTTGGCTTATTGCAATCAATAAATTATAAGCGTAAGATAATTATTATTAAAGACTATCGAGTATGCCGTATCTACTTTTGAAAGTAACAATAAAAAGTGTGAGCAACACAATATAAGAATATTTTTGTACAACCATGACCTCAATTTTTTTTTACTGATTTTTAAGATGGTGAACTTAGTTTTGAAAGATGTTTTTTCATGCTGACGCGTTTAAATAAACAGCTATTGTAGTCTCCAATGAACTTGTCAAAACGTTCATTATGAGTGGCAGTTTCTCCATTTGCTTTGGATTAAAATGCGGTTAGCAATAACTACTGCTTAATAAGATTTACTGAAAAAACAAGGTTTAATAAATTTTGTGGTTTATTCCAGATGTCCTGTTTTGTGGTATTTATTAAATAAAAACCTTCGGATCTTGTTAAAGTGTCTTTGTACATGCAAGAATAATTGTATACAAATTTAACTCGAATTTGTTTAGTCTGTTTGCAGTCAGTCAAATAAATCACAAAGTACAAACACAGTAATAGATGCCATATACTTGTTGACTTTTCTTGATACATTTTCAGCATTAAACTGACGGAGAGCTCAACCCTTGTGAAAATACATACTTTTCTTAACGTGGAACTATTTCCGCTAATGAATGGTCACCCACGCCCATGAGTAATGAGCCTCATTACTGGTTCAAAAGCGTATCTACAAAAAAATGAATTATTCAATAGTTGCGTAAAAAGATATTTTCATTTCCGATCTCGGCGTAATTCGAATATGTAGTATAATATCAATACCTAAATAGGCTTATGTATAAAAAATAACTACAGTATATGTTTCTGCACGAACAACAGATACAGTAACCCCATCATGAAGAAATATACCGCCACAATGCGGCGTAATCATACTTCCATTTCTTAACCGTAACTAAGAGCTTTGTAGCTAGGGAGAAGTTATAAAATCACCACTTGATCGAAACCCCTTAAGAATTCGCCACACCCCTGGTCGTTACTCGAGCGAATCGTACGGCATCTACTTGCTTTCTGATTGTACACATCAAGGGATGAATTCCTCTCGCTTTAAAGTTTTTCAGAATTGGATTATGCAGGGTATAATTGAGGATTAGCTTTGAATTGTGGTTCCATCAAAACAGAAATGTTCTAATCTCCATTATACGGGGATTGTTAAATGATTTAGTTGTTAGATTGGCTTTTTTGATCGGGCCAGGTCGAAGGGCTAAATTTTTGTACAATGCTCCTCAAAAAGTGTAAACTTGAATTCTGTATCTCCTGCACTTGCATATTACTGTACTGACTTGAATATATAAATAAATTAACTATATAATTATGAAACAAATTAAATACATATAGTATATAGTGGGAGAGCTGTAGCGGTCAATCAGACTAAGGTTTTTTCACAAAGCTAAAAAGTTGTAGATTGATGATTTAATACTGATAAAATAAGGAAGTAACAACCTGCAGATCCTCGAATGCCTTAGAGAATGTTTATTTGAATATCTCAGGAAATCGCGATGATCTTGGTACATTAAGATTTAAGTAATGTAAAATTCGTGGTCAAATATAGGTTTAGTAATCTTATGGAGGAAGATAATGATGTTCTTTCCTTCGACGATGCAAAACCAGGCGTATTTAAAAATAAGTCATAGGCAAAACCAATATCGAGGTACACTCCATTACTCTTAAAGTGCATTGGGCTGCATAGTTTCTTATTCTTGTCTACTGTGGACACCGTAGTATGGAGGAGTACAAGAGTGCTCCAGGTGACTCAAAGATACTATACAAAAGGATTGCGGTGCTAGGATGGACAAAATTTACTATTTCTTATAATAAATTTAAGATTTCTGAGTGGCTTTTTGTATTACACTAACATGTTCCTTCAAGGAAATTTTATTATCGACAACAGTGGACAACACGGACAACTGTAAATACCTATTAAGCTAAAATTTTATTCCAATATGACACGACGAGTAATTTCTACGTGGTGCCATTTTATACACTGTACATGTACACCCAATATTTTTTTTGTTTTTATTGTTGAAATAAATTCCATTTCATAATAGTCTTATGAAAAAAATTCTTAGTAAAAATTTAAAGTAAAACTATACAAATAAAAAATATAAAAAGCTAAAAACGTACTTTTCGCCAATTTACTGAGCTTTTTATATAATTACTACACATTCTATAGGATACTCTTCGCAGTTTTCTCGTAAATAATGTTAATTTTTGAACATCCTAAATTTTGTGGTACCTACCAACTTTGTTGTGAAAAAAATATATGAAAAAAAATCGAAAAAAAAAACATTCAACTTGTCTGGGATTCGAACACACGATCTTTGGATTGCAAGCAAAACTTTAGCCACTGGACCATCACACATGACTACAAAAATTGAATGATAGTATACATCTTTCGAGAATCATATTTCATCGCATTAGATATAGTATTATGAAATATATATTAGTAAAATGTATAAATAAAAAATATATATTATAAAGACAACATTTCGCAAGATTTCTATTCAAGGACAAGCGACAAACATTAAAGAAATATATATTTTTTAAATTAAATGATTAATAACTTTCTTATTTACTGATACATTTTCTTCAAAAACAATAAGGTTCTTCCTCTAGCTAACGCTAACTTACTTTCCAAGTGTCAATACAATCGGACTTTTCTTTCTTAAGTTATCGTGCTTACAAGAAACGTGACGGACGGACAGACAGACGGACATTTTGAAAGTTGTTCAGAATTCGTTCTGGATGCTGGTTTCCGGGTCTACTTCCGCGTAGACTTGGTTGAGTGCTTGACGTTTCAGAAGAAGACCACGGCAAGATGATCGAAACGTCAAGCACTCAACCAAGTCTACGCGGAAGAAGACCCGGAAACCAGGAGCCAGAATAATAATATACCTAAAGTTACATATTACAGTTTTGTTATCGTACTATTTCCTATTTTTGTATGCCCAGTTGTATGCTTAATCAAAAATACATTTCACTCTATTATAAAACATAGTTCTTATAATACATGATAGTTTACATGCATCTAGCAATCACCTTGTATGACAGATCACCGTGCTCTATTCAGACGAGTGCTGGCCCACCGGGATACCGGGAGTTTTCCGGTGCGCCCTCGATAAAGGGGCCTTTCATGAAGGGTCTTCCTTGTTGAATAATTTTTATTTTGTAGGGTAGGAGTTTTTTTTTGAGATTTTCTCCCCCGCTCATCAATTTTCATTTTCGAGATAAAAAGAAATGTCAGATTTCTGCCTGGGGCTCTTCTAAGGTATTTTCCCGGGGCCCAAAATCGTCCCAGCGCGCGCCTGGCTCTGTTTTATAATAATAATAATAATAATCTTTAATAATAATCTTTATTAATTTTTAGAAAACAAAGCACAAAGTACATTTGTTTAAAAAAATTACGTCAAAAAATTAGGTACAAATAAAAAAATATTAAATGTAAAAGAACAGTCAACTCACAAACTATATACTATTAACATACATATAATATAACGTCCTATATACACATACTTTAAAAGACTGACATAAATTCCTCCACTGTATAATAAGTTTTATCAACAAGTAACGCCTTTACAGCACGTTTAAACTTAAAAATGTTTGACATATTTTTAATATGTTTTGGCAATATATTAAATAACTTACAACCAATGAAAAGAAGGCTCTTTTGAAATAAAGCAGTGTCATGTTTAGGAGGTAGCATATAATCTTTTTTTCTTGTATTATAATGGTTAATTTTTTTATCCCCAAATTTACATTTATTCTTATACATAAAACAAACTACTTCATAAATATACAAAGAAGCTAAAATAAGAATGTTTTGAGATTTAAATGCCCCTCTACATGATTCATCATATTTTATATTAGCAATAATACGTACAGCTTGTTTTTGCAGTACAAACACTTTTTGTGCTTCATATGAAAGGCCCCAGTGTACAATACCATATTTAATGGTATTATGGAAACATCCGAAATACAATTGCCTGACAATCGCCTGACTACATTGTTTAGCTGTTACAGTGAGTGCAAAACAATTCTTGGCCAACTTTGAGCATACATTCTGAATGTGACTAGACCATTTCAGGTGACAGTCGATAGTTAAGCCCAGAATTTCAGATTCAAATGAATAATTAACAATATTTGCGGTGTCGAGTGTTATGCTGCTATCAGAGACAATGTTTGATTGAAGGGTCTTAAATACTACACAAGTTGTTTTGTCAGTTTTAACAGATAACTTATTTTTTTGGACCCAAATAGTTGCTTTTGTAAAAATGTCTACGGCATGGGTTTCAGCGTCGCTGAGACTGTTATTTGTTATTAATATATTAGTGTCGTCTGCGTAAGATGTTATGATACTTGATGGATTTTCTATGTAGGTTAGCATATCGTTAATATATAACAGAAAAAGAGTTGGACCCAAGACAGATCCTTGTGGTACTCCTGTATTTATCGCTTTTAAATCAGACATTGCATCATTAACAATAACTCTCTGGTAGCGTTCTGACAAATATGACGAAAACCATTTGTGTGGCACACCATATCTTTCTAACTTTGTAAGTAATATTGCATGATCAACGCAATCAAATGCCTTGGAAAAGTCTATAAAAAGTCCTAAGGCAATTTGAGATTTATCTAAAGCAGATACTATACCATTTACAAATTCGCTGAGTGCAGTGTCAACGCTTTTATCTTTAGTAAATCCATGTTGATTTTTTCAAAGCATTCTGTTGATGGTAAAGAAATTTGTAATTTGCAGATTAATACAATGTTCAAAAACTTTGGATACGCTTGGTGATAGGCTTATACCTCTGTAATTGATCATCAGACCCAGATCCCCTTTCTTATGAAGTGGTATTACATTAGCTATTTTAAGTTTATCAGGGTAGACACCCTGTTCTAATGAAAGATTGATGATGTAAGTTAAGGGCAAACATATGTAGGAAGATATTTTCTTTAATAAAAAATTCGATATTTCATCAGTCCCTGAAGAGTTAGAGTTATTAAGATTCGCTATAATATCAAGAATATCTTCAGGAATAACTGCCTTAAAGAAAAGTGATTTACTAGAATTGTTAATACAAGACTCTATAAAATCGTAATCTGTATTTTGAGTAATATGTGTTGTAATATTTTTGGCTGCTGATATAAAAAAATCGTTAAAACTATTAGTTGTTTGTATGGGGTCTAGCAACTTTCCATTGTCTTCAATTTTAATTCTGGACATAGGAGATCTCTTCGCTCCCCTGGAGACATTATTTATTATGGTCCACATAGCTTTATTTTTATTGCTAGAATTTAATATTATCTCATCATTTTGTAATTTAGAGTTAGTTGAAAGAACTTTACAGTATTCATTGTTAGCTGCTGTAAATGACTGCTTAAATTCTGGGTATTGTCTGCTGAGATCGGCAAATAAACATATACGATCTTTTGCTTCTTTAATTTCAGGAGTTACTTTAATTGTTTGTTTGTGATGTGTTTTCATTTTCCATTTTTTAATTGGAAAACACAAATCAAAATAATATGTAATGATTTTCATAAAACAATTGAAGGCATCGTTACAGCTATTGATAGCAAATAGTTCTGTCCAATCAATGTTTTGCAGATATTGACAGAAGTTTAAAATATTTTCATCGGTAAAAAAACGTTTAAAAGTAAAGTTGTCCTCAAAAGTATGATTAGTGATTACTTTTACATATTGGGCAAAATGGTCAGAGAGATTACTTTTTATTATATTTACTTCACAGACCTTTTCCACAGCATTCACTACAATATTATCAATACACTTACTAGTTTTGGAGGTAACCCTAATTGGGTTATAGATTAGTCTACACATATTATTATACCTAAAAATATTCGTCAGATCGCATCATATTTTGAACAAAAATTTAGAATTTAACAGAAGTTATCCCGTTTAGAGGAAATACTCTACACACCAATTCAGTAATATTATCCGTATCTAAGTGTTTATTTATGGAATTCGTTGGTATGTTAGATAAGAAAATACTTGTCGACGTTTCGAATGATATTTTATTCCTCAGGACTTTAGTGAAATAAATTCATTGTAACTGGTATGTAGGTATTCACTTCTTCATTTCTTATGTTTTTTGGGTATTTTGCCCCTATAAAAATATTTAAAAATTTTTATGAAACAAACCTCTGCCCCAAAAGGATCAGACAGCTGCCTTCGATTTAATTTTTGTATTTATCATTTGATATTTTTGTTTCAGTTTATATATTTTTAGATGTGAGACATTTTGTAATAGAAGTATAAAAACCAGCCTCTGTTTGATTCTTCTGGCGCAGATTATTTATATTATTATTATTATTTCATAAAAATTTTTAAATATTTTTACAGTGACAAAATACCCAACAAACATAAGAAATCATGAATATGCCACAAATAATAAATTATAAGCAATATCAAGTATTCACTTCGTCACATTTACGTTTAATAATTGTATGTTAAGTTTACATTGTATATTTGAACTAGGTTGCATTTTATGATTATGACACTTTCTTGCCCAAGAAACATGTTTGTGAATTTCAGTGGCGGCTCGTCAGGGGAGGCAGAGGAGGCTGAGCCTTCCTTTGGAAGAAGCAGCATATCTTCCAATCTTCCAAATTAATATCTTTTACTTGTAGAAATTTCTTTAATTGTCTTTCAAAATATCAAGCCTCCTCTACAGACAATATCACGAGCCGCCACTGGTGAATTTATTTCACTAAAGTCCTGAGGAAGAATAAAATATTATTCGAAACGTCGACAAGTGAAAATAACCTCATTTTTATTTTCTTATCCGACATAAACACTCTATATACATTCACGCTTACATACTTACTGTGTACATACAAACACACGTATATTTTTTAGTCTAAAGCGTCAGGAGTGTTATAAAATGAATTACAGTTTGGTTATATCAAGCAAGTATTATAATAACAATATCATTATGCTATAAAAATATATCTCGAAGAATGAAATCCTTATTGAAATACACGATAAGTATATGGACATAAAATCGCGTTGAAAAGTTGCGATTATTGTTGGTCTTTGCCTTATGTAAATCTGACAGTTGGCCTAAGTAGGAGTTCCTTTCCATTTTGCAGCATCGCCGAGCGAAGCGGATATCGGTTTGAGCTCGATTTCACGAATCTGAGAATCAGCCGAGCGTTCCGGAACCGGCTTTCTTCTCTTATTGATTTTCTCCTGTTCATTCTCAACCCCAGTCCCTTTCGTTGTCAAAGTCCCCTGCCGCCGGTCGGACGTCTCTCGTACTCTTTCTTTACTCTACCTTAAGTTTTCCTCTATCCAAAGTTAAAAGTCGTTTCAAATTGCCGATCACCCTTTCCAATGTATACCCGAATAATTCCGCTCTCATCAGGCGAGCCTTCCAGCCACCTCGTAAAAAATCTGAATCACAATGGGAAGTCAGCTAGAGTACATTGTGTGGAGTTTACCACGCATTTTTTGGAAACGAAATGGGAGATAAATATGGAATATTTATTAATTTTGTACTTTAATTCTTGTTTTAAAATGATATATAAAGAGTTCAAATTAAAAAAATGTTAGTTAAAAAATCGAACGTCTTTCAAGGAAATAGATTTATTAAAAAGTATGTGAATTTTATTACACATTTCATTTGTATATATAATATGGTCAAAGTCTGGATTATCTAACAAGTCAGATAAAGAAATTAACTATATGTAATGCTCCTCAACATTCCAAATATTACCTTAGAAAACATTGTAAAAACACTATACAAATTCAAAAATAAGCTTACAATGGGACCTGATGGTATACTAACTTTCTTATTAAGAGACTGTACATATATCTTTACTTTACCACTTCCCATTATTTTCAGTCCGTTAATAGTATATTACGTAATGAGTGTTGTAAGAAGCATATTACGCACGAATGGAAAAGTTACGCACGATGCCGCGTAGCGGCGAGTGTGTATTTCCATGAGTGCGTAATTGTTTTACAACTCGAATTATGTACTATTCTTTACCTACGATCATATTTATTTATTTATTTAGTAAAATCTGGATTTAGCTTACTTTTCAAAAATATTATTCAACAAATATTATGTCTGTTTTGACAGCGTTTGAAAATTACGTAGGCGCATTTGTTTTTTTAAACCCCGTGTCAGCGATATAAGCCGTGTCCCGTGCGATTTGTTTACCGTGCGATTTGTTTACAGTGCGATTTGTTTACAATATGTAAAGTTCAACTTACATAGATGACAGGTAGTGTGTTTTTTACTATTTACAGAAGTGATCGTAGGTACACTTTTTCTCAAATTTAGGCTCAATTAAGAAAAATCTTATTTTCAAAGAAGGTGATGAAACTGTTGCTGAGAACTACAGACCAATAGTTATTTTGTGTAATTTTGGTAAACTCTTTGAAATTATCTCTTTCCGTGTTAAATCTCAAATTTGGTATAGTCAACACGAGTTTGAAGGTGGATTTACATCAACTAATTTGGTAAATCTTACTCATTTTATTGCGAATATAGCGAATCGTGGTCGTCAAGTAGATGTAATTAATAAGGACTTGTCAATAGCTTTTTTTTTTGTTGTTGTTTTTACTAGTAGTCTCTGCCACACGTGTTTTCTTCTAAAAATAGTACCCGTAAAATCTACAAAATAATACAATTATCTAATATTTAACTGATGATATAAATATATGTTAAGTATATGCTTATACCCAAATATAATTTGATAATTGTTGACATATTTTTAGATTTAAGAAATATATTTTCAACACCCTACTCATTCGGAGCATATTCCAAATATTTAGAAATCTGCAGAAGGATTTGCCTTTACTCAAAATATTAAATTCATCTTATAATGATCTAAGACTAGCGTTTGCATAATGCTAGAAAAATGTAATCCAGTTCAACTTTAATTTAAATTAGGGCGTTGTGTGGAAGATTTGAATATTGTTGGTATGAATGACACTAGATAACATAACAATACAATTAAAAAAAACGTTCTTAAATTTAAATTTCACAAAAATATTATTGAAAATCTACAATAGGGAGCAATCGAAACGGCAGTACTCAAGATGGGTGAAATTGAACACATGATTATGCATGATGTAGCACTTAATAATATCAGTGCATCTCAGTACACATGTTAAATCAGGATGTGCATCAGCAGTAAAAACACCGTATGTCACTATACGAATTGAAAAGAGGCGCCCAACTGAAAATAATTTTCTCCCCTGGAGAGAAGAGGGTTCAACTTTGATCCGTCTTACTTAACACTAATTGTTTGTTTAAGCTGGTAATTTATAGTAAACGTATCGGGTTAAATATTCGTTGATAGCATTGGGTAATGAGTACTGCAAAGTAATTATAATTTGTAATTATTAAAGTATTTGAAAGATATGGGTCACAAAACGTTGCCAATAAGACGAAGAAGAACAAGAAGAAGAAAAATAACAGTTCGTTTAACAAGTAATGAAAAGTAGTTCTCTGCTGAGTAAAAATTTGAAAGTACGAGAGTAGTGGTTAATTAATTTTAATTTTTGCCTCTCATAGTGGATATCGAAGTGTTGAAAGTTGACGACATCCAAGATACTGGTTCTGCTTTGATTGCAATATTACATGACACAAAAACAAAGAAAAACTCTTTCTTTACAGTTAGTTCAGAAGTGGAAACTGTCAATGAAGTTGAATTGTATCGAAAATATTTAAGTTTAAGATCAAGAAGTTGTTAGCCATCGTAGATAGATAGTCTCTATTTATTTTCACCACTACATGCTCATAATTGTACATTTGCAGCAAGTCAGAGGAGTAGCTGGTAAGCAGCAGATTTATAAAATGCAATAAATTTAAGCAACATAAAGATCAGAGTATCAGAGCATTCTGTAAATATGAACATTTGAACACTTCGCTGTGGATTGACACTATAAAAAATTTATCAACTGAATGAAAATAATGCTTTAGAATGAAACTTTTTACATTCTTTTTGAAGGATAATTGGTTTAGTTGTTTGATATGAGATGCTAAATATATATTTAGGTTTGGAGAATCGCTTAGAGTTTACTTATAGCGAGGTACTCTAAGAAGTCCAGCGGCACGTGTGTTGCTCATGGTAATCAGACTGGGTAAAAAGACTGGACGCGCTTCTGTGAATCTCGACAAGAGCATAATAAATAAAAACTGAAGGGAGAGGCATAATTCCCAGTTTAATGAAAATAGGTTGATAGTGTTCCATAAACTTAGCATTTACAAGTATTCTTCTAACCTTTTTTGTTGTTGAAAACTTTTAATGCGTGGTGGGAGTTATCCCATACAACCACTGTATAGAAAAGTTTAAAATGGAAAAGAGAAAAATACGTATTTTTTAGAAAGTCGAATTCTAGAATGCTTTATATTTTCCTAAAAAGGAAGATCGTGCTTGAGAGCCTTCTATTTAATTAATCAATGGTTTACCCAGCTAAGGTTATCATCTAGATATATACCTAGGAGTTTAACGTGCCCGCCTTTGGATACTTTTTGATTAGAAGATATTATAAATGTATGAGTTTTCTCTTGATTAAGTGTTAGTTTGTTAAAAGTGAATCAGTTTCTTGATTGAAATCCGATATTGGAGGTCAGTTGAGACAGACTAGCCATGGTACGGGCAGAATATAACAGAGTCGTGTCATCAGCGAATAGAGTCGATTTGTTGGGCAACATAAATTGAGGGAAATCATATAGATTAAAAATAACAGTGGTCCCAGAACAGGGACCTGGGGTGTCCCATGGTTAATATTTATGAAAGCTGTCTTACCATTTCGTATGTTGAAAAAAGGCAGATGCACTATACACTTATACAGCCAGTAGAAATTAATACTTCCTACAGTATACCAAGATATATTGCAGAGTACTTACACCTTCCAAATGCCAGCAGGTACTCCGAGCATTGTTACGAAGAACCTCTGCAAATTTACTGGCCAACAGTGGAGCTGACATCATATTACTGAAAGAGGATGGCGTTCGAGCATTGAGAGATGCATGTAGCATTTACATAAGTTGAATTAATAAAAATTTGGTCGTTGCCATGTAGAAAAGTGTTTCTATGAAGGAAAGTATTACCACGTTCAAATGCGTTGCAAGTAAGCAAGTAGCACTTTTCTTCAATGTTCTTCTATACAGAAAACACGTTCTTTTCTATTAATTATTCTAAGACATTGTATTTATCAATTTAAAATAACTTGTATAGCTAAATATTCAAACAGATATTAACAATGAGTCAGAAATTAAAATTACATCAGACTATTTCTTCCTATCCAATTACTAATATCATCTCTATTTCTTTAGCCATTGTGTAAAAGAAAAATATGATGGTTATGGTATGTTTGTAGACAATGAATATATCTAATTGCATTGCGAATTCTGCGTGATTATTCTATTAAGTGTGTGTGTTTTAACCGCTTTCCATGTCACCTCAATGACCCTGTTAAGTCTAGGACATCTAGATTTGTCTAAGTAAAAGAGGCGGGGCTCTACAGTTTACAGTGGAATCCGAACCACTTCTTGGGGATAATTTTCTAACAAAAATTTTTGCGCTCTGTGGGGCACGAACCCACTTTACTAAGTACGCTCAGAGTGCAAGCCAGATACAATAATAAAAAGAAAACCTCATTATTATTATTATATATTACAGTATATTCCAGGCACCTGTGCCCGGATACTGTCAGACATTCATGGCGTGACAGTTGAATGACAGGACGGAGCGGAGTCTGGTCAACTTCAAGAAATAAAACTTTGACCTGAACTCCTTTCACCAGAGGACAAATTAAAAAAGGTATTAACAGAAAAATTTCCAAAAAATGGATAGTAAAACTTAATATTAACTGGAAGTAAAGCGCTCTGTTTTAAATTATGATATGCTAATACGGGAAAACGATCCAAACCAAAAAACCCGTTCAAGCCAGATACGCTAACCACTGAACTCCCGACTGACTCCTCTTGTTTAAAAAAATTCTTATTCTGTCACACATTCGATACCCAGTTTTCGATTTTTGTTATGTTTGGAAATTTATTTAAGCAAGACAAGAAATATACACCTATTACTCAATTAAGGTAAAATATCTTTTCCAAATAGTTTACAGTGCAAAGTAAGCTCGAATAATGCATTCGTTCTACAGAAATATTAAGTAACAACATAATATTTAATACACAAATGGCATGTAACTATTTAAAAATGTGAAAATAAAGAAAACATATTTAGAACCGCGTTTTCTATAGTGTTAACAGTACAAACACAATTAATTTTTCTGCATTCCTGAGAGCGGTGGCAAAATTTCTTTCAACACATTTCATTAGATACTTAAGATTGAATATTTAGATTTTGACTTTTTCCTTTACTACAGTTATGACACAACAGTTTTATTGTATTGCGTATCGATAAAATCAAAGATTCTGTAAGATTAACAACCGTGTTTTATACACCTTGTATCGAAAAACTTAAACTAATTCAAAATGTAATTAGAAACTTTGACATAAGAAAAGTTGGAACAATAACTGTTCAGCCACAATGAGACGGCAAATATAACAGTGTCATTTAAAACAGAAAAAAAACCGAAGCCTACTTTACTTTATAATTTCTTACTCTAAATAACCGTATCGACAAGTTGAAAATGTCTGTTAAATGAATTTTTGGTCCAAATTGGATACATGCGGATTGGTATACACGTAAAGGTCAATCTGAAAATAATTAAGAATTTTAATAGCGGCAGAATCTGTAAAAAGTAACCTTATTTAGACATTTTGGGTGCGTTTTCCATACAGGGTGATAGCAGACAAACAATAAAGCGTAGTTTGCTATATATTAACTTTTATAATGAAAATCTAGTTGTTGAGACCGTTGAGACAGATAGCATGATTCTGTTAGACGCACCGTACAGCAAAAGGAGGTCAATTAGGTCAATGGGTCACAAAACGTCTATCAGGATGTTAGGAATACGGGGAACGAACGAAAATCGGCAACGAAAATCTACTGATTTTTTAAATATAAAAATAGCCAATCTTCTGACTTGTCCAATTTTATTTAGCGCAATTCGAATTTCGAGTCTTTGTCCAAGTGCTAAGTGATGTCAGCATGAATGCACACAAAAATATATAAAGAACTCACATTGATGTATTTAAACCATAATCACCTAATTGTTGTAAAAGTTTCATAATCCCCGATTTTTATTCTGTTAATTCTTTATATTAATAATTGTAGGGGGGCGAGCGTAGAGGCGACTTCAATGTGAATATCAGTCGATATTCCGTTGAAGCAACGTCGAGCGCGGTTAGTACTTGGATGGGTGACCCACCTATCTTGGGAAATACAGCGTTCTCGTCCCACCTTCTAGAGGCTTGTATATCAGTGTATACTCGGAAGTTACGTAATTTCAGACGAGGATTACGTAGTGGATATACCATCCTTCGGAGGGGATGTAAAGCAGGCGGTCCCTTGTCTATTAAATGTTAGGCAAGTAAAAGATCCCTACTCTTCTTAAGGGAAGAAGTTCGGCAAAATTTCCAGGTTAGGGGTAGCTCGTCTCCTGGCGTCGGTGATAGGCCCTGGTAGCGGAAATAGGCCGACGTTAAATAGTTAAAAAAAATAAATAAATAATTGTAGGTAAATTTTCAGAAAATACGACGCAATACGAACATTATAACGTAACATTTTTATTCAGTTTACTTTTTGGCATTTCTGTCATCAAATGTATAGCTGAGCGGAAAAATCTAATTAATTAATTAATTAATTCTAAACTCTCAAAAACAGATTCGACTTTGATGATTTTTTTTTAATATTTGTTATATTCATTTATTCAAAATCAGAAACATGAGTGATGAGGCAGATAATCTTTTGAACCCCAAATTTAAAATTATTTTGAAAAATGTTGTGAAATTGAAGGTTTTTGTATATTAAGTTCGATTTTCGAATAACAACTATGCCTAGGTGGTTTTCGGGGTTACTGACTACGAATACATTGTCAAAAAAAAGATTTTCTGAAGTAAAAATAAAAAAATTCAAACATTTTTTCTAAAGCAAGTGTTTTAAAAGGACAAAGAGATTGAGCATCTAGGTGATGCTACATATTAACAAAAAACAGCATTTTTGAGAAAATTAATTGCTGAGCAATTACGATAACAAAATGGCGACATTTTGTAAAAATAAAATGTGAAAACGCACATTGCTTAGGCCATAATTTCTTTATTTTTTATGACACAAAAACAAACAAAAGAACTGATTAATTTTTATCTTTAATTCTGTTTCCTAGAAACTTTGATAGAGGTTTCATATTTCTAAGATACTCAACATTTAAACTAAATACTTCATCCTATAGTCTTTTGGATATCATCTATAAACTTAAATATCTCCCAAACTATTAATGCTACGTAAATATTAAAGTAAAATAAATTCATTCTCAGTTTATAAGTTTTATTTTTAATATCTATCAGTTTTTCGTTTAAACTAATATTTATTAAAATATTTGCTAAGAAAAAAAATTATGTTTTTTCGAAAATCCGTTTGTAGTTTAAAATGCAATTTATTTTTGTCTCCAGCATGTTTTAGCTCAATATATTACTTATCGAGTTATTTTTACAAAAATCGTGTTGAAATACCTCGTTTTTGAAGCTACTATTCCAATTTTCAAGTCGTTATAAGTTATAATATAACTCAAAAACTATCAACTCAAATGAAAAATTGCACAGAGCCTTTCTTCTCAAAATATGATTCTCTTTCAGCTCTTTTTTTTGTTTTTTTTTTTAGGTACCGCCCCCTGAAAAGAGGTGGCATTCACCCCCTATAAATCCCAGCTGGAATGTTTCTTATTTTGAATAATTAAATATAACAAACATTTAAAAAAAAATCAACAAAATCGGTTCTGTTTTTGAGGGTTTAGAAGTAGAAACCTTCATTGACTTGGCTAATATAGATATTTTGATTAAAATTCAAATAAAAAACATCCACTTTTTTAATATTTAATAGAGAAAATTCATTCCAAAAATTGATTATAACTCTATTACATGATTCAGCAGTTAAAACATGATAAAAACCAATAAAATCAAGATTTGAAAAGAATGTCATTGTAAGTTACGTTACTGTGTTGAAAATGAATTATATTCTAGCAATATCATTGTATCGAACTTTGCCATGTTTACCAACCACATGAGTTATTAATAGCCGGAATCTGGCTTCATAAAAGACGTTCCTAAAATGTCATGGTGTGCACTCGTAGATATAGTTTCGGAAAAATCTATGTATTATTTGGAATGATTTTGTGCAACTCAATATAGAGGACGAAATTCTGTCTGCGGCTGCCAAAAAAGCGTAAAAAAATATTGTCTAAATTGTTTACACCGCTGTTAGGTACAGGCTTATTTTATAACATTTCAAACCAATGGAAATCTCATTCTTTCTAGATTCAGGTGCTGCCCACAGGGTTCGATGATGTATATCCAGTGATATATATCACGATATATATTGATATGATATTTACAGTGACATAAATATCACTTTTCTTGATACAAATTAAATGTCTGCAAAAGCTCTTAAAATTGTAAAAATATGGCAACACTGTTTTGATTATCGTCGGCTTACTATCAAAACCTCCTAAGTCTCTTATCTGAGAGTTTGGGGGTTTTAGATTACTCATATTCTTGAAACGCTGACACACAAACTTGCAAAATCTCTGAAGTTTAGCACGAATATGTCCACCTCCATCGGCGTTTTCTGAAACCTTCTATGTCGCTACGATCGCATCAAAACCTTCTATGTCTAGTATGTCAGGTATAACCTAATTGATATAGTGTTGTGCTCTTGGTTTATTTCGAATTAGTTAGAAAATATTAAACAAAAATGGACAAAAGAAATAAGGTAAGAATAAGTGTATTTTTCTGTAATGTATACAATTTTTACACATCCCATTAAATTGTATTACTTATCTTCAATTTGATTTTAGCAATAGACTTAGAAGGTTTTGATATATGTATGTATTATTCTTGTAGAACCATATAAGAGTTAGGAGTTTCCGTTTTTCTTCTTTCCTATAAAATTCTTACAAATCGACTTAGGAAGTTTTGATAGTAAGTCGACGTTATGTGAACTACTGCTGCTGCTATTAGTAAAGAAGGCAAGAAGGGACTTCCTTTCTGCAAACCCATATCTAACTTAAATTGTTTTATATGCTGTCATAAAGTGTCTGTTCTACAGTGAGCTTAGAAGTGACTATTTTAATCGTTTAAATATAGATACAAGGTATAGATATAATAAGAATAGGTATTATATTAAAATCGGTAAAAAAATTCGTCAGGGAAATTGTAGAAAATGTCAATTTTGAACGTTGAAGTTCCCATTATCGAAATAGGCTACATATTGTTTTGATGACACAATAGTATATTATGGTACCATTGAACATTGCTGGTCTGATAACTAAATAGTAAAATAATTTTAAAAACTTTTTATTTCAAAAATCTACTAAAAAGTAAAAAAACATTTTCAAATTCATACGCCGCCCGAAAAGATTTTATTTTTCGAATATATGAAGTTAAAAATGTTGTTGTACCTCCGGGTGTTTTCGCGTGTAGTTGATAAGCTTTTGCAGGAGCCACGGTTGTCTAAACAAAGTTTCGGCAGAACCACATCTGTCATCTTCAGGTTCTCGCTGAAAGCTGTCTACTGCTGCTCCTCGTTACTCGAACTGTATTGAGGAGCAACAGTAGATGATACATACTCAATGTATATCGTAAATATAGGATATTTTGATATTTAATTCAAAAGGTACTTAAGTTTATCTTGTTGTATATTACTTTAGATTTACTCTAATATTAGTTTAGAATTCCGCAATACAGTGATCATCCAAATATTAGTATGAACATTTTAAATACAATTTTGGATAAGTGAGATAATCCTTTGTTGATATACTCAGGCGCTTCTAAGTCTCTCTTGGGTACTGGTTGTGCATGCTACATACTTTCGACCAATAACTGTATAAAAATCAAATTGCAGCTGAAGCAATTGCTATATACGAGGCTCTCGAATTTATTTATTCTTCTAATTCAGACACTTCCATAACTTTGTCAGATTCTCTATCGGTTTTATCTTCATTAGAAAACAGTTTTTCCTTCAACATTAAAATTAACCCTTATATTCTAAAAATAAAGAAACTGCTACACAATGTTTTAGGTATGGGAAAGGAGGTTCATTTTGTATGGGTAAAAGTGCACATTGGCATAAAAAATAATGAAATTGTCGACTCTTTGGCCAAGGAAAGCATCATCTCAGGATTCCCATCAGAACAAACAATCTTAAAATCTAAATTTAGAAATAGATGGTTAGAACAGTGGTAGAAGTTTTGCCATTCCAATCCTACTAGATATACACATATTCATCCTGACCTGTTTTTTCTCTTTTGCTGATCTTCAATATTTCTTTTTTCATTGTCGACATAGGTTAATTGGAATAAATGTTTTGTTAGGGTAGCGGTTGGCTGTATGGCTAGTGAAAAAGAGAAAAAGTTTAGAATTATTAGAATACTGTTAATAGATAATAATTACCCAATGTTTGTTTCGGATTCCAAATATAGTTTTCTAATCTGGATTTGTTTGAAACAACGTTTGGTAGTTTTTATAAACAGATATTCATTCATTTACTTAACACAACGCAATTTTCTTGCGTACTTCTTGTAAGCTGTAAGCACTAAATAACTCACCAACTATTTACTGCACTTATCAAGAGTAATAACGCTAATAGGGAGAGAAGTGTGAACCCCAAACATCCGCGGGGGTGCGGTATCTTTAAGCGCATTATCTCACCGAGCGAGCAGTGAGTACACGCCCTAACCAGATGCTTGCAGTATTCGGAATTACTTACATCCCATTGCTTTATTCCTACATTTCTAGAGTCTGTTTTGGCGCCCCCAGAGGCCTATGCGACTTCATATGTTAGCAAGGATTTTTAGAGGATTGTAATTTTATTTGCAGAATCATTGTGAAAATACCAAGGGGCTTATCTACCCCTAACTGCTTGTTCCTAGATTTATTTTCCTTAATCAAACAGACAACATACTTTGCTAGTGCGTATATAATTCAACAGACATATTTTATATTCAATAAAAAATGTAATATTTGGTCCATGTAACATATATTTCATCTAATTTTAAGTAGCCAATTGTCTAAAATTAGTGCGTTGTGGTAAATTAATACTTCCCCATTTTTTTATATTAAACTCCACAAAATATAAAAAATATCCATGTAATCAAACTTCTGCACCAAAAAGAAGAGGGATTTTGATTAATTTGCTGATTATTACAATGCATTTTAAAACCTAATGTCAAGTGAAGAATGTCGCGCCGTAGCTGATGCGACAATATTTCGCCTCCATTTTGCAGCATGTCATCATCAACATACTGTCTGCCGTTCATCCTTATATATCAATGAAACTACAGATAGGAAAAATATCAATAAAGGATCAGATTATTCAATAAAGTTTCACTCTATCGAACTTTCCGAAAAACTCAAATGAGAAGCAGTAATGACCATTAAGGTAATATACTTTTCAACTTAGAAGAAAGCTGTCATGTCTGACATTGGAAATACATCACGAATATTATCATTTCTAGATCATCAGATATTTCAATATTCTCTATCGATTGATACCTAGCATTTAACTATGTCTATATTAATAGTCGACTACTAGATACTATTGTTATAACATTAATTTTAAATTATTTCATAATTTTGTCTCATTTCATTTAACACAAAATAATAACTAAACTGAGATGAGCTTTTCATCGTTGCAAACACTCCTATGACAGTGGTTAAATTTCGTAATTTTATGTTGTTATTGCCAACTTTGAAGCATTTCACCTAATAGCAGCTTTCACAGAGACCAAATGTTATCCTCTTTCATAGTTGTTCAGCATATGGCATGCGATATTTCATAAATAAAAAAGTAGCTCTGTTCGTAGCCATTCATCGCGTATAAATATCAAATAAAAATCTTGTAATCCGAGAATTATGGACACCCACTTTAAAGTCAGTTGAAGTTATTTTCAAATTTGTGTATGATCGGGGTTGAATAAAGAAGGGATATTTGCAGCACACAACGCAGGAGGGGAAACCAACTACAAAAGCACAACAATGTGTAGCGTTCTAACCCAAGGGAATATCAATAGAATAAATTGTTCTTATGACCTGTCCCTAAGGGGTTTTATACACTAAGTGCATTTAGGTGAAATAAATGATGAAAATGTAGTTAATTTAATGCCTTAGAACAAAATTACTTTATATAACACTAATTAGTAAGTTTGGGGGCAGTACAGCAAGGTTTACAATGGAATTATCTGCATTATATGTCACATCTTACACCCTAAATGCAAGTTGATGAAAAAATCCTGTGCGTTGATAGCCAGATCTGACAAGAATCATTACCTATATTATTTATAGGTATATTTTTAGTGTATGCAATTTGAAAACTAATAA
The DNA here is from genome assembly GCA_936432065.2 of Rutpela maculata. Lineage (NCBI taxonomy): Eukaryota > Metazoa > Arthropoda > Insecta > Coleoptera > Cerambycidae > Rutpela > Rutpela maculata. The sequence goes on along the minus strand of OW386285.2, from coordinate 25,008,122 downwards.
TTTCATATTGATTCGGGGTTACAATATTTTGAGGACTCTATGCTTCTACAGAGTTTTAATAAGAACTAAAAACAGTTTCAATGTTGTTGTAGCGTAGGCGCAGAGGTTACGCAATTTTAGGCGAGGATTGCGTAGTGGTCATAACATCCTTCAGAGGGCATATAAGGCAATCGATCATTTGTCTATGAGATGTTACGCAAGAACCTAATCCCTATTTTTCTTATGAGAGGAGAGGAAATAAAAGAAAGTTTATCTATGATAGAGTGAAAATAGCTTATGTTCATACTTTATTTGGAGTAAGTTAGCTAGAACATTTACGGAGTACATAAAGCTATAACAGCCACCGAGATACGTCTTGTAGAAGTAGAATGTGTAGTCAGAAAGTAGTCAACGCTGATCGCAACATATTGAAAATGATTATTCTTTAAATATGTAAGAATATTATAACGAAAACGACATCTTTCCCTCTATACTATTACACTTATCATATCCACTCTCAACCAATTCAAGTTTTGCACGCTGGTGATGAGACTTCCTCCAAAACTTCGAGATTTTATTTATTTACTTCGTTAGACAAATTTACATTTTTGTAGAAATAGTAGAATTTTACATTTAAAACTATAATAATAAAAGACACAGAAAAAAGTTATACCAACTAAATTACAAACTACAAGTTTTACAAGGTACAGTTAAAAAATTTTTCAATGCTATAAAAGATATTTGCTAACAGAATCTCTGGAATTAACTGTACTTAACCTTTTTTTGTGGAAAACAACATTGGATTAGTTTTAGATGCATTTGGTAACTCCTCATTATTTCCCGACCTTTTGAAAAGATTTTTACAGATATTTAAACCAAACCTAGACATTATATCAGAAATATTAGATGCCGAGGCAAGAAATATCATCCGCTATTAACCATATCATTTATAAAAATAATAAATACTACTGTTACGTAACGAAACAAGTTGCTTATCTGACAAGTATGATTGTATCCAATGTGACGGTTGACACCGTATACTACAATGTTCAAATGACATCAAGCCATGGTTGCCAGAAGATAAACTCATCAGTACTAGTGCTCTATAGTACCATTAACCTGAAAATGTTGCCAAATCCCCACTTTGTCGTGTGATAAGGATTTTTAACGTGCGCGTATCGTAGATACACAGAACCCACAGTATTACCTCTCCCTCGGAAGATGGCGACGCAAGCAGACTCTCTCATCCACTATATGTTTTCGACTTGGTCCATTCGGGATATGAACCTAGACCTTCTATTTGGAACGACGTGCTACTATCCGTCACCCACCAAGTCGACATGTATGTTTTTTTTTGTACTTCTGTATAACTATTTGGCTAATAAATTAATTTTATAGCTCCTTATATTCTAGCTTAGCCTGATTTATGTTATCAAATAAATAGAAATTGATATTTTAATAGATAAACTAATTTTTTATTGGACATAGATTTTATTTTCTGCTGTTTACTAAATCAAAAAAAATATGTTTTCTATTGTAGATGTATTTACAACATAGAGAATTGCTTAAATGAGGAACATCATTAGAGTTTTATATTCACTTAAGTATATTCCTGAGGGAAGCGAAACTGGAAGCAGTATAACCTTAAACTGCTGGCTCAATAAAAGCTTTGAGTAAGATGGCCGCTCGTAAAGGAGGTATAAAAGTGCATCAACGTTGGCCATGGCCCGCTATAGGACAAAAAGCTATAATCTGAAGCTCAATGAACAGGCTTAATGCGCCACTCGCTTTACTGCGCTGAGCTTTCAAGCACGCCCGAACGGCTTGGGCTTTGTGCCACCGCAACAGCTTTTGTGATAATAACATGGAACTGTTTCTTGGTTGTTTATGTTTCGCTCTTTTTGTTCCTACACTATTTAACTGTTCAACGCGAAAGGCCCGCTTTTGTTTTGTTTTCTGTTGCGAAGAAAGCTCAATTTTACGTACATGCATTGTAATACGTAAAGGATACATTATGTGGGTTATTTATGTTTTTTTTATAAATATAAAAGATTCAGAGTCAGCGAAGATTTTGCAAATGTTTTATATTTAGTTGGGTATCTACGGTCTCGAAATCGACTCAGAGAAGTACATACAGAGAGACCCATTTAAAAGCGGAACACCTATCTAAAATTTTTATTTATTGTGCGATTTGAATCAAATTTTACTCAAGTATTGAACAAATTAGGATCTAATTGAGTTGAAAAATATTCACGTCCCACGAATGCAATGCCATCTCGGGTACCAAAATATGAGGAAAAAATCAAAAATACAAACTTTATTAGTAAAAATTTTTATTTACAAAAATAAAACTTTAAAAGCCTTTAATTCAAATATTTCATTTAAAAGGGTTGATGATAACTGAAACCTAGAAGGCGGGACATATCCTGGTTTTAACTTGCTTCTCTATGTTCAATGGATTTAAAAGAGCAATTTGTTGTGGCCACCTGTTTGTTGAAATCTTTCTTTTTGTTTTGACATGTTCCTACAACAAAAGAGCTTAAACTAGTGCTACTGCAACTACTACCACTCAAATTCCCGCTTGCTATTCGTTGGGAATTTTGACTTTGGATTGTACTGGCTTGGCACTCGTTAACTTTGTCACCTAGACTTGTCTGATTTTTACAGGTTTCCCAGTGGTTTTAAGCCCCTGAATTTCTTCATTATATTTTGTACATATTGCACGGCATCCAAGTTTGCCCATAACTTCTTTTTTTTACAAAATGTTGCCAAACACTATCTCTCTGCTGCTTCTACTAGACATTTATTTTTAGTATACGTCGCACGGCAACGTTGAGTCAGCACTAAAAATTTTGCAAATATAACTTCTGCTATCTTGCGAAATGTTATACGAAACACCATTGGCCGGACCAGGAAATGTCAAAAAGAAGGGGGGGGGGGGGGGGGGGGGATGCACTTTGAACATTTGCTATCATTTAATTAATCTTTTAATGTTTTTTAATGTTAAAATAAGCCATTTATTTGCAGCGTTGTCTTGTTGATAAAATGAATGCTTTGAATACAGTTTTATTCAATTTCCTCGGCATACTTACTTGAAAAGCGTGTTTTCTCGATATTTTAATTATTATCCACCAAGAAACTTGTGTATTTGGGTTAATATCAAACCGGTTTTCGATCTGAAGGTATCAATGGATTTGCCGTGAAAATTAGTATTTAACTACTGGGCGTCTAAAAGATGTTGCCTTTTGAAAATGTTGACAATTATAAATCAATGATTTCGGAAATTTTGGTTTGTCGTAGCTACTAATTCGAAAAATCTCACGTTTACATTTTTCCCTTATTGTTTTAGTCCATTTGATTGATTTGAGTGTATTCACTGTACTCTACAAGCAAAAATAAAACTAGCCCTAAAAAAATCAAGAAGTCTCAAAATGTTTTTAAAACTACGCAGCCGTATTTAAAATCGTCTCCGGAATTAGAAAATGTAAAAATATACAGGAAGTTCCATTTAAAATTTCACTTCATTTCATTTTCGGGGATATCAGAAGGGATGGAAAAGTGTCAAATTACGAAAAATTTGCCGTTTTTGGTATATATTACCTCCGTCAAATTTAAGGCTTATATCTTGAAAACTCTAGAAACTATGGCTTGTCTAATGATTCCGTTGACACCCAGTATGTAGAATAAGTAAACAAATTATTAATTAATATGAATAGAACATATTTACAGTCCAGATAATTAAAAATAAAATAATTGTAGGATTTTCCTTAGTAACAGAAATTTGTTATTTTTAAATATATAAATCAGGTCAACATGTGAAATTACAAGATCTATACTGAAATTATAAATGCTGTGGAACAAAGGATCAGTTACCAACACGTTAATTGATTTTCTAGTGTCAAAAATATGGCTCGATGTATCATAATAAAACACCTCCCACACGAACCCAGTAAAATCAGCATATTTGCATATAGAACAGCCTCAAAACAGAAATAAAAAATTCCCTTTGTGGCATTATTAATCATAACATCAATAAGCTACTTTATAAACAAACGCAGAACCGCAACTCAAACTAATAAGTCTCATTGCAAATTAGATTACAGGATCCAGAGCTTTGTGCCTTGCTAATACAGCAGCAGAAAGCTCGGGCGCTCAGTTCGGGATTCCTCATGGCCGCTTTAGCGTGTACGATTTTCGCGACGACTAATCAGCTGGCTGGCAGGTTGGTACGGCCACTTAACTGCGGCTTCCTCTGCTCTTGTAATTGTTCCGCAAATTATATTTGTGGATAGAACTACAAGCACTCAGTGAGGTAAATATGGTTATTTTGATGTATGCAGAGCGTGCTTTTGATAGAGACACCATTTGCTATAAGTTCCCGAACTGTTTGAAGATTTTATTTTAAGATTATTTAGAATCGAAGGAAATATGAGTACTTTATAGATAGATGGATAGGTAGATGTTTATTTTTGTGACTTACATATGTATACAGGGTCCGCCACTTAAAACTCCCCAGACTTATAACTTCCTTACTTTTTAAGCTACGACCATGTTAGTACATCAAATTGTAGATATTTTTAAGGCCTTTAAATATGCATACAGAGTGATTTAAGAAAAAAATGTTTGAAAAAATTATTACAAAAAAAAAATTAATTTCCTTGAATATTTTTCCCGCACCCTGTACATGAACTGTGTTAATGTTTTCTTATAAAGGTTTTAATTAGCTTCAATTTATATCATCATGTCATATTCGATATTCTCTTTCGTTTTAAAGAAAAAATTAAAAGCACTCCTTCCGATTTCAAACTGATTTTTTTTTAAATAACTGAAAACATGTAAATAATAATGTTATGCTTTATTTGTAAAAGACATATCATAAACAATTCTCAACGTAACAAAACAGCAACAAGAAACAAAAGAAATAAATATTTTTAAAAACAAACTTTATTAAAATGAACTAAATAATAGGAAATTGCAAAATTTTTATTTAAAAAAAATTTTTTTTAATAACATAAATTGAAGCTAATTAAAACCTTTACAAGAAAACATGTACACAGTTCATGTACAGGGTGAGGGAAATATATTCAAGGAAATTAATTTTTTTTTCGTAATAATTTTTTCAAATTTTTTTTTTTTAAATCACTTTGTATGCATATTTAAAGGCCTTAAAAATATCTACAATTTGATGTGCCGAACGTGATTGTAGCTTAAAAAATAAGGAAGTTACGAGTCTGGGGAGTTTTAAGTGGCGGGCGGACCCTGTAGATATTGTCATGGTGTTAATTCTAAAAGCAAGATAACATATAAATATGGACAAATATTATTTAAATTACCTAACTTTAATTAATTTAATGCATTAAAATTTCAAACAAAAACATTACAAAAAAGCATTACAACAAATTTCAAGTAAAAATATAAAAAAACATGCAACTATCGACTAGAAACGTTCTTAGTTTTTGTTTGAACTTTTTTATTGGCATGCAATTTTTTTATATCGGAGAGCAATTCATTTGAATAAATAACTACCTGCACATAATGGGGACTTCTTACATAAATTTATATCTACTTGTCTCGTCTTTGTTGCGAGTTTGATAACAGTGATTGTAAGTTTTTAATTTATTTTTATTTATGTATGTGGAAATTAACAACTTATAGAGATATATAGATGCCACACTCAATATTTTTTCTGTTTTAAAAGTATCTCTACATGATTCTATATAACCTAATTAAATATTAATCTTATGATTCATTTTTGCATTATAAATACTCTTTGCATATCTGTACTGTTTCCATATGATATTATGTTATAGGAAATTTGAGAGTATACTAGGGCATAATAGACATTTAGGAGCGATTTTTTGTCCAAACTATTTTTTAAATTTGTGCTAGCGAAACAGAATTGTCCCAATGTTTTACATAAATGTTTCTCTTGACTTGTAAAGCTGAGATTCGCATCAATTAGAGTTCCTAGAAACTTTATTTCTGGTTGAAGCGATATAGAATGACTGTGTAAATTTATATTAAAATTATACCCGTTCTTTTTTGATTTGTAGTAAAATGAATGCAAACTGTTTTACCATAATTTATTTCTAAAAGCACCAATCACTGAATAAATATAAAAGATTGTTCAAATTTTTCTCTAGTTGTTCAGGAGTTTTTGCAGTAATTATAAAAGATGTGTTGTCCGCATGCATGTAGACATTTGCAGAGTTTATATAGTGTGGTAGATCATTTACATATAGCAGGAATATCAGAGGACCCAGCACATTACCTTGGGGTGTTCCAATATTTAGCTCATATTCATATGAAAGAGAGCTTTCTATTTTGACTCTGACTTTCCTATCAGTGGGGTATGGTACAATCCACTTATTTAAGTTGTCTCTAATACCTAGTATATTTAATTTGTGTGAAACAAAAGTGTCAAAAGCATTTGAGAAAAGAAAACTTCCATTACATAATTTTTGGCATCTTTGTATATTGAACATTAGGACTATATATGGAAAAATCGACGAAGTTAAGTAGATTTTGATACAAAAAGACATAAAAATAATACTCAAGAATATCCTTTTAGAAAAAATACAAATACTACTTTTCACAAATTATAGTTTATTAAAAAAATACAAACTGTTTCGTTTAAATTCAATAAAATATTATTACGTACTAAATATGAAGCAAACATTGTAATTAGTAGATTCAAATATTTTATTTAATTCAAATAAGTGTTTAGACATACCCACAGGGTGATTCCTAAGTACGTTAAGAACATTCAGGAGGTGATTATATGGCCAATTTTAAGTATAAAAATTCTAATAAAGGTATGTCCCAAAATGGATCGTAAGGAAGCTGAAGTTCTATAGAGACTGCGTACAAAGACGATTTTCCAATAATATCTCATCAACTTTTGAAGCTTTTCGCACTAAATTTTATACAGATCTTATCATTGGAAAAATCTTATTTTCTGATCTACCACATTGAAACGACCATACCTGGTGGCGCAGCTGATAGGATACTCTTGTAACTTTTCAATAGGCGAATGGATTTTTTCAAATTTGGTGCAGTGATATGGGAAGAAATTTTTTATTATACGATGTAAAGATCCAACACGGCCGATTTCCGGTTTCGATGCAATTGACATGAAAATCAAATGTTAAAATAGGACATATTTCTGCATATTTGGGTCCCGCTGGCCAAAATACATATGATCTGACCTTTAAATATTATTTTGATTTTCCTTCCCTCTCCGAAATTTGTTCGGATTTGTATGATTTTTGAAATATATGCTACAATTAATTATTTAATAGTTACAAATAAGACATATTGCAAAATGATGATAAGAAATTAACCATATTAATAAATTAAGACATTATGCTAACAAATGTTCACTGGATGTTCTACTGGACACCTACGGCCTCCATATAAGCTTCCATGCGCCCTAGCAACTCTCATGTGCAGGTTGCTCTAAACATAGCTGGTGTTTCTTTTCGACAAGCCTCATGAATTCGATCCATAATATCCTGCTATTATTTCGGACTCTAGCTATACAAGGTGCTATTTGGAAAAAAGTTGGGGTGGTTTCAGTGGGGTTGCAAGATGCAACATGAGTCCAGAGGTATCATCAGGAGTTTTTCATACCATTTGAGGGTTTTTTTTATTTATATTTTTATCTTTTTAAATAACGGATATAATATGGCTTGTGAGAGACACCAGGAACAACAATTTTTAAAATCCAAGTTGTGCCTTTAAGAAAGATATGAAAAATTTTGAAAAATTGATCAAAAATGTTAAACGAAACATGGACAACTACTGGAAGCGGCTGGAAACTCTCCACCAAATGTTTGTAGACATTCGTTAATTTAGTTAATAACCGCTGAGTTCTGCGATACAGGCTTCCTTTCCGCAAGTGCTAGAACTTACACTTAACGACTCACCGTCGCAAGACTCGTACAATTTTTTTTGGCAGGAAATGAAAGGAAAACTTTTTGTATGCTATGTCGGTGAAGTGGTATAATAAAAAATGAAATATTATGTTAAAAAGTAAGAAAGTTTTTTTAACAAAAGGGCCCTAACATCATGCCATCTGCATCAAAACTTTTTCGGCTCATGTACGATACCATTACCTTTGTGCCATAATAAAATATAAATCACTAGATGACTTGAGAACACACAAATAAACAATTTAAATAGTAGCCACTGACTTGTCGAGCATAGTTCATGAAATCATGATAACAAGGTTAAGAACATCTTAGCTAGTGATGATGCCACCTTGATTGGCGAAATGATGAATATAACAAATACGTAGTACTTTATACAAAGATTTTACCACCATTCAGAAATTATCAAGTTAATTCAAATTCAAATTAAAACACTTATTAACACATCACGAGAGAAACATTTTCTTAATGTAAAGACCATTTATTTAATTAAACTGCGAGCAATTAAAATCAAAATACATATTCATCAGTGTCAAATAAGGAAAAATAATTAACAATTACTGCAGATTTACATTAATAAATGTCTATATGAAAGTGTTGATAGTATAGGAATTACTTCTGTTGACACATCGGCCGACTCGGTCTTATCTGCATATATTAGAGACTTATCAGTATAATGTGTGGCTTTGAAATTATTACAATGTAATTATGATCTGATACCTACTACTGTTCATGTTTGCTTATCACTTAGTGAGGCGTGTAATAAGCTTACAACAACTGTTCGACTATAAACAAATCTAAATTAAATTAAAAACTGGTTTATCGGGATAAACAACACTGTTCGAAGTTTTGTAATTAATTTGTTAGTGTACACAAATTTTCTCTATAAATAAACTTTATATACTATTTTTTCTTGTTTAAAAACCACCCTTTACTAATTTACAATATATGCTCGATAATTTTTAAATGCATCATACGTATACTTTCTCTTATGTATGTATGTATCATTTGCTCATAGTGTTCCAATCGTTCTGAAATGATACATTAAATTTATACTCATATTTTCTTAGTCTTCTGAATATTAGTTAAAATGTAAGACGAGGATGGCACCTAGAAGATTACAATAAACCTTGAGCTGAAAAACCTCATCAAATGTGAAGACAGTGGACTATATAACAGAGAGATAGAGAGATAGAAAGAAAGTTGCATGGCTTGGGCTTAAATAGGATGGATAAAAGGTGTTGAAAAGATAGCGGAGTGGACATATGAAAAGGGATCAAAAGAAAGACAAAGAAAATATGGTTATAGGACATAAAAAAAATTAAAAGTACTAAGAGTAAGGAATCGGTAAAGGAGATTGACTGAACGAAACAAGATCATTTTGGAGGCTAAAACGATAAAAGATTTGTAAAACTGTAGAAGTCGTATGTCTACCTCTTAGTCATGTGATGTACATCACCTACTTTACACGTCTTTGAGTGTACGTTTAGACCAAATTCTCTGTGGACATTTGTCGAATAGAAAACTTTGGTGCCATCACTCGAGACAACCAGAGATTCTCATAAAGGAAATGAACAGGCTGAGAACGATGAGTCAAGGATTTGCGTTCAGCTCAACATTTCATACTAATATTCAAATTAGTATGAAGGCTTGTGTCCGGTATGCAGGATCAAGGTAGAAGAATCCAATAGATTAAGATGTGTTTGATATCCTAAAAACGAAAGAGAGAGTAATATAACTACTTGGCTACTGAAAAACTTCCTTGAATATTATGATTTTAGAAAATGTCATTGAAGACCTCTTCAGGATCATGCCTTGCCTCTTAAGCCAATAAACTCGAGTTTGACGTCATTACATGACCTAACCCTAGAAGATTCTACGTACAACTGGTCGTGACTAAACGCTGCTTTAGGCAAATATACGTTATCTAAGGTTTGACCTTGCGTCTAGCTCTTCGCCTTGTTATAACTTCTGAGAAAAGCTTGGATATGATGATCATCAACAAAAGAAATGAAAAAATTCCTACAACTTGAATTCTGACAGTCGTGCTCCTAAGTAGAACATCCAAAGGAAAAATCCCCACTCTAATATCATTGATAATAAGATTACTCTCTCAATATCACTATTCTCACTTAAATAGTGCATAAATTTCGTGCATTGCGCATTGGGTTTGCACTACTAGATGGCGACATACCTATATTTTATTTATAAAATGCTGTAGATTATGTTGCAAAAGTAGTTTAAAGGAGATCTAGTTCTATGAGCATTTACAACCCATAAAATTCGATAAATCGCTTTTTTACACATGGTTGTCATGAGACATCCAGGATATTTCAGACTAAATGCTTATCAACTCTTATCAGCACCTAGATAGACTCCAAGTCTTTTACAGTTTAAAGTAAGAGAGTAGATCATTGTTACAGTTCCATGTCACATGAAAAGCTTCTTCAAGAATTTTAAATATTTTGTTATTAACCATAACAAAAGCTTCTGTGGGTCGCGGTTTCATATTCCATATGACAGTCTACAAATTGGTCTTCAGTCTGTTAAGGTGCTAGTATAGGTGGTAAGAGTGTCCTATGATTAGTCCCACCACCTCTCTCAAAGTTTCTTCTCCATTTTGAGTAGATTTCACGCCAATACATTTGAGAAGTTTTGAATCAGAAATTTAAAATGTTTCTGACCTTCTGATTCCCTTGTTGTTTCTTTGTTCATTCTCAGGAACTAAGCATTAAATTTTCTAATACATTCATATTAGCAAACTGTCTAAACAAGGAGTTAGATATTTTGTAATTAAATTCATTTTGTTTCTATTTCATATTGTTTCTACTATACTACTAAAAATAAAGACACCGAAGAAGTAGTTGATTTTAGAATATAACTAATTCATTTGTCGATTATGTCGAATGATTTGAAATTTCGCACTCAGTTATTTTCCGTCTGTGTTCAATATTAATACAATTTTCCCACTGAAGTCATTACGTCAATTTGACAAATATACCATAAAAAATGTATAAGAAATTACTATTTTTAGTGTCACGTGCCGCAAAATTCGCGACATCATTCAGGCACGTGACTTGGGTAAAACAAAAAATAATCACCCTCTCTATATAAGCACTCTGATCAACCCCAATAAAACGATGGTCTGTTGTTTTCAACTATTATATAATATAACATCGGAGTTTAAGTTTCATTTTCTCGTTAATATATTGTGGAAATACAGTGTGGGTAAAAAACGAATTGTTGATTTCGTCTGTAACTGGTTTATAAATTATGCTATATTTAAGAGGCAGATGTCATCGAAGAGACAATGTGGTGTTCGTTATTTCAATGTTTGGTAGTTTTAATATAAACAAGTATAATCCAAAATGGCGGACTAATTGTCAACATTTTTTTCTATAATGTAGTTGACATTAATACCTTCTTCGCCTCCATATTTCTTATTTCTTTCAGAAAAAAAAATTATTATGAATATATTAATTATTAAAATTTAATAATAGTACTACTATTATTATTGAAAATTGTGACTAGATACATAATTTTATGCACAGAGTTATTAATGTCAAAATCTAGGAGGAGATAAATTTAAAATTAGTTTAAAAATATTAAAAATATTTAAAAACTAGACGACATTATACTCTTCGCCAAATTATTAAATTTTCTATATAATTGTTGAAAATTCTATAATACACTCTGAGTTTTTAGAAAATTCATTTTTTAGTTATAATTACTATATTTGTAATATTAAGCATCTCCCGATTATGCCATTTTAATTAGCGAAATGCTAATCAATATAATAGCACTAATTTTGTCGTAGAATATTTCAATGGTTACAACACATCATGTATCTTTTTTGGTAAAATGTTTCATAACTTTTTATTTATTGATTGGTTTATTTCAATACCGTTCTAATTTTAATAAAATCGGACTTCTCTTTCTTTAATTTATGATGCTTACAAGAATCGTAATAAACCGGTCGAACAGATGATAGACGGACAGACAAATGGATATATATTATGGAAATACCGGCTCGGTGGCGCAGTGCTTAGGTGTTAGGCTTGCGATCACGGGATCCCGGGTTCGAATCCTGACGTTTTTCATGTGTTGCTAAGACGGTAGCAGTGGACTAGACTGCGGTTGTGTGAGCGACAATACGGTCTAGTCTCTCATTTTTTATTCATGTTTGAAAGGTCTGACTCTCAAAAAAAATACGGTCCGAACCATAAATTTTATATACGGTATTTTATATACGGGGTATATATGCTACACAAAGCGACATTATTACCGGTATAACCGAAAATGACAGAAAAATAAAAATATTTTATTGTTCCAATTTTCTTTTAAATGTTTTATTTGAATTCTTAAGCAACAAAATTGACTAATCATTTCCCTGCAACCTGTGTATATCCTTTAACAAGGCAAATACAGCTATGTGAAAGTATTTTGTTTCCTTATTTCCTTGGTTCTTTTATTAAAATGAAATCTTCACATACGGTTAAAGAGGAATTTTTCTGACATACTGATGAATCGGAAGCAATTAAAAGAAATTGTATATTAATATGACTTTCAATATGTGTTACCAATCAATAAATTAAAGTGGCTACCAGAAACTAATAACAGCTATTAATAATCCGTATATTTCCTGATGAATCAATTAACAATTGATAAATAAGCTCGCATTCTACTGAAATGGAATTATAACAAGTTCTAAATAACTTAAACAGTCGACAATAAACCGGAAACCACTTAAAGCATGTTATTACGATCCTCAGTTACACTTTTAATCCAAAAATTATCTCGGAATTACATTTGGAAGCGTAGGGTGCAGAACAAGTCGGCCTTTTTCTAACAAATCTAACGAAGATACAATAGGCACCCAACAATAGTTGACACTTCAATACGGCAAATATTTGCTACTGTGTCTCGTTTTCCATCTTCTTCCTTCCTGCCCCACGCTAAATAATGTCATCTTTATTGCCACCAGCAGCTGTACGTATCATTGCCAAACAATGTCGTGTTATATCTATTAAAATAGACTTTGCTATTATACCAGAAGTGGTATACTTCATTAAAATGTTTATGTGATACATGAATACAACTGCAGGGGGTAGGATTTGGTTTAGGAGGCTGCGATGGCAATCCCGTGTGAATGGCTGCGTTTTTGCCATCTTAAATATGTAAGTGGTTATTATTTTTTGTAATAAAAATGTGCAATAAAAATGTGCTTTGGAAACTGTTCTACAAAATGGAATGTCGCCAAAAATTATTTATTTTCTTTAAATATAACCAAATAATATTTTGAATTTGTTTCCTTAATTCACTTTATTTAATCAAACGTAGTTTCTGCATAAACATATCGAAAACAGTTGAAAAACTGACCTGAGACTTAAAAAAAATCAAAGACTGAGAAAAGAGTTGTGGTTTCACTCTTCATATTTAGAACAAAATATAATAACTATCAAAAATTTGTTCGTAAAACAGAACAAAAATCACAGAAAATCTTAAGAACAAAATAAAGAAAGACAAAAATTCAGAGAACAGAATGCACTGAGAACAAAAAATGGAGAATAAAACTAGAAGAACAAATAGCGGACACAAAATTAGGCCACAACAAAATGAGAACCAACGTAGAAAAGATACCATGCGTCTATCGAAAGAGCTCATGAAGTGGGACTCATGAGGAAAGAAACATGATCGCTTATACAAAAAACAAACATGGCAGCTTATAGAAAAACAAAGGTGGCTGTCTATAGGAAAAAAGAAACATGGGGGATTACTGAAAAGCATGCACAGTAGGAGTATGCATATTAGCTATATTAGCATTTATTAATTTTAGAGACAAAAATATGGTGGTTTATAGAGAAGCATGCACAATAAGTTTTTGGTCACTATTGTCTCTTACTATTAAAAAGTTGTAACTCGAGAACAGCTGTAGGTATCGAAAAAATAATTGGAAAATACCCCCCCCCCCCCCCCAGTTCTCCTGGGGAGGTCACTACCGAAAGAAAAAAGTTCTAAGTCCGTATGTCCGAAAGTTACCTAGTGACGCCATACTGAGAGAGAAAATAAAAAGCACTTATATCTCACGAACGGCAGAAGATATAGAAACAATAATTGGACATGGGCATTGTTAAAGGATGTGGTATCAGATAGCAAATACTGAATTTGCTACAACTTATCAGGAAGGCAAGAGAATAGTGCCTAGATAAATAGATCGGTAGTTTTTATTTCACCACTATATGTACATAAATAAACATTTTCAGCAAGTCACAGTAGTAGCTGGTAAACAACAAATTTATAAAAGACAATAAAACAAAATATAAAACAAAAAACATATATTTCACATTGACATATAAGGGTATAAATAAGTATAATTGCAAAAATATGTAGAATGTCAGAGCTTCCATTTAAATATTCGAGTGTGGATAATAAGTTTAGTTGTGTTATATTAGATAGTAAATGATTATATAAAAGGTTCGAGAAATATTTAGCGAGGTACTTTAAGAAGTCCAGAAGAAAATAAGTATTTTTTTTAGGTTGTAGAATTCGATAATGCTTTTTAATATCCTAAGGGAACGTGAGTTGGGTTTAGACCGTCGTGAGACAGGTTACCTACTGATGACTCGTCGTTGCGATAGTAACCTGATCAGTACGAGAGGAACCGCAGGTTCGGACATTCGGTTCACGCACTCGCTCGAGCGGGAGGTGGTGCGAAGCTACCATTTGTGGGATTATGCCTGAACGTCTCTAAGACCACATCCTTTCTAGTTGAAGGTAGCAACGATATCTCTTATTAGAAGATATTATAAGTATCTGAGTTTTCTCTTGATTAAGTACTAGTTTACTTAAAATGAACTAGTTATTGCCTGGAGTTATATGTCGAAGCTTAGTTGAATCAGACATCAGAAATGTTGCTGTTGGAGCACAAGAGAGTGGTGTCATCAACGAACAAAGTTTATCTACTAGGCAACATAAATTGAGGAAAGTCATTGATATAGATTGGATATAGAGTCTATGCACCTTTTTTCGTTGACAATGTGGAATGGGAAAAACTGTGAACTGTATTGTTGAGGGTGGGGACGCCAAACATTTCGTATTTGTTATCCTCCGACTTTCATACAGTCAACAATTGATAACACTAACCCCGATAAATGTAAAGTCGGCAAAGGTGTCAGACAGGGCTATGTTCTGTCACCGATTCTCTTTAACATCTACAGTGAACACGTGATGTGACAAGTGCTGGAGGATTGGCAAGCTGGAGTAGCTCTAAGCGAAATTGAATTGCTAACTTGTTTACAAATGACACCACCTTAGTTGCAGCAAGTAAGCACCAGCGCATATACCTCTTGGACAGGTTTCAGACAGTAAGCTTTGATTATGGTATAAGCATAATTTACAAAAAAAATGAAAATTATCATTGTAGATCGAGCAAATGATAACCATCCAGATATATTAAGGATAAATAACTGTGAGGTAGTAAACCTTGGAGCATTTTTGGACAATACTGATGACTGCGCATATGAGATTCTGTGAGGAATGCAGATGATAAGATCGGCCACTTGCCAGTTGACCAAAATTTGGCGTGATAGAAATGGCACGAGGCGCACAAAAAGAGGAGACTTCTTTTTCCTTATGGGTTTCGGTGCCAGAACCACCATACTGAAGCTTAAGCTCATTATACCCCATAGACACGTTATCTCCTTAGTTTCGTTCCTATCCAAAAAACGAGTATAAGGTTGATGGGAGCTCTGGCTATTTCTTTCGTGGTCACGGTTGATCTCCCGAAGTATGAAATCCTCCCAGCCACCAAGGCTGGGCATTCACATAGTATATGGCGAGGAGTTTCCTTATTCTCACCATACATCCTGCATTATAGATTGTCCTTCACACCTGTGTTGGCTAGATGCCTATAGAGTATGCAGTGTCCTGTTAGGATTCCAACTGCACATCTTAGCTGTTTTCTACCCAGCATTAGCAATTCGTTGATCTTTGTCTTGTATAGCCCCCAGTGATGAACATACGTGACTGTCTCATTCCCGGCGCCCTGGTCCAATATAAATTATGTCTTTAACTCAATAGTTGCGATGCTATATGATATCCCGCAGGATGGCCAGCTTATCTGCCTTTTCATTGTCTTCATTGCCCCGGTATCCACGCGTCCACTCCAGTTGTATGCTGTTGTGTTCCGCCAGTTTCGCCAGGGGGTCAAGGCAGTCTCTTACAGTTTTAGGACGTATCTCTACTGCATTCAAAGCTTGACTGTCAGTGATGATGCGGATTATTTTGTCAGTTTATGACCTCCGTATCATTTCTTATGCACAGGTTTCTATAGCTGTGACTGAATATCTAGTGGTCGATTCTTTCCTATTTGTTGGAATATTTAGGTATGGTATCCTATTCTTGAAATCGTCCCATGTTTTCAGCCTGTATGCCGCTAACAATGCCTCACTCATCACAACTAAATATAGTGGAGGCAGGCAAAGTAGTAGTAGTAGATCAGACTTGCCTATTTCTATTTACTCCTCTGAGCCTCTGTAGTTCCTTTCTAATTCTAATTAGTCATAGAATTCGGTAAGTTATTAAAAATGCGCATAATAAGCTCACTTTACCAACAAAAATTAAGTGAATAAATAAGTTTATCAAATAATTATTAAAATATAGCATTATTTAAAACGAGATTCCATGAGCGCTATTAACTTTTAATATAATCAACATTAAACAAGTTTTTTATATTCAAGCCTGCACTCTCGGATTAATGACTGAATTAAGAATCGGTTTGGGACAAACTTTGGGGCACGTGACCGAGCACGTGTGGGGAAGAACCGCACGCGTACGCGGCCTAACACTTGGTTCCAAACCTATTTATTTGTAATCCCGATATATTACAGTCCACAGTTTTAATTTAGTACATTCGAAACATCATAAAATCCATTTTAAAAGTATTAGACACGGTTAATTCCGTCCCCGTTACAAATTAGTCTCTTTGGTACGGAAGGTGCATCAATTTCAGTTACTCGCTTATTGTTCATAACCACCGAACTGGAATACGCCATCGCTCATAATTGATTTTGTAGACAAGAAGTTACCTTTAAGTTGTAAAGGTTGCCTACCTTAGATGTTGTAGATAGAAATTTATGCCTAAAACGGGAAGTCAATTATAAACAGAACTATCCATGTTAATAAATTCTTTGTCCGTATTCTTTTGTTTCTTCCAGCGTACTCTTAGACTTGATATACGCTAGCGTCTATTAAACGGCTATTGTAAAAGATATTTATTAGATATTTAGTTAGCCATTTGCTTTTAAATCACAATCAGCTCGAAACCAATCTAGCCGATACATGCAGACTGCAATAAACCTAAATCATTTAAATTTATAATTAATATGATATGTTGGCAAATTGTGGTACATGATTGGTAAATTAGCTATCAAATGTAATGAATTTACTACGATTACCTTAATGAAATTCTAGATCAAAACATTCCTCAAATGCATACGATTACGCTGAAAATAATAAATCTGTTTTTTGCAGTATTATTTATAGGTTTTGCCGTTTAATTAATCGTGCAAATGTAAATTATTGCCGACAAAGAATTACTTAATAAATAGTAAGTAAATAATATGTAGAAGTGCTTAGGAGTCAAAATGCGATACTTAATTCAAAGAACGACATTTTTACCAAATGACAACTTTTTCGGGTTGCTGTAAGGAACTCTTCCTCCTACTTCATAGAACCGGGTGGAACTAGGCAAATGGGCTAATGACAAAAAATTGAATTTTGCGATAAAAAATCCACTTCAGAATTGCAGGTTGGTTAGCTAACTTAGAAGTAGCTGATACCCAATCTGATATAAAAAGTTCAGAAGTCAAAATGGCGATAATTGCAATATTTTTACAGATTTGTAGATTGCAGATTGTGTTCAAGGTAACCTTGTTGTTTTCTGCCAGTTGCTTCAGGGATTGTCTGCATTCTCAGGCAATTTTAGGCTCAACGGTGTAGGACCTGAGAGCTTTTAACGCTGCCTGGCTGTCTGTGAGTATATAGATCATTGCCCTTCGAATGCCTTTATTTATACATTCCTGGGCACATAGATCTGTAGCATAGATTTCTGCTTGGAAGATGGTTAGGATCTTGCCTAGGATAGTGCAGCAACTTGCTTACTGTAGATTAAGCATGGGAGTTGCCATGGAACTGGAAGAAACAAAAATAACAGAAGAACAATTTTTAAAAATATTATAACATCATCAATTTTACAAATTAATTAATGAAATATTCTTTATAAGAGAATATTGATACTTTATTTTTATTTTAATATATGTTCTTTAATGATGATGAAGTTTTATTATGGTATATACTACCATAGATAGCCTGCAGTTAAGCTCCGCTACGCCCGCGCCAACTCCTTCAACCATCTTCGTTCCATCTGTGTACAAGATGAGTGACTCTTTCTCCAACTGCAGGACTTCGGCTCTGCTCGTCTAGGGCTCTCGATTAGCACATCAAACGGGCAGTCAAAGTTCCGCTTAATTGGCATAGAGTCAGTGGGTTTGGTCATGAATTCTAGTTCAATTCTGCCTAGAATCCTAGGTGACCAACCAGGTGTCCTGGTTTGAAAGAGAGTACCTGCTACAGCCTTAAGGCACTAAGTGCTGCCTCCTTTCTTACATGCAGATGTAGAGAAAGCAGGTCTAGTATTGCCTCCTGTGGGACAGGAGCACATTGTTCCTGTAATCCCTAAGCAGGCAAGGCGTTGCAACTTCTGCAACTTTCCTTGTGTTAATTTTTCTTCAGTTTTTGGCCACCACACACATGATGCATAGGTGACCTTGGGTCTCACAACCGATAGGTAGGACCAGTAGATCATCTTCGGTTTTAGACCCCAAGTCTTACCAAACAGCTTTCGGCACGTCCACATAGCCGCAGTGGCTTTGGTAAGTGTTCTTTACAGATTTACCATGAATACAACATGGTAATTTCAGAATAATGAGCCTGACGTTGAAGCCTAAAAATTTAAAATGACAGATATTCTATTTTACTGTGAGGCTAAATAAAGATACTAAAAAGGATATGAAAAAATTCGAACAAAAACTTGAACTACCTTCATAGCTAAAAATTATGAAATAAAATTTCACCGTCGCGTCGTCTAGTTAATTGAACATTATTACCTAATATCGATATTGATGTCGTTGTGAAAATAAACAAAGATTTTAAACCTATTTTGAGCCGACTTCAATATCGATATCGGGCAATGAGGTTGAATTAATTGTTCAATTCTAACGACACTTTGTTGGTGTATTTCAAATTCTCAATCAAGAGGTGTAGTTACCTAGCTCCTGCTAGCTCAGTGCAGGTCTGTGGGTTAATTTTTTGTTGTTGTTGTGAAGTTAATTTTTCAAGTTGTACTGGGCCTGAATGACGCCAGCGTATTTTTAAATAAACAATCGTTACAAAGAGAGAGAGAGAGGGAGAGAAAGATAATATATTCTTGAATACAATAACGAGTAAGAATAAAAACATAATAAAAATTGAACAATATATTACAACAACGTTAAAATTTACAATTTCTGTACAAAGATAAAATAAATAATAGATCATAAAAATTCAAAAAAATCAATGTGAAAGGTTAAATAGTTACAAAATTTTAAGTTGACTAAATGAATAAAAAAAATTACAAATTTGACTGGCTTTTTACAAAATTTTCTTCTGACCAATTACTCAGAGACAGTACAATTTCCAAAATTCTTACGTAACTTGGTAAGCTGAATGTCACAGGATTAGGGGCTGGAAGTGCCGACGTCTCGGACTATGAGGGACATATTTTGAGCTGGAATCTCTCCGGAATTCTCCTTTTGGCTTGGAGTATGCTCGGTCCGCTCTCAACGGTGATGCTTCCCGAACCACCAAATTCCTTCATACGATGGAATACGTGTACTGTGTCACTCCTCTTCGCTTGATCCAAGTGTTTACATAAAAATGGGAGAATAAAAGGTTAAAACCAGTCGGGCAAGATAGAAAAAATTGGTAATACGATAAACAATAGATAATAAGTACAAGGTACTCCAATATAAAATTTTGCTAAAACTAAATAGGTAACTACAAAATTTAATCACAATATTCTACATAGAAATTGTAAATTACTAAACTATAAATCAAGGTACTGAGACATTAAGTTAAAGAAAAAAAAATTTAATGACCAAAACTACAAGAAAATTTTCTCTGCAAAATGGCTAGATACATGAAATTATATTTTCGTGTTAAAAAAAAATTGTAACGTGAAATCTATACGAAAATCGATAAAGAAAAATATTCCTAAAAAATTAGACAGAGTTAGGCTTTACTAGATATTCACTATTATGTGATTAGCATAATCTCATGAACAAAAAAATCAACAAAATTTATAATATAGCCTTTTAAGCTAAAGACAAGAAGTTACTCGATAATAATAAAAAAAAAAAGTAATCTACTAAAAAAATTACTACCAAAAGATAAGATAATCTACGTTACTTTGAGGTAAAAGATAGCAAAAAGATAAAATTAACGTGATGATTTTAATAAGACAAAAATGTCCAAAAAAAAAGATAAAAGTTACATGTGGTTTGTTAAAAAAATCAGATTTCACTACCAGAAATCAGACAAAAAAATTTATAATATGGAAGCTATGGTTACTTGTGCATTATGTGACAAATAAATCACAAGATAGATGAATTTTAAAAAAACTTGGTGTGAACAGATAGACATAAGGTAAAATAGTTAAAAGATAAATTTTATTTACCAGCTACTAACTGGAGTAAGATAAAAAACCGACACTTACATCAATGATTAATTTAGGTACAAGAAAAAAAGAATAGCGATATAATTAATTCATCAATGCAAGTTACACCAAAGACAATAAGAAAGAAAATTGTTTGTTGGTTCAGAAACCCACAAATTCTGGGAATCTCTGGACAAACGTTCGGTGAGTGCTCATATCTCTACAAATTTAATCAAAAGAATTCGGCTTCGAGCCTGGTTCCAGCCTAGGTACCGTTAAACCAAAAAATTCTACCCTTGATTCCTGCACCAACATATATTCTCTAGTGCTTCACACAACAGGATGTAGTTCACCTAGAAAAACGCATCGAACAGCAAGAAAATTGTCTAGGAACCACAAAAGAGAATATAGTGACCTCCACGGTCAATCTATAATTGTTTAACCCTTACGTTACACAATTACAGATTTTAAGATAGTGCCAAGTGGGCCCATAATAATTATTTAATCATTATTAAATAATCACACAAAAAGAAAATGCCAAATGGGCCGATATTAATAATTAATTAACCGCTAAGTTAATTAATTATCGCTACGAAAATAGGTATATAACCTTTAAACAAAATACACGGTTTAATAAACTATTCTAAAAAAAAAAAATATGTCCGCTTACAAGCTTAAAATACATTCTCAATTAAATTAGTTATATAAAATAATTGAAAAATAAAGGGATTAACTAGATAAAATAAGAAAATAAATGCACAAGACCATACCTCGCCATGTTACCAAACCACAGGATCAGAGCATAGACCACCCTGTCGCAGAGTTCGATCAAAGATCCTTCATTTTCCCCTCGATTTTACCGTCAAACATGTAGTAACAAAATTCCTCATTACGGCGCTAGTTGTCCTAATTACACCCACGTACCAGAGATATGGTTAAAGGTAGCCGTACACTGCAGCGAATCACTTCATAATTCAAAACTTCACAAAATATTTAAAATTAATCGCCAAACAGCGAAAAATTAATAAAACATAATGTCTAAAGGGAGCTGTAACGGGATTTCTACAAAAAATCCGTTACACAATTTTCAGTGACCTTTTTTTGAAGGAGGTTCAATTTTTTTTCAATCTTTTAATTAACCCATATATACGTAAAAGTAAATCGCGTCTTCTGTGCTCAAAACAGATATTTACGCGGGGCAAGTTAAGTACTTTACGGCTTAAGTCGGATGCATCTGTTGTAAGGGATAATAACCATAAATTACATGTTTATGTATTGCAAAACAAACCCCAAACCAATTCGAAAAATGTATCACATCTCCTTTTTATTCACAGGTTGTTCCTTATTTCTTTCTTATTCTTCTAAATTTACTCAGTAAATGTGAGACTGGTAACCGAAGTGTATGTACAGTTTATAAAATATTGGCAAATAAATATTATTCCAACGCGCAGTGTTTCTATTGTACTTGCACTCTACTGGTCTTTTTAACAGTTTTTACTTCTAATTTTTTTATTAAATAAATAACTTAATTTAACTTTATTTTATTTCAATAACAGTAATTTCTTTGTCTATGTTTCAAAAAAAATTTGCAATGCTTGATTGAAAATTAATACCTTGGTAAATACGAAAATAACCCTAAATAGCTCAACGCGTACATATATCCGCCTCCTGAATTTTCGTTAGCGCTGAACGTGCGTCTACGTAAGATGCCGTTAGCGGTGAAAGAGTTAAACTGTTATTTTTCGTTGATATAATATTCAAACAGTTAAAATAAAACATGATAGGTAATATAATTTCTCCAGTCGATTGTACGAAACCATGTTCTACCCACTTACGAGTTTTCTGGAAAATCTATGTACATGTCGAATTGAAAAATTAACACACTCAGAAAGACACTGACATAGTTTCCAAATACATCGAAAAAATATACTCAAAATATCGCGAACCAAGTTATCATCATCGGGAGCCATCAAATATATTTTCTGTCTGTTTTCATGATTTCTTAAGTGTCTAATAGGTGGTATGTGAAATGAAACTGATGCCATTTTTATTTGTTTCAGGATTGTAAGAAATAAAGCCGCTGAAAAGGCGAAACATGCCCACCATATCGCGACGAGCAACGCCGGTTCGTCAGTGACTGGTGGACCCGTATCTGTGATTGCGCATGCGCCCGCCACCCAATTAAGTGAACCTAGATCGGGGGCATATAGTATAAATGGAATTCTTGGTCTGCAACATGATCCCAATGGAAATAGCATAAAGAGGAAAAGAATAGACGACCACGGTAAGTATAAAAACATTATACTAATATATACGTGCTTCATCCTCCAAAGGCATCGCATTCTTTTTTTGAAATGTATATTAGCCATGGTAAAAATGACGAGATGTGGTGTAATTTGCTTAGAAGTAAACTGGCTTGACACAATCACATATTTTTAAAAATAGCTGGTTTCGGCGATTTAAAACTCCATCATCTAAAAAAGAGGACTGGTTCATCACTGTCTGGAAGTTGTTCTGCAGCAACAATGTAACATTAAAACGGTGTCACGGAAAGCACTGGGCATTGCAAAATGTGTCGAAGATAAGAAACCTACATTTCTCTCAAATTTTTTTTACACACATACCAAATTTCTAATAGAAGAAATTCAGGAGAATCTTAAGGCCGGGTTTTTAATGCTTAGTAAGCATTAATAAAATCGTTTCTTCAGGTCATGGTTTCTCCTAATCATCAGCCAACTTCCGGCTAAAATAACTAGCGTTCCAATGTTTCAGTTATAGGATGATAACTGATGGCTAGTTGTACGAAAGTGCTTTGTAAGGATGAAGTTACTCCAAGCTGCATCACATTTGTAAAAGTACTGAAAATAGAAGCATTTAATTTATTAGATGTTGAAGAAGGCGCATTTAATTGATTTTATTGTTCATGAAAGAATGCCGTATGTGGTTAGCAGAGATGTGCAGAGGAAACTTTCCATATTTGATAAAAGTCTGTAAAAGTCATGTAAATAATATAATTGTATGCATTTATTTGATATCAAAATGAAGCTTGCATCATCACGAATCAGATTTCACCATAAAATAGTCTATCAATATACCTAATGTAAAGTTAGAAGAAAAACTTCCTGGAAACTTTCCGTTTTGAAAACTCCGAAAGTTTCCTGGAACTTTCCATTGGGTATATTGATAGCCTATTTTATAGTGAAATTTGATTCATAATGATGCAAGCTTCATTTTGATAGCAAATAAGTGCATATAATTATATCCGACTCGGTGGCGCAGTGCTTAAGGTGTTAGGCTTGCGACCACGGAGTCCCGGGTTCGAATCCCGGCTAGGGTATGGATATGTAGTGGCGTTTTTCTCGTGTTGCCGAGACGGTAGCAGTGGGCTAGACTGCGGTTGTGTGAGAGACAACACGGTCTAGTCGCTCACCTCTCCCGAGTTAGAGTCTCAGCTGCGGCAGATGGCAATGTCACAGGGAATGGGTGTTGTGATGTTGTCTATGTGTGTGTCTGTCCTGGTTGAGTGGTAGAATAGCCAACGGCTAAACTCCGCCAGGACATTAAAATAAATAAGGCGATTTAAAAAAAAAATAAAAAAAAAATATTATTTACATGACCTTTACAGACTTATATCAAATATGGAAAGTATCCTCTGCACATCTCTGGTGGTTAGATAGAACAGAAATCAGGGTATAGCAGTATAATATTTGTTTTATGAATAATGCTTAATATTCTGCGAGCTGGATTTATTTATTAACGAATGCAGTACTACACTTTGGTTGCCATATAAGTATATTATTAAAAAAGAGGGTGAACGTGATCAGTAGGACTTGTGTTCTTATTAGTAGCCCAATCGTAAGTACTTATGGCTTACCCTTCGAAAATACGAAAACGAAGAGTTCAAAGCTATATTAACTGTATATTATAATAAAGTAGAGACAGTGGTTTAAGGACAACCATATTACGAAGACAGCTCCCTGCAGTACGATGAGTTGATGTTATCAACGAGTCGAAGAGGAAAAGGTTTGGAGGGGTCGTATTTCTAACAGTCAACCCAGGCAGTTGGCGAGTTGTTGTCAAACATGCCACACAGCGAAGAGTTCAACTGGAATAATACATGAGGTACAAATCGTCTACCAAGGTGTTGTGAATAAGAAGAAGAATATTTGGACCTGATTGAACATAAAATAGCCAAGCTGAGCTTTCATCCTGCTGAAATTTACAAGTTTATTTTTTCGTTACATAGTTAATCTGGTGTACCATAGATAACGCACTAGACTTGTTCTGACTTTTTCCAGTCTGGTTTATATTCTACATCTTTGAGTGCAGCAAACCATAGAACTACAAATGTTAGGAGAGCTGGTTGAAGCCCCAGCCATTCATTTCTCAACAGTGGCAGACGCGTTTCGTCTTTCCAAGTTCTTCAGCGCCACACGGTAGAGAAGGAACGAAAATACAAACGCTTCAAGGAGTATTGGTTGAAGCGTTTGTATTTTAGTTCTTTCTCTACCGTGTGGCACTGAAGAACTTGGGAAGACGAAACGCGTCTGCCACTGTTGAGAAATGAATAGCTATACAATGGCCTTCAACCAGCCCTCCTGACATTTTTTGTTACATAAATCAGTATTACGAATAATTCACATTCAATTGTTTTTATTAAACTTCCAGCTATCACAAATACTAACGAAACATATAGGTTATGTTATGTTATGACCATTCTTGTTTGTCACATAAGTACCAATCTAATAACTTACTGAAATATCAAAAATATGTATAGTATATTGACGACCTGCCATTGGCACTGACCATAAATCTAGTGTAGTTCAAATCGCCCCATACTGAATGAATGAAATTTCAAAGAAATAGTTTAGCTAGCCAACAGTGAACCAGTTCGTTAGAAAAACTAATTGCACATTAACTTTGACTGTGGGTTAGCCTTAGTTGTCAGTTACCATCTTAAACTGAAAAACCGGTCTGTGGGTATATTTGGAGATTACATTAACATCTTGGCAGTTGAGCAAAATGTGGCGTGACAAAAATGTCACGATATGCATCTAAATTAAGCTTGCTACTACCCAAATGTCCTTCATTTTTCTTTCTGTCTCCAGGATATGAATTGCCAGGGAGGCAGGCAGATGGCGTATTGGTGCTCTCGAGATGTGGGTCCAGATTTAGACTTCACAGCCTTGATACGAGCTCCTTAGTATAGCTATCTGCCCTTGGTTTCTTCTCTCCAAGTAGTTGGAATCTCAGTCTGGCTAGACCTTCACAGTGTCCAGTTAGAAGACCCACCATTTTCCTAACGGCCTTTCTATTTTAGCGCAGTAGGTCTTCCGTGAATTTGGCGGATTTTTCTTTAATGAACTGTTTGGCATGTCACTGTCGCGAAAAACTCTTCTACCATTTCAAAGATTTATTTTGTACTCATTTACTGCTGGATGGTCGAATGCATGGCTTATCCACCCCGCAAAAAGTTTCAGATCTTGCTAGGGCCTTAGACACGCCTTCCCGGGCCAGTTCATCAGCATTTTCATTTCTCCTGTGTCTATTGTAATACGCCATGATAGTATCCATAACGATATTCATACCATCCCATAAATCTTGAATCGACCTGCATGGAATTGATTACCTTTAGCGCAGCTTGTGTGTGTCTAGAGACGGTCCTTTTCTTCATTAATTTTTTGCCATATTAGCCAGAAAGAAAACAATATAAGGCGGTTAATGGTTCAAGAAAAAACAGATGACAAGCGGTTGATGTTGGGTTAATGTTATCCAGAAATTGAAAAAAGCTTTGGTGAGACTGTACGACTAACAGGCAACCTTGACAGTTAGAAACAAAGGGAGATTAACAGAATCATGGGTCAGAAAACGTCTACGAAGCCGTAAATAGAAGACAAAGTGTTTACTTATCATCTAAGCGCCCACGTATCTACAGTGACTTAAAGGAAGAACTTGGTTCATTCAATTCTCTGGTGCTCTTCCCGTAATAAAAGGGAAAACTTACCATCATCGGCCAAGCAAAATGGCTTAAATTGTTTAATTTCCTAACTCGACTATTTTTCGAAATATTTATTAAATTATGAAATGCTCCTATTTGAATTAAATGGGACATAATCCTTTTATTTCTTCTACGAATAAACATTAAATACCACACACTTGAAATTCCGCCGAAGTTCTTGACCACCTCAATTCACGTTCCATTATGCCAAAGCGAGGCTGTAACTTATTTAACAGCTAGCATGTTTGGTTAAATCCCCGGCAGGTACTACTGACTTAAAAGAATGTCATAAATAAATCACCTACTACAATGATTAATTCATAACAATCTTTAAAACCAAAGTTAATATTCCTTGTTTTTAAACCAATTCCATTATCTTTTCAATTTAAATTTCAATATGATATATTTTTTTCACATTGTGGTCGATGATATCTCTGAGGCTCCAGCAACTTGTATCGATCCCAGCAATAACGAAGTTGTTCTACGTTGGTATAAAATCTAAAACGAAAAAAAACTTGTCGAGTGAGGAAGTCGGCTTTATGAATAGGAAATCCACAAGTAGAGCTCGATTGCATTTAGTGTAAATCGCATCAGCGTGAAACAAGCGAGTGCGGCCTTCTGCCTCCTTTCTGACCAATCAGCGCCGGTGGCGGATTATGAAGACATCACACGCGTTGCTACGCGACCGCGAAACCCCCGCAGCCACCCAAATAAACCGCCGCCAGGCCCCTCGAAACCTTCCGAACCCCCGGCTGTGCATATGCTTACTCTGTATTTCGCGTTACCGAAACCGAACGGAGAATAGTTTTAAAACTTCTGTTCATCATCCACATTGATTTACATGTGCAACAAATTAGTTGGTCTTTTACAATAGAAGTAGCTTAAAAAAACGCTTTGTCAACTTCAGTCGATTTACTTGGAGCTACAATACAATGCTCGACAAGTTGAAGTACATGGAGCTTAAAGGAAGGAATCTACTTCAGGCAAGACTTTCACTAATACGATTGTCTGATGAATATGTTAACACGTTCTCTGAAACAAAAATGATACATACCTACTATGCCTCTTATAAAAGCATTGTTACCAAAAATATATTACCTGTACAGCTCCTATGCAAATATTATTCAAGCAACATTCTACATCAAAAAAACTTTGAAATAGGAAAAGTGAAAGTGTTTTTTATCTTTATTCTTTTATCGTACGTAATATCACTAGTACTTTGCACTTTATCGATACAATTTTTTCAAATAATATAGAGCGCACATTAACGGCGCAAATTGACAGTTCTATTGACAGTTAAAAATAAGACATGACAAAAAATGAACATGTACCATATTAACAAATGAAAAGATTATGGTAACAAATGTTCAAACTGAGCAGCTCCACCCTCCACAAAACTTCTAAGCGTCGCAGCAACTCTCGTTGTTCTAAATATGCCTGGTGTTACTCTGCGGCATGCCTCACGAATCTGATCCATAAGATCCTTCAAATACCAAGTAACCAAGTATATCACTGTGCTCAGAATGACGTGAGGATGCGATCTCAGGCTCTAGCTATGCATGGTGCCATTTGTAAAAAGGTTGGGGGTAGTTTTTTAGGCGTTGCAATAGACAACACGGTTCCACGGGTGTTACCAGGTGGAGCCTTTCATGCCCCTTGCAGGTTTTTTGTCTTTTCAAATAACGAAAATATCGCCAATTAACGTGATTCTGGTATAATCACTATTAAATCTTTATTTTTAAATTAAGAAGGTTAAAAATTAAGTTATGCTTATTTAGTTAAGCCGAAAATAGTCTCCCAGTGAGAGGTTGAATAAGTTTTACGAATTGAAACGTACAATGCATAGTTTTGATTTCGCGAATTATTAACGTATTATTATCTTTAGCGGAGGATCATTATGGAAAATAACGCGTTATTTGGGAACCGGTTGGTAAAGCATGGATCTGGTTAATTTCTTTTTATAGTTTCATAGTGTTAAATACTAAAACACATTTCAAAAATTGTCGTTATTGCTCAGAAAACTGTAGGAAAATTTGTAAAAATCCATTAAGAAAATCGGAAAAAATCAAAATGCTAAGAACCTGTTTTTTATTTAAATATACTAAAATAACGTGTTTCTTAGATGTCTGTGGCTTCAAAAACTATAATATTTATTTAAAAAATTACAAAATTAAAGTAAAAAATTAAAATAGAAAATTTTGAAGATACAATTCCTAAAAAGTGATAAAAAATGAATTAAACACAAAATAATTTAACTCTTAAAATATTTTATTCTTTTTGTTCATATGATATATCTAGTTATATCATAACCAGTTTTTCTGCATTTGCAACTTTGACCGCAGCCTGTTTTGTTATTTACAAAATATTATTTTTAAATAATGTTCAGGGGGGTTTGCAAAAATTTGGTAGTTTCTATCCCCAAACATTTGATACTAAATTCGTACCCAGCTGTGCCAGTTGTGAACGGCAAATCCAGCAGATTTACAGTATAGCGTTTAGCCTTTAAAATACAAAGTTTTGATTCTCTTTAGGAGCATCCTGTAAATTGTTACGTTTACGATATGATTGTAAAGGAAATTTTCTCAGCTTTCTGATGATGTAATTTTCATTTTTTTTTTAATTTACAAACACGTTCTTTTCCCGATTGAAGTTGCATTTTTCGCAGTGGTGTGATCTTTCTAAATATTTACAACATTATGGCGATTTGTTAATAATTTTGGAAATACATAAACAAAAAATTGAAGTACTTGATTTTATAGGAAATTTAATAAGCTTCAGTTTATGTCCTATGAACTGTTGTCGCACTATTTGTTTTGTTTTTAAGTAAATAACTAGATAAAAGTACGTCTTTTCTCTAAAATTTCTGAAAAAAGGAATTTTCAAACTAAAATTTTTAATATTATAATCGCAATAAAAAAACTGAAACAATTTCAACATAAACTTATTATAGCATATTAAACAAAAATAATTTACAACTCAGAAATTAACAATAACCATATTTTTTCTACGATAATCTTTAATTGTATAATTTTTTTACTTATCTTTTACAATGTGTTCTAATGCAAAGTAAAGGAAGTCACATATATTATTTTATTAAGAAAGATACTTCAAATATATTTAATGTGTACCGATTGTCACATACCCGACATTTCTATAGACAATTCATCTGACTTCTTAAACGAAACCTAATCAAATGTACCTTAAAAAATTATATTAGCAAAATTTGCAAAAATTTTAAACAATCGTAACTCAGTCAATTTTTAAGATACAACGACCTGCCTGGACTCAAATTGAAAGTATTTTCTTAAGATACAAAAATTCATTTGCAGTTTTTTTTGTATCTATTAGTTTCAAAGTTATAAAAAAAAATATTAAAAAAAATTGCAATTTCAAAAAATTATAAAAAATAAATGAAATAACAATAAATAGCGGTGATGTTTGAATTCAGAGGGTTTTAGTGTTTTGAATTTTCAATATTTTAAAAAAGGAAACATTAAATGAAAAATTAAAATAACTGACCGGTTCCCAAATAATATTGTAACGAATTACTACTTTATTTTTTCCAGAGTAAGTGTGTCTAACTATTCGTTATCTGAAGCTTTGTGTCATTTGCACCAAAACATGTAATAATTGATTTTCCTGCTTGATAGGCATTTCTATTTGATTTTAGTTTCCGCAGTGATAATTATTTTTTATTTTTGCTTGTCTAAGCCATTGAAGCCTATGTGTAACTTTACCGTGTATGAAATATATTACATGAATCACTTTTACATTCAGTGTATTGAAATTTTAAAATGGACTGCATTTTTTGCACAATTCAATACAATTCAGAGGTATTTTTTAAAATAATTGTTGCTGTTGGTAAATTTCCCCTACAAGAACATCTCAACAAATGCAAATACCATTATTTTAAGGACATTAGGGCCTCGATAAATAACAAAAAACTAGTCGGTATATTGCTGTCCAAATCTTCCTGATGTATACAAGTCGCGAACACATGCATTATTACGACTCTTCACGCACAGTGAGCAGCTATGGGTCTGTCTATATGCCTTGCGCGCAGACCGTGAGATTTATAAATTTATATTTTGACAATTTCATACTGCAATTTAGGGGAGTTATTTATGGTTGAACCGTGACCCATACCAATAAGGGTTGCATTTTTTTAAGTATCAGATTACATTGATTAGGTTTCATTCAAGTTAATTATTATTATCTGACGCTGTAACGGCCCTTGGCATTTAATGATTTGACTAAATAAAGAAGAATCCGAGAGTGATTACTGAAATCGTTCTTTATATTGACATGAATATTAACTAATCAAATGGAAATTTGAAATATATCTTCATGAATGGTAAAAAAAAACCTAGCATCTTCAATACAATCAAATATTATTAATATTTATTGCGTAAATAATAACTCTTCTATACCAGAGTACAAATTTTCAATGCTCATTTATCACAAAAGAAAACTCACTTGTGGGAACTAACATGCACCACGGCTTGATCAAGTTTAATCCTACTTTGACCTAGAAGGAAAATAATAAAGAGAGTGTCTAACACAACCAGCAAAAAACAGACTATCAAATCTAGCTTTGAATACATCGATGAGTATGTTTAGAGCACAGTCTGTTTTGTTTTTTATGTCCATAAAAATAATGCCTTACGAGTTTCGTCTGATAAATACCTAAAGTTCGTATTTGTGTGCATTCATTTTATTGAATTTGGAAGTATATCGAATAGCTCTAATTTAGCAAGCAAGTACAACGCTAGATGTGGTGAGAAGGTATGCTTTTAGAGGGCAGAATATTTACTAGTGAAATATTTTGTCGAACTCCTCTATACATTTCCTTAAATATATAAGGAATAAAAACCAGACTGCAACCAACAGCTATTCCCCGGACTAATGCCCCGCCGAGCGCTGAATTACGTATAACAAGCCTGGCCGCGTTAGTGCAATAACTACGTATTGCCACAAAACGCTAAGGTTTCGATTTTAATAGACACCAGCCGAAACACTTATTCCTACTTAAAGGAGCTCTCGTGCCAGCCATCTCATACCACTTGCAGACTGCAGTTTCGAGCTATTGGTACATGACGAGATTTATAAAACCACGACATGCAACAAAAATGGCAGGCTCCATCTAGCGGCTGATGTCCATCACAATCGCAACAGCAGTAGCCCTGACATGGGCATAGTTAGAAGGTATGCTTTTAGAGGGCAGAATATTTACTAGTGAAATATTTTGTCGAACTCCTCACATTTCCTTAAATATATAAGGAATATACTTAAGGAAATGTATAGAGGAGTTCGACAAAATATTTCACTAGTAAATATTCTGCCCTCTAAAAGCATACCTTCTAACTATGCCCATGTCAGGGCTACTGCTGTTTCGATTGTAATGGACATCAGCCGCTAGATGGAGCCTGCCATTTTTGTTGCATGTCGTGGTTTTATAAATCTCGTCATGTACCAAGAGTGAACAAATGCCTCGTTCCAGCCGTCTCAGATCTACCTTGTACTGACGAGAGCCAATAGCTCGAAACTGCAGTCTGCAAGTGGTATGAGATGGCTGGCACGAGAGCTCCTTTAAGTAGGAATAAGTCTTTCGGCTGGTGTCTATTAAAATCGAAACCTTAGCGTTTTGTGGCAATACATAGTTATTGCACTAACGCGGCCAGGCTTGTAATACGTAATTCAGCGCTCGGCGGGGCATTAGTCCGGGGAATAGCTGTTGGTTGCAGTCTGGTTTTTATTCCTTATATATTTAAGGAAACGTATAGAGGAGTTCGACAAAATATTTCACTAGTAAACTAGATGTGGTGAATTTTACATCTAATTCAGAAAAGAAAAATATAGACTTCAAACAAACATCAAAAAATCAATAGATTATTCTATTTGATTTAGTCAAATGGGTAAAATATCTGTATGTATGTATGTGTGCATGTAGACCGTTTAATGTAAACACGATAATATCTGTTAGTGTGCAAAATCAAACGACGCGAATACCGTTCGGTGCACAAAGAACGTCTGCCAACAGGTTATATAATTTTGTGAAGAACGCAATCATCGTCTTAGAAAAAATACACCCAATCGAAAAACTACTGATACCTTAATTGACTGGGCATTCAAATAAGAAGAAATCTCACAAACAAGTATGAGTAGCATAACCAAAATACTTCAAGAAAAGATATACCTAATGCAACAAACGTTGTAATACATTTAAGGATGGACACACCTTTTCAAGTTATTAGGATGCAACAAGGACAAATGGAAAATAGTTACAGGTATTATGAAGAAGAGAAAAACATCTACAACTTCAACTGAAGAATTACTACTAATCTTATCAAATGTTGGGGTGAAAATGCCTTAAATGGATTTCAAAATGAATAAATTGTAGCATATATAGCAGTGGATTGTTTTGAACAGTTAATAAAAATTAGAGTTATGATAAAAATAGTCGTTGGTTTAAAATATGAATATTGGCATGAGTAAAATCAGTAAATTGACAATATCTGCTGCAGAAATAATTGGTTTAGATACAAAAAAAATTAAAACTCCAATAGACAGATCCACGCCAGTGAGGCAAATAGTAAGGCTCTGAAATTGGATAACAACAAATAATGATGGACACAGCAGTTCAACATCTGTAAAACGCAAAATGCTGAAATGCCCGAATCTAAGAAGTGATGAGAGAAATTTATGGATGGTGCGGGGTCAAAACTATAGCAGACTAAAGAAAATGAATCCATTTGACCGCTGAATACGAGCCCGATGTCAATTTTGCTCCAACAGGTCAGGATTTTTTGTTAACCATGAAAAACAAGTTAAAACAGTATGAGTAGACCATGTATTCGATGTATTTTTGACCGCTGAACACGATCCCGATGTCAGTTTCAGGGAAAATGTTGTGAGTATTTGGGAATACAATTTCCACAGATAACCGACGCTAAATCGAAGGAAGGCATTTTTAATAGTCCACAGATAAGGGAAATGTTAAGAAGTAAGAAATTCATCACTACAATGTCAGATGTCGGAAAATGGAACTTGGCAGAACTTGAAGGAAGTTGTTGATACATTTTTAGGAAACAATAAGAGCGAAGACTACAAAGAAATAGTATCCAACATGGTAGAAAAATTCGGAAAATTAGGTTGTCTGATGAATTTGAAACTACATTTTCTGCATTCTCCAGAAAATTTAGGTCATTATAATGTAGAGCATGGTGAACGTCTGCACCAAGACATAAAGGAAATGGAGCGTAGATATCAAGATCGATGTGATGTTAATATGAATAATATGATGACAGACTACTGTTGGACATGGAAAAGGGATGTGAAAACGAAAGACGCAGATCATTTGAATACAAAAAAGTACGGTACCACAGAAAAAAATAAATCAGATCAGGATAAATAAGAAGTCATGACCTGATTGGTTTAAACTGGCATCGGTAACGTGTTCAGCGGCAAAAAATACATCGAATACATGGTCTACTAATTTACAATCTTTAATTTTTATTTTAAAACCCATTCTGGCATGTTTTTTCCGTGGTTAACCTGACCTAATTTTATGAAACTGATATCGGGATCGTGTTCAGCGGTCAAAAATACATGTGAAACCTCAGAAAATTGACTTTTTTTTGTGTGTGCCTGTGTGATTATTTTTAAATTATTAAGATCTCTCTGACATTTAGGTGATTAATATTAATATTCACAATATATAATTTGGTATTTAAATTATTCGAACGTTTTTTTTTTTAGAAATAATCTTAAAAGTACAATTCTTTTAATCAAGCAAAATTACAAATTTTTTCTCGTTTCGAAATAAATCATATTTCGTTTCCCTTATATGTCTTGGAGAAGTTTAGAAATGTCAATCAACAGATGCATGGAAAACTAAAATTATGATTTCTTGTAACCAAATAAATAAACGCTAAATGAATAACGTATCTAAATAGAAAAATTGCAGGCAAACATTTTAAATCCGAGAAGTTTTACAGCCAGTAGCCACCTGCATTTGGTTATAACATTTTATCTAGACAAACATAATTATCTGACAGCGATGCCACATAGAACTCGAGATAATGTTGCTTCGAGGAAACAACTAGGAATTCAACGAGTTGACCGGAACCGGGAAGCTCAACCGGATTTGAAACTGGACTTATCCTTTATCTTAAGTTCTTGGTTTCTGCTGTCTACAGACCCACAACCCTAAACTTGAGAAACTACCAGCTCCTTTACATTAGGCAATTACCATGGTCATTACTGCAGTGACATTTTCTAACCGGAGATTTATTCACTTCCTCTATTTACAAAATTAATTCTAACTGTAGTTTCATTTCAGGGGAAATTTACGATCGATTTTTTCATAGAAACAATATCGGACAAAATTCGTTTATGGTGTTCGCTGACGGTCATCGCAAATATCTTTATTTCTGATTGTTGCATACATTTATTTGCAAAAAACAATAAATATTCTATGAGTGTAAATGTTAGTTTGAAATCGTTTGGAAAATATAACACTCTTTATTAACTTAATAATGGTAATAATATTAATAAAACATATCTTCTTTTTTGATAATATGCACAAAGAAGACAGACACGGAATAAAAATGGGGATTGTAACCAAGATACTTATTTCTTATAAAACAGAAGCTCCTTAAATTAACTTTTTTCAGAAATGTATTTTACAAGCTTTTATTTAGCTTGCTTGTGCTAGGATGTTTAGTTCAAATCTTTCAAATCAATTGTAAATCACTTAACGACGTTCAATTGTGCTGAAATTTTGCATACACATGTAGTTCTAATGACAATGCAATTATGATATGATAATGATTATCACAGCCACACACAAAAAAAAAGTTCAGACCCAGAAACTGGACCTACCAATCATTATGTATTTTGACCTCCTGAATTCGATGTCGCCATCAGAATTTAATTTTATCGTTGGGTTTTCTTTTTATCTTAGATTTTATCTTTAAAATTGCAGTTTTATCGCAAAAAACGATCAATCGATGTCAGATAAACTCAAAACTAATATAAATTATATTCAGATATATGATTTCCCATGTATTTTGACACGCTGAATCCGAATTTGATGTTGAAAAAGCTCTGCGATACGAATTATAACGGATATTCGTCAAAAGTTCGTAAAATCAGCAATTCTTTTGGCGATAAAATGGCCGAATTTGTGAGTTTTTGGCAAATACTCGTCAGAATTTGTCATGTGGAGCTTTTTTAACGTCAAATTGAGGTGAGGTGAGGTACGGTACCGGTTTCAGTGGCGGGACCTCGATCGGCAAAGTTAAGGCACGCCGGGCGAGTCCAGCACTTGGATGGGTGACGACCGTATCTCATCTCGCCATCCTGGTTAAGTGGTGGAGTAGCATTTGCTAAACTTCGCCAGGACGTTAAAAAAATCGGAAATACATGGAAGAACATACAGCTGAATATAATTTACATTAGTTTTGAGTTTATCTGACATCGATTGGTCGTTTTATGCGATAAAAATGAAATTTTAAAGATAAAATTCAGGAGGTCAAAATACATAAAGATTGGTAGGTCCAGTTTCTGGGTCTGAACATTTTTTTTTTGTGTGAGTGTTATGGTACAGTATTATGGAACCCAACAATAATATAATGGAACTCCTTAAAGTTTGGGTCATTGAATTTGTCTCAATAAGTACTCTGGTTCTAGGTGGTATTCAAGGTCTAATGATGGAGTCGAAAGGTGGTCTATGCATTATCAGAAATTTATAGGTTAAGACAACTAAAAATTTGAAAACAAAATTAAATGTAAAAAAACACTTTTAAAAACAAGCTTTTATCATTAAAAAATAAAAATATAAAAAAATTAATTGTCTTAAAAGCTTGTCGCATGAATAGAAAAAAAATATTGCATAGGTACTTACAATCTCTGTCAAACAAGATTAATATTTTTATTTTTTTCGTTTTAGCACCTACACCTAAATAACAATTAAAGCTGGTTTTTAAAAAAATTTTTTTACATTTAATTTTTACCTGAGATTAACTAAACTGTCTTCAATGTCCTTTTCAAAATCGGTTCTGTGCATGAGTGATATATTTTTGGGCCAAAATAACTGATATGTCGCTGAAATTACTGATTTGACACCAAATAAATCATTCTCAGCACCTGATATCGATCTATGTTTTATTCTCTTACTGTCACCATCCGCAGTAATAACAATTAATTAATTTAGTTATAAAAAAATAAGAATTATGGGTAATTTTATAGTTTTTATTCACAAGGATGCACCAGAGAACGGTTTGCAAGGGGTGGGGCCAACGCCAACGCCAGCGTAGAACACATGCTGGTGATTTTGTTTGCTTTAGTCATTTAGTTGGCAGGCATTCACAATTGTTTTGAGTTGCAATATTTAATTATTAGAATTAAAAGTATGTTTTTGTTGTTCCTGTTATCTGCAACTGTCTCTATTAGAAAGAATGGAATCAATTTGTTGTGTAGGGGTTTTAATGCCATTTATTTCTTGATGTCTAAAATCATACTTAATAATAATAAATATTTGATGATAAATAATAATAATAATAAATGCCTTTATTCATTGTGTATACAAATTAAGTACAATAAACAAGAAAAAAATTAAACAAACACAAATGAAAGTGTACAGTAGTACACCCGCTCTTCCACTTAACCCAGAAAATACTATTAATTATTAAATCAAAATGTACTAAATTAATTCAGAAAGTACACATAACAACAACTTGTGATAATGTGCAATTTATAATAATTATGTACGTGCATTAAATAAGATTAAACCTATTACCATATGTTAAATAATGTACCAAATAATGTGCTATAATGATTTAACTACAATATATAGACAATGAAAATCTACTTGTACTTTTAATTTCAAAAATGATTTTTTTTATATTTAATTACTTTTACTGATGACAGAAATACAAACAGATGTTCGTCTTGAACTAGTTTGGTGTTCACAATTTGGTGATTTCTGAAGGCACATTAACTGGTGACCGTATGTAATGAATAAAGTAGTGTTCGTATTGAAATAGTTTGGCCTTCACAATTTGGTGATATATTAGTTATTCTGAAGGAAAAATTAGATTATTTAGTAACTAAAACTGGAATCATTTCATTAATCAACCCATTATCGTCCACTACTAGACATAGGTCTCCCGTAAATTTTGCCACTTCTCTCTATCTTGAGCCACTTGCATCCAGTTGGTTTTGATACGTTTTAGGTCGTCCGTCCATCTTGTCGGTTGGCGGCCTCTACTTCGTGTTGCCTCGTGTCTTGGTCTCCATTCCAGGACTTTTCTCGTCCATCTGCCGTCCGTTAGTCTGGCAATATGACCAGCCCAGTTCCACTTCAAGGTCGCGATTTTTGTTACTGCTTCTGTTAGACCTGTTGTTCTAGAAGAACAGGAATCATTTGGTGCTTGGTTAATAAAAACATTTATTTGTGATAGCTATTTGTGTAACTAGTGTTAGAAGTGAAAAAAATTTCTTACACAAGTTGCTGATACTATTTCTTCGATGATTGTGAAAAAAGTAACAGTTTTCTATTGATTTTATTTATTTTTTGACAATTTGACCCATAAATGGTGTTAATCGTTTCATACAGACCTATTCTTCAAACGTACATCAAATCAATAGTGCCGGATTTAATTAGGGCAGGGACAACTTTGGTCTATTAAACAAAGAAGTACAGTTGAGTTCTAAAATTTTATTTGAAATATCAATCAATTTCAAACCACATGAATTATTATAATTTAACAAGCAAAGTTTCCTATTTTCAAGAAAATGTAGATGCCAATGATGTTACTTTTATTTTATAATCATTCAGTTGGGTTTAATAAAAATCAAACGGCTGATGTAGTCGAAATGACTT
The DNA here is from genome assembly GCA_936432065.2 of Rutpela maculata. Lineage (NCBI taxonomy): Eukaryota > Metazoa > Arthropoda > Insecta > Coleoptera > Cerambycidae > Rutpela > Rutpela maculata. The sequence goes on along the minus strand of OW386285.2, from coordinate 24,969,576 downwards.
TATCTTCTTTACTTTTTATTGTTATGAAAGGGTAAGACGAAGAAGAGGCTTTCATATTTTGATTTTCTTTGCGATCATGATCCTGAAAGTGACCAAAGTGAATAGGAAATAAAAACCATATAAATCCATTATAGGTGATTCTGTCTTTCATTAACATCATGTTTGAAAAATGTCTGTTAGTCATCTGCCAGGTATATAGATAGATAGATAGATAGTCTTTATTTCACCACTATATGTACATACATGAACATTTGCAGCAAGTCAGGGTAAAAGCTGGTGAACAACAAATTATAATATTTACAGGTTTATAAAACACAAAAACATATATATGTAAATATAACATTTCAATAAAAACAATAAATTTATAAAAACACAAAAACATATAGATGTATATAACATTTCACATTGATATACACGGAGATATGAATAAGTATGAAATGCAAAAATATGTAGAGTATCAGAGCATTCTGTAAATTTGAGCATTTAAATAGTCTAGTGTGGATTAGCACCATAGGGTGTCTTAAAAAAATCGTCAACCGAGTAAAAACAGTACTTTATAATGAAATTTTTTATATTCTTCAGTTGTAAGTTCAGTTGCTTTATATGACATGGTATATGATTATACAAATTTAAGTTGGGGGAATTTTTAGCGCTTAGAGTTAATCTGTAGCGAGGTACTCTAAGAAATCCAGCAGCACGTGTGTTGTGCTGATGGTAATCAGGCTGGACAGAGAGACTGGACGCACTCCTGTGAATATCTACAAGACTATAATAAATAAACAGTGAAGGGAGGGGCATAATGCCCAGTTTAATGAAAATAGGTTGACAGTGATCCGTAAACTTAGCACTAACGAGTATTCTTATAGCTTTCTTTTGTTGTCGGAAAACTGTTAATGCGTGGGAGGAGTTACCCCATAAGACCATTGCGTGGGAAAGTCCAGAGTGGAAAAGGGAAAAATAAGTGTTTTTTAAGATGTCGAATTCGAGAATGCCTTTTAATTTTCTGAGGAGAAAGATCGTGCTGTTCAATATGGTTTACCCAGCTAAGGTTATCATCTAGATATACACCTAGGAGTTAACGTGCTCACCTTTGCATACATTTTTATTGGTTGATATTATAAGTCTCTGAGTTTTTTCTTGATTGAGTGTTAGTTTATTCAAGGTGAACCAGTTTTTTGCCTGCAGTTCTATGTCGGAGCTAAGTTGGATCAGATTAGCAATGTTGCGGTAAGAGCACAAGAGAGTGGTATCGTCAGCAAACAAAGTTGATTTGCTAGGCAACATAAATTGTGGAAAGTCATTAATGTAGATCAGAAATAACAGTGGCCCCAGGACAGAGCCTTGGGGTACACCATGATTAATATCTAGAGTATCTGACATGTTATTTCCTATGACTACATATTGCTGACGCTTTTGCAAATAAGAATTAAAAAGAGATATAACTGCATTTCATCGATTAGTTTATCATGAGAGATACAATCAAAGGCCTTGGAAAGATCACACAGAGTGATAGCCGTATGATGCCCTTTCTCAAGACCCCCGACTATGTCACTCACGATCTTTACGACGGCCTGCGTGGTTGAGCGTCCAGAGCGGAAACCATATTGATAGGGGCTGAGAAGTGATTCATGTTAACTTGACAATCTTTCTGTCAGAATAATTTCAAATATTTTACCAAAAATTGGGAGGATTGATATGGGGCGGTAGTTGTCTTTTTTAAATATCGGTATAACGCGGGCAATTTTAAATATATCTGGGTAGACACCTTCGGCGATACAACTATTATATAAAGCGGCTAGAGAAGCGGCGATAATATCCTCCGTAGATTTAATTATTTTGGCATTTAAGTCATGTATATCTAAAGAATTTGAGTTTTTTAATGATTTAATAGCCGATTTTACTTCTTGTATGGTTATTGGACGCAAGAAAAAGGATATATTCGATATTTTGTTGTAGGTAAAGTTAGTTTGAACGTTAATGTTGGGCAACGAATTAATTAAGTCGCCTGCAACAGATACAAAGTGGTTGTTAAATGTGTTTGGTGAAATACATGGATTGACGACGTTATCCCGACAATTGTTTATTTCAAAATTTATAATTTTCCAACTATCTCTTGCCTTATTGGTAGAGTCATTTATGAATTTTTTGCAAGCCCTTTTCTTCGCAATTTTAATATCGTTTATGTACTCTTTACGCAGAGCACTATAAATGGAGTAATCAACCGGATTTCTAGTGATATTACAAATTAGTTTAACGGAGGAGAGCGCGTCCCTTTTATTTCGTAAAGAATCAGTAAACCAACTGATTGGCATCTTCTTATTTAAAGTACATTTTTTTAAAGGAAAAATTCGATTTATCAAGTTACGAATACACAAAGAAGAAGAAAATATACACAAAGACGTTGCAGTAATATTCTTGTGAATCTTTTGACGATGAAGCTGTAGGACGGCTATATTTTGGAGTTTATTGTCATGGTCGGACAACATTGTGAGAGATGGTAAAATTTCAGAAGGGCAGGTGGCTCCAATGTATACCTTACCGCACATACGCTTCACCTCACCAATTTACTAATTTGGTGAAGACGGTGCTCTCTCTTTCTATTTCACTCCACGGTTCCTCTAAAAAAGGTCACGAAATCTATCTTCTTAAGCACGTGGTAGTCAGACTCGTTGGCCCTAAGTGGCCTATAGTCGAGATAGGACGTTGGGCTTTAATAAGTTTTGTGAATTTAAAAGACTATTAATTAAACTAAATGTAGAGCAAATTGCTCTGGGTTAGTTCATTACCACACTGTCTTTTTAATATCAGTCGGTGATATTTAATATATAATGTAATAATATAACATAATAATAAGTTTTAAAAATGCATTTAAAAATATAAACTGTGAAATTGGTCATAGTAATTTTCAAAATTGTATGGCTTATCACATTCTACACCTTCCATACTCCACTGCGCGTCAAACATTTTTTAAAGATATTCTTTTTACGTACATTTTATACATTTTATATTACTTTCCCGCATTTTAGAATGTTGATCATACTTTTAGGATTTCAAACCCCTGTATAATGTAAGTTGGCTCATACATTTCATAAATTTCATAGGTAGATTTATTTAGCTCAATTACTTGGTTAACATTAACATATTCTCAGTTCTGAACTAATGGTACGAGGTATTATTAAAGGCGCCGCAGATGGTAATTTGGCAATGCAAACAAGTGTTCAACAACGGCATCCCAGTCTTTTTGCGTTCGCGTAACGCTGGCAACTTATAGAAATAGATGTCGACACAGATATTTAGTTCAACATCACACGATGTCTATTTCTCATAAATTTGAACATTACGCTAATTAGGGTCCCTGAAATGCACATATTCATGGTTCGATTTTTTGTAGCGACTTGACTTTGATAACATCAGGAAATAAAACGTAAGAGCCTGCAGGGAATGTCTATTTAAAGATTCAGCCAAATGTAGCATGTCTTCTGAAGTACCTACGCAGGGCACGCTTTGCTTTTTAGGAATTAATTGGGTATACAGTGTTAGACAAAAGTGAGAAATAATCGCCATAATTGGGACAGTAGATTCTATTTTGAAAAAATGTTTCAAAGGTTATACTAAACGTTACTAAAGACCAATTATGCGAAAGAAGCTCCCTGCAGTGTTTCAAATGGCTACAGAGAGAGCTACAGTGTCAGATTACTTGCAGTATCAAGCACGAGGGAACTTTGATTCCTCAGTTATCTCATCGACACCTGAACATTCTGCTAAGCACTGTAAGTGTGAAGTATTTCAGAGAACATGTTTGTCGTTGTAAAACATTAAAAATAGTTTGCACTAGGCACTAGATTTAAATAATAATTCTAAGCATATATTCATTTCGTATCTGAAAAATGAAAAATGAAATCTATGAAGGAAGAAAACAGGTTTATTTCGAAATCTTTCCCCCTTCCCTCTCTCTTAAGCAACATCCCGTTTCAACACTAATTTATAGACTGACGGTACATGACCAGTCAGGTGCAACGTTTTTAAAATGCATGCCAATCATATATATGAATGAAATTACCATGAATATGCCAGAAACGCAAATTTTAGGCAGTCGTCGCGTGAAGAAGGGTGTGCAAATCGATTTTTTTTGTTTTATTTTTTTGTGTTTTTTTTAATTTTAAAATGGATGCCAATAGTGCCAAACAAAAAGCCTTGAAAAAAAATCCAAAATCAAAATCATCCAAAGTCAAGAACACCAAAAAATTTTACGATTTAATGTGCTCATCAAAAGTTGTTTTGCGCGCGGAAACTGCATACCAATGAATTTCCGCTGGATTCGTTTCACGGCTATTCGTTTGGCGCTATTTTAAAATTTAAAAAAAAAACAAAAAAAATCGATTTGCACACCCTTCTGCACGCGACAACTGTCTAAAATTTGCGTTTCTGGCATATTCATGGTAATTTCATTCATATATATGATTGGCATGCATTTTAAAAACGTTGCACCTGACTGGTCATGTACCGCCAGTCTATTAGCTGGGTTTAACATCACAAGTGCAAAAAATCAATTAATAACTAATCGATTTGCGCCAACACAAGCAGGATATCAAAAGCTAGTTCTCTTAAAATATGATTAAAATGAGCTTCAAGACATTGAAATCGAACAAGTAGTGTCTTCGATTTCGCTTATTCGTATATTTCGAATATCTTCCAGTATGACGGTCAAACGACCATACTCTGGATCATGTGACTAAAACTCTTTATAGTCCTGTAGATATGTAATAGAAATCGCGGGATATACAAATTTTGGCTAAAAGAAATACAACTATCTGTGGTCCCAAGGACGTTGATAATACGAAATAATTTTATCACAGTTTCTAAAAGCAACGTGCTTGAGAAAGTTGTGATAAAATTATGAGCTATTTATCAAAGTTCAAGGGGCATTCGCATAGAAAACTTTTTGGAATTTATATTACTTATTTTTATCTAATTTATAATTTCTGGTACCGCAGAAGTACATAAATGTATTCCAGATGTACTTTTTACTTTTAATTGTATTTTATGGCGCGTTTTCCTTTAATATTATATTCAAGTCGTTATTTGCAGTGCCAAATCGTAATTGTGACATTGCCAAAAAATAAATTATTGAACTGTCAAACTAGATAACATAAGTGATAATTTGTCCTAGGGATATTTTCAGTGTAATGTTGTTCTGATTGGTTGTATCCGCACACGTGGTTAGAAATGGGTGAATTTAATAGGATTTCTATTTGAGTAAAAAATTTTCAGTGTAACTGCCAGTAGAAATTAGAATGCCTCAAGGTGGCATTCTAGGGCCTCTTCTACATTATATACTGTACAGATGATCATTATTAGCTAGGGATATAAATATGAATAACGTTATTCAATATCTTTCTGGTAATCTAAGTAAGCTCTTTTAAAGTATTTGTTTTTACAAATTTAAATATGCGTTTTCACCGTCAAGCTTCAAATTACGCAGGTAGTGCATTAATCAAAGTAAACGGTAAATCAACAAGTTTAAAGCTTGAAACTCCTTGGTTTATATTTAGATTTATCATTAAACTTGAAAGACCACGTATCATATATTTGTAATAAAACTATGCTAAATATTGTTTTAGCTTAAAAAGATTTCACCATATTGCAAGCAATCATGTATCCAAAGCATTTTATCATTCAATGTAACAATTACCATGCAGTCCAAAAACTTCAAGCAATGAATCAGTATTATGTTATAGCATAATTTTCTGGGGAAATGCAACTTAAGCAAAATGAGTATTTTACAAAAAAGGGCACTAAGATACTTTGGGTTAATAACCTGTCCTTTATTTTGTGCAATCGCTTGGACACATAAAGGTATTATTATTAATATAAATTCGTACGCGATATGAGCTAGCTCCTAGACTAATCTTGAAATCATGAAAATAATGTAAATTTTATAAGGTATACAGTAACTACTTACAAATAAAATAACTTTAAAGGTTGCTGTTTGGACACCGATGTAGTTTTAAATATTCACTAATATATGCATATCCGTTTGCTGCAAAATTTCAAGCAACAAAGAAATAGACAGTATTTCCAAAATAATTAAATAAAGCAATGAGAAAATAAAATTAACAGCGAAATGAGATGACAATAGAAATAAATAAAAATCCCGCCCAACTGCTATACATTTAATTCAAATTAAACTAAACTGACTGGGTATTCCCATTAGGTTGTTAATTCTATGATTTTACACAAAAATCGTATAATATATTAAAACATTTGAAGGTCGAACAATTCAAATAACTGTTTCATTCGTTAAACGAAATTGAATTCGCTTCGGAGGGACCAGAAATGGTCATCACTAGCATAACAATACTTGACTTTACTATACTACAACACTAGTCGATTTATTTCAAATGTACCCTTCAATCCTCCCCATGGACCAGTCAATATAATCGCAATAACATCGCCCTACAGTCGACCAGACGAATAGTAGCTAACAACCCCGCCATAGGCACAGCACGCCGAAGTGACTACTTGCGTTGAAATAAAATCTAGCCAAAGTTTTTCACAGATCTGACCAATTTAGACACTTGTAAATCTGAGAGCTTATTTTTGTTTCGTAGTTAATTTTTTTTGTAAATAAAGCGAAGTCGGGAGGTACTGCGCTGAGAACTTGCTTGGATTGCATGAGACTATTATGTCTATACAAGTATTAGGGTGGAAATTATACGAGGGGCAGAAAGAGCAACATCTAAATGTCACAGGCGATAACAAAGGTGAGCGGTTGGAAACACTTATGTTTGCCTTTTTACAAGCTATTTAATTTATGCACTAAACTAGAGAAGTCGTAACATAGAAAGATACAATAGGATTTTAGGATATTACATTTTTTTATTGACTTGTTGAGTTTTCTTTGCAGAATTTTCATCAAATACTACTAAGACGAAAGTCACTTAGAAACATACTGTAGAATAATATGCTGAAAATTAGCAAAGTGATTCTTTGATTTGGGAATGTTTAAGTCCTGTTCTTCAATATAAACTGTAAGTAACCGCCATGTTACGTACAAATCTGTATAAAATATTAATTAATTATTATTTTAATTAAAAATTGATGTAACGAGAGCGAATTCAGTCAAAGAGCTATATTAAAAGTATTAGTTATATGCAGATGATAGCTTCAAAATCATGGCAATTTCTGTTACAAGATAAAAATGTATTAAGTTGAACTCGGATTTGAATTAAAAAATAGAGTAAAAGAACATCACAATATATTTAATAATAATCATATATCATAGGTCTTTTATGGCTCTAAACTGTCGCAATTAACCATATTGGAATTATGGTAAAGGTACCAGTAATCACTTTTAAAAATGTTAAAACTAATGAAAGTAATGATGTATATTTAGAATTTTATTTAAAAATTTGGGTACGCAAAAAAAAATCAAAGCCAATAAAATATATTTTACATAATTAAAAAAAAAGTATTTAAAATCTCCGTTATTGTCATCGTGTGGATTTGATAATTTAAAGACAGATTATAAATATTTGAGAAATATTAGTATCAATCTTCGGTAAGTCGTCTTCTCCTACTTTGTTGATTTCGAAAACATGGCTTCAACATCGTGTGGGTCATGCTTCAACAAAACATGCATGTATATTGGCTTGTTTATCTATTTCTCTAAAAAAAATTGATAACACTGAAATCGTTAACAACTTGTTTTTGTAGCAAGATTTGATATTTCTTATATATCTTCACATAGCTATTCTTCTATGTCTATGTCATCCAAGCTGTTGCCACTTGCTATCCTTTCGTCATCTAATGTTTCACTACCAAGCAGCATTTTCCTATTTTTTACATCCTTTTTGAAATGTCAACTTTTGCTTTTTTCAAAGCTGCTTATTTTATGCTATTGACTCATTTCATTCTTTTTTCTGTGATTCTCATGCCATGTTCTTGTGGCTTTTGTTGTTGTCATTGGTTGTGGCCAAAACTAGGCTCTCTTAAATGGTATGGGACATTTTTTCCAAAGTATGATCGAATTTTCATATCTGGTGTTACATCTTTAGTACAGAAAACACCTACAGACGTGTTCTTGGTAAATTTTCTGGAGAAGAATTTGCAATCTTTAGCAAAAACAGTACCTTCAGGAGAGAAGTTCATCGTTCTGCAAAGGAGTTATTTACAACATAATCGTATTCCCTTCGGTTCTACTCGATCTGTTTTCTATACGTTCAATATTTTTATTATCTACTGTTGGACTTTCCTTCCTTTGAACATCTAGTCTCATCTTTTTCAAACTGCAAACAATGAGTAGTCTTCGACATTCATGTTGAGTAAGGAGTGTGCTTGGACTGTATTGCAGATTTTCCCGATGTGTTGTATAAAAGGGTTGCTTTAGGAATCCATAGATTTTGAAAGCTATAGCTGCCGGCATTCCACTTCTAATAAATTCAGTAGCTTCAAGCATAGCACCTTTAAAATATGTGCCAGGAGAAATTTTCCTGCAAGCGGTACCTCAGTATTAGACAGTGTGTGAACCAGTAATTGATACACGTGTCGAAGACTGAAATCTTTAATTATTCAGTGCTCATATTTGAACTCCTACATTTTAATTTTTCCACTACTAAGAAAACAAATGAAGCACGCCCTCAAGTAAATCACCACCCTTGCCATGAAAGAATTTATTGAATTTCAGAGTTCTGCACCCCCACGAATGAAGGTTGAAATAGTTTTTGATCCAGACTTTGATAAAAAATATATTCACTGATGTTTAATATTTCTTATACAGTGACCTGAAAGAAGAAATAAATCTCCAAAAGATCGGAGAAAAAGAAATCGGTACTTAAGTATTTCTTTTAGAAGATTACAGAATCAACAGTCCCTACCTCAACCAAGACCTAAACATTCATTAACATGTTCTTTATTCGTCTTAAAATTATGCACAAAAATACATAAAATATTATGAACAATGTTACCAAATGACCTATAATATGAGATTCTAAAGTTAATATGTAGAAGTAATGACTCCTCGTGTCGATAACTGATGCACTGTCGAAGACTGATAACACTATTCACTCTATTTTTCTTTTTTCATATGTAAAACCAAATGACAATATAGATTTTTGAGCTCTAGTTGACTTCTATTTACCTTCGGTTTCCTGTGCTGATCATTTTAGCACTTCTTTAACATTTTCCGCTTTCCAACTGCGTTAAACCCATCGAAAGTTAAATGCTAATCTATTTGTCTTGAAGATGCATTGTTTGTTAAAGCGGAGAAATCGTATGCCGACGGAAAACAGTGGATTCTAATTAATACTCACTTGATGCAACATGCCATGATACATATTAATTTCTTCGTATCAAGATCTAAACGATGTGTTATCCATGAAAGTATGCGTAGATTTTGTTAGTGCTTGTTTGACTATTGACTCTTATAGCAATATAACCCCTGTATTCCCTCTAAGTATATAATTTCAGGACTAATAGTGTAATATCATTTTTTCAGAGTGACCCTAAAAATGGGGGTCTGCAAATTTTCAATTGATGTGTAGTCCAAATGATACTTTATGATAAGGCATTAATCACAAAAAAATATGAGGTTGAGCATAAGAAAGGTTTCAGAGATATAAAAGGTCAAGACTAGATTTGGTTGTATTAATATTATTGTAAAACAAAATAAGGATAATAATAACAATGATAATAATATATAATAATATTAATAATAATAATACTTCAGCGCCTTTACCACGTTACGGTACTAATCTACAAAGAGGTTTTTTAATTTTTTTTGTATATTTTATGGTTTTTTATTTTTTTGTATTGTTTTTCGATTTTCTGCTTTTTTGCTTTAGATTAGTTTTTAATTTATATTTCATGAGTTATTGTTTCTGTATGGTTAATGATATACTACATATATCGGGATTTGGCACATTGATTTCATAGCCCAAGAACCATATGATTGTCATAATATGACTGCAACAGCCAACAGTTCGAGATCCACTTTCACGTGTACAATAATACTCTTGAATTGAATCTCTTCCGTTTTTAACTTGATCTATAAGAATGAATATATGGTGTAATTAACAAGGGCTTTTTGATTGGATGATTAGGTGATGATTGAATTTTTGCACAAGAAAAATTCCCTCATGTTTATGCTCGGTGTTGTGTATTTGATACGAACCGAGACTTTTATAATACAAAGAATCTTCTGTAAGTAGGAAAACCTAATTTTTTATTATTTTCTTCGTTATCGAGCAATGTATATTCAACGTCAAGATATGGAGCTTTTACTTGAGATAAATTAAATTGTTGAACAACAATTTTTAAAAGATTATTTGAGATTTCATTATGCTATGTCTACATAAAGTTTATTACTTAAAACTGGTTGATGAAACAAGTTTAGCAAAGCAAAAGCAATCTGAAGAGATTCAAAATCATCTGATAAAGTAGTGTTATGAGTTGCTATAGCAAAAAACCAGATTTTTTTTTAAAACGGCCGAAAACTTGTTCAATCACACATCGACATGTATGCACACATTCCTTCTGCATTTGAAAATATTAACGTAATAAATAGCTTATAAGCATCTCCAAGAGCTCCCTTAATTAATGGTTATAACCGCATCGAAATCGTTTGAGTAGTTTTTGAGTTTATCGCGTTCAAATATAAAAATCAACGAGAGAGAGGAAAAAACAAGAGATTTTATACAGAAATTGATATTTTTCATGGAATTATCCATCTTCACTCACTGTGCTATGTGAGTCGATTTTGATCACTTTGACCTTCTATATCTTTGAAACCTTTCTTTTGCTCAACCCCAATTTTTTTTGTGATGAATGTCTCACCATTAAGAGTACAAATCAATAAAAAATTTGCGTACCCCCAAGCGGGTGTTTTTTGGGTCACTCTTTGGTTTGCTGTCACCATTAACGGCCACGTCACCGTTGTAATACATCGAGGCAATTGGTTTTATTATTGTTAATAATAACTGAACCTTTTCTGTGTTTTCCGTGGAGCAGCTGTAAAACAACAAAAATAAACAAAACTGGCATATTTACTTGAGATGCATGTAAAATTATACATAACAACAACAGTCTGGAAACATTTAAGCAATGAAAACAAACAACGGGATGTAGATTATCACCATTTTTTTTGTTATTGCTTGTTCGTCTCAGGAAATTTGGTTAATTAAGAGCCCCATAATAAGTTCATTTGGGTAAAAGCAATGTTAATGAAATCTCATTCCGCATCTTGAAGATACTAATGGTGCAACCACATGTTCAATCTCACCGGACTTTTTCATCTAATGATCAGAATTTTCCTGCTAATAAAAATAGTTGATAATAAAAAATAGGTTAATTGGTTTTATAACAGTAGCCCGGTAGCGATTAAAATTAATATCAGAAGAAATAGTTGTTACAACTTTCAACGTATGTTTAATGTTCTGGAAAATTGTATTATGCAAACCAAAATATACTGAAACCGATAATTAAACGAGCTGGCAATTTGATGACAATCTCTTTAATTTTTAATTGAGTAATTAATATGTCAAGATCAAACAGAATGGGTCTAGGCTCAGTTGGCGTGTAATGTCTATAGACGCTAATCCTGTTCGTACTTTATAATCTGTTAATCAATTAATCACTGAACAATGACGTCACGGGATGAGTGATGGTTAATCACTAACTTAGTAACCATTGTAACAACAATACGCTCCAGTGGCTATAGTACAGAGACATGCTGTGAAATGGCGCCCTTTCAAAACTCCATCCACCCACTGACGGATACTTATTTACTATTTTGATTAATATGTTGGCATTCTCATTATTTGCTCCACTAATAATAGATTGATGAATATTGTGTTTCGAGGAAAAACGTTTAAAGTTAATTTTATGATTGAGCACGACTATTAAAACAAGGGATGGATGTTGTTGAAACTTAGCAGTACGAGCAAAAGTAAACAGATTCTGTTCATAGTTTGAAAATTGGTAAATTAAGAATCTTGTCTAGAACAAAAAAAAGACGGTAGGTCAACGGGCTTGTTACCGATAATTCTTTTTCGTTGGTTTTTTTATGGTATTCAATAGATGAGCTGTTAAAATTTCATAAGTATATCAAATCCTTAAACATTCATTGTTAAAGATTGGGTTTCAATTCAAAGCGCTTCGCCGATTCATGACGTCATTTTGCATAAACAAAAATTGAAAAAGCACATTGTTTCTCTCATAACTTCTTTGTTTTTTATGCTAATAGAAAAAAAAACCATTTGAAAGCCTAATTAACAAATCTTTCATTTTTGTTCTTACCCCTTTTGACGTAAGTGCCATAGTTTCTGAGATATTTAACATTTAAACTAAATACTTCATCTTATAGACGTAATGTAATACTTTTCGAGTTATTTGACGAATATTGTTCTGAAATACCTTTTTCTTTAAGCTAAAATCCTAATTTTCGAGTCGTTATAACTTAAAGACTATCAATTCTTATGAAAAGTTCTAAAAAAAGTTTAAAATTTATATTTGAGGTTTAAATCCAATGCACTCCTTTTTTTCTTAAAACTTTATTTTATTTCACCTCCAATGTTTTTAATTATTAAATCTCGACTGTCGGCTGATCAGCATCTACAAAGTGACGTCACGTGAAGCTCCACCCTGTTTTCGTGCGGTCCAACTTTGGTCATTTATTTAAGGGCTTCAACGTCCGAATAAAAACCTAAAAATTTGGAAAGTCTCTCAAAACGTGTTCTACTGTCGATTCCTAAAATTTAAAAAAATGCTGAACGGGCCTATGGTTTAGGAATTGCAAAAGCTCCAATTTGGGAATTACCCTCGGAAGTATCTACCCAAGTAGCACAAATATGCTATTCAGCTGAAATAACCAAAATGCAGCCACTGAAACGTTTCAACGGCTTTTGTTTAGTTATATTTTAGTCATCTTATTTTAGTCGTGGTTTAGCGTAAAATATAAAAACGAAATAGTCATGATTATCTATTTTTAGCAGTATACTGGTCATTACTAGTAGCCATAATATGGCCATGCAGGTTTGGTTATAAAGTCGTTTTCAAGATGTCATATATGAGCGTGTAATTAAACAATGGTAAATCTTAATACTGCCATTCTAGCTATAAAAATGGTTAGAATATGTTGACATGTTTTTTGTTATTAATATAGTGTTCATATCCATACTATTACTAAGGCTCTATGGCTGGCGGTTTTCTTAGCTGTTATTACCGCATTATGACTAAAACAATAGTGAAAAAATGTTATTAAATGACTACTTTAGAAGTAATTTTGTACACATTAAAATCTAAATTGAGGATAAAGGGCAAGATAAAAATATAACCTAAAAACAAGTATTGATAATGTTGAAAACTTTACGCATACGCAAATAATTTTATATCAACAGAAAAATAAGAATGAAATGTAAAAGAAAGCATAGTTTCACATATTACTGGAAAAGGAATGTCGCCTAAAAGTAAGTTCAAAGAGTGGGTACTTAGCGGCATAACACTTTTTACAGGATGTTTCCGTTTTTTTTTTCTTGTGACGTTTATGTCTACAAAACTGTATGCATTAATATAAATACCGTGCGTGTAATTTCCCATTAGGCATGTACATTCACATAGCGCGAGAGATTTGACAACACCGGCAGCCGTAAATTCGTCCGTCGATGGGGCATTCCAGCTCTGTTATTTCATTTCAGCCAGCTGGCACGCGCGATGTCATTCTTCTCCCCATGCCTAGATTTAGATTGTTAAAGTGAAAGTGTCAACCTGTATTCTGCATCAGTGTCCAAGAATCCTGACATTTCAATTTCTATGGGTCTAGCCATCATTAATATTTTAATATTACTCCTTTTTATTGTACACTGTTGCTAGGATCATTTTGAGTCTGGTTTTGATTGCGGATTAGTCAAAAATGTATGTATGTCTTTGTATTTGATCAGTATAGTTGGCTATATAGGAGCGGCACCAAGGCCAATTTGCTCCTCGATGGTTTAGACTACGCAATACATTTTCAGAAACTTTAATAACAAATTTTAATTTGGTTGGAGAAAGTAAATGTAAAAACATTGGAGAAACAAAGGTCAAAATGCGAAGTAACCCGTTAACCCGTTCCTCACAAAGGCAGTTAAAAGAAACGTGTTATGTCTTTCATAGTTTAGCCGTATTTTGATGCGAGAACTCGGTAACCACTTCAACCAATTTTCTGGTAATAATTTGGCCAATATGACGGGTTAAATTTGCCATTTGACGAAAAAAGTTTATTAGATCCTTTACAGTCATATTCTGTCTTATTTCTAGCATCATTAGCGAAAGCATATGCCAAATTATGACATCTTGCCGCCATGTTTTCTGTCAATCAAGAAGAACCCGAACGACGGCCATTACGTTCATTTTCAATACTTTATTAATTATACCTATAAAATAATGTTTTAATTTACCAATTTGATATTTTAGTAAGTTTTAATAACCATACCATCAATTGTGCTTCTTGAAATGACAAATTGTTTCTATGTGTATATTTCAAATTAATTTAATTATACCTAAAATTTAGGAATTTCTGGAGTTCTCTTTGTTTTTATGAGTATTTTATATAAGTTTACAGAAAAAAATCGTGCGTTGATAAAATTTAATCCTCTTGATTGACTATACATACTATAAGCAATTATGATGTTCATATAATTTTAAAGATGGACAAAGTATACTATAAGGATGATGGATGTCCATTTTATGTAACAACACCTGTTTAAAGCCAAAGGATTGCCATAATAGTGTTCTTGTTTTATTTTGTGCCTAAAAGTTATGATTTAGTCACGGTGAAGTAGATACATCACCAGTTTCGCCATAAGAGCCATTTCATAACTAGTAATGAAGCAGCCACAAAAATAAACAAAGCCAAATGAGGTACGTATGCGTTATGGGCATTTGGCCCCAGTTGCCTTTTGATGACCAAACTATTATTCCCCATTTTTGTCACCAGTACGTCTTCAAAACGTAATAATTCAGTTTTAATAACAGACACTATAACCAAATAGCCATCCTATTTAGCTACTGTAACATGATGATGTCTCCGTTTTTCCGACGTTATGAATACTCATTAGTAATTTTGCAGTCAATAAAATTGACTTCAAGTTGTTTAATACAATGAATTTTCTCCAAATTTTCCGACTTCTCACTGATCTGTTGACAACAATTTTTATTTTTTACTAATAGTTTACAATTTACAGTCGCCCAAACGGATGAAAATTTGTAATTATCTTGCAATTATCTCTGTGTACGTTGCACCCAGTGGCGTAGCTAGAGGGGGCACTATGCCCCCATCGCCACCATGATGTGGCGCCCCTGCTCTAGAGTTCGTATTGAAAATTGGGGAATTTTTATAAAAAGCCAGGGAATGTGAAAATTTTTTATTCCAGTAGGCCCAAACACTTTTTTTTCCACCTCTCCTGATAATTGTGCGCCTTTTTCATGTTTTACCCCCGCTCAATATCCAAATGTTTCATATGCAAAGTTAAAGGAAGGAATATTTGATGGACCTCAAATACATACAATGCTCTGAGATGAAATTTTTGTAACAAAAATGAATGATACAGAAAAATCAGCCTGGCTTAGTTTTAAAGAAGTTACTAAAAATTTTCTTGGGAATCAAAAAAGTCATAACTACAGAGAAATTGTCGCTAATCTGGTGGAAAACTATCGTACGCTGGATTGCAGTATGAATTGAAGCTCCACTTTTTAGATTCTCATATTGATGACTTTCCTGAAAACCTTGGGAATTATAGTGAATAATAGGGAGAAAGATTCCATAAGGGCATTATGGAAATGGAGCGGCGTCATCAAGGAACATGGAATATAAATATAATGAGATTTTTGTTCTACGTTAAAACGAGAATTAAAAGAAAAAGGAGTCAAGCCAGCGCGAAATCCACTGCATGGAACTTTTGATAGTAAAAGGGTTCGTTACCACGAAAAGAAATAATTAACCCTTTGACACCTGAACTCTCAACGCTTTTAAAAACTTTAAAAGGTATCTTGAATTACTGATTTAAGTGTTAAGATGTAGTCGTTGCCATAGGACTTCCTTCATTTTTTGAGAATATTGTAGATTTAAAGGTATTATTTTGAGGTTAGAAAATTCTGGTGATTTGCTGGGGGAAATCTGACATCAAGTTCGTATTCAGCGTCTCAAATTACATAGGTTATACAATATTTTAGATGTTTTCATAGCTATTTATTTTCTTTTTTTTTACAATATTGTAGATTTTAAGCTATTTTTTGAGGTTAGAAAATTCTGGTAATTTTCTAGGGGAATTCCGACATTGATATCATATTCAGCGCTTCGGAATTCATAGGAATACAATGTTTTAGTCATTTGCATAAGTGTTTCTTTTCTCTTCTTCACAATATTGACGATTTTAAGCGATTTTTTGAAGTTAGAAAATTCTGATAATTTTCTGGGGGAATTTCGACATCGATTCGTATTCCTAGGAATACTATATTTTGGTCGTTTGCACAGCACTTTCTTTCCTTTTATGTGGCTGTGTAATTAGTAGTTAGTTATGGATAGTGTAGATTATAATGTTTGCTAAAGCTTTTGTTCAAACAAGTTTCTTCCACGGTTAATTGTTTAAAAATTATATATATTTCTGAAATACATGAAATTGAAAAGTAATCAATTCCACTATAATACATATCGGGATATTTTCCATATTGTCAAAATAATTTAGATTTGCTCTAAAGCATTTTAATTACGGGGTTTGTTGTTTAATGGATTAAATTATAGATAACATTTAATGAAATTAGTGATAAATATTCAATAGAAGCATTATTAATATCGGTTAAAAATAGTTGGGAAATATAAATTGAATTTCCCATATTCGAATGTAAAGTTAATAAACTGTTTTGATACATAATGAAATCAATAGAGAGGTCTCTATTAATTTTAATTATGAAAGGCTATTCAAATTCCTGTTATTAAAACAATGCATATTGTGGCTTGAATCTAAAATAACCAAGTAAATAACATTGTAGCTCTGGTCACTATTTAAATTCACCTTATTGCGTCTCTCTCTGTCTCTCTTTTTCCACCCCTTCACACTTTAATGTTCATTTAGGTCTGCTGAAATAAACAAGGGAAAATACTGAACACAATTAAATAGGTTGTGTTGAGATAATGAAGAGAGCGCTGGCCACTCTAGTTAAATCTGTTGTGAAGTTGTATTTTGTATTCCCTTATGGATACATTCACCGACAGCGTTTTCCCTTTATCTTTGGCATTTTAGAATAGCAATCACTTTATAATTAATAAGCTTAAAATATTTCGCATAGAACTTCTTACAATTAATGTTATCTAGGTTTTTTTTATATTTATTTGTGGAAGGTTCGTTAGAATTTGACGGACATATTACCTAAATCTCTTTAAGTATCTTTTATATTAACTTGTATTTAAAGCTGAGATTCCAACGACAGAAGCATAGAGATGCAAGTTTAAGTGCTAACGAATATTGAAGCTAGCCGATACTAGGCATTCTCACCACAGCGCATTTTGGTGGTGCACATTATTGTCGACCATAGTTGATTTTGTTTTCGAGATAAAAAATCCCTTTTGTTTCTTTACGTATTATACAAGTTCACCTAGTTCTAAAATTGCTTCCAAACGGGGATATATCCTTAAATGTTTAAACACATTTTTTGAGTAATTACACGTAAAGGACCCCGCACATTTCTTATGGGAAGTGGCCCTTGGTGAAAACGGCTGAAATTAAAATATGTTCCTCTTGATCTGTACATCAAAAGTTCTCATGGGCTCAAAGTCTGAAAATGGACAGTTTTCGAGATACAAGGTGGTGAAAAGATGATTTTTCACCCCCTTGTGTCTCGAAAACTGTCCATTTTCAGACTTTGTGCCCATGGGAACTTTTAATGTACAGGTCAAGAGGTTAAAAAAGTAAGTTGCCTACTCTCCTTTAAATATAATATAAATAATACATACTTTAACCGACATATTATGTATATTGTTTTATGTATATACCTCCAACAATATACAAGGTATATGTTATTTATATCAGTAGCTGTATATACATTTTATGTCATATGTATATGTAAATATACATATTTATATTCCATCTTATGTGTATGCTGTGAATGTACGTATCCATGAGATGTTATCTAGGACTTGCTAACGGCTTAGTTTTCTTTCTTCCCACCTCTCAGACATGGACCAGATTGATAAGAAGTATGTATTAAAGTATTTTCTAATATTGTTTCAGAGGTATTTGGAAGAAAGTGGCGGAGTAAAAATGTTGCATATTTATTAAAATTAAATATTCTATGTCAAAGGAAAATTGATAGTGTAACAACACGTAGAAACAATATTAAGTTAATATAATCCGCTGTGTGATAGTTGAATAGAAGCTGATCTAACCTCTGTATTTTCATTTGCATATTCTTATTAATGCTTTTATAGATGCTCTACAATATCTACTAATAAAATTAGGCCATTAAATTTCTCCTCGATTTATATTATACTGAAACAAACTTTCATGAATTGTTTCAATCATTTTAGTGCAAGTTAACAAAGAATCATTTAAGCCTATTCTATAGGCATTGTTGTAATATGCACAGTCTGTTCTTGTGCGGTTGACTTGACAATACGCTTTGAGATGGGTGACTTTGCTTAACCGGAACCGTGTATCCGGAACTATAAAGCCGTCCTAAGTTTACCCCAAAATATCGCTCAACTATAGTAAATGGCAAATATACTGAAGTATATTCCAGAAATGCGTAACAGCAAACGAAACTTGCAAGACTTATTCTCGAAGTGATCAATATGGAAAATTGATTTTGAATAAATGTTAAGGTCTACTTTTAATAAAATATGAATATTAAATAGTAATTATTTACTCTTATAGAATTATATGTTTAAAATTTGTTCCCAAAAAATAAGGACAATGATTATCATTGGATAATTAAAATGGAATAGGTACCGTGAAACAGCACCGAGTTTCCCAAAATATTGACTCAATGTCTCTCTTTGACCCTTAACGCAAGGAACCCACAATTTAGCAATAATACGTGGATGGAAATTTGAACCACCATAAGCAATACAAAATTAACAACAGGAACACATAAAATAACAATAAAACAATGTCTAACAAAAACATTCGAATTCTGGATACGCCATATTAACCAGTAACTAATGAAGTTATGAAATTCAAGCAAATAATTTTGTATTAACATTACTACTTATATTACTTACTACTACCACTTACTTACATTACATTACTACTAATATTGTTATACATATATCCTGAAAATAGCGGCATCCGAAGATCTTGATTACCTAAAAGAATGTAACAATTCACAACAAGCACCAAAGATGTGGAAACGGTAAACAGGAATCTGAAAGTCCATATTGCCTTGTCGCCATATCATCAACATTTTTAATAAATCTTCTTCAGCTCTTTACGCTAGATTTTTTTTATCACAGTTGCCCAAGAAATCTTGCACAATTCGGTTATTTGATGGTCTGGACAGTACATTTTGTTCTCACATTAGTTGATATATCCAATTAGAAAAAATACCAGCGAGATTCAGGAACAATTAAAATGTTTCAACAAATAAAAACATATAATTTTCAAGACTATTCAATGTCAATTTTTATGTGTCGTGTGAACATAAAATTCGTGATAGCGATGGCCTACACCGCATTCATTGAATTAATTAGTATTAGTTAATTTGATGTTGAATAATTATATTTTATTACAATTTTATGTTTGTTTTTAGATACCGAAAGGTGTTACTTATTTATTTTTTATTTCCAGATCCAACATTAAAATGAAATAAAGATGAAGTTATCTCTTACGAGAAACCGCTTGATTATTTTTTGTTAGTTTCAAAAAAATATATGAAATCAATCAATCAATCAATTTATTAGTGCTATATACAAAAATGGTATTTGCGTAAGTTAATATTTAAATACATATTTCGCTAATATATTATAAGGTATGAAAACAAACATCGGGAATTTAACAAACGCAACATTTTCTTATATCCTATTAAAATTATATGATACAATTTATCATATGGATAAAAAAAATTTCGAGCAAGATGGTCCTTATTCTTTTCTTGAATGCCAGATCTGTAGACTTATTATATTCATTGTCAATTTGTTATGAAATTGAATTACCTTTTGACTTTTAGTTAATCTGACATACGGTGCCGTTAACATATTTTTGTGTCTTGAACTATAATGGTAGTCACATTCTCTGTTCACATTTTGAGAATACAAGCTCTTTCTAGCATATAAAAGCAACTCATAAATATATATATTGAGGGTAACGCGAGTATCTTTAGTCTACGGTCTCTACAGTCTTCTTTCTAATTTAACCAAATGTTATACGTATTGCTCGTCTTTGTAGAGCAAAAATTCTAGACCAGTTTGATGCTTGTCCCCAAACTAAAACAGCATAGGCAAGCAAAGAGTGGCATAGTGCAAAATATGCATTTTCAAATCTTCTTCACCATTTGCTAGATTTCTCAAGATAAATGTGTTTTTGTCAACTTTTTTGACAAGTTTTCCACATGTACTTGCCAGGTCAATTTGTCATCTAGATAAACTCCCAAGAACTTTGTTGATTCCTGGGGGTCGGGAACATTGTACCCTATTTTATTACTCAATGCGAAGATCATATGCACTGTTTTTTTTTTTCATTTAATGTAAGTTTATTTGACTTGAACCACTGTTCTGCCTTTGACTCCGCTTCACACCGCATTCCAGAAAGTTGTTCAATATTCTTGTTTTGAACTGAAATAGTTGTATCGCCTGCAAACAGTATGTCACTAGAGTGTTCGCTTGAATATGGAAAATCGTTCATGTCTACTATCTGTGGTGTGTGTTTATATTAAAAATAGGAGGGGCCAAGTACTGACCCTTGGGGTATCCTATGTATTATTTCTGTTTTATTAGAGTGTGCATTATTTACTTTAATTCTTTGATATCTATTTATTAAACATGATCTTCATAATGATATACTCTTATGGCAGAATTTGTTGTCAATGGCGCAATAATAAAAGTGGATGTTCCGACAAAAAAAATGGTTTGGAAAATAGCTATATTTAACAATTTAAGTACGTTCTCTTATACCAACCTAATCCACAGAACGGACGATCATCTCAGTGGGTGTTTCACAAAAAAATGTTAAAAATTGTTACAATGCGGGGAGGGGGTTAAAAATGGATAAATTTCGCGAACGTAATTGTTGAGTTAAAATTTCTCAAGTGATAATAAAATAAAGAGTGTTCAAAAATACATGATGAGTAGTATAATTTAAAAATGTTGTATTTCGGTCAATTTTTATCCAAAATTGACTTAGGAGATATCATAGAAATTTCATACATTTTAATAATACTGTCTTCAATTTTGAGTTTTTTTCTAAGTTTTTAAAGAATAACTAAAAATGATCATCTGTTTAAAGTTACATCGATCTCCTAATTTTTTCTTCAATATTTCTTATTAGTTCAGGACGCACCTTCATATTCCAGAGACATGGAGAGAAGTGAAAGTTGTGTTCATTCCAAAGACAGGGCGGATGGATTATACCACCCCCAAAGTATATAGGCATGTCAGCCTAACCTCGTTTCTTCTCAAGACGATGGAGAAGCTATGTGAACAATACATAAGAGATGTCGTAGTGAAAGACAACCCTTTGCATCCCAACCAACACGCATACACATTGGGAAGATCCACCGACACCGCCCTCCATGCGGTCGCGAGTCGGATTGAGAAATCCCTGGACAACAAAGAGTCCACCCTAGGTGTCTTTACCGACATAGAAGGTGCGTTTGATAAAACCACCTTCCCAAAAATCACGGCAGCCCTAGTGGAGAGAAACATCCCCACGATTATGGGAAGCTGGATATCCAGCATGCTCTCCAAAAGAGCTGTACAAATCAGTGTGGGAGACGCTTCTGTGCGAGGAATGGTCGCGAGAGGCTGCCCGCATGGAGGTTGTAATATCACCGCTGCTATGGAACTTAGTTCTCGACAGCCTCTTGCGCACCTCAACTCAGAGGGTTTCCACACAATCGCCTACGCAGATGATGTAACAATACTGCTCAACGGAAAATTTGAAGGAGTCCTCTGTGAAAGGATACAGGGGGCTCTAAGAATAATTGAAAAATGGTGCAGAGAACACTCGCTGTCTGTTAATCCCAGGAAGACGGAGATGGTTCTCTTTACAAGAAAAAGGAAACCAGGAGCACTGAAAGCACCAGTTCTCCTGGACACAACACTAAGTTTCTCATCAGAAGTGAAATACCTTGGAGTAACCTTTGACGCCAAACTAACATGGAATCTTCACTTAGACAGAAGACTAAAAAAAGCTTACATTTCTTATGAGCAGTGTCGCAGGACCGTGGGGAAAACCTGGGGAATGAAGTGGTCATGTGGATATACACTGCCATCATAAGACCAATGATAACCTATGGAGCTGTGGTCTGGTGGCCTAAGAGTAAACAGACTACAGCGAGAGCCAAGCTCAGCCAAGTGCAGAGAGTTGCCTGCCAAAGCATAACAGGAGCTATGCGAACAACGCCAACGAGAGCAATGGAGGTAATGCTGTGTCTGCCACCACTGGATCTATATCTAGGAGAAGTGGCCTTAGTAACAATGGCACGCCTCAAGTCCGTTGGCCTACAACCAAATGTAGGCTGTGGGGAGACCAGAAGTCGCCTGTGGAATGAGGCTGTCAGGAAGACGCCTCTTCTACAGGCATGCACAGATGGTATCTCTCCCCGATTTGTCTTTGACAGACCCTACACAATACAGACAAATAGTGAAAACGAGACCGCTGGTGAAGGTGTGATAAACATTTTCACAGACGGATCAAGGAAAAAGGAGGGGGCAGGATGTGGAATATATTCCAGAAGCCTGCAAATCCAATATAAATGGACTATGGATGAGCGAGCCAGCATAGTACAAACTGAACTGGCGGGCATAACCATAGCCGCAAAAGAGATTGTCCGCAGACAAACTACGGGCAAAACAATCAGGATCTACACAGACTGTAGACAATCACTACTAGCCCTGAGAAGTTACAAAATAACCACAGGAGCAGTATGGGAATGTCATCAAGCACTTGTGGGTGCCTCCAGTACGAACAACATCTCGGTATGCTGGGTGAAAGGACACGCACAGTACAATTAATTAAGGAGAACACCCACAACGAATTTAAGAAGCTGTGGGATGAAACAAGCAGCTGTCAGCTCGCTAGGGAACTACTCACGTATCCCAACAAGAAAACAACAATGGACTACCTGGCAATGACCAGAAGGAATCTACGTTTTATAACAGGAATCCAGACTGGACACTGTCCGCTAAGGAAACATCTATACAATATGAGATTAAGCGAAACACCTCTTTGCAGAGGTTGTGAACAAGAAGATGAGACGGTTCAACACGTACTCTGTGACTGTTCAGCCGTCTCATCAATCAGAGAATCCATCTTGGGAGAGCGTTGGCCTACCTTGGCCAATGTAAGGGAGATGCCCCTAGGCAACATCACCACCTACTTCGAAAGATTAGGTTGGTTGAAGGCCTAGGCGAGTGTCTGCCTAGAGGGAGGATGTACAAGGGGCAATGGGGCCTAAGTGCTGTGGTTTTTGACCACCCTCCTGCTAATTCCATACTCCATACTCCATATTAGTTCAGGAACGGCGTCATCGAAAGGGGGTAATCGTTACATTAAACGGGGTAGTAGATTTTTTTTATCTTGTATGTATTGTAGAGAGTATGTAGAATCCAAATTTTAGACCTCCAAACCCATTGGCAAATTTTTGTGCAGACGAAAAACCACGAATTTTTATCACTTTTTTCATTGTGAGGCCTATAACTTAAAAACAATGCATCCAATCGAAAAGTCAACTATTATCAAAATTAAAGAGCATTAAATTTCGCTTCGAATGAGTACCTCATAGTTGAAATTTCATCAAGAGGTATGGGCGTATTTTTTTAATTTTGTTATTTTTATTTTTTTTTTATTTTTTTTACTTATATTTTTTTAGGTAATCTATGAACTTGAAATTACATGCTCTACAACTTTGGCGTAATTGGCAGTCGAATAACAACAATTTTTACCATCTTATAAAAAATTCACACTGGGTAACTTTTCAAACGTCTTCAGCTCTGAAACGGCTAATCTAAATGAAAAAAATTCATAGAATAAAAGTTATAGAGCATGTAATTTTAAGTTCATAGATTACCTAAAAAAAAAATAAAAAAAAAATAAAAAAAATAAAATAGAAAAAATACCCCCATACCTCTTGATGAAATTTCAACTTTGAGGTATTCATTCGAAGTAAAATTTAATGTTCTTTAATTTTGATAATATATGACTTTTCGATTGGATACATTGTTTTTAAGTTATAGGCCACAAACTGAAAAAAGTGCCAAAAATTCGTGGTTTTTCGTCTGCACAAAAATTTGCCAATGAGTTTGGAGGTCGAAAACTTGGATTCTACATACTCTCTACAATACATACGAGATTTAAAAAAATCTACTACCTCATTATTTATTGTAACTATAAAGTACCTCGTTATTGAACTATATTTTTATCGAACTATTTATTAGCAGTATGTCCCCAGATATTGCAATTCTCAAATATAAAAGCCCAAGCTTAATTACTTGCTTAAGAACAGCATAGTTTTTTTAATTAAAGCGGCATCTCTAAAGACTAATAAAAAGCAATTGTTTTTCTGTATAACTATATATTTTTCAGTAACATTTAATTCGAAAAAATACCTTGTCTAAAATCCCACGACCCATTTGTTAAATGAATTATTTACGCCTATGGTTACGAGAGTCAAATTGAAATAAAAATACAATATATATTTATTGTTGCTTTCGCCTCAAGCGAGTTTACCACAGCAACGAATCGATTTGTATTATTTTTGTTGATTTTGAGTCAATTATGTTAACAGTGTAGTCCAATAAATCCACAGCTATGCCCCGAATAGATTGGAATGACTCACTGGGGATTCCACATAGCACTACTAAAACCATGCTTAAACAAGTAAAACTAATTAGAAGAGCTAAACAAAATTCAAAATGTTGCAGCCGATTACAACTAATAGCATTAGCGGACTTTCTGCCTTTTTCTGCAGGAGAAAAATTTTTAATTATAATATTCATGTGAGAAACAAAGTATACTGCCCAGCATTTACACTGTCCAACCAAATTCAATATTTCTTTCGGAGAACAATGAAAATGAGGCAATATAGAGGCGATTCATGAGTTTAACAACAAATAGTCTAAAAAACTAAAAAACACGCTTTTATAAATACTGCACTAAAAAGCAAAGAATAATCATCGAGCCTGTCCTCTCTGTCTACCCCGTAAGTGCCTTAGTGTAATCCGTGTTTGTAATTAAGTATAATATTTGATTATAAAAGCGTGGGGCGTTTTTCGAACGCTATTTCGAACAGGTTGGATAATAATTAAAACGCTGAATACATCATTAGATTAAATGAAAAACGTCCCACGCTTTTATACTCAAATAGTACACTGAATTAGAAACACGGCTTACACTTGCGGGGTAGAGAAAGAGAAGAGGTTCGGTGATTATTTTTTACTTTTTAGTGCAGTATTAATAAAAGCGTGTTTTTTAATTTTTTTAAACCATTAATTTATTTTTTTTACTTTTTAGTGTTATATTTAAGGAGAGAATTTTAGCACTTTCGACATTTATGTAAAGAATTCGACTAAATATCTATACTCTGCGACCTCGAAAATTCCGAGATATCGATTTTCATACGAATCAGACCAGAAATGACAAAACTTATCCAGCATTTTGACGCCGCCATTTTGAATTTTTAAATTTTGATCACGCATTTTTTTCTACTTATCAAGCTCTTTCTTTTGATACCCATATCAAGGGGATTGTAAAGAAAATGATAATCCGCCATCTTGGGGCGGCGGCCATTTTGAATATATTATAATATGGAGTATACTATATTGTATTATCATCAGATAATTGCCAAATTTCATGATGATTCAACAATTAGAAGTGGGTGAAATTTAGTTCCCTAGAACTTGTTACTTACATACTAGTACGGCAGCCCGTTACCAAAATTTTCGAGTTACTTTAGCGAAGTTTATTCCAGCATTTTTCATCAGTTCTGGGAAAGCTGAGAAGAAAAGTTCAGGGTGACGGAACTTTTTACCTGTCCTAAAGGGTTCAAATCGAGCTTTGAACAGGTAAAGAAGACGAAAAAATAAGAATTGAAATTTTTCCCAGATCACATTTGAGAAAAATGATTTCCGCCGCGACAAAAAAAAGCAAATTAAGGCTGTTGTGGGCACAAGCTCTCAGAGAATATTTATTTAAATTGAATTAGAATTGAATTTCAAGGTTCCAGACATACAGTAATGATAAAAGAAGGATTAAAATTGTCAGGTTTATTATTGTAGTTTTAAACATTAGCTTATCTGATTAGCTTTCACTCATCCACTCATCATTGTCTGATTCGTCTCCACGTCCTTCGTAGTCCACGTCTTCTTCTTGTTCGCCTTCTTCTTTTTCTTCCTCTTCACCTTGGTCTAAAATAAATAAGAAAGTCAACCTCAATGATATGGCGTCAAGCGATAGAGAGCATATAATTGAGCGACGCTTACCTGGGCTTTCAGAGAAAGACTGAGCAATGTTCCAAAAATGTCCCGTTGTAATCTAATTTCCTGAATTTTCCCGTTGATAATCGCTTTCTTTTTCGTAACTATTTTCGCAAAATTCATTACTTGATTTTGTTTGATGGTTTGCTCAAATCGATTGCCATTAGCTTGGCATTCGGATATGAACTTGTTGCGGAGCATCCGCCCTTCATTCTCCATCCCCAACAAGAACTTTTCAATTGCTTCTGTGGCAGATTCTCCTGTTGCAATATTAAACAGCTTCTGTGGGTCTAGTTCGTCATCAAACGGATTAATGCTACACTTTATCGTGTCTGTGAACCGTTGTATTGGCTCATGGCCTTTTTTGATACTCAATTCAGCATTGACTTCACATCCTTTTTGTAGTTCGGCTTCCTCTAGTACATGCGAAATCATAGCGGATCTAAGTGCATGACCCATTGCCCAGCATTGCCGTGCACTGATAGAGTTTGTCAAATACAGAATCCCTGTTAGTTTCCTTGCAACATCGGCGTTTATAGTTTGCTCTAAAGTCAAATCTATTGTAATACGGGAATATGGTTTTTCAGTTCGGCGTGTCCCAAATGATCCAGCTGATAATTTTATTTCCAAACCAGGATGAGATTTGGCGACATTCATTAGTTTATATAGATTGAAAGTAAATAGAATATTTCCAATTTGACGCATCGCATACAAGTACATATCCAAATTTCCAGTGCGGATACTTTTAGTAAATGCTTGGAAGTGACAAATCAGTTTTATGTACATAATATAGAATTGCACCGTTTTTCCATGTTCTCCAGCTAGCGTCTTCGCTTTATATATTTCATTTTCCTCTAGGAGGTCAATCGTTGCCCGGTGCTCAATTTCTGGATCCGACGATTGTTTATTTACGAAATCGGTAATATATTTTTTTACGGAGTCATGTATAGTCCGATTTTTGTCACTGAGGAACCAATCAAAATGTAATTTCTGTAAAGCCAAGGATATCATTGGGTGAAGGCGTTTGCATCGATTGTAACTCTTGCCAGTAATGAATCCTTTCGTAGATCCATTCGCCAACAAATCGCTATTTACCAGCACATCTGACAAACTACAACCTTCTATAAAAGATCCTGCTGAATGAAAATATGCCATTGTAATATGAAAAGCTCCGAAATCTGAGACTCCGTGTGCGGTATCACGGATCGCGAATATTGATTTCTACCAAAATTCTTAAATTTTTATATCAATTTCGCGCAGCCACGGGCAACGGAAAACGGCAGTTCGCATTTTTTTTATCGTTTTATACACCCCACTCTATAAATAAAAAAAGTTTTAGCCTCGCTGCTTCAATTTGATACAACTTTGATTGATATTATTGGAATTTAGACCAATGACGGCAGTTCTCGATTAATTCATGTCTTGTTCATCATTTTTAACGAGAATTAATCGAGAACTGCCTCTCCGCGGTATAAAAATTACATTTTTTTCGATTGACGGAAAGTCGTTTGCTAACCGCCCATATCGTTTTTCGAACTTCTCTCATATGAAAAAGTATCTTAGAATTTCATAATCTATAGAGTTTACCTGCAATATAGCTCGCTATTATGATAGTGGTTTTTGGTAAAGGGCTGCCGTACTATACATAGATACAGGTCGACCTAATAAAAGCATGTTAAAAAAAAGAGCTTGGCATCGGCAGTTTAAAATTAGAAACTCTTAAGATTATAGCAAAATATATATCTGCGCCGTAAAGTTATGCAATTAATGGAATTTAATTCTGCCAGTCTCCTGCAGTATTTAATTGCTGTATAAAAATGGAGACACCTTGGATATGACTAATTGTGAGCCCATTTTTATGATTTTAAATCCAGCTAAAATATTTGAAACGCTTTCGAAAACGCGTATTATGAATTATTTAAAAAAAAAATTATGAAGTAATATCCGAGAGACAATATGAATTCACAGATAAGAAATTGATAAATCGATATAAGGTGCTATAGTTTATAACTAGTAGAATTGGTAAATATATTGATCAAGAATCGCCGACACTGGCAAAGGCTACCCAGTCCCTGCTTCTTAATAAATCGGAAAAATATCAGCTTCAGAATAACTCCACAAATGCTAATGCGTATGTATTTGACAAATTGGAAACAGTGTGTCAATATCAACGATGACCTTAGTGATATCAAGCTAATAGAATATAGAGTTCCTCAAGGAATGGTATTGGGATCGATTCTGTTTTATATTTATACTAATGATCTATCCAACTTGCCGATCAAGGGGAATGAAGTAAGTGTCGACGACGATACTGCTATTATCCATCGACCGACTAATTGGGAAACATTAAAAGAAATTTCGGAAACTGATTTAAAAGATTCAGTCATAAATGTAAAATAAACTTATTATATTTCCTTTACACCCGATTCGACATACTTGCCTTCCTTCAATACTCTAACTATGCACTGAAAACATTAATATCTCATCTTCAAAATATTTGGGCATATATTTAAATACATTGAACTAAATTTGTAGTTGATTTCTTGTGAAATATGTTGTAAATAATTCCTATTACAAAACTAAACTGTTTTTCCTCTCAATTAGAATTATATATTTAAATTGTCACCTGAAATGGAATATACACATCGATTACCTATGTTATTAAAAACCTTCGTTCTATTCTGGTAGGTTTACATTTTTTTTAAGATTAAATATGAAATGGAACTTATTATATTATGCACTTGTAGAAAGTCATCAATTATGGAATAATCACATGAGGAGAGACAACGAGTAACTATGTAAGCAATATAGAAATAATAAAGTTTGGTTTCGATGAATTATTGAAATTTCTTCCTTCAGCTTTTTCGAAAACCGTTGGAGTTGTCAAGTTCTATCAAGCGCATCTTTTTTGCGCAGAAATGATGCCCGTATAAAATTGTCTAGTCAAAAGTGTCGCAACATTTCATCAAAAGAAAGTAGGAAAAATATTCATCATCAGGTGGTGTTCTGTACAACCTATCGTGATGTAAAAATTATTGCTTACTGGCTTAAAAAATATTTCTTTACCAAATTCGATCGACCAAGAGGTTGTTGAGTTATTACAAAAACCAGAAACCCTGTATCTTTTTCATTACTAAATTTTTGGTTATATCCTCATACTTTGGTCCAAAGAATTTATCATTGAACCATGGCCCATTATGAATGGTTTAGCCTGTATCATGAAATGTATATTGCTTTGGTGGATAAATATTATTTTTATTATTATTATTATTATTATGTATGTCGAAATATATTTTTATACGTTCGTTTTTGTTTTGTTACAGATGAAAATAGAGATATAAATGGGCATCCGGAGGATGACCTAAAAAGGCAGAGATCACAATATAATGGAGACCAACTATATTCAAATGTAAGTAAATTGCTTTCATTAAAATCTAATTAACTTTCAATATGCGTTTGTTTACGGTTTCATGTTGTTTACAGGCCACTTTATTTATTACACCCAGCGATGCAATATTAAATTACTGCTTCTGTTTTGAGAGAAATCACTTAAAATTCCAACTTGCACGATAACAATCTTATCTCGGTATCTGGCCGGGTAGTCATCCTCAAAGTGTTACTTATTATTTGGTCATTTTTACCTCATATATACAAGTTTCCTAATGACCAAAACACGCACCAATTTAAATGTTTCCTTTAGGCCATTATCATCTAATATAACCATGTATTATTATCTTGTAAAGCCATAACATTAGTCCAAACGATTTAGCTTTAACGTTACATTAGCATATAGTCCCGGTGAATATACTGAGAAATCTCAACTATGTCCAATACATATAAAGAGATTAATGCGGATCCCCATAACTAAAAAGCAACCTACGATCATTATAAATTTAAATCTTGTTTTATCCCCCATCTTGTCCCACCTTTCCCTAATTACCTTTAATTACCTGCTAATTACCCCCCACAAATTAGCCCCAAAGTAACACACTCCAGTATTTCCCTAACCCTTTAACGGAATAAGATCAAAATATAGATCTCGTTAAAATACATACGTGTACCAAATTTCAAGTCAATACCTTAAACGGTTCCAGATTAATCGTGCGCACAAAAAAAGTTACCGACAGACAGACAGATTTTTTCTGTTCAAACTTAAAATCTCGACATTTCGTGATAATCTAAGCCTATTTGAATAATAAGAAATTTTTTTTTTTTTTTTGCTTTACTATAATATTCCACTGGACGTGGAAGTTAAACCAAACATTCACGTCGAATTGAGAACCTCCTTCTTTTTAAATTTTTTCAAGGTGAATTAAAAAGTAATTAATAAGTCTAATCAATATTCCGCCTGATGATAGACCAGGTGACTTTTAGATGATATTTGTATACATATAAATGAAGTCCCATCTACATCGAAAACTTCTGTCAAAGAATCGAATATTTCCTACAACTCTGATAATTCTTTCAGCTTTGGTCGAGTAAATGGAGCATCAAAGATGAACACAAACTGTTGTCGGAATTAGGTGGTGGGGGCACTACCACGGGACAAACAGGATACTATGACACACATGCAGGTTTTGCGGGGGTTGGCAATGTCAGTTCTGCGTCGGATATCTATGACACAATTAACACCATGAGCCAAGCGACCTCCCAAAACCTTTACACCCCTCCACTGGCAGGTTCGTTAGGTAAGATTTTTTTTATAATTATACCAAAAAGTTCAGTCGTTTTAGGATGGATAAAATATGAGTAAGACAGGAAATGTCTCCTTATTAATTTCAACTCATAAATTATTGTAGTGTTACAAGCAGATTTTTATTCTTTTTTTGTAAGTGGAAGCAGGTAAAGATATACAGAGTGACCCATTTAAAACCGGAACACCTCTAAAATTTTTATTTATTGTGCGATTTGAATAAAATTTTACTCAAGTATAGAACAAATCAGGATCTAATTATGACCAGAAAAACATTCGCCTCCTACAAATGCATAGCCACCTGCGGTACCAAAATATGTGGTAAAAATAAAAAAATCATAGGCATTTTATTATTGGAAAATCTTGTTAATGAAACTTCAGAATTATCCAAAAACTTTAAATCCAAAATTTAATCAAAATAAAGTAACTGAAATTGAAATTTTAAAAAATTTAAAAACAATTAAAAAAAACGCAAATTACTTGACAACTACCTGGCAGCTTGGATTTAATTTCAAACAAAATTGTCATAGTAGAGTTTTCTAAATAAAAAACCCATTGAAATGATATTTTCGGACTTTGACATTATTTTAATCAAAATATCAATATTTCTTATCTTGATTAAATTTTAGACTTAGGTTTTTGGGCAATTCCGAACAAGTTTCATTAACAACATTTTCCAATATTAAAATACCTGATTTTATTTTTTTCGCATATTTTGGTGCAGCAGATGGCTTTGCATTTGTAGAAGGCGAATGTTTTTCTTGACATAATTAGATCCTAATTTGTTCTATACTTGAGTAAAATTTTATTCATATCGTACAATAAATAAAAATTTTAGAGAGGTGTTCCGCTTTTAAATGGGTCACTCTGTATATCGCGTCTTAGACTGTTTTAATGTCCACTTCGTCATCCAAAAATGACTGGATCTACATACATAAATTTTCATGATCCTAAATAATTTTTTCTTATACAAAAATTAATAGAGGAATTATTATTATGTGCATATAGATAACGTTAATTTTATTAGGACACGCATTACAGATTCCATATTATTTTTTCGAATTACGCTATATTTTGTTTTAAATTGCAGTCTTAAAATTGTTCTACTATAAACTCAAAATAAATGACCTCTTAGTTTATACATCAATATCATAGAGTCTTCATAACGGGAGAGAAACAGAAAAATAATTTTAAATGAATCTTTCAATATTGTTAAGTGTATATCAACGTTTAGAAAATATTAAATGAGGATTTATAAAAATAATGGGTAGAAAAAGTTTGCACATTAAAAAAATGTTTCTATATGTTCCCGTTTCATCTACTTTATATTGTTGACGAGATTCCTTAAAATCAATTTGTAGTAACGAATTTTCAATATAACCTTCTTAGCTACACTTAGCCCAATCCCCAGGATTTTTAGTTGGAATTAAATAATCATTATGAGAAATTTTGCATAGAAATAGATATTTGGTAGTAGAAAAGTTTAAGAAAAGTTCTCAAGACTACTAACTTGCAACATAAAACAAAATGGCGTCAAATTCTCAAAACACACAAAGTGCAAAAAAAAATCGTAGAGATAAAAATTAAACATCACAAAATTCTACACAAATAATGTTCTTGCGCAAAATTTCCTCTAAATTCTAAATTTAAAAAAGTTAAGAAGTTAAGAAATGATAGATATGAAACTAATTTGCTCACTGATGAGTAGGTAAAATTTTCGGTTAAAAAAACGTATGAGCTGCGTTTCACTGAATCTATTAAAAAACATAGTCATATAAATATTTAAATATGTGTATATATAACTGCTTTTATCAAAAAATAACAGAATTAATAAATACAATTAATTTTAAATACAAATATGAATTGCCCATACACAGGTTCTTAAATGAATCTAAATGGGAATTTCTTTGAAAGAATAAGTTTCTCAGAGTCTCATTAGTTCAATTTTATCTTATGGGTATCTATTGTCAATATAGCGTTGTAAATTCTGTTTGTGGTAAAAATAAACTGTATTTACTATTATTATCATTAATATTATTATTATATAGTATAACAGAAATTCACAAGTGCATATTTTGTAACAATTGGATATTCTATTAAAATTGTGGTGGTGGTTGCTTAAGGCTATATGAAGTGATTTTTTAAAACAAAATAAATTAAATCCAGGTACCAGTTCGTTGACACCGTTAGCACCAATAACAATGCACGAAATGAAAATTGAAACTTCTAGGATAATGGATACCGCAATGTCCCCTTACCACTCCGGTGAGTATTCTAATGAAATGGGGATTTAAACCAGACATTTTGGATATTAATTTAGCAAAAGGCTAAAATAGTTACAAAAGAATTTATTGTTGGTTTGATTTGTGTATTGTGTAGTTCGGTATATTTATTAATATGCTAAATATTCAAAGAATCTAATTGACACTTTTAAATATATTATAGTTTTTTCAAAATAATCAAGAACCATCGATCTTATTCAAATTAGTTTATTCAAAGTTACAAAACAGTACTGTAATAAAGAAAACCTTATTTTTCTTGTTTTCGTAATACTGGAAGAAGAACTTAGAAGACAACCTGAAACCTAACCTAAACCAAAAGGACCCAGAAAATACGTGTCATATCGTGTAAAATTATGTCCTGTTTATTTAAATTTATTATTTTGTAATAGTTTTACCTACGTTCTTATTGCTATGTCTAATTATATATAGATAATATTGTAATCTTGGCTCTGAATAAACTGGGCTATAGTAACTATTCTCGAAAATAAAACAAATGAACTCAGTAGGGATTTACCGATACACACAAATTCACCAATATGTGACAGCGATTTATATATCATGACAAATTTCCGCTGTTACTTTACTGTATAAACTTTTCCTTATACGTGAATTCCTTTGT
Source organism: Rutpela maculata (assembly GCA_936432065.2). Lineage (NCBI taxonomy): Eukaryota > Metazoa > Arthropoda > Insecta > Coleoptera > Cerambycidae > Rutpela > Rutpela maculata. The sequence goes on along the minus strand of OW386285.2, from coordinate 24,935,326 downwards.
ATCGAATTAATCTGATTATTTGCTGAAGAGGATTTAGCGGATTAGGAAGAGTTAGTCCCACATCTCACGAAGATGTTGGTGTGACTGTAGATGTAGGAATAGTATGCAGGAAAACTTCAAAATCCGAAAATATCTTTAAAATAATGTTTAATGATATTGTTATTATCATATTTTACAAGTAGTGGAATCAATAGAGGCTGAAAATATGCATTATTTCGGAATAATTACTGGAAGCTTCGATTTTCCTAAAACCTATTGATATCACTTTTACATAGCTTAAAGTAAAAAGTTAAAAACATATAATCGTGAGAAAATTGTTTATTAATTATTTAAACAAAAAGAAACTTTTTTTTTAACAAAATTATTATAAGTTGAAAAATTTTAAAGAAATTTAATTCAAGTTGACATATAAGGGGGTTTCCGAGGTCGCTGAAACAGAAAATCTTAATTCAAATTGGCTGATCCAATATGGCCGACTTCTATCAAATAATTCAATACACTATTCAATTACAAACACAATTTAAATTTTCACACAAAAACTTAAAAAGAAGCTAAGAAAAGTGATATTGTACATAGCATTACAAGATTATCTGTGACAAAGTGCCCAAAATACTTTTAAAATGCTCCGCGGGCTCACACACAGCGCTGCGTGTGGGGCAGGTGATACGTACTGCTTACCGCGAAGATGCTGTTTTACTTTCAATCTCTTTCTATTATTCAAGCATTATAATTTGACCTATACTACGTGAATATTTTTAATATATTTTCGATATTATAAACAGGATAAAAATTGTAGAAACAATCGACATTAAGTCGATTTACCGAATATTTCGTGAAAAGTATGGGTTTGTATATATTCCAAAAATGTTTCATCATCTTTACTTATTTTGAGGTCCTGCTATAAACATATGCTGCACAGACAGGCTAAATAAATTTTTTTATAAAAGTTATTAACGTTCATTTTACCCATAATTTCACGAATTTTACAGCAAAAAAATTGTTTTTTATTTTAGTAAAAAGGGGGTTAATTTAATTTTTAAGGTAAATCCCCTTGAAGCATCTTAAATTACACATTTCAAGCTTTAAAAATCGCACCTACAAAGATCTAATAACGCGATTTGAACCAGAGAAATAGGTGGTTAAAGTTAGTTACATATAAAATTTTGTCATCTCAAAATTTTGGAAGTGTACGCCTTCAAAAATAAATTTTCGAGATTTTTTCACTCATCGGATCTTTTTATATATTACTTCAACAGTAAAATGTGAAAGACCCAAGTTTTTATCTTCATATTTTTAGAAATGGTAAAAAAATCTGGAGCCTACATTTTTGATCGTACAAAAAAACTTCATATACATTTTTTCTACAACTGTCAAAAAAGGCTATGTTTGCGCATTAATGTCAGTGTCTAAAATGAGAAATTTTTTCATTGACATTATTTTTTTCGCATTACCATGACACCGTGCGCAAAATATTTTGCGCACTAAAGTGCAAAATATTTTGCACATCACATACTATTATTGCCTATTTTTTATGATTTTTAATGTATACGCGAGAATTAAACAAACATCTAGTTCAAAAATATTTATTGTTTTGTCAAATAAATCAACTGAAAGTAGAATTTTTTAAATTATTTTATTTTAAAAACAGTATGATTTTTTTAACTAATGGTTTTAGTTTAATCAAATGAAAAAATATTGTTTGCATCTCGAGTGCAAAATTCGAACGATTTTTTGACTCCGCTGCGCGTCGTCAAAAAACTTTCGTTCTTGATCACCAAAGTAGTATTTTGCACCCTAAATACAAAAATAACTATTAAGATATATTTGACAAAGACTGGTATTTTGCAAATATTTTGTTTAATAAAAAATTACGCTCAAGGACTATTGTTAGTAACTTTTGGTATGTTGTTTCTGACATGTTCAGGGATGTATTCTCAAAAGTTATCGCTTCCTGGAATTTTTCCGAAGTGAAAATCTTTCTCTAAAGTTTGTATCCAAAGTATATATAGTAGGGCAAAAATAAAGTTAAAAATCAAAGTAAAGACAGAGAGTCTGGAGAGAGGAATGTTTTACTGATAGAAGTAGTCATTTAAAAAAGCATGACTTTTAATTTCGGACTTCTGACGAGACCAGGAAAACATCGTTTTTTCTCAAAAATAAACTTTCGCATCTAGTAATGTAAATAACTATTACCTCCCTAATGGGAACGTCGGTTCTTAAGTGTGCAGCAAAAAACTATAAAATTGTCAATTGTAAATGATTTGTCAATAAGTTGTCTACCTCAAATACACTTTTGTAACTATTTTAGCCTTTTTTCCCTGAAATGCCTGGACTTAAAATATATCAGATACATTTGGGTTCTTGGTGTGCACAATATTTCTCATACACCCGCACCCAGTGACGATACGCCACTGTACTCTTTAACTTTGCATGTCCTTACACTTATTTTCGCATGTTTTTTATACCTCCATTGTTAAAACTGCCTGTTGCATCATTTGGCATTGAATCCTCTAATTAAAATATCTCATTAGGTATCTACAATCTGCCCTTCCTTCGTTCCCATGTCGTTTTATTCAATTCTCTTGTATTATTTCAGTTTGCCAATGCATTATTTTAAGTATAAGGCACAAGACTGAATCATGACCTTTGTGTAACCTGTAACATATTAGTGTAATTATAAAACATAAATAAGGTGAAGGAATTTTATAGGATTTTTTAAATAAAGATTGCGATATTAATGAAATTTACTGCTTTATTGCTTTGTGATTTGTTTAGAACAAAGTTAATGGTTCATTGCTAGCAGCATTGACTCGAATCGAAGATGTAATTGTGGATGATCGTATGGGAAAATAAAGAAGATATTGTGCTCAGATAAAGTTCATTGACATAATAATTGTGGTTCGAAAGTGAATTTTGTAACAAAAATATAACACAATTCTAACATAATGTATGCCAAGGTCATTATTACATTACTAAGCAACTAATTTGGTGTAATCTGGACAGAGAAATTAAAAAATTTTCTATAATAAATTTAACCTTGGAATTCTTTTTTGGTTTTAACAATAATTATTGCTTTTTGCAGTTTACAAAATTTAGATATAGTTGGACAAGCCAATTTTAAGACCGAGCAATTGGATGGAGTATTTACATAGCAATTTATTGATAAATTCTTGTTCTCCATTAAACTTCTTCAACCGTTCCTAAAATAAGATATTCAGCAGAAATTACATCAGGCATATTTTTCCTTTACGGAACAACAACAAAAAATGTTGCCTATAGTTTAAGGCTTCAAAATTTGTTGGATATCGGTTTAATTTTTTTAGTGAGATGATGAACAATAATATTAGTCATGAAAAGAAAACCACCATGTATTTTTAAAACTCTCCTTAACTCTTGGAATGTTAAATATAGAATATAGATATTTTCAATTTGGAGAACACAAATTGGATATTAAAATACAACTTTTGCACTGAAAATCGATTGATGAGTAGAATTGGTCGCAAAGTTGATTGAGACACACGAATTTGGACTAACAAAAATGATCACTTTGAACCTAATTAACGCTATTACAATGGATGCTATTTAATAAATATATATTTGGTTACCGAAAACCACTTCAACCACGTCAACTGATTAAAGTTTTTATGTAACTGAAGCTCTGGAAAATAATAATTAAACAGGAGTATTTTCCTCTTCTTCCTCATACAGTCTTTACAGACATTTTGCTATCCATTCATTATTCTAGTTGGCCTCCCTTTACTGTATGGTACGTCTGACAGAATCACACCATCTGTTGCGGATGCAGTTCCTTCCCATGTTATTCCCCATCCAGTTGATATAGCCAAAAATTTAATACGAATACGATACAGGCTAATACGATGCTAGAGAGTCGTTTTGAGACGCTATTTTTTTTTGGAGAATTGAAGTGCTGATGCGGTGAGCTATCCAAGCAATTCAAGACAAACGTCTTCAGACTCACTTCCTCATACCATCTATCTGTCCCCCTAACAATTCATGTCTCAGAAGAACGTTTCCTAATATTTATGTACACTAAATTTTACTCAACAGGTAAGCTGCCGATATCTGTTCTCCTGTCGAATCCATATTAGCAGTTGCCGGTATTGTCAAGGTGTACCAGTTTGTTTAATAACTCGCATTAATTTATCTTTAACATGTTTAAATGATTTCCATTCGCTCAGTCCACAGTCACAATTTTTGTTTTTTTTTTGTAATTTTTATCTTTTCCATTTTATGCCTTTATACCAAGTGACACCCAACTTACCTAGGGTTGTATAAAACTAAATTTTGTTTATTAATTCTTTCTTCTAAAACAAAAAGGATTTCTATTATTCCGTTTACGGCCTCAGCTCAATAGATTTTTCATCAGCATTTACTATTACTTTCCTCACATTATCCACGCCATTCACATATTTTCTACCGTATATAGTTCTTTAGGTACTGTCTGTTGATTGGATTGAACCCTCTTGTCTCGATAACCCCAAAAGAAATAATTGGGAATTATCAAATCAAGGTTAATTAAAAGTCGATCAAGAATTTTCTCCAAGAAGTGACCCGGACACTATGAATGGTGACACCGTATTGCTGAAATTGTATCCGGATTGTCTTCAATAGCTCAAAGAATTATCAATTATAGAATAGGCATGAATTAATAATCCTTTCGAAAGAAATACTGCACTAAACTGTATACCCAACGAGTAACAATTGGCTTTAATAAATCGACGCCGGTTCCTCATGCCCCATATTGTGGACTTTTGCTTGTTTACCAGACCATAAAGATGGAACTAGAGTCAACCAAATCTGCTAGCTCCCTGACGATTGGATTGACTTAGGCTGAATTTGTAAACCAAGTATTCAGGCCAAAAGAGAAAGGTCTCTAATACTCGTGTCCCTCATTCTTTACTATGCATGACAAAGAAGCTCTAACATTAACGAAGAAAGCAGAAAACATAAGATAATGGCAACACAACGAAGAATTATGGATCTCACTTAGAAACCCAAAAATACGAAGTTATAGAAAGGATAACTACAATAAAATGGAACTGTGCAGGGAATATACAAAAAACTTCTGATGAAAGATGTACAAAAGACCCAGATTGGAAGCCATAAGGAACATCAGATGCAACCGCATCAGATAATCTGACGATTTAAAACGCATCAGAGCAATCTTCATGCCAGCAGCTTAAAATGTAACTCTATCGAAGCATTTAAGGAAGGCCTTCGTTTAACAATGAAAAGGGATGAGCTGATGAAGGTGAAACTGGGAGCAATCAATCATCATCGGATTATAAATTCTTGTAATCGAACTATATACTAAAAAATTCGTGATAATCTATGGATTTCAATTATTCAGTTTCAATTTCTCCTTGTGTGGATACATGTGTAAGTCTCTCCCTAAGATCCATATTAATAAACTCCAAAACGTTGTGATTTGAGAAAGACGCTCTTGATGTTCCAGATTTCTGCTGAATATCATTCTGCACATATTGAATATTGGTCTTATTTGGGATTTGCCGTAGTGCAGTGCTTCCAATATCAAGTTATTACTGCAAAGATGCTAACGTCCTAAAGTATCAACTTGAAACTAATCACGTGCCAATTCCGTATATTAATACAGAACACTTGACGTTGATATTTTGCCACGTGCTCCTACAACTTTGTTTACGTGGTATCTTACCTCGCGTTGCTTCGAATATCACAGAAAATTAGTCAAAATTTTATAATCAGGTACTGTTTAATTATCGAGTTTTTCTAAATTAACATTATTGTGAATGATTTAATTTAAGATTTGTAATATTTGATATGTAATAACTTTGAGATCATATAAACGTAGCAATACTGAGACTTTGGTTTAGGAGGGACGTGCAGTTCTTGATATACAGGGACCACTATGGTATTCCTACCACTAACTTCACTATCTTCTTCTTGGTCCCTCGAAGTATGAAAACCTCCCAGCCACCAAGGCTGGGCATTCACATAGTATGTGGTGAAGAGTTTCCTCATCCTCACCACACATCCTGTATTCTGAATTATCCTTCACACCCATGTTGGTTAGCTGCCTGTTCAGTGTGCAGTGTCCTGTTAGGACTCCCACTGCACGTGCAAGCTTTAGCAATTCGTTAGTCTTTGTCTTGGATGACCCGCCAGTGATGAACATACGCGACTGTCTCATACCCGGCGCCCCGAACCAATACAAGTTATGTCTCTGACTCAATAGTTCCTTGACCATTCCTCTTGAGCTGGATGGCTCGGGTCCCATCAAGGCTGTTTTTGCGCCTTCTTTGGCCAGCTTATCTGCTTTTTCGTTGCCTTCATTGCCCTGGTATCCTCGCGTCCACTTCAGTTCCATCCTGTTGTGTCCCGCTAGTTTCGCCAGGGATTCAAGGCAGTCTTTTACCGTTTTGGAACATATCTCTACTGCATTCAGAGTTTTGAGAGCTGCTTGACCGTCAGTGATGATGCGAATTCTTTTGTCAGTATATGACCTCCGTATCATTTCTTGTGCACAAATTTCTGTAGCTGTGACTTCTACTTGGAATACCGTTGCGGTGCCCAGGTTCAGAATAATATCTGTGCCTGGTTGATCCCTCGTAATACCTGCTCCAGTACTTCTTGATGTTTTTGGTCCGTCAATATACCATATGATATCATTCGGATGTCTTCGCAGTTGCCTCTTTCCTTCCTCTTCCCTATCAGGTATGTATACCCTGAAGGTCTTTGTGAAGTTGTGACGCGGAAGAATTAGCCAGAGCTCCCATTGACCGTATAGTCTCCTTTTGGAGAGGAACGGGATTAATGGGATAACGAGACTATGTAGGGCGGAGTTTCTGGCACCGCAACCCATAAGGGAAAAAAAATAAAACTACACTATCTTGCCGAAAACATCTCATCAAGAGAAATCATCGATTCTTATAGTGGTGTTGGCATACTGAACTGTCAACGGTAATAAAATAAGTTACGAATTATTTTAGTCCCTTCGTGATTTATGTACCACCCAGTACCTAGTTGGCATGTTGCAAACTTCTAATCTCTCTCTTCAAAATTGCAGTTGCAAGTTAAGGATAACCTCGTTACTTCCCGGTCTAACAATTAATGAATAGTTAAATAAAATATGCATTAATTCTGCCACACCGATGTGCAAGCTCAACCGAACATGATCGTAAACCTAATTTTAGTGAACAGTAACAGCTAACTTCAGCTTGTTTGTTGGCTAATGAACTGACAATGATAGATTTGCGTGCAGCATTTTTTGTGTTAATAAACTTGTTACCAATGCAGTGCCGTTATTCATTGCATAAATTATAATAGAATTTGTAGGATTATTATCTCAACAATGGTCAAAAGGTTTCATCTAAAGTGACCTACTCCATTTATTAATTAATTGTGCAAAATGATTAAAATAAGTACAAAATAATTAAGAATGTAGGAAGTGCTGTTGTATCAAATGCTAACTTTACTTTCAAAGTAGGGATTGCATTACCGGTTAACCGGTTAACCGGTTAACCGGTTATTAGGACAAAAAACACATGATGATAATTACCGGTTATTTTAATTTTTTACCGGTTATTTCGGTAAATTCTGAACTTACGATATGTCGCGTATTCAACGTTTCTGTTTATGTCACTGACTAGTATTCACTAAATACAGAGTGACTGTCCCAACACCGAGCACTTTTAACAATAAATAAATAATATTATAAAAAGTAAACTCCAAACACCAAGCCCTAAGAAATACAAGAGAGACATTGACAATATCTTACGACAGAAAATTGAATATGTCACTGCCGCAAATATCCGTGGAATACATTTGGAAGTATGTTATTACCAATTCTTATTAACTTATCGACCCATCAATATCGATTGAGGAAGGGCATCTTCAGCTGGTGGTATTCTATGCACAAATATCAGACGATTAACAGATATAGCTTTGAAAAACTAACCCTTTTAACAGGCTATTTTTAAAAAATATTGTATTTTTAGATTAGGTATTCAGTAAATGCCTTATTTGAGTTTATGTTTATAATTTTTGTTTAAGTGGATATTTTTGTTATTTACAGAATAATTATTTATTTAAATTTATTTCATTTATATTTTTTCTTTTTGGTAAATTAACTCCTATATAAAAAGTCTATTTGACAGTCACATTTTTGTCACTTTGACTGCGATAAAAAAGGTGCATCGTTTTTTATCACCGATAAAAATGCCTGTTTCTCAAAAGCAGAGTACACCTAGTAGTCGCACGTCACTTTGAAATCTGTACTGTCAGCTATAATTTTTAAGTATTGTGGAAACTATACTGTACGATATGAGTCGTTTTGGGAAAATTATAATTATTTTTAATAAATTATTGTTATTGTTCGTTCACATTCATATTCTATCGTTAATTTATCTTGCCAAAAAACACTCGAGCTTTTCTTTTATGGATAAATTTCTTTTTAACTCAAAATTTTGCCAATCAGTAATTTTGCTCGAAAAACTGACATTTGACAAAATCGCTCGACCTCCGGTCTCGCGATTTTTTCATGTCAGTTTTTCTTATAAAATCACTGATTGGCAAAATTATTTCGTTACAAAGAGAAATTTATCCGATAAAAAAAAGCTCTTGTGATTTTACTGATAAAAATCTTTTGTTTGTTCATTATATCAAATATACGTATATAAAAATATTTTTTGTTAAATTTAGATAATCTTGTATGGAAAGAGACAATTGCCATTTTCGCCACCTTAATCATCCATTCTAAAAATTACCGGTAAATACCGGTTAACCGGTTATTTACATTTTTATTTACCGATTTACCGGTTATTAAAAGTTCCGGTAAATTGCAATCCCTATTTCAAAGGCAATGAGCACGATTTGACGAGTAATAAGGATAAGTTTTATAGGAATTTCATGCAAGATATGGACAGTATTTCGGACATATAACTTGGATCAAAATCACAATAAAAGACCGTGTTATTTTTTAGCATAGGTGCCCACCTTCGAAGCTATTAAAAGTAAGTTAAATCTTGAAAAAGGTATTTTCGTAACTTCCAAACTACTGTATTGAATGTAATAATTTGGATAGTATGCATAGTAAGTATCGATAACTGAGAGATATGACTATTTCTTATCTTGTCTAGAAAGCCACCGGTGGAAGTGGTGGAATACTCCTAGTACTTTTTACTCCTGAATTTGGCATATGTCTTTGACTTCTAAGGTGACAACAGTTTTAAATTTATTAAATAACTTTCTAAAGAAGATACCTTTGTTTATAAGCGATAAAATGTCTCGAGAAAAATTGATTTTACTGGTGCAGGTATTAGGACTGGCAAATACATTAAATTTTGTGCAAAATAAGTAACTTGAAGAAACTGAAATTTCTTTAGCATACCATGAGATTTACTCAGAAAAGTCGAACATTCATGCACCATATTTGAGAACTGAAAAAAAAAATCCGAATATTTTCTTAAAAAATAATGTTTATGTGCCATTTGTTTATTATTTGTCAAATTTGGCATTTACAGCTATTTAATGAGTTTCTCATGTATTTCATGCAGTTTGTATTTCGTGTTTATTCATTAGGTATTAAAATTTCTTGTTTTCTCCAAAATATGTTTTCTACAACTGTCGAAAATGGACTTCTGCGTCTAGTCTTAATTGATGAAAAATTAAAAGAAAAAACTATTTTCAAAAACAAAATTTAATTATTGCAAGGAAATAAATAATCTTCAAGAAAGATTAAAATGTATGATGTAATTTTCACAATTTTGAACAAGTTTAAAGCTTTTTTGGTTACCAGCTATAGCAGAAGCATTTGAAATGCTATTTGCAGTAACTTCAGTTCCGGATTGACATTTTATTTCTAAAATTTTTATAAATGTCTCCTTAGAAACGATGTTTCGTGGCTAATTTCAAAATCCAATTGCTTTTTGCAGATTTTGTTGCAGTCTACAATATTACCTTGATATTAACACATTTTGTTAGTAAAGATGTAAAATCATTATCTCGTTTTTGAGGCAGAGCGAGTCAATCGAAAAAAATAATAACCTTTTCACATTTTTGTCTCTATTTTTTATCTCGCTCAAGTAGAAGAGTCGTAATTCTTTATTCTGTCCACGGATAAGCCCCTGAATACTTCGATAAAGGTGCGATTATTTTGCACATTATTGACGTAAAAGGATTACTGCGCAAGACAGGACTAACTCAGGATAAATAATTCCTTTTCATAGTATTAAGGTGTATACTGTTCAAATTTTATTACAGTTGATACAATAATTTGGAAGAAATCTTCTTCACTTTACCGGTGATTAGCTCCGCAGAAATGCTAGGAAAAAAAAGAACTTTTATGACTGGTGGGATATCTTGTATAACTTGAAAGAAGTAAAGCAGTATTTTTTGGCACGTATTATTCCCCAACATTACTTGATACTTCTTACCCAATTTTTTGCATGCAATATTGTTGTCTTCTTTGCTTTATTTTTATTTTTGTTTTGTAAAATGTTTATAAAAGCTTTAAATGAATGTCTACCTTAAACTAATAGGAAACCACAATAAGTATTCCTAAATAACGTCAGGTAATAGACAAATATACATATGAAAATACATTATATCCGATATATCCTGTATTAGACATTTTGTATCTACTATGGTTTAGGCAATCATGGTATTTCCAAAAAGAAAATAATGTCGAGTACTAATTATGTACATTTTTCGCTTTTCATGGAGCCACACTTATATCTAGATTAAAGAAAATTCAAATGATTTGAAATTTTAGTTATAAAAATATCTATCTATCTTCACTAGTATTCGTGGTACTAGTAATACTAAAGTAGTTAAATTTTGTCTGCTTATGTATACAGTGTGTCAATTTTCACAGTAATACTTTCATAGTTCAGTAATTAGTCATCCAATTCCAACCAAATTTGTATCTGTATCAAAGACCTTTACTATATCTTTTTTGAGTAAAAAATAACTTATTTCAGTCACTGGCCTGCATTTTCAGTAAGAAGAAACAGTCGATTTCTCGAGAAATTTTTGAGTTATTAATCAACATGCTTTAAAATCCCTATATCCAAAATTTAACCAGATTTTGATTTATAGTTTTTGGATTACGGCCACCTTAATATTACATTTTTTAAATATTAAATAATGAATAACTTGGAAACGCAAATAGTTATTATCACCTAAATTTCAAATCAATGGAAAGTTATTCGCTTCATGTTTGTTCCAATTCTTTTAGCATACCTACATGAAAGTATCCTTCTCAAAATTAAATTCACTAATACATGAAATGTTTAAATGCAACATATTCATAGAATGTGCCTTTCTAAACTAAAGTCCTATGGATGTGACGATATGAGCTGAGTATTACCTTATTTTTAACAAATTCACTTGAAGCTTTTGTGAGCCTTTAATTTTGTATTGTTAATTAATGTTTTTGTTTGTTTGTTTGTGTGCTAATATTTTTGTTATTGCATGATGTAGCCGAGACTAGTTCACCGTACAGTGGCGTAGTCGGTCTAGGGGCGGCAGTGGACGGGGCCTCCCCCGGATTACCACTTGCTTTACCTGCAGAACCTGGAAGTCAACCCACATCACACACAGGATCGCCGGATCCAGCCGCACTTACAGTTCTACAGCCATCTAACGGCACCTCCCAACATTACTCAACAATGTTACCCAGTTTTGGTTACTCCACAGGTACTGAAATTGACAAATAACCAAAATAATGTAGGACAAGAATATTCACGATGGTTTAATAATAAATATGCGGATATAGAATTACTATGACTTCAATCCATAGCCCCGAGAGGGGCTATGGATTGAATATATTACAATGTCAGCAAAATATTGAATAATGCAATCGACGCGCGTTTTGTCATCCAAATTGGCATCACTATCAGATGCTTAAATCTGTTTGAATACTCTCCAGGTGACACCAATCTGGTAGGCGAAACCCGAGTCGAATATAGTATTCATGTATATTCTTTGATGTTTTGTTTATTGTGAAAACCATTTCGGTGTAAATTCTACAAGGTTAATCATAAGTCAGTAATACATTTTATAAATTCACCTTAAATAAACCGCAACCAATCAATAGTAATTCTAAAACTACGGCTATACTTGTGATTCTATCGTTGTGGTTTTGTTATTGTGTTTGCGTCGGCCGGCAATATTGTCTACGCCAAAGACATCTCGGTTCTAAACGCAACTGGCCACGTTTTTGGTTCGTTGCGACTAAAACGTACCCAACACATTCGTATCCAAACGTATCGACAGTCGTATCTTGCGTTTGCGAACTATTTTATCTTCGAGCGACCTATGTAATGGATTTCTTTCTTTTATGCTTTTTGTTTTATTTACATCACATGTTCCCTCTTCAGCATACAACAAAAGTCTGCCATCATATGCTCATCTCACCTTCCTTGATATCGTAAAATAAAAGGATTGCAAAAACAAGAGATCAAATGAAGTCACCTAAACAGAAATCTCCCGAAAAATACTCCACTTCCAAAGCTACATTCTTACTGAATCCTCAATTAAGATTCCCTAATTTGCTTTTATTGAATACCCAGAGTCACGGAGTTATATGGCGTTTTGCTATTCAAGAGCTAAGGGATCATGTGCTAGTCGATTTCAAGATTCCGAGAACACAAAGTCGTGAATTCTTCTGTTCAGATTCTTCACATTCTTCTGTCATATTCCCAGAATTATACAGTTTTGGGTTTACGGGGTTATTGGGTTATGTAGTAGAAGGGTTTTCTGTTGGATCGCTATAGGCTTACTTGGTAAGAAGGTAACAAGCTGAGGGAGTGATCTAATTGATTCCCCAATCGAGAGCCTCCTATTTTGTTCACTGAATCCTCGGGGTTATGGGGCTATGAAGATAGGGATTGCCGTTGAAGGGCAATGGCACCATAGGGTGCTTGATTTCAAGATTCTAATGTCACAATGACACCAATTCCCTACTTAGAATCTCCATTTTTTTCCGTTGAATCTTGAGAGTTGAGGGATTAGGGGGTTATGGGATGTTGAGGTTATGAGATCATGAAGTTGTGGATGTATGACATTCAAGCACAAGAATCACAATCTCATTAACTCCCCTCCCCCCTCCAATCAAGATACCTCTCTATTTTCATCGGATTCCCAGAGTTATGGGGTCATGAGGTTAGGGAGTTATGGGGTTTTCTGGTTTCTTTGAGTTATGAGGGCAATGCTGAAGCACCACAATATTATTTGGTTGAACTTTTAGGTTGAATCACTGGAGTCTAATTTAATGAGCTGGGTAAGCAATATTACGATCCACTTTTTTGGTGTTAAAAAAACCTGACGTCCTGGGAAGAAACTAAGGTCACATTCATATTCAGCAGCTCAAAATACAAGGAATAGGTAATATCCTAGCACAGATCACTTTTTTTTGGGCCTGTGATAATCTGAAGGAACTTCGCAACTGTTTTACCTCAGCTTTGGCACTGACCGATCGTGATTGCTGACACGCGTATAGTACAAAATGGATTATCTAGTAAGATGTCTATTGCATCAGCAGAGGTAGACACATTGAGGATTTGTAAAGTAGAAAAAAGTTAGAGAGTATCTTTCTTCAGTGCAATAAAATGTGGTATCTATTGCGCAGTTTATTTGTAGTGAATTTATAAAATATTTCGTAGACTTTTGAGTAATAATAACAACTTTTAACCATGGAACGGACAATACTGCATTTTCTCTCTCAAGTTAGATATTCGTCAATAATAGTTTCTTGCAACACTTAAATATTTTTTTAAGCTTAATACACCAACCACAAAATTTCACGAGCCTATAATATAAAGTTTTCTTAATCAGTATAATTAGAGCAAGTACAATAATTCTCAGCTTTCAATTTCAATTTTAATAGCTATTATTTACAAGAAATACTTTCATTTGACATTTGGATGTCATTTCTTTTACTAGATACCAACCACCAAATTTAAAATTTAAAAAGCCGGTGTCTTACTGAGCAGTTATTCGCAGAATGTATATTTGCAAATTCTAGGTATTCACAGAAAGTACCCTGAATATTCTTATAATATAATATAATTATTTTTATTTTGTAACAGCAAATGTAAAATTCAAGTCAATTAAATTCAATTATTTAGTTTAAATTCACAATATTAAACAAATATGACAGAAAATGAACATTTCTGAAGTACAGTGTATCATTATACACAAATATTCTCGATGCTAGTGAATAGTGAAACATTCTTAACAATCATTTTGTTTGTAAGAAATCCATGTCGTAAATTGTTAAACTTAAATATCAAATAAGAAAAGTCTGTTAGACTTAAAGTTTTCATTTCAAATTTGTAATATATGTAAAAGACCATAGTAGAATAATCCTATTGAAATTTGGTCATATCCATCATCAAAGGTGATCGCTAGAGGCGTGAAAATTATCACGTTTTATATTAACTATGTTTTATTATAATTTTAGAGCAAGATGTTACTATAATTTTTGATTAAACATACAAAAGATCGAAGATATACAAGATATCGAAACTATAATAATGTGTATATAACAGTATGTTGCTTCTTGGATTCGAGCAACCTTTACGTAGATTAGGTGATATACAAATTTAACTTTAAAATGTTTATGTAATAAAATTATCACGAAACGAATGACAGTTGCAGTCGGACGTTGAAAACCGCAAATACCTATTAAACATGAGACAGTTAGACTGAAAATTTTTATTTTCAATTTGGAACATATCTAAAATAGTATGGTAAGATGTTCCTTACTAAAATTGAGTCGTGTCCATACATGCTGATCGCCAGAAGGTTGTAAACTATCGTGTTTTATATAAACTATGTTTTATTATAATTTTAGAAGAAATTGTGATTTAGATTTTTGATTGAGCACACAAAAATACGAAGTTATTGAAACTGCAACATACAGTGTGTTATGAACATTGACCATGTCGTGATAAAGTTCATGTAAGTCTTGTACGCATAGCGTAGCCAAATCTTGACAATTGTGTGGTTTCCGTTTTACCGGCAGAGATAAGAAATTTGGTAAGCTCGCTATTTCTATACAGGATGATTTACCACGACATGCGGAAAATTTATCAGTAAGTTGTCCCCACCGAAAGGAGTTAAAAAAATGGCAAAATAAAAAATATTACCAAAGAAATTACCTTATTCTTTTGTAGAAATGCGTCGCCTATGACTTTAATCAATCTGACGTAACGCAGTGCAACCGTATCACTTCCCTTTCCCCTTTATCAGACTTGGGATTGACACTATTGACAGCAAAGCTGGAGAGGGTAGAAGTGACTTTATGGTTTTAATCAAATCACACCACAAAAATAGCAAAATAAGTCGAAAAGACATCGACCATATGCTAGTGAGCTCTACAACGACAAGTAGACATAACAGATATTTACTTAAACCCATCGACACCAAACTTCGGCGGTACTTTGTACCTGCCGGTGTTCTGATTGTTCGGTCGAAAGCAAAAAACGCGGCACTTTGACCACACGCGCCAGCTTAACTTCTTTTGCCAATTAAGGAGATGTAAATATCTTCTATATGTTCTTTCCCAAGTAAGTTCATTGCCCTATGATACTGACCACAGATAAGTAACAGTAGCGTATCTTTTTTAATGCATCAAAAATTACTAAATTACCTCGGATCACTCTAAAATTTTGCAGGGACTTTCCCACATAGAAGACTAGTACCCCATTTTATTTTCCGCATGTCGTGGTAAATCACCCTGTATAACAATTTACTGTGACGTGCAAACGCACTCTTAAGCCATTCTTTTTCACTATGCCGCTTATTGGTATGACCGTAATAATTACTAACAATTCCCTTATTTTCAGCGGGCACCACAGTCGTACCAGGAACTGATTATGCTTACAGTACGGCTTACAGTCAGTATGGAGCAGCCTACGGTACTTATGGGTATGGTAGTGCATCCAGCGGGTTACTCAGTAAGTAAACAGTGAGTATTGTAGTTGCAAGTCTTAAATGAAATTCTGTGATGACTAGTCACAACTTTCATTTACATGTAATCGAAGTTTTTGTGATAAATGATTGAAATCTATGAATTTAAAGCTTTTAGTGAACGTCCCGAATTTAGTATAAAAATATTGAATTTGACAACCCCTATATTCAAAGTGAGTTTCTGGTACTTAGCAGTTTGTAAGATTTTTTTCTAAATAAAATTGAGCTTGAAGTCAGTATCAATCGGTTATTAAGAAAAACACCAGAATGTTTATTTAGTATGCTGTGAAGGATAAATAAATACATTTATAGACCACTAATTGCCGGTAATACCACTTTTTCGACCTAAAATTTTGTACACCAGATTTCCTCTTTGACGAAAATTACGCAGATTTTCTCGGATTTCATTCAGATTTACTCTTTGATAAAACCAATTTTTTGATGAGGCGAGGGGGAGAAATCCGAAAAAAAGATTTCCTGAGATTTCCTCTGTCATAAAAAAAAATTTTATTGAGGGAGGCAGGAGAAATCTGAAAAAACAGATTTCCTGAGATTTCCTTCAGATTTCCTCGGATTTTCTTCTGAGTGTACACCAGATTTCCTTCGCGGTTTGCCCCTTTCCACTTTTTTTTCCTAAATTGCCACCCTAAAAGACATATTTTCATTTATACAGTTAAAAATAAGCCTATTTAAATGTCATTACGCAATTTGAAAGTATTTTTCATTGCCTTCTATGGCGTATAGTTTGTTTTGTAATTAATAAACTTTTTTTTTTCATTTAGTTAGTTAATCAACAATGTATATTTTGAACATTGATTGGGCTGTATAGTAATTCACAAAATTGTTTCATTCTATTTTTTTATATTTTAACACTTTTAAATCTTCTGTTTGGTACGGTACTGACTTATGTAAAACATTTAAACAATGACCAAAAACCACCCTTTTTGGGTGGCAATGAAATTGATATTAGAACTTGCAACATTCTTTAGTGCAAGAAATTCTTTCAAAATGCTCAGTTTCGTTAGGTAAATAGAAAAAGAAGAAAAAAATTCTAAATTCACTCCCCCCCCCCCTCTTCGTTTCCCTCACCCTTCACACTCATAAGAACGGTGTAAGTTACAATATCTAATACACGGTTATTTATTTATTTTTAGAAAACCAAAACTCCTCGTTAAATGGCTATTATCAAGTCATAATGTGATTACTTCTGAATACTGTGTATGAAGTAGTAAATATCAGAATCGTCGTATCATGATACAATTTCATCCCCAACGTCACCATCTCGGGACTCGTGATCCGTTTTCATTGCGAAAATCTCCTTAATTATTGAATTGATTTTTCCTTCTCACAATGAAGTATTCTATACATTGTTGACATCCTCTCACCTGTTTTCAATCTTAAAGGCAGAAAGCGTGCCTTCATTTTACTTTCACATCCAGTGGAAGTATAGTAACGACAAAAAAAATTTTTTTAATTTTTATTGTTCAAATAGGCTTAGAATAACACAAAACGCCGAGATTTTAAGTTTGAGCGAAAAAAAATTTCTGTCTGTAAGTTTGTCGGTCTGTCGTCTGTAACTTTTTTTTGTGCCCACGTTTACTCTGGAACTGTTTGAGATATTAACTTGAAATTTGGTACCCATATGTACTTTAACGAGATCTAGAACTAGATTATATTTTCATCTTGTTCCGTCGAAGGAGTAAATTGGGGTAAATTTGGCGAAAATAGGTAAATCAAGCAGGTAAGAGTTCATAAAATTAGTATTTAGTATATACAAGAGAAGCTAAGGTCTTAAAAAAAAATTTGGCATTAGCCACCCCCATTACCATCCCCACCCCATTATTAAAGGGGATGAAAAAAATTGTGATTTAGTGTGTCTATAAGAACCAGAAACCTCAAAATGTTTTTTTTTACTTCATCCACCTCCATTATCACCCCCTCCCACCATCTCCACCCCGCTACTGATGTGGGGTACCGTTTTATGGGTTTTTGGGGTAGAGGATTTCAGATATTATATTATTAAAGTTCCATAAACAATTATTTCCACATACAAAATTTTTTCGTTGTGAGTGACTTGGATAAAAAATCTGGATGTGGAAGTAGTGATTTCTTGGGCAGCGGTTTTTCAATTATATTCATTATAAAGGTTTTTTTTAAATTAAAAGACACTTTAAAATTTTTTTACTTATTTTTCTACTTAGTTATCGAAACTTAGTAGTTTAACAGAATTTCCTGCAAAGAATAACCTCTTGTAGTTCTAATTCTATTGGCAAGTTCTAATATCAATACCAATAAGAGTTTGTTTTTTTAATGCGTTCCCGAGATTTTTCGCCAAAACTGGTTACGGATATGTTTTCAGCATCCCAAAATTAGTAAAAAAAGATGACTTCCACACTTTACCACGGATGGGCCCTTTTTTTAACATTGTTGTTTAAAATTATTTTAAAATGCGTATGACAGAAATTGTACAGAAGTTAGTGCTCTTCAAAATTCTATTTGACATAATAATATACGATCAAAAGTTTATGAAATAATCCGCAAAAACTAGTTTTTGCAAACGCGCTCTGACTAGTAGGTAAACGTTAAACTTTACGAAAATGAGCCTGTAAAAGAACTTGTAGAGAATTTAGTACTTCACAAAAAAAGCTCCTTACCATTTTTGTTATAGCATCAATGGTTCGAGAGTTATTTGCGTTTGATTTTTCGCAAGAATGGCGAATGCCAACTTAGCAAAATACTCACGATGCACCCCCAAACACTTTAAAACAGAAAAATTAACTTACGCTTTTTTGACCTATCGATTGAACTAATAATATTGGTAATAAGTAAAAAGTCACTTATTGGTTTCTAATTTTTTCTTATTATTTTCAGATTCGGCGTATTATTATACCAACAACGACATCCCCGTTAACAATACCATGTCACAAGTCAACGGCATTAGCTCGAACGCAAATGCCGAACAAAGCAGCCGCAGCCCTCTAGCGGCAACTAGAGCAAACTCTCTGGCCTCAGCGAACTCGCCAACCGAGAGCGGCAGTGCGTGTTTAACGAAAACAGAAAACATCTTTAACACCCACGATCTGAACCTCGCCTAAAATTTCACCATCCCCTGGCGCGTAATTTGGGGTGTATAAAAATTGTTACTTGTGGAACTTTTTTTAAAAAGATCGAGAAAGAATGTGTATAAGTGTGTAGATATTATAAGTTAAGTTACATATGTAGTACCTACTTGTTTTTGTAAATTTATTTGTGTTTTAGACAAATTAATAAAACAAATGAATATTTGTAAGATATACATTGGTCTCAGAATACTACGAAGAATTTATGTTATTTATTTACTTTAATCATTGCAAATGTGTTTTTTATTACATTATATTATTATATTTTATATATTTTTAGAAAATTAAGATACACCAAAGAAATGTTTTTTAAGATTTATGTTTATATGCACTTTTTATCATATCATGACGTAATTTGCTATGGATTTACCATCAGATCTTAACTCCATTGCATATTATTATTGTGTATAATTATTTTTTGTTAGTAACGTCGTTAATTTGCACCAAAACTGTATAATTACCTGACAGAAACAATTTTCATAAAAAGATTTAATATCTGTCAACTAGTCAGAGAAAAAACGTACTTACCTACATTCTTTTTTTGTGTTCTCTGAATCACTTATTTAAATTCCATGCATATTTATTGTCAAAATCTGTACATTTTTAGGACATAATATATTGTAAAAAGATTAATTATTTATTTTATAGAATTTACCAAATAAGTATGCACGGAATTTTTGCCAACCTTTACTGATTACAAAGTGATTAGAAAGGTAAAATACGTAAAGTATTATAATAAAAAAGTTATTTATTTTATTTCGTAAAATGTGTAATAATATACCAAAGAGACGGCACACTTATCAAAGCTGTCAAGGTATTGTAAGTATTGTATTGTAAAATGTGATAGGCCCACATATTTCAGGCCCCGTCTTGCCCTTAAACCAATCCTGTCACATTCACTCATAGTTGTAGGCAGTTTATATTTAGAAAAATAAATTCAATTAAATATACTATCTCATTATTATTATTTTTACCCAATCACGGAAAATACGGCGAGTTAAGTTAAAAAAAACCGCTGCCTATGGAATCACTGCTTCCACATCTAGATTTCCTATCAGATTTCCTAGTGTCTTCCAACCAGCGGCGGTCCAGAATAAATTAACAGGGGGGCATTACTGTGAAAAATGCGCCGCAAGCGAAAATTTGGTATTTTCCAAGGTAGGCGCTCTAAAATGAAAAATCAGGATTTTGCGAAACCAGTTTATTCGAAAAATGAGTTTCGTCTAACGAATTTTCGTTTTTTTTAAGCAATTTCAACAAATATTTAAATTCTCATTCAAAGTACCTACTATCATAAATAGAAATAATTTTGTATGAGTACATATTACTTCCACATCCAGTGGAAGTATAGTAACGACAAAAAAATTTAAAAAAATTTTTATTGTTCAAATAGGCTTAGAATGTCATGAAACATCGAGATTTTAATTTTGAGCGAGAAAAAAATTTTTTTGTGTCTGTCGGTCTGTATTTATTTTAACTTGATCTGGAACTACATTATATTTTCCTCTTGTTCCATCGAAGGGTTGGGGGTAAATTGGGGTAAATTTGGGGTAAATAGGTAAATTAAGCAGGTAAGAGTCCAGGAAATTGGTAGCAAAATGGTGGCCGAAGAACTGAAAGCTTATGTAGTGTTGAAAATCATATTTTTATTAAACAAAATGCATTTTATTACAAATGCATATGTATTTCATCAGTCTTACATTTTGCATAAGAGAAAAGCTAAATCTAATAGTCCTTTTCGGTTTCTTCTGAATCACTTTCTTTCAGTGTACTATTTGTGCAATCTCTACCAGAACAGTTACAACACATCACAGTACATTCCACACCATAACGCCGACACGTACATCTACCAGTACCACTACCACACAGCTCATTTGTATCCATTTTGCAGGTACAGCGGATTATGTTTAGTAATAACTCTGGTGCAGGGCTCATTTCACATGTTATGGGCTGTAGTTGGTCTCCTACTTTTTTCCAACCTCACTCTTCGGGATTGGCAATATTGGTGTTCTTAGTTTTCCAACAGACATTCTCAATGTACGCGGAGAAGATAATAAACAGCAAGCAACATCTTCCGTAGGTGGCAATCTTGCAATATTAAATTTAATTTTGGGAGTTGTGATTTTTTTCAAGTAGAGATTATATCGTAGTAGGTTCAGAGTCTGTGTCTTTGGATTTCCACCGTACAATGATACCAATGCTTTGGTTCCAATATCTGTGAGTTCCTTTCTGTTTGCATTTTCTGATCCAAAGAGAGTAGCGCAAATGTTAAATTCCTCACATTTCCAAAAATGTCGATATGCTGCCAGTTTATTTTTAGCAAATAAGGAGCTTGTGGTATCGCATCCAGTTAAAGCATGTGAAAAGAGAATAATTTTACATCCCTCTTCGCCAAGCACACGTTGCATCTATTTAATATCACGTTTTTATCACTGAACGTAGATGACTGCAAACAAATATTTCGTATATTATGGCAAATCAAAAGTACAAAAATATCGGTGTCGTCAGCAACAACTGTTATATGCTTTTCTTTTGCCAAGGCCAGTGCTGTTTTTAAAACAGCAGTGTCAGCATCATCTGTAGCATGAATCACAGTGTGGCCATTCGCTTCCAAGTGTTTCTCAAGCATAGCTAAAGCACTGTTTGTTTTCATTATTAGAAACAAGAAGTTGAGAGCTCTCAGTAAATTTCACTGTTACTGATTATTGTTTTGTGCGTATCTGATCCTCTACATCCTTTGTGCTGGAGGTGGCATAGCCATCAAATACAATTGTCACAACTTTATATTGCTTAGCAATATGACTGCTACATAGTTGAAACGCATCTGACAATTTCCCAGTTTTTGGCTATGGCAGTTTGTGTAGTATTGCACCCCGTCAAGAGCATACGATGTTTCTGCATATAATTTAAACTAGTTGCTATGTCATCCAAACTTCTTTTCCAATGATGATTTGTCACTTTTTCTCAATAACTGAGTTTCTCGATCAAATAGAGATGGAGGAAGTATAGATAATTCATAATTGAAGTTCTCCTTTAATTTTTGCAGATCAGGATTTACAAACAAACATAGCAGCATATTCTGGGTATCAATATATTGAATAGCTCCGTCAATGACAATACCTTTTCTTAATGTGACAGCTTGAGATCCTTTGGTCCAGCTTGATCCTTTTTAACCATGGTAACAGAGTTGAAAACTTTTCCAGTCAGTTTGGTAGATTTGACGTTCAATTAATTTAGCTTCATCTGCAGTTACCTTTGTCGACTGTCTACTAACCCACTGAAAATATTATCTATCTCAACGCATTGTGAATCAAATGGATTGTGACCTTCCAAGAATTGAAGTAATGTAAGAAAATCCTTCATATCTCTAGATTTTCTAGCATCGGATATTTCAATGTGTTTCAATATTTCAGTGTGTTATTTATTTTTATTTTTTAAAACCAATATCGTAATCTTTTTCAGCATAAAATTTTCTGTAATTTGATACCACTCACGATTTGTTATGATTCTTTAAACATTTTTCAAGATGGCGGCTAAAAAAACGTATTTTGCACACTCAGATTTTTCTAGACTTTTAGTATGTCAAAAAGATACCAACAACGAACTAAAAAATTCAAATTCTTTTCTTGTGGGGATTACTTCCTCCCAAAAACCTATATCTACTGTACTATTTTTCCATTTTCCACCCCCCCCTCTGATCAAAAATTTTTTTTTTCATTTTGCGCCTCCCGCTCATGAATTATTAGTCCTCTGGAAAAAGTTCCAGAAGTAACATTATTATTTAGTGAAATTCAGGTTTACTATTCTTAACCTATTTTATCTCTTCCTAACTTTTGTCTCGCTCTGTATTTATATACTATCATCAATGTAATTTAAGTATTGCTAAATGTAACACAAAAGTGTTAGGAAGTTTTATAATCCGCAATATTGAGGACAGCTAATTACCACATAGGAGCAATGGGAACAGAGATAATTGCAAGAACTGCAGCAAAATACTAATTTTTCATCTTTCTGGCTGCTGTAAATCGTATTGTAGTTTCTTGTATTTCATACAATATTGGTGGACTGATTTCAAGGTAGAACTGACAGGAAAAGAAATAATCGAGAAAAGCCTATTTTGACCACCATTCTTAAAACATGGTATGCGTAGTGGCAGTGGCAAAAATATTTTTGTGTAAAACGTTGATTAATAATTGTGGCAACCCCCTACATTATAAGAGAAATCAAATTCTTGTAGGAATTATCCACCGGTCAAACGACAGATAGATTGAGAAAAAACATAGGCCAAAAATCGCCCTTTTCCTAGACCCCGAATTTTGTTTCAAACTAAGTGCTAAATTAATGGGAACATTCTGAATACAAAATTTCAAAATGAGCATATTATGTTTGATTTTTGAGATGTGTGGGATTGAAGTTGTGATATACGTGATGCTATCAAAAATACACAGACCCACAAAAAATTAATACTCATCAGCTATGGCAGAGCAATCATGATATTCTTAGTATTTTTCGACGCAGAATTCATATCTAATATCGAAGAATCCATATATTCATTGATTAATTCATAAGTGTCAAATACATCACCTATATAAGGATCAAAATAGGGAAGAATGATACTATTGTGTTATAGAGCTTCCATGCACAGAAATACACTATAAGTCTATTGGCTGAATGCATGAACGAAGGGGTTGACTAGGGCTTGCACAAAGTAATTGAGACACACCCTTGAGAGGGTGAAAACTACCCCAATATTATACAAAACTGCATAAAAGTTCCAATAACTGGCGAAAAATCTGAACCTTCTAAGCTTTATTAATAGGAATGAACCGTAAATCTGTTACGACCTAGTACATGAAAACATTACAGGGTAAGAAACTGTCCCTCATCTTGAATTATGAACTTGAATAAGAGAAAAAATAGTGAATGTACCAGATATCGCATTTTGATTGCAGTAGGTATGAATGTGGGACGATAACTAGAATTTTTGTAACTATTTTATGACCCACCTACGATGAGGTAAGAGAACGGGACGAAAACTTGGTGGGTCTTCACCCCCTGACCCCCGTCGGGATCATTTGGGGGATGAAAAGGAATCAAGAGGCCCTGACATAAGAGAAAAGCACTCTCATCCCTTCGCACCCTTATCCCCTCATAGAATCTACTTATCCACTTATAGACTATGGCGTTCTTTATGTTAGAATTTCTTTCCATACAATATAACGAATGTAAAATTGTTCAGATTTCCACCCTCTGACCCCAATTCAGTTCAATTCAAAAAAATTTTATTCAACATTTTGGAACATGAAATGTGCCTAGTCGGAACCCGCCCCGCGGCCAGCCAGACAGCCACGACGTGTAGCGTCGTGGATGGGCGGGGTGGGTCCGGTTTGGCTTAGAGGCAGTGATTTGTTGACCAGAGCTCCTATCCACCGCAGGTGGATTTAAAAACTGGACTAAGATTAAGGAAATGTGCTCACATGAGCCTAAAACTAATGGATGTAGCACAATAAAAACTAAAACTCGTTGGCAAGCGCACTGTGAAAGATTTTGGTTGCTGATACGGGAAAACAAAACTGAACGAAAAAATCCGTTCGAGTAGATGACGACCTCGTGGTCTGACCGCCGTCGAGAAAGATAGGGTATTAAAACGATGTGGTTTAAAAAGGTTGGTATTTATGAGATGTTATTGGTCTAAAGGGAATTTGGATGGACAAAAAGGGACAACAGAACAAAAAGGGTGAAACAAAAGATGCGTAAAAATATAAAAAAAGGAGGGGAAAGGTTGAAGATGTAAAGTTGGCGAAAGGTAGAGAGTAGGGGTAGATATAGGTTATCTAACACCTGTGAATTTCTCTAGAGCGATGAGAAAGCATCACGAGGCCATTCCACTCTTGAAAACCCTTGCTACAAGATTTTCGCTAATGTGATAAGGCGATGGCGATGTCTCTGATATTCTCCCCCTCGCACCTCCACCTTCTTATAAAATTCACTTGAAGTTTGAAAACAGATCATTACGACATTGATTTTATG
Organism: Rutpela maculata; assembly: GCA_936432065.2. Lineage (NCBI taxonomy): Eukaryota > Metazoa > Arthropoda > Insecta > Coleoptera > Cerambycidae > Rutpela > Rutpela maculata. Next base: position 24,910,202 of record OW386285.2, on the reverse strand, counting down.
GAGAGCGTCCTTTATTATCCTTGTGACAGAATTTACTTTAATATAATATTCTCACAGCAAGATCGCTTATATAAATGTGCGTTGTTATCTCACCCCTTCATATGTGTGTAGAAAATCTATTGTGCGAATATTAGTTATCGTTCCAGATCCAGACACACTGCAATCAAAATGCAATATCTGGTACATTCACTATCTTTTCACTGACTGAAATTCATAATTCAAGATAAGGGGTAGTTTTGCACCCTGTGTTGGGTTGTTTTCGTGAACTAGGTCATAACAGATATGGTTCATTCCTATTAATAAAGCTTAGAGGTTCCAAGCTTTTTCGCCAGTTATTGGATCTTTTATGCAGTTTTGTATAATATTGGGGCAGCTTTCACCCTCTTGAGGGTCTGTCGCAATTACTTTGTGTAATCCTTAGTCAACACCTTCGTTCATGCATTCAGCCAATAGACTTATACTATATTTCTGTTTATGGAAGCTCTATAATTCAATAGCATCATTTTTCCCAATTTTCATCCTTATATAGGGGATGTTTTTGGCCCTTCTGATTGGTCGATATTATATATGAATTCTGCGTCGAAAAATACTAAAAATATCTTGATTGCTCTACCGTAGCTATGTATTTTATGATAGCATCACGCATATCACAACTTCAATCCCTCATATCTCAAAAACCAAACATATGCTCATCTTGAAATTTTGTATTCAGGACGTTCTCATTATTAACAATAATTTAGCACTTAGTTTGAATTAAAATTCGGGGGCTAGAAACTGGGCGATTTTTGGAATATACTCTTTATGGAATATACTTATTTTTTCAACTCCTTTATTATGGATTTAAATTTGGTCACTATTTTTTTCTAGGGCTTTTACATTTACCATACAAAAAGTTTTACCGATGGATCAGACTCTCGACCAACTGTGCGGTAATGCCTTGCACAAAGTTTATGGTATTAGGACGACACAACCACAACTGTTTGAAGAACGACTTTAGAAGAACTTTTTTACTTTTTATTTTAATTCATTGAAGAAATGATTAAAAAATATAATGGGTGATTTTAATTTTAACTGTTTATTCAGAAAATTATAAATATGTCAGTAGAGGAACATCACCTAGTTCTTAAGTTTATTTGGATACTCTAATAAGTAAAGGTTTGTATAAATTAGGATTTTATCAAGGATATAGGTACCTAAAGATTATTTAAAACTTTATACCTAAGTTTTACGATTAAAAAAATGAAAATAAAAACATAAATAACACAACATAAATGAAAAACAAAATGTCTTCTAATAGTCATAATTTTGAATCTACTAAATGCTATTTTAACACAAATGGAACAAAAATTACATTACATTATTATTTAACTATTTAATTACTTATTGTGAGTTGGCCATTTACTGAAATGTGTGCAAAAACAATTTAAATTAAAGTCTTATTAGGAACTATTATAAAATGTTATGCTTGTTTTAGCGTAAACAATTTTTAATTTCCATTAAAAAAAAAACAAAATTATGAAAGCAGCAACATTTAGCATAAATGTCATTGCACTGGCTAAATATAATATCGTTTCGTAATGTTCTATTACACAGTATCGTAATTATTGAACAAATTTCCAAATATTAAAATCGACACCAATTTTAAACATTTTATTTTTTAACAACATAACAACGAAAACATAATAATATATTACAACAACATTTAATCATTTCCACTGGTACAATCACCAGATAAAAATGTTTAACTTAACTTAAAAAGATCCCGCGAAATCATCGAATTCCTTCTCGAATTCCGATTTCTCCAGCATGTACTTAGGTAACTTAACTCCCAGAACCTTGCTATATACTGGCCTGGTTTCATCACTGAAGGCACCTTCTCCTTCGGCAACGTTAAACTCTGCCGGAGTTTTTATTGTGGGATCTGCTTTATCATCTATTCTTTCGGAATCATCAAAAGTACTGGCAGATGAACTATCATCTATCCTTCCAGAATCATCGAAAGTTTCGACAGATGACTTAGCTCTTTTCTTGGGGGTTACCTTCTCGTTATTACTCCTTTTCTTCTTTATGTTTATTTGTTCTTGATTGTATCGTATCACCGAATCTACTTCTTCAGAAGGAGATGGTTCCAAGTTTAATGAAGAGGGAGTTGTTACTTTTTTGAAGAAGTGTTTTCGCTTAGATTCGGCATACACAGGTTCTATCCGCGATTCTTCTGCTTTAAGCTTTTCTGGTTCCTTGACTGCTTTCACTTCATGATAAGCTACGTGAGAAGATTGTGGCCTTGACTCTTGAACATACATACACTCTTCATGTTGTATATTATTTTGGTCTACACATAAATAACAGGTCATCCCTTTCTTCTCTGCTTTTTTACATTTGGAACGATCTTTTTTTGAGAATTCCGCTAGAACAGTTTCCACATTTTGTTTGGTGGCTTCTGGAATTTGGTAATTTTCTGTAACATCCTCTTGTCTTGATTCCTGCTTGGCGAATTCTGGGAATAATTTAAAGTGGTATTCATCAAACTCTGAATAATCTGCTTCTTTTTGTTTCTCGATGTTCTCTGCGGATTCTGAACTTGAATCTGACTTGGTGTGGCTTGGCGCGGACAAACTTTTGATGAAATGGCTTGGAACTTCATAATTATACACATCATCCACAGTTTTTTTCTCTGATGGTTTAGCATCGAAGTCTTCCTGGCTCTCTTTGCGGCTTTCTGCACGGCTTTCTCCACGGCTTTCTCCACGGCTTTCTCCACGGCTTTCCCCGCGGTCTTCTCCACGGCTCTCTCCCCGGCTTTCTCCTCGGCTCTCTCCCCGGCTGTCTCCGTGGCTTTCTTCATTACGTTTTTTGGGGGATTTGTCGGGGGTAGTGCGGCCCTCGAAATCCTCAACCGTTTCAGCGGTTTTTGTTGATTCTGTGATTGCCTTGGATTCCCCGGCTAATTCCACCGTTTTGACCTGAGGTACAATTTGAGATTCCACTGGCTCATCGTTTTCGTATTTCTTTTCGGTTACATATGCATATTTCTTTTCTTTGGGTTCAGAAGTATAAGAACATTGTTCAAAATTACCACCGGTTTTGGGGTCCTTGCAGATGGTGCAGGTCATTCCTTTCTTTTCAACTTTTTTACAATTTTCTGGATTTTTCTTGATTTCTTCAGAATTTTGTTCCGAATATGTAAACTCCGGTTTGCTTTCATCGTAATGATATGGTTCATAATTGAAACCTGCACCGTAGTCTGACGGTATGCCTGGTTCTTCTGAAGCCTTCTGTGCTCTATTTCTTATATAGGTGTAGGGGTCATTTTCTGTATTCTCTGCGTGTCTTTTATATCTATAAGAAGAGCTTGATGCTTTTTGCGGCAAAGAGTATTGTGCAGAATTTCCTTCGTAACGGTTCACTGGTTCCTTCTGAGAGCTGTAGGAACACTGGGTATATTTCCCGTTTGTTTTTGCGTTTTCGCAAACGAAACAATTCATATCATCTGAATTCGAAGCTACTTTCCTACAACCTTGTCCCTTTAAAGGGCTAGGAACATCTTCGGATGATTGTGCTTCATAATTGGCCTGAGCAATTTTACTGTAACCAGGATTATTGAAAAATCTAATATCTTGTCCATCATATCCCTCTTTCTCTGGATCAAAACTATATTTTTCATAGGGTGAACTTGCAGCTCCTTCTTTCTCTGGTGGAAAAATTTGTTTTTCGTAAGATGAATGAGCATCCTTCTTCTCGGGTTTAGAACTATATTTTTCATATGGTGAACTAGCAGATGCCTGTTTCTCGGGATAATAACCGTATTTTTCGTAAGGTGAACCAGCAGCGCTCTTCTTCTCGGGTTTAGAGCTATATTTCTCGTAAGGTGAACTAGCAGATGCTTCTTTCTCGGGTTGATAACCATACTTTTCGTAAAGTGCACTATCAGCCTTCTTTTTTTCAGGTTTGGAGCTGTATTTTTCATAAGGTGAACTAGCAGATGCCTGTTTTTCTGGTTCATAACCATACTTTTTGTAAGGTGAACCAGCAGCGCTCTTCTTCTCGGGTTTAGAGCTATACTTTTCAAAGGGTGTACTAGCCTCTTTCTCGGGTTCGTAATTGTACTTTTCGTAAGGGGTACTATCAGCGTCCTTTTTCTTTGGTTGAGAGCTATATTTTTCATAGGGAGAACTAGCAGATGCCTCTTTTTCGGATTCGAAATATTTTTCGTAAGGTGAGAGAGCGGCATCTTTATTCTTGGTAGCCGGAGAATATTGCGAAACAGTTGAACTTGATTTTCCAACATTATAATCAACGGGTGTTTTGGAATTTTTAAAATGAGCGACGTGCGAATTGACATCGGGCACCTTATAGTCATCGTCGTCCTTTTCCACCCTTCCTTCCTCTGAAAGCCCTTCATCGTAGGTATTTTTTCTTGGATTATTTCCCCTTGGCGCGACTCTTTCAGCGTCTTCATCAGTTGCCGATTTGTCTTCATCATGTTCGCCTTCTTCGTGAGATGCAGGTATTTGATACGATATATAACTAGGGCCGGGGCGGATTACTTCCTCATCCTTTGATTGCTCTTGCTGCAAGATTTTTTCTGATTCTTCAAAAAACTCCTTTAGAGGCCCAGTGGGATATGGATATGCGGGAAATTCTTCCTTTTTAGTTTCAAATGTCTGAAGAGGTTCTCTCCTTTGCTTTCTTTCTTCAGGAACAAATTTGACAGATGGAACCTTTACCGCCTTTTTACTTGATTCCCCATAAACTGAAAATACGTAATATATTTTAATACAAGGATATTGGTTTCTTGATAGAACTAACCGATTGGTGATAAGGGCCCGAAGAAGTTTTCAAATTCAGCTGGGCTTACAAAATCAGACTGTTGTGGGGCATTTTGAGTAGATACAAGTGGAGCTGATGCATCTTCAGAGTAATATTGTGCATAATCGGGCTGCTCAGCTTCATCCGCACCTTCTGAATTTTCTTCGACATCATACCCATGCTGGGCCTTTACTAGGCAGAATATTAGTACGAGGCAAACCTAAAAATGAGTGTTAAATTACTTACTATTCTATGATCTAGTACTGGAAGACAAATAAAAACTTTCACGTTTTTTTTTTTTTAGTTTCACTGCACTTTTGTCACATAATTAAAGTGTTGTCACTATTTGGGAAGATAAGAAATAGGTCACCCACCTCGTGAAAAATGCTTCTTTGTAGAAGCATTTTGTAGTTCGCAGACACAAAATTAATAAAATTAATGCAAATTGCCTTAGAAACTATATATATAAAGCTTTCCCACTACAGCACATAAACTAATCTACGTAACTTGAAAGCGAATTGTCTCGCTTTAAATTCCAATATTTCTTAAAAACAAAAGCCATTCAACCGAAAATGATTGGATACCTTAATTCAAGCGTAAAAAACGTCGTTTTTCAGTACAATTTAAAATATATATATATAACTTATGATTGATTGTTTTTAGACGGACTATTGAGAGCACAGATAAATGAATGCATCAATAATTTTTGTAATGTTTAGGTAACCTATTGTGCCTTACCGATTGGATCCATTGTTGTATAATTTAATTGACTAATAGAAATAATTTCCCAATATGCATCCGAAGTAAATTCAGTTAAACAAATAATTACCTCTTTTCCTGTGAATTATAATTATCTTGTTTTATTTTTTAAATTTTACTTCAATAGAATACTAATTGGATTAACCGGACTTTTTTTAAGAAAAAATTACACAGTAGCAATTACAAATTATTGAAGTTTAAAATTTGTAGTTAAGTTTGAATAAATAAAGAAACAACTAAACTAAATTGTAAGTGCTACACTCCAAATTTGTGAACACGTGGACAAATAATATTGACATTATCATTAAACATTTTGCAATATGTGACACAACAACTTTACATTTGCCAGTGGAGTAACATTTTATTTTTAATATTTAATTTTTAATAAATTATAAAGGCAATTCAATCTAAATATAGTACCATCAATATGTTTTTTTTTTGCAAAAAGCATAGGACAATTTTTTCTTTTTAATGTGTTCGGATGTACTTTCTGAGTATTTTGCCAAGTTGGCAAGTTCCGCGGGGGGGGAATCTAGTGCTCTACAAGTATGCAATTATATATTTTATATGCGATCAGTAGTTAACTAGATATTTTCAAAAACTATTTTGTAAAAAAAATTGAAATAGATGTAGACAATTTAATGCTCTACAAGTTTAGTTAAAAAAAAAATTGATTTTTGTTTGCAAATGTCATGAAACATTGAGATTTTCAGTTTGAGAAAAAAATTCTGTCTGTCTGTAACATTTTTTTATGAGCGCGATTACTCTGGAATACTTTATGATATTGATTTGGAATTTGGTACACTTATGTATTATAACGAGTTCTGGAACTAGACGCTGAAGGGTTGGGGAGGGGATAAATGAGGGTAAATAAGTAAAGCAAGCAAGTAAGATCCTTAAAGTTGAAATTTAGTGTAAAATAGAAGCCAAGGCCTCAACATTTTTTTGGCATCAACCAACCCCCCACTATCAGCCCCATTATCACTACCACCCCATTATTATAGGCGGTAAGAAATGAAATTGTGATTTGGTGTGTGTACAAGAAACAAAGGCCTCATTTTTTTGCACCAGCCACTCCCACTACCGATGCTACATATTTAATTGTGAGTAATGAGTTTTAGTGGTAGACGATTTTAAATATTATATTATTAATTACTTACAATTACTTTCACATAGTAGTGCAAATATAGTAACATTTTTTTATTGTAACAGACTTGGACGGGAAATCTGGATGTGGAAATAATTCCTTAGGAGGCGTTTTTTTTTATATTCGATCAGTAATTAACGAAATACTTTGAAAAAACAATTTTTTGTGACATTTGAAAAACTATTAGTCTTATAAAGTGGTATCTGTGCCAGAAATTGTAGGGCTCTACAAGACTGCCATTTAAAATTTTAATGTGTGATTCGAGAAAATCGCCTATGGCTTTATGATGTCCTCTTTGGTAATTGGTGACCTGATGCTACAATTAGTTGTTACTAGATTTCCACATTCTTTGTCATGTTTTACAAATTGCGGAGTGTGCATTTTTGATTTACCAACGGTTTATTTAAATTTCTAATTAATTATTAAAGTATGCCTATTTAATTATTTTTCTTGCTATTGGTAGCCTAATATCTCTTTTTATTATATCACAAAAAATCTGTTATTAAATTGATATTATATAATTTTTATTAATATACAAAATTGTTTACAACATACTTCACTGTTTATAAGATCTGTTAGATTAGCAGCAACGTTAGAGATCTACAACTTCATGGTTGATGATTTGAAAAAAAATCATATCTAACGTGTTAAATAGGTGAAATGGCGCTATGAGTTAAGTCTCCGTTTATTCATGCAGATTATTAAATGTGCAACAGTTCGTGGCCTGGTCGTAAAAAAATGTAAATAAACAATAATTGTTTGTGTATTGCAACTTGTGTTGGGTTTCTACAAAAAATATCTAATTTATTAAAATAGGCCTAGAATCAACTATTATTATTGAAATACAGTAACTTTATACATCCCACCTGACGTCAAATCAGGTATCTATGCTTTTTTAATATGTTATATAGAATTAAAAATTAATATTAAATCCAGGTTTACGACCTCGGCAAACCTCCGGATCTTGGTAAAAAATCCAAAAAAACTGCGAGATTTTTGTTTTTTTGCAGTTTTTGTCGATTTTGGCACCCAAGGCCTATTTTTTGGTAAAAAAATTTAGTATTTTTTAAAAGTAGACTAAATTTGCTACAAATTGGTAACAGAGCGGACTCTGTAGATCAAACAGTATCCGAGATATAGCTGTTCAAAGTTTTGCAAAGTTTTCATATTTTACCGTTTTTTAGCAATTTTTAACTTAAAAATATGTGAAATACGTACTTCTACTATAATTAGATTCAGAAAATTCCTTTTACCCCGAGCTCAAGCCCCAAATGAGGACAGAGAGGGGCCAGAATTATTATATTGAATCGGAGAAGAGGAAGGGATATTATTAAAAAATAATAATAAAAAAAGTCAGTTATAAACAGACCTGTCGGTCCGGGAGTGGCGTCCGTGCAATGCGTGCAAACAGTCGAACATTTTAATCCAGATTATTTGCAACTACACGCACTTCTATAGCCTCTCTTGCAGCTGCATGATATTAACTGCAAGGATTGTTGCGGTGATGCATCCCTGGTCATTATTTTTGGAGTGAGGCCTTGGGACATGCGCACTAGGGTGCATGGATTTTCTTTTTTTTTTACCTAATCCAAAATGGCGGGCCCCCAAAAGTTGTGTGATAGGGTTGTAAATAATACGTTAACATTTCAAATTAAAATATTAACCCTTAAGGGTAGCGGGTTGGGGTCAAAGGTAAACATTTTAGATATTCTATATATTCAAAATGGCGCGTGCGCAAAAGTTGTGTTTTAGGGTTATAAGCAACAGGTAGAAATTTTAGTGAAAAATATTTAGGCGGGTGAGGGTTAAAAGTCCAATTTTTTTATTTTGTGCATATCTAAAATGGCGGGCGCGGAAAAGTTTGGTCTTGGGGTTGAAATTGGCTGGTAAAAATTTTCAACCAAAATATTAAGACTCAAGGGTAGCGGGTTAGCATCAAAGACCAAAAGTACGTACCTTTACAAATATTATCGATACTTATCAATTAGTAATATTTTTAAACTATGTTTAATTACGATATTAAATTTAAATTACTTATTACTACCTACGTATTTGTTATCTAATTTACGCATACCCATAATACAGCATGCGCTGTGTTCTGCATACATGAAAGCTCGGTGAATAGTGAACACTGTCAGTTTTAGCCGAAACTTTAGATAGATGCGGTATTTCCGATAGAGCTGGAGCACTGATTGCTTCTTCAGTACTCCAAGATTTTGGTTTAATTAATGAATCTAACATAATGCATGTGATTGATAAAAACAAAATTAGAAGAGCTATATATATATATATAAGAAGAGAGGTGAATTATCATCATGTGGTACGCCAATATCATTACGTGGACTTTATGTCGATGGGCGTAAAGACAAGACCATGAAATTAATAGATAACCGTCGAAAGATAACAACCGAAGAACATATATTTTTAATTGGGGAGCCCGGATCATCATATTTGGGACACGTCACACCTTCTACAGGTTCAGCTGTAAACATCATTAACGCCATTATCAGTTATTTTGAAAACTCTCGAATCCCAACTAACACCTTAAAAGTCGTCGGATGTGATGGAACGGCTACAAATACTGGTCCTAAAGGTGGTGTTATAGCTCTACCTGTTAAACGTTTTAAGAGACCACTTCAGTGATTCATTTGCCAACTGCATGCAAATGAACTTCCACTAAAAGCCACTTGATCGAACATATTGACGGAACTGTATTTCAGGATTTTCAGGTATAATAGGAAAGTCGTTAGTCAAATGCGAGCAGATGCCAGTAGCTGCATTTAAGATTATTAAATCCGAAATTCCTATAGTTAAGGTGAAAGATCTTAACACATATCAGTTATATTTTTATGAAATATGCCAAGCAGTAATAACGGGATATGTTTCGATTAATCTTTCAAAACGAGAACTTGGCAAAATAGTCCACTCGCGATGGTTATATCAGCAACGTATGTTATCAAAAGTGTATGCGCCAATGTGGTTCAAAATAGAAGCACATCCGTCATGTCTGCAAGGTGCTTCAAATGTATGGAAGACCGTACAATTATCCAGATATTTATCAGAAGAGTTGAAAGGAGTAGGTAGTTGATCCCGTCGTAATACGAAATGAATATTTTGCACTCCCTGAGAACATACTACTAGGAATGCTGGCGATGGAAACCGGTGTATTAGGAAGTTGGCCGTTCGCAGAATATTAAAAGCTAGAAAAGGCAACAATACCGACTTAAGAAAGTTTACACTTGCTTCGTTGAAACTAAATGCTACAAATTAGTATGAGATGATTGATTGGCAAGAATGTGAATATAATGAGCCACCATTAACAGTTGATTTATCTGAAGAGGACCTTAATCAAATTATAAATAATCCTGAATTGTCTGATTATTGAAATAAAGAAATTTTCTAATCACACACAAGCTGTGAAAAGGGCAGTAAAGCTTGCAACTGAAGCTTCAGCGCTGGATGGATTAATTAGAACAACGATTAGATCCTGTGACAAAATTCCCAAATTCAACACAAAGAAAGATTACTACAAGCAAGTTTTACCATAATGTTTATAGTATTTTTATTTTCACTTTTTATTCTTTAATAAAATCAAGTTTATTTTCACTTAAGTACCTTTGTTATCAAACTTCCAATAAAGAAACTAAAGTAAAAATAAAGTTTATTGTTTCACACTATGATGATAAAACAAATAATTTCCCTTAAAAAAATGGGACCTTTGAGCTTGTAGGGAATAGAAATGGATCCGATGCAGAACAAAGAAAATATCAAGTTGACATTTAACCCTAACCCGCTACCCTTAAATCTTATTATTTTTGTCTTAAGTTTTTACCTCTTATATATAACTGTAAAGCACAACTTTTTCACACCCGCCATTTTGAATATATAGAATATCAAAAATGTTTACCTTTGACCCCAACCCGCTACCCCCAAGGGTTAATATTTTAATTTGAAATTTTAACGTATTATTTACAAACCTATCACACAACTTTTGGGCGTCCGCCATTTTGAATTAGGTAAAAAAAAAAAGAAAATCGATGCACCCTAATGCGCACCCAGCCCCAATGAACAGGATTCTTTTTGACACCCAGCCACTTCTGGACCTGAAAGGTATAGTAAAAATTGTAGTATTAAAGAAATAATATTTATAAGTATTATTTTTACCTGGTGGTATGTAAGCGGGGAGTGAAATCGTGCAGCATCTTGGGTTGGAAACAATCTAGCAATATTGAAATTAATTTTTGCAACAGCCCTCGCAAACAACTGGAAGCATAAATCATTTGGATGTTGGTTTGAATATTTGCCTCTATAGAGCGCAACCATGATAACCTCGCCTGTTTCAGCAATTTGCTCAGATGTGGCATTTGATTTATAAAATAGAGCAATCTTCTCCTCAAGGTTTGGATGTTTTTTGACTACAGCAAATAATTTAATTTTTCCTTGCAAGAACAGAGCAGATGTAGAATCGCATCCACTGAAGGCATGCAGAAATAGAAAGAGTTCGGGAGACTTGCATTTCGAGGAGGCGTTTGAATAAGTCGCGTTTTTTTCCTCTCCCACATTTTTGGAGAAAGATTGTATGTTTCTTTGTAATAGTGAGATAAGTGAGAATGACTAGAAGATCTACGTCTTCGCCGGCGATCACCACAATATCGTTTGTAGAAGCCACAGAAATGGCTGTGGTGGCAATCAGCCTGTCCGCATCTTCTTCTACCTGGATTACAATATTTCCTCTTTTTCAAATGTGGTTTTTAATAAGTCGATAAAACGAATTGTTTTCATTAAATAAAAACTTTTCTTGTGAAATTTGTGTTATAGTTGTTTCGTCAAATATGATGTCGGGCGATGTATTTGCCTTAACTCGACGAACACGCTCCGAGCTCTTCGTACTCTTTCGTGAAGCGTCTGTTGGGTAGCTGCCGAAAACTACAGCTACTTTTGGACAATAATGTAAAACGGAAACTTTTTGATGTACCTGGCAGCTATCGACCCAAATAAGGAGCTTGGAGGCCACACAACTTTGTGAAATAGATGACCACCATCTACTACAACAAATTTAAATTTTCCTTGCATCTCATCCATATTTATTGGTTGGAATGCTACATGGAAAGAAGATTTCGTGCCCTTCCGTATTTCCTGTTCAGTAAATATTGACACTGGAAAATGAGACAGTTCGTAGGTGAAAAATCTTTTCAAATCTTCATCTGACTGTATTAAAAAGCATACTCTGTACATAACTGATTTTTTAAAATAATATTCTTCCTGTTTTCTAATTCATTCAATATAATGTACTATATAATATGGGGGTTATTTTTTGGCCCCCCTCGGACCCCGTTTGGGGATTGGGCTCGGGTAAAATTATTTTTCTGAACCCCAGTATAGTAGTAGTAGGTATTTCACAGATTTGTATGTTAAAAATTCCTAAAAATATTAAAATATGAAAACTTTGTAAAACTTTAAATAGTTGTATCTAGGATACTGTTTGATCTGCAGAGTCCACTCTGATACCAATTTGCAGCAAATTTAGTCTACTTTTAAAAATTACTAAATTGCTTTTACCAAAAAAGTAGGCCCTACGTACCAAAATCAACAAAAACTGGAAAAAAAACAAAAATCTCGCAGTTTTTTGGATTGTTAACCGAGACCCGGAGGTCTGCCGAGCTCGTAAACTTGGATTTAACATTAATTTTTAATCCTATACAACATTAAAAAAGCATAGATACCCGATTTGACGTAAGGTAAAACTCTTTTGTGATGACGAGGTTACTGGATCATTAAGATTGAGATTACATTTATGTTTGTAACCATTTAGTTATTTTTAAACAGATGTAAACCAACGTTTGATGCTGTTTTAGGTTTTATATTGTATTAAAATTATGTTAATGTGGCTCGCAAGTAGAACTGTTCCATGCAATGACGAAACATACCTCAACTTCTGGACAGTAATACATTTAATAATAATAATAATAAATTGTCTTTATTTCCAGTATTATATTAATACAATACCTAGGGCGAAGTCTAGCCGAAGCTACTCTACTTAACTCTAAGAAAATGCCTTAATTTTTCAAGTAATAAGAGCCCTTGATAATGTACAAGAATATGTCACATTTCGTCTGAAGGATGTGGTACTGATTTATTTATTAAGGGGACACACAGTAGTAAATTATGGACTTTTTTGGACAAAATTCGCCCCACAACTGAATTCGCAAGGAAAGGTAACATTTTTTTTTAATTATATAAAAGGTTGTCGCGACGACATGGTGCTGCTAAAAAGTGACTAAAATTAAATCTGACCTGCAAAATCTTAAAACAATTCCTATTAAATCTTTCAGTCTAGTCAATTTTGATATATTTATTACAAAATCCAATGAAATTATTAGGACAAAGTGTCTATTGTATTAGTAATCAGCGACCCACAAAATATATAAATCCGTTGAATTTTTAAATAGATATGTTATATTTGAAATAATTTAATAAAAACGTCAAAAAATACCGAGAAATGGTCAATATCTCGAAATGTGTCCAATGTTGTCAAAATATCCCAAAAAACATATAATTTTACTGGATTTTGTAAGTTAGACATGGGAAGTAAGAATTGCAACATCGCGTATGCCAGTTGACTAAAATTAAATAACAGAGCTGGGATACTTCAGTAGTCGACTGCCGACAGGCGGGTTTTCTTGTTGCTGGGTTGTCATATCTCTCGCGCTACGTGGATGTACATGTCTAATCCGCAATTACATGCACTGTATAGGCCTTTTCATCATAGAAGCGCGCATGTGCTGCCGCTATGTTTGTCTGCTGGAACTATGAAATGTTCGGACACTTGATTGTCAAAATGGCTGGACTGGTATCATTTTTTCACATTAATTTAGACGAAAGTGTGATTGACGGTGCAAAATTAGTACAGAACATTGTGAAAGAACACAGTTGCACTCAATTAAGGCGCTGGCTCAAGTATCCTGGCCGTAAAATGACTGGAAGCAAGAATAAAGGACTGGTTGCAAGGTTAGAATTCAACTATCAACATATCAATTTATATACAATGCATTAAGAGAAAACAAATGTGTTTAGTCTACAATATGCTTAATGACATTCTTCGTGGAGTAATTGATAACGCAGTAATAATATGTTCTATTTTTTTTACGAAAACGTAGGGTCAAAAATGCAATTGAAAATGAGGTGTTTTGTCGATCCTTCTGTGGATAAAGCTGGCTCCTTTTTTTCTAATTTTTTCAAATAGGTAAACTGTACGATATGGCACTACCTATTTTCAGAAAATTAGTAACAGTTTCATCATTATTTGTTTATAAAACGTAATGTTTATGTCAAATCCAATATTGACATGCGAAAACTGCCCGAACAAACATGGCGGAACTCGACGCATGCGCACAAAAATTCTCTATGATGAAAAGGTCTATTGAAATAGTTTGATACAAACATCAAAAGTAGTCAAAATTGACTAGACTGAAAGGTTTTATAGGAATTGTTTTAAGATTTTGTAGGTCAGATTTAATTTTAGTCACATTGCAGCAGCACCATGTTGTAGTAATTTAAAAAAAAATGTTAGTTTTCGTTGCGAATTCAGTTATCGGGCGAATTTTGTCCAAAAAATTTCCCACTCTGGCACGTTACACTCAGGAGAGTTCTATATATTTTTGAGATGTTTAAGATACGAGAAAGATAAATAATGACAGAAAGAAATCTTCCATTACTGTTAAGTTAAATAATTTTGTTTACGATTTCAAAGGTGATTAGATTCAAAACACGTAAACCGGAAAGGGCCCACTAGTACACGCAAATTAGATTAAAAAACAGTGAATAGGAGAAATAATTTATAAAGTAATAATATTTGGGATACGTACTCTAGATGGAGTTGGAAATAGATACCCGAAAAGTTCTCCCCCAATTTAGGAGTGGAACGTTCTTTTTTTTGCAAAAATTCACCCCCAGCAGGGACTTAACGCTGGTTTTTCACTTTTATCTTGTAAACCGTTTATCGGAAAAGTATTGGAAATAAAAAATTTGTCGTTAAATTCTGCATAAAAAATGACTTATTAATCTTGTAGCTTATCCTCACCTATTTCGCACTAACAGCGTCCGAACAGAAGGGTAGTTTGGGGCGCGGAGGTAAAGATCGATCCTATTCCAAGTTTCACAGCGAATATCTTAAAACCGGTTACTTTAACGAGAAAAATGCTCAGGAATAAATTTATGGAGCGGAATTTTCTCTATAAAATGCATATGATATTTTCAATGCTGTACGAGAGAGGCCAATAGATTTTTCCGATTGCCAGTTCATTGTTGATGGCGGCAATTTGATTCATCGTGTAGTACGACCGAAGCAGGTTACCTTTGACGGAGTTTATACAGCCTACGTTCGCTTTATTCGTAATCATTACGGCCAAAAAGTGACTGTAGTGTTTGACGGATATGTTGACAATGCCTGCAGTACGAAGAGCATCGAAAGACAGCACCGACTTTTGAAACGCATTCCATTGGAAATTATTTTCAATGAGAACACGCCCCCGACTGAAACGCAAAATAAAATGATAAACAATCTCACAAACAAGGAATGGTTAATTTCGCAATTGGTGGAGAGATTTAAAAACGAGGGCGTCAAAACAATTACTGCTGTAGACGACGCTCATAGTTCAAACCCCCTTAAATGAATCTCATGAAAACGATACCGTGGTCATCGTCGGACAGGATATTGATCTTCTCGCATTGATTATCGCTTTCGCACCTGAAGATAAAGATATCCGTTTCTTAAGAGAAGCTCAGGGAAAAATAAAAAATAAAGCTTACAGTTCTCGTGACTTGCTGTCCTCAGAAGTTTTAAAAAGCTTCGACAGTTTTGTTTGTTCACGCGTTCAGTGGATGCGATACCACTTCAGCTTTCTTTGGTAAATAAAAAGTGCAAACGGTGGAATGCGTCAATAAAATAAAAGATCTCGAAGAGGTTGTCCTTATATTCAACAACCGTAGCTCAACGAAAAAAGAAATTACAAGCGCTGGAGAGCAATTCGCGCTAGCAGTATACAAAGCCCCGAAAAAAAGAGACATCTTTGAATCATCAAAGATTCATTATCTTCAATAAGTTAGTCGGTCAATCTAGTACTGCCGGGATTCTACCAAGATTGCTACCAACATCTGAGGCATTACGTCAACATTCTTACAGAGTATTTCTCCAAATTCATGCTTGGCGAGGAGAAAACTTGGAATCAACGGAATGGGGTTGAAAGAAAGTAGGCAATATTTTATCACCCATTTATATCACCGAGTTACCAGCACCAATTTCCACCCTAAAGCTAATATCCTGCAGCTACAAAAAGGGTTGCGGAAAATGATGCAGCTGTGTTGAGGTTAGATTGCGCTGCTCAACAATGTGCTCTAATTGCCATGGGCAAGGATGTTTAAGTTCTGAATTCGAAGAAGATTTCTTCGATTAGGAGTCCCTTAATGAGTCAAATTGGAAAGAATTTTAATGGAATAGGCCTAAAAAAAACGCATCTCGTGGGTGGTGTGGAAACGAACTCAAATTGAAAACCACAGCTTTGTGGAAAAAAGGGAAAAATACATAAAAATCACTTGCGTCAAAACCCGCTATATATGCATCTTATAGAGAAAATGCCGCTCTATAAATTCATTCGTGAGCATTTTCCTCGTTAAAGTAACCGCTTTTAAGATATTCGCTGTGAAACTTAGAATAGGATCGATTTTTACCTCTGCGCCCCAAACTACCCCTCTGTTCGGACGCTGTTAGCGCTAAATAGGTGAGAATAAGCTACAAAGTTAATAGGACATTTTTCATGCAAAATTTAACGACAATTTTTTTTCCTGTACTTCTTTCTCTTCCGACGAACGGTTTACAAGATAAAAGGTGAGAATAAGCTACAAGGTTAATAGGACATTTTTCATGCAAAATTTAACGACAATTTTTTTTCCTGTACTTCTTTCTCTTCCGACGAACGGTTTACAAGATAAAAGTGAAAAACCAGCGTTAAGTCCCCGTTGGGGGTGGTTTCTTGCAAAGAAAAGGACGTTTCACCCGTAAATTGTGGGGGGAACTTTTCGAGTATCTATTTCTAACTCTATCTAAAGGACACCCCCCAAATATTATTACTTTATAAATTATTTCTTCTAAAATATCTAATTTACGTGGACTACATGTAAAAGTACACAACTATTTTTTCTCTTTGGCGAGGTGCAATGGTATTTTTGATTATTGCTTCAAATTTCTTGCAAAAAATGTAATGACTTGGTTTCTAACTTCAGTTCGAACCAAATTAAAGGCCATTAACCCTTGATAAAACGTCATAATTACTTGTTTATAACTCCAAAACTACTTGAGATAATAAAATTCCCACTAAATGGCCTGCTAGATCCCCAGATCTTATGAAAATGGATCTCTGTTTATGGGGATACGTGAAGGAAATTGTTTATAAAAATGCGCCGACAGGAATCTAATATATGAAGGAAAGGATAATAACTACTTTTAGATCTATCCCACCGACAATTTTAAGAACATTTTTCAAAAGAGCATAGAGAGCTGTACTTACTGTGGATTGCTAACTGCTCTTTCTCAAAAACTAGCTTCTCTTTCGGTGCACTTATATTTAACACTCTAGTGGATTTTTTGCTTCTAGATCTCTTAATCACTTTTATAGAGTGCCTCCTTCAAGCTTTCGCCATCTGATCGGTGTTTTGAATTTCAGACATACGGGCCCATGAGGATCCCGTTCATTTAGTGCCGACCCAACACCCAAAAGCCCTCGAGAGGAATAGACTTAAAGTTAATTATTGAATCAGTAAAAGGCAACAATTCAAATAACACCATTTATTGGTTTGATCCAAAGTTATACAGAATAGCAATAGCCTATCTAATAAGATATAATATTAGATATAATCGCCTCCTTTAGAGAACTTGTATCTCAACCACCATGCAATGGACTTAATGTAAAAGATTCACACAACTTCTTAGAAGTGTATGAAAACACTTTGTTTTTCGGACTGATGGAAATAATATAAAAATATTTTACTAGAACTCAGGGATATTTGTAGTTAGTTTTAAAGTTCCAATAGTGATTTTATCATTTACAAAAACTTGTCATTAGATAAATGCCATTGATGGGGTTCACGGCAATATATGAGTTACATGACGCGTCCCTACACCCTTACGGTGACGTACCTACTAACCCAATACAAAATTTTTGACATAACCTCGTGTTCGAGTTACCTTCCACCTTTTTCCATTTTAAAAGACTTTCTTTTGGGCTTGCTACCATTGCTTTCTGATGATTCTCCGATGCCTTGCCCCAGTGACAATTTGCCGCATGAATCCAAATTTGTTTTATTCGAGAAACCGACCTTGACCATTTTTGCCTCTTTTGCCTAATAAGTTCATATAGATGCTCTACGCCTCTGTCATATTTTTTGAATTCGTCTTTCAGTACGTCGCCACGCCAAAAATTTTATTATTATAATTTTTGCTAAATCCTCACAATACTATGTCCTCAATTTCCCCATGTTTCGTGAAGCGATAAAAATAAAAGGAATGAAAAAAATTTAAAATGTTTTTTCTATGTCCAAATTCCATGCTCATTCGATTTTTACGTTTTAGGCATGATCGTCGTCGATCGACGTAAAAATATTTTTGTTGCGTGAAAGTGAAAACGAGGCACTTTTGAATTTTGCACGTCGTCAAACGGCGTAAAAATTTTTCAATTTAAAGTTCAAGTTTGGCGTAGTTTCCAATTTTGCTTTTCGAGCAGCGTCGTCGGCGGCGACGTAAAAAATATTTTCAAAGTGTTTAGGCCTCTTATTTAGTTCCAATCACTGCCAAGAGGTAACAACATGCTGTGCTCCTTAAGAGCGAACTCATGAGCACGCGTGATTTTTTACAAACATATAGGCCATACTGAAATTAGACTTGACCATAGATAGACACGTGCTCAGTTATTTGGTTGAATAGTGCATACATTTTTAGTGATTATAGTGAGACTCTGGAACCTGATCCCTTGTTTCCTTATCCTATATAGTGTTCCACAACATAAAATTGCTGCCACTAGATAGAGGTGAGTAGTTTAAAAATTACAGTCTATTAAATCGAATTTTTACGGATATTTATTCACTGCGCCTTCACAAAGTAAAAAATTTGGCGTATTTTCGAATTGCGTCTCTGCAAACGTGTTTAAGTCTTTTTGGAATAGTCTTCGGCACTGATGCCTTAATTATGGTTAGTTATGCTTTTAAAGGGCCTTTTAATATTTGTTTCTTAAATGGATTTTTTTGTCTATCTTTCGACATAGGTCAATTTTCTGAGTTTCTACAATAATAAAAAGGGGCCCTTAATTACTAAGTACTTTGAACTAGTTATGTGTATATTAAGAGCGGAAAGTGCTCTATTGTCACTTGTACCTGAGAAATAATGCAAAAGCAGCAATAACACTTTCCGCTACAGGCTATTTTTTATACGACTACAACAAAGGACACCGCACGTTATAAGTAAAATTTAATTAATTTTTAATATGTTGTAGTTCAACTGATTCTGAACAATAAGTTCCTCTGGCAAAAATTCAAATTATGGCCAGAATACCTATGGTCTGATCCTCAAATATTATTTTGATTTTCAAAAAATATTGAAAATAATTATCAAAACATTTCTTTTCTCAATTAGTACAAATAGTCCAGTCAATGAGAGAGTTGTAGAGAACATTTAGGAGGGGAGAATTTTTCTCTTCAGGAATGTGTTGGGGGTAGTTAGGAGGTAAACATACTAAAAGTCTCCGCCCCTCTCCTCGCCGCTTCAGGGGGAGAGGGGGGTGGAAAGGTTCTTTTTTTCGATTCTTCGCATATAACTCGGAAACGATGCGTCGTACGATGCAAAATTGAACGTAATTAAATTTTCCACAAGAATGTTCATATTCATTTTCTTCCTAAGTGTTATAGTTTACGAGATATTCTCCAGCGAAAACCGACATTTAATACAAAAAAATCAATTATGTACCATTAATATTTCTATGAAAGCGGTTTACCGTGGTCTGCTAATAAATCACAGTCACAAAACAATCTTTATTTTACAACACTCGACGTATCTACTAACGTAATATTTTGTCGAAATCTATACATTTCCTTAAATATACAGTGTGAATCACTTAAAATGTGATTTATTAGCAGACCACGGTAAACCGCTTTGATAGAAATATTCGAGGTACATAATTGATTTTTTTTATTAATCATCGATTTTCACTGGCGAATATCTCGTAAACTATAACACATAGGAAGAAAATGAATATAAACATTCTTGTGCAAAATTTAATTACGTTTAATTTTGCATAGATTACCTTTTTCCATACGACGCATCGTTTCCGAGTATAAGCGAAGAATCGAAAAAATTAAATTACAAATTTAAAGAAAAACCCGACACAAAAATATCGACTAAATAACTAATATAAAAAAAAAATAAATTAACACAACTTTAAAAATTATAAAATAATTTTGATTCCATATACGAACTCTTATGATTTATTTAAATCCAGCTTACATCTTCTTTATGTCCTCGAGATTTGCTTTCTTATACGCATGAATATATCGGGAGCTGCTGTTTTGAATATAACTATTTAGTAGTTCGTCTTTACAGCAGCCCCCGACATATTCATGCATATAAGAAAGCAAACAAATCATAAGAGTTCGTATATGGAATCAAAATTATTTCATAATTTTTAAAGTTGTGTTAATTTATTTTTTTTTTATATTAGTTATTTAGTCGATATTTTTGTGTCGGTTTTTTTTTTAAATTGGTAATTTAATTTTATTTTATACTTTTTAAACTAAACATATACATACAACATAGCGTATTATTATATCACGAGTCCCACACAGAACTTTTCAACCTTTAAGCCGACGCGGTCCAATTTTGTATTCTACTAGTCGCACACGGTCTACAAGACCGGTTCTATTATAAATATATTTATGTGTTATATTTAATTTTAATAAAGACTGCATCAAAATCGGATCTCCCGTTGAAGACATATAAAGCCACAGAGAGACAGACAGACAGACAGACAGACAGACAGACAGACAGACAGACAGACAGACAGACAGACATACAAACATACGAGTCAAACTCTGTTTAGGTCGTGGGTTAAAAAATTGAAAATTTTTAAAAACTCCCGATCAATGTATCTAATCGTACCAGTTTCATATGACCGAATCAAAATGAGGCCGAAATCATATTCGGCTATCGTAATTGTCTACACATTTTCAATTTTACTTCTATCGGACAATTTCTAGAGAAGTTCAACATGGCGAATTCAAGACGGCGACCAAACATCAAAATCTAATATGGCCTAAAACCTTCTCGACAAAATACTCTTTCAAATAAAAAAAAGTGCATCAAAATCGGATCACCCGTTGAAGAGATATGAAGCCACAGACAGACAGGCAGACAGACATACAAACATACGCGTCAAACTCATAACACCTTTCTTTTTTGGGTCGGGGGTTAAAAATTAACTAACTTAAAACTTTTGGTTATTTTTTGGTGGTGCGTTAATTTCTTGGAGAAGTGCATATTCATTGCGTCGTTCCTATCCGATATAAAACTTATGGTTTAAACCGAATCCTTCACCATTTCTTAGAATGCAATGTATGAGCGAATACACTATACGATCAAATTATAGTGTTAAAACTAAAAAATTTTGTCCGCCATCTTAGGACGTCCGCCATATTGAATTCAGTGTGACGTCATTTTATTTTCGTATTCTTCTCAGCAAACCCTTTCATTTGATACCCATATCATGGGGGTGCATAAAAATAACTGGTCCGCCATATTGACGTCACTTAGCTAACCATGCATTGTCATCCAAACTAAACGTGCATGCAAAATTTCGGCTCAATCGGTTGGGGATAACTGTTTTAAAATTCAGTTGTATCCGCCATATTGAATTTAGTGTGACGTCATTTTATTTTCGTATTTTTCTCATTTTCATTTGATACTCATATCATGTGGGTGTATAAACAATAACTGGTCCGCCATATTGGATTTGGAATGACGTCACTTAGCTAACCATGCATTGTCATCCAAACTAAACGTGTATGCAAAATTTCAGCTCAATCGGTTGGGGATAACCGTTTTAAAATTCAGTTGTGTCCGCCATATTGAATTTAGTGTGACGTCATTTTATTTTCGTGTTATTCTCGGCAAACCCTTTCATTTGATACCCATATCATGGGTGTGCATAAAGAATAACTGGTCCGCCATCTTTGGGAGTCCGCCATATTGGATTTGGAATAACGTCACTTAGCTAACCATGCATTGTCATCCAAACTAAACGTGTATGCAAAATTTTAGCCAATCGGTTGGGGATAACTATTTTAAAATCCAGTTGCAAGATTTGACCCACAAGAACAAGGCAAGTTAAATAAAAGCTTGTAATCAAGATGGCGACCAAATATCAAAATCTAATATGACAAAAACCTTCTCGACAAAACACTCTTTCAAATAAAAAAAAGTGCATCAAAATCGGATCACCCGTTGAAGAGATATGAAGCCACAGACAGACAGACGAACATACAAACATACGCATCAAACTTATAACAGTCCTCTTTTTGGGTCGGGGGTTAATAAAGCAACTTTTCACCCCCCTCCCCCCTGAAGCGGCGGTGCTAGGGGCAGTTACTTTTAGTATTCTTACCTCCTAACTACCCCCAACACATCCCTGAAGAGGAAAATTCTCCTCTCCTAAATGTTCTCTACAGTCCCCTTTTGGGCATTCATTGATTGGACTAAAGAGAAGGTAGACATTATCCATATTATTTTCTTTGTAATTTAAAAACAGCAACTAATTTTTTTAATGGAACTCCATAGGAGTTCCATTAAAGAAAAGTAGCTTCTATGGAAAAACCAGTATCGTTGAACTTAATGAAGAACAAATCGCGTTTAATGTTAGTATCTGAAGAGACAATATTTCATAGGTGCAAACCAATTTTTAACAATTTTGGCAAAACCGCGACCTTCTATAAGACTAAAAAATGAAAATAATATTTGAGGATCAGATCATATGTATTTTGGCCAGCTGGATCCAAATATGCAAAAATATACAGGTTGTCAAATTTAAAAATTTGATGTCTATGTCAATTGTATCGAAACTAGAAGTCGGCCATTTTGATTATTTACAAAATATAATTGAAAATTTCATCCCATATCACTACACCGAATTTGAAAAAAATCCATTTGCCCATTCAAGAGTTACAAGAGTGTCCCTATCGACCGAGCCGCCCGGTATAAGTAGCTTTATTGCAATTCACTATCTTAGTAAATAAGTAAGTACGTGCATTGATTGATAGAACATTGATGCTAGCTTGATACCGGACACATCATAATCTTGGTACAAAATAAGGTTGATTTTATTTTTCAAGATATAAAATTGTAGTTGTATCTAGTAAATAAAAACTAATTATTTGTGAGACTTTTAAGTAGAATAGGCAGTTTTTGTTTATTTATAATACATTAAACTTTATTGTTTTGCAAAAATTGAATAGCTGATTATTTTAATTTTTTTAAATATTTGCTTATTTTAATCATTCATTAATAAAAATCAAACCAAAAAAAGACTTTATTTCAAATTATTTAACAAATAATGATAAATACCTCTCTGAATAAAATTTTACCTTCGCCTCTTTATTACCTTTTTGAGAGCGGTTACATTTTTTTTCAAAAATGTTTTTAAATACTTTATTAATTATAAATCAAACTGAAATCTGTTATACTTGCAGCTATCATTTTCTCTCAGAGTAATACTTCTTCACTTGAGAATTGTCCTGCTAAAATAAGCACTGCTGGAAAGGTATAATGTCTTATCTGTATTGCAGTAATAGAATAAACAGATTGAGTAACTATTATTAATATTTTTATGAAACTATAACACATTTTAATAAAGAAATTAAAGTTTAATTTTACGCATTAATCGTTATGTAAAATTCTAAAGTTATGGTATGAAGCTTCCTGCTGATAAATATGAAATGTCCTGCCCGCCGGCGTGGCGTATTGCCCTCTCTTAAACATTTGGTATTTCGACGGCTAGACGCACCGCCAGGTAACAGTAATGAAAGTGAAACGATTTAACGCTTAATAGAACACTACAACATAAATTTATTATTTAAACAATTAATAAAAAACTAAAAAAAGATGATCGAACAAAAGAAAAGATAAAAAAGGAAAAAAACGAACGTTTCATTAATATTTATTGGAATTTGACATTGTCCTCTTGTTATATTTATAAACACAAATCGGAATGTGGAATCAGTGCTAAGTCAAGCTGCGTATAAATTAAAAAAAGACATTTCTTTGATAACTGATACAACAATGTTCACTCGTGTGACACTTTTAATAATTACTATACCTATGCAAAATTGCTAAATATTTGAAGTAATATTGGTCTCGCATTACTTAACACTGAACAACTTAACACTACTACAACAATCCCGTAAGATTAATACCACTAAATTATGTATTTTAATAAACATATAAAATATTCAAAACTTATTAAATATCATCGATTTATCAAAATACACATTCACTGAACATTCATTTAGTGAGGTGGCTTATTGAAATTACCGTTACCTGGCGGATAGAAGCACCAAATTTGGTATGAAAGTTTACCTTAGGGTACACTAAGGTACACTAATAAATGTTAGCCTATAGAATTTCTAAAAACTTTCATGTACAGCACTAAAATCCCAATGGGCGACAAATACGACTTTGCAAGGCACCACTACTGCAAAAACCATAAAAAGTGCACTATTCAAGAGACCAAAGCAGGGGAAGTCATTCCCTCCTTCCATTTTAGACTTTAGTAAGCTTTATTTGTCAACCAACAAGGCTGGAATACTACAATGTCTTGAGCAGTCAGGTCAATCAGAGCCCCCTTCAGCTTATGACTTCAAATTTTTGGACGGTGCCCTCATCGCCCACTACCTGCCCACTACTAGTGTCGACACCTTCAGTTAGTATGCTGATAAGATATTTCTACCGTACCTTCATAAGCAGCTGGAGAATGCCCAAAGATTAGACAGTTTAAAAGAGTTTACCCGGGAAAAAAGAGGTGAGGGGATTCGAAGGAAAGTATCTGGAAACACCAAACTGCCACGAAATTGGATGAATTTTCTCCGTGGTCCAATGAACAAGAAGGAATTGTTTAACTTTTCGACTTCCAAAGTTGTAGAGTTCAACTGACAACCAGGCAAACATGTATATGTCGCAACAGGTAAAGCAATTGCACAAATCGGTTCGAACACACCCATGGAACTTTGTTTCACTCATTCTTTGGTTGCAACACAACCTCCGCCTTCAAAGATAAAAGTAAGTCTATTTGGGAAGCATGGCAAGCATTTCAAGAATCCACTGATAAATTTGTGTATTTGGCCATTATTCATTCCAACTACCGAAAGCCGACTCTGAACAATTCAAGAAGCTGGAACGACTGACTGTTGTTCTATATGATAAAACCACTCCTTTCAGCAGTATCAACCAGACGAAAGAGGAGCTTTTCTGACAGAAGAATCGAGCAATAAACAAACTTCCACCGACTGAGGATGCGCTTCTTCAACACATCCGAAGGGTAGTTTATCAAGCTTTGGACGACCAGCACACAAACACAGCAAGTGATTCCTTCTCCACAGGATTTTCCTTGGAATGGGGTTTCAGGTCATGGGTACCAGTTTGGATGACAATTCCAGAGGTTTCCCGATCATGCAGGGAATTGATTAAATGTTTCTGCAAAGGAGACTGCAAAAACTGCAAATGTGGGAGAGCCAATCTGAACTGCTCATCACTTTGCAAGTGCAAGTGTGATTTATTTATTTTATAACTGTTGTATACTGGGCTTGGAGAATCGAGCTGGTGTCACTGCGATTCGCAGCAAATAACTCCAGGCCCGCATCTCGAAAGCACAAAATAACAACTTTTCGATATTGACATATTTGTATATAGAAACATGAGACTGCATTAATTGCTTCCAAAATATCAACTTCTAAGCCAATTCTTACATTAGGTCAATCTCAAAAAAAGAAGGTACGTCCTTCTTGTACGAGAAAAAACGACATCGTAAACAAAGGAAATTTAGAGTATTTTTCAGTAACCTTAGCTAAACCCGTTTATAAATTTTCACAACTACATTATTTCTTCCCGAAATAATAATACTGACAATAATAATATTGAGCATTATTTTCATGAGACTCGTTTACACAAGTATAGAATATTGTCAATTGTAAGAAATATAAAATCACTTTAACAGCAGTATAAGACTAAAAATATACAAAAATAAAATAACCATACATACTATAGTGGAGTAAAATACAAGTTAAAGAAATAGTTATTAAAATCAACAGTGAAATATTCTGTAACAGAGTAGAAACCAAAACGTAGCAGCGAAAAAAATTTATAAAAATGTGTCTAATATATTTCTGTTGTTTATAATTTATTATTTGTGGCATATTCATGATTTCTTATGTTTGTTGGGTATTTTGCCACTGTCTGATCCTTTTGGCGCAGAGGTTTATTTCATCAAAACATTTTAAATATTTTTACAGTGGCTAAATACCCAACATACATAAGAAAAAATATATATATTTCTATTGTAAATCACTCACTGAAATTTGAACACATAATTTTTCATATTTTTCCGCTCCTCTCTTTATGAGATATGCGGGGTTAAAGTCAATACATTTGAATTGCGTTATTAGCCTCTTACCATGGCGATGCTTCACTTTAATGTGATTTTTTAATTTAAGCTATGTGACATCATATTTTATACAGCAAAATGATAAAAATAACTCAAAAACTTGTCAACATAACTTTTTTTTGTATAGTCTACGCAATACTTAGGATATGAAGCAAGATAAGTTCTATTAGATTTGCCTTTGGAAATCACAAAACTAACTAAAGTGGTAGAAAGAAGCAGAAATTATTGTGACAGAAATGAATGCAGTACTGCTTTTACCTATTGCCTTATTTTACTAATTATTGCTATTTGTTGATTTATTTTTTGAGGTTTTATTGGTTCCAGTTAATGTTAACAAATTAAATGTCAAATTACACCAAGTTTAACGAAATAATCGGAATTTTACAAAAATTGTATGCAATACTTTCACTTCGCTTGCTTGCTATTTGACTTAAGACTGTTGTTTGTGTTTACCCTATAATTTACTATCGTGTATAAATATTCTGATTGCTATAAATTCTGATATATTGATATTATTCATATAGATTATAATGATTTATTTAAGCTTATAAAAACCCTAAAAAATCTTTTTTGCAAATAAGAATACGCAAAATATTCTTGAAACCAAATTTTAAAAAAATAATAATTTATTTTAATTTATTTAGGCATATGATAGTGTCCTGTCATTAAAACGAGGCAAGGTAAATTTTCACATGCTGGTAGCTTTTAGTATTATCTTTTTCTTAATCACTACGCTTTGACAGGCGCCTTGTAATCCACGTATTATTCTAGTTGGTTTCACTTTGCTGCATGGCACGTCGGACGACTTTTTTGTAAAATAAACGCTCTTTGTATTTCTCGAGCACAACCCCAACTCATGTTTAAAGATATATGAGGAAATTCCATAGCAAAATAGATATTTAACAATCCTAATGCATCGAGGCAATCTTTTATCTGTCTTATTGCATAGTATGTTTTACTTAATTTTGCACAAATACTTTTGAGCGTACCAGTTAAGTCTTTTGTCTAAGTGAGTGCTATAGCATTATTAAGCTATTAAATAAATATGTAAATTAAGTTTGTAGAGTTGTATATATTCAGATTATAAAATTATATAAAAATTCTTATTAACAAAACTTTGTTATTCATATCCATAGAGATGGTTAAATCCTATATGTGTAGCAAGTACCCTACACACCTCCCCTCTACAAAGAAGAAACCAACTTATCAAGCAGTAATATTTAAAATGACATTTAAAATGAAAAGTCAGATGTGACAGATAGATGCTAAAATAACGTAAAACAAGGACATTTATTTTTGTAATAACATAATCCTTAATGTATGTTATATGTCATTGACAAATTGAAATAAAATAGCAAGCGTGTGCTAAGTGAGTGAAAGTTTGCAATCATAATTAGATTGAGCGTCTTTCAAAGATGTCGCACCAGCTATAGCAGCTTTGGCTAAAGAAAAGCTGGCGAGACAATTAAAATAGTGAATGAGTTTGCAATCATAACTGGATTGAGCTTTTCTCAAAGATGTCGCACCAGCTATAGCGGCTTTGGCTAAAGAAAAGCTGGCGAGACAATTAAAATAGTGAATAATTAATATATTGATACACTTGATAAGCTGGTTTTATATTGCAGGGAGTCATATAGTAGATTACTTACCTATACATGTACATAATTGGACGTGTAATTAAATGTCTTCTGGAAATTTTGAAGATCCAGTCTGACTTATTCCTTGTGAAAACATCTATGGCTGTCCTCGTTGTGGACGTCGTCCGAGGTCGTTAAAATTGTCAGTAGCACGAGTAGTTGCGTTCGCTCACTCATTCATTAGGTTATGGTAGATGATCTAATGATATCTCTAGTTGTCTCGTCTAATCTTCCGAAAAACTTTCTGAAATCTTGCTTTAGTAAGTTCCGTCCATTATCGAAATTTTACATGAAGTAATATGATCTCAGCGTATGGTCTAAATTGAATTCTTTCCTTTAAGAATTGTATCTTACTTGATGGTAGACTTGTCAACGAGTCTGACATTTTGATTAAAAATTCCATAAATTTATTGGTAATGTACCATTATTGTTCTCTCTCGTCATATGATGTATTTCTGTTACTTCGGTTTTGGATATTAGGGATTCTTTTAATTATTTGTTATTTGTTGTGCCGTTTAATTGAGTTTTCCGTATTATTCTGTTTCTTCGTTTTTGTCCTGAAAATCGGATTCGGCTATTGTTCGTTTATCGGGGTCACCAATTATAGCATTATTAAGATATTAAATAAATATGTAAATTAAGTTTGTAGAGTTGTATATATTCAGATTATAAAATTATA
The DNA here is from genome assembly GCA_936432065.2 of Rutpela maculata. NCBI lineage: Eukaryota > Metazoa > Arthropoda > Insecta > Coleoptera > Cerambycidae > Rutpela > Rutpela maculata. The sequence goes on along the minus strand of OW386285.2, from coordinate 24,881,426 downwards.
TAAAAATTTTTATTAACAAAACTTTGTTATTCATATCCATAGAGATGGTTAAATCCTATATGAGTAGCAAGTACCCTACAAGTGCCTAAAAATTTTACTTTTTCATTGAAATTAATATATTTCGACAGACCTCTAGCATTTGGCATATTTTTCTTTATGTAGTAATTGATAGCTGTACTTTTATATTCATTAAGTATGAGCCGATTACGTTGACACCAGATGCTAAATTCATTCAGTATGTTAGCAACTGCAAATTCCAAATCTTGCTGCTACAGTAATAGTAGTATCATCCGCAAACATCGTGATAAAACCATTTGTAATATGAACAGGCAAATCATTAATATATACTAAAAAAAAAGTAGGGGGTCCAGAACGGATCCTTGAGGATCACCAAGTTTGACGTCGTGTACCTCAGATCTAGCCCCATTAAATCAATGATCATATTTCGCCCTTCCATATATGACTTTATCCAGTGTTGAACATTTTTTGGTAGTCCGATATTTCATAGTTTAGCAATCAAGAATTTTGTATCTATTGAGTTCAATGCTTTCAACAGATCGAAAAGTAGTTAAACTACCAATTTGCCATTATCTAAACTTTCATATATGTAATTCAGAATTTGGCATGTAGCTGTCTCAATACATCTGTTTGCCCTAAATCCATGTTGGGACATGCACAGTACGTTATTAGATTCAAGGTAGGTCGTGAAACAATTGGAAGCAATTTTTTCTAATAATTTAGATAATAATAATAATAATAATAATAATAATAATAATAATAATAATAATAATAATTTATTTCAAAGTATGGAGGTACAAAAATAAGAAGAACAAAGTTAGGTTTACAATATGCAATAAGTGACACGTGCATCTCAAATCATCAACCAAGAAGAGATGGAATCATCTAAGCACGAAATGCTTGTTTTGTGAATCCCATACTTTCCCGGTTGATATGTAAATTGATTGTATAGCTTGCTATAACACATAAACATAAACACACCACAGATAGTAGACAACCCCCAAATCCAAAGCCAAGGCTGTCCGGAAGGGGGTTACACATTCGGAAAAACGCAGACATACATCCACACCCCCCGATGTTGTCAATACCGGGGCTGGGGGTCGAACCCAGAGCGCGGTAGCGAGTCGATCAGCGTATTCGCCACTCATTACGCCTTAACCGATTGAGCTACCGTGCCGGTGCTATATAAAATAGGAATAGAAATGAACAAGAAGAGAGGAAAATATTATAACCTAATATTTAATAACAACAAGACAGTAAGGGTTCAAAACAGCAGCACACGGTAGTTAGTACTTAAAATAAGAAAACTATAATTGAATAAGATAGTGAATATTTGTAACGTAATTCGTGGTTGCAGGTAAGTAGAGCTGATAAAATAAATAATTTTTTATAGTTAAATATAGTACGAAAGTTTAAAATATATAATTGACGAAATTTTCATATTAATGCAGGATAAACTTTATGGAATCATGATTGTGAGTGATAAACTTTTTTATTTCGATTTTATAATTATTAAATTTTTCTTAATTTTTTACATAGAGTGGTAAAATATTATATAACTTTGGGCCGAGATATGAGACAAATCTTTGTGTTTGGCTTTTTTCTGAATCCTATATACCCATTTTTTGTAAACCTAGTATCATATCTAGGATGGTCTGGTGAGGGATTTTTGTCAAACATATGTGATAAACAGAGATAAGCGAAAAGATTCCTTATGTTGAATACGTCGGCATCTTTATATAATTGTATAGATTAGCAAAGTTTTTTTTTTCTTTAAAATTATCTTTAGAATACTATTTTGGGCTGTTTGTAGGATATTCAGTACATTATTACATAACCCTTCCCAGATAATAATACAATATCGAACCAATGACTACTAGCGATTTATATATAACCGACAAATTTTTCTTATCTAATATATCCCTTAATGTGAAGAATTTATGCGTAAGTTGTCTAATTTTCTTTGTGATGTAAGTAACATGCTCGTCCCATCTTGAATGACGGTCAAGCATGACACCTAAATATTTGATAATATTAGTTTTACCAATTTTAAGGCAATTACAATTTACTTGTTGTAAACATGTATTGTTGTGTATATGTAGTATATCCTTAGTAGGTTGATCAGTAGCTACTAATGTGAATGTTAGTAATTTCGTTTTTTGGATATTTAAGCTCAATGAACTAAAGTTTAGCCACTTAGAAATCAGTGTTAAACTTTCTTCTGCATTACTATATACAGTATCCCATGAATTTTCTGCAAACACAATAGCAGTGTCATCAGCATAAGATGTTAAGTGACCTTGAAATTGTTTTAGTTTAGTAATGCTGTTGATATATACAAGGAACAGAATTGGACCCAATACAGTCTCTTGGGGCACACCTATTTTAACAGTGAGGGAATCAGTGTATACATCATCAATTTTTGCGCTTTGCTTTCTACTTGTGAGGTAATGCTTTATTAAACATAATGCTGGTCCCCGTATACCATTGCTTTGTAGTCTTATTTAGTAACATTTGACTCTGTATCGAAAGCTTTCGCTAAATCGAGAAATACAGCCATGCTTTTTTTTATTTATCTAGGTTTGCCACAGTTTCCTGTATTAAGTCCAACACTGCATGTTTTGTACTTATATTCTTTTTAAAGCCACATTGTCTGTTTGTGATCACGTCATGGTTATCAAAAAATCCACCAGTCTCTTTTTAAGACATTTTTCGAATATATTAGCAAAATTATTGATAACTGAGATAGGTCTATAGTTAAAATTTTTGAAATCACCTGATTTATGTATGGGAGTCACGTTCAACACTTTAAGTGTTAGATCAATTATGTGTATTAAAGTTTTGATTATGTGTACGTGTATGGGTTTTATTAATTTAACTGATAACCCGTCTGGTCCAGCCGATGAGTTGTTCTTTAGACTGCTAGACTGGTTTCTATAATTTCATTTTTTGTTACAGGTTTAAGGAATATCGATGATAGATTAGAATCACTTTCTAGGATATTACTGGACAGGTTATCAATTTTTTGCAACATTCTTGTACCAATATTTATAAAGTAATCGTTAAAAATATTAGCCTTTTCGATATTACTCGTTACTGCTAGCTCCCGTGATATTAATATTTTTAATTTGTTTATGTGTTGCCGTTGAATTTGAAGCATTGTTCTACCTCCCAAATTTTTTTACAATTGCCTTGTGCCTCTACAAGCTGATTCTTATAATATTAATTTTTGACGTATCTTATTAATTTATTGAGCATATTTCTATATTCTGCATGTTATTTTTTGAGTTCAGGTGAATAATTTTTTATTAATCTTTTTTTAGATAGTCCCTATGCCTAATAGAATTTACTCATCCATCAGTTATCCATGGCTTTAATTTGTAGAATTTGTTTTTGACAATTACGGAGTTTGTTGACTTATTCAGTAACATATGAATTTTATCGATACAAAAGTTATAGCTAGCTTGAGTTTGACTACAATTCATCACTTCTGACCAAGTTTCCTGTTTTAACAAATTTTTTAAAATCAATTTAAGAATAACTTTATTTTTTAACTCTTTATTACATGTACCATTTTTTAAAAATTCTAAAACTACTGAAGTGATGTGTGAAGTGATAGATAAGATGTTAAGTAATGAGATTTGCCTGAAGTTATCGCTGTCCTCAACATCACCTTTTTTATGCAATGGGACAATTAAAGCGGTTTTAAATATATGTTAAGAAAATGTATTTAATAAACATAGTTGTAAAAAAAATAAATACTTATTATTTCTGCTTACATCATTGTTAAAAATTATGCTGAATGTTAGAGATAGTAAGAAAGAAGTCGACAAGTCGCTTCGTAGGGGGACCTCTTGTTGGTCTTCTATTTTGGTCACACTTGCACCAATGGTATATGAAAGAAACGAATGTTTCTTTGAAAGTTGTCTGCTGAATACCCAAAATAATAATTTTTAACATAGTTGCAAAGTTGAAGAACATCTGGCACTTAAAAAAAAAAGAAGAAAGAATTCCTCGTAAAAGAGGCTTCTTATACTATATTGGCATAATCAGACTTGAATCATCAATATATAAAAAGAGTGAATGTTTTATTGTTTTTCATGCTGAATGTTAGATATAGTAAGAAAGAAGTTGATAAGTCGAACGTAGGGGGAACTCTTGTTGAACTTCTATTTTGGTCAAACTTGCACCAATTTCATGCTGAATGTTAAATAGTAAGAAAGAAGTCGACAAGTCATTTCGCATTGGGAACTTTTGTTGATCTTCTATTTTGGTCAGACTTGCACCAATGGTATATGAAAGAAACGAATGTTTTTCTTTGAAAGTTACCTGCTGAATACAGAAAATAATAATTTTTAACAATGATGTAAGCAGAAATAATAAGTATTTATTTTTTAAATCAGACGCCTTTTATCGAAGTTAGTGCTATTTTCACCAAAGCAGCTTGATATAGTCGGCCAACAATAAAAACAAGATGACTGGTTGTTTCCATCTCCAATAATTCAGTCCACAGTTTGTTACATTCCACATTGCCAAAAGCCTTAAGGTAGTCTACGAAACAAAGGACTTACTTTAGATAGATAATCCTGAAGTCTGGCCCGAAGAATATATAGCATAATTTTGCTAGCATGTGATGTTAAAGCTAGCGATCTATAGTAACCACGTTCCCTTCTTATGTAGATCTACCAAGATTGAAATTCTCTAGTCATCAGGCTAGATTATCTTCTACTCTATATTTTTCTTTATTCTGTGAAGAATATTCATTCCATCTTCACCAACTAACCTAGGAACTTCGGACGTGACATTGTTGATCTCAGCTGCTTGACCAGTTTTAAGCTTTTGTATAACTGCCTTCACTTCTGATTTCTTTATTGAAATTTCGCATTCGTAGTTCAGTCATCTGCTGCCTTGTTACTTTTGAAGAACTTTTCGCAATATTGGTTTATTAATCTGATCTTTGTCTGTTGTGAGTATTATAAATAAAACAGAAAGCTTGCATTAGTGGACATCTTACGTAGAAAGAAAACTTTGCAAATAATTAATAGCAAATTTCCCGTTGAGCAAAATTTGGCGTGACAGAAATACTTATCAGAAAACACACAAATATCAAACTTGCCAAACTGCCTCTAGTTTTCTTCATCTTTCTTTATGTCTCTTAGATATGAACCAATTAGGGAAGTAGACGGACGGCATATTAATGCTTAAAATATCTGGAGGTGTTTGTTATGAAATCCCTAGAGAGTCCATCGCACCATCAGCTCTATTCTCCGAGAAATACATTCCCAAAGCGTCTTTTCGATATCGTATTTTCTGAATTCTATAATTTTTTGGCCACACCTATCGGAGGGGAGTGCAACTTGAGTAAAGCGTAGGTCACAAAACGCCTGGCAAAGCATTGTGAATAATAGAAAGAAGTGAAGTGATATAGCTTGTCTTAGAAAGTGTAATTTTTAAAATGCTGGGGAGATATTTGAAGAAATTGCCTAGAATTCCCAAAATGATCCAGTTTCTTCCTTTTCCTTCCGTATTTTAGTAACGACAATTAACTCCATTTCCAGATATTTTCAGTAGTCCGTATTACTAATCTAAGAACTTAACTATCAACGGCTCTCCCCATTACTTTGAAGAGTATGAAGGATAACCTAAATAACTTAATCTTAAATCAGTTTTATTATCTAGCTTAGGGATGGATTACATACACAACCGTAAATAAACAGAAAGATACTTTGATTGTTTGTTAAGAAGCTGGCAATTTACAATTTACTGGAGGTCTTTCAAGGACGTACATTTTGCGTACGGTAGCTACAATGCCACACACATGTAACATTAATATTGTTATTTTTGCAAACTAAAATACTGACAATTAACGTTTGTTGAGGTGACAAAGATTATATTTTTTATTCAATCCTAAAAAAAAAATTGATTTGTTGAAAAATTTACAATAATGTAACGTAAACTGCAATAATTGTGAAAGTATTTACTGCTGTAGACAATATGCAGATTGAATGGATTCTGCGGTTAACTCCTTGTGAAATATTATTTATCACTTTTGAATGAAAGAAAAGGAAATATTTCAATTTTATGTTTAATATTCGTTTAATTGTAAATTATTACCCTTAATTTGAAACTTGTCACATCTCTTTGCCATAGAAATTAAGTTATGATCAAAAGTATCCAAAAAGTCCATATTCATGGTAATTCAAAATTCAATGTTATTAAGTAACGTTTGTAATACGATCCATTAAAAAAAAACAAAAAGAGAGCAAACTTCTTGGCTGCTTTTTCGATGGGGAATTTTAAAAAAACATATTTTTTCATTTTTTTTATATTTTTTTATAATATAATTTGTCATAAGCAAATGAAATGTTCAATATCTTCATTGTCCGTGAAACCTACTAAATTATCTTTTAAATTCCGCCTACAGTATCGATTTAAATACCTGTTTGATGAACATTGCGTGTTCATAAAATAGGTATTCGCATCCGTAAGCAGCTTGGGATGAAATCTTTCAACAAGATAATGATAATTTGCATTTTGGCTATGACTAAACAACCCAATGACTGTATGGATTGACATAATAACAATATGAATTTATAAATTAACAGTAACAATTTTATTTCTAAAGTGTCTTTACTTCCACATCCGGTGAAAGTATAGTAACGACAAAAAATTTGTATTGTTCAAATAGGCTTAGACTGTTATGAAACGTCGAGATTTTAAGTTTGAGCGAAAAAATAATTTCTGTCTGTCTGTCTGTAATTTTTTTTGTGCGCACGTTTATTCTGGAACTGTTTAAGATATTGACTTGAAATTTTGTACACATATGTACTTTAACGAGATCTGGAACTAGATTATATTTTCATCTTGTTCCGTCGAAGGATTGGGAGGTAAATTGGGGTAAATTTGGGGTAAATACGTAAATTAAGCAATTAAGAGTCTATAAAATTGATATTTAGTATATACAAAAGAAGCTAAGATCTCAAAAAAAAAAATTTAGCATTAGAAACCCCCATTACCACCCCCACCCCATTATCAAAGGGGATGAAAAAAATTTTGATTTAGTGTGTGTACAAGAACCAGAAACCTCAAAATATTATTTTACTTCATCCCAAATTTTTTCGTTGTGAGTGACTTGGATAGAAAATCTGGATGTGGAAGTAGTGATTCCTTGGGCATCGGTTTTTTATTCCAAAATATTCCTAATGTTTATACACAGTTTCAAGGAAATAGCTTTATGTCTTTATAGTGCTACATGTTTTTAAACTGGGTCTGTATGAGTTTTGTACAACACAGGAACTGGAGATTTTAACATTTACGTTTACTCTGGAACTGTTTAAGATATTGACTTGAAATTTGGTACACATATGTACTTTAATGAGATCTGGAACTAGATTATATTTTCATCTTGTTCCGTCGAAGGGTTGGGGGGTAAATTGGGGTAAATTTGGGGTAAATACGTAAATCAAGCAAATAAGAGTCCAAAAAAATTGGTATTTAGTATATACAAGAGAAGCTAAGGTGTCAAAAAAATTTTTTGGCATTAGCCACCCCCATTAGCACCCCCACTCCATTATTAAAGGGGGTGAAAAAGAAATGTGACAATGTATGTACAAGAACAAAAAACCTCAAAATATTTTTTTACCTCATCCACCCCCACTACCACCACCCCTATCACCACCCCACCCACTACCGATGTGGGATATCGTTTTATGGGTTTTTGGGGTAGACGATTTCAAATATTATATTTTTAAAGTTCCGTAAATAATTATTTCCACATACAAAATTTTTTCGTTGTGAGAGATAGAAAATCTGAATATAGAAGTAATGATTCCCTGGGCAGCGGTTTTTTTCATACACTATTGTGACTGCTGTTTGCGAAATTTTATAAAAATATTCTCTACTGTAACTATAAGCAAACAAAAAATTATTTACTCTAGGGATTCTAATTTAGAAAGATTGTCGAGTGAATTAAATTTCGTTTTGTTGGGTTTGCCGTTCTAGAGAGGATGGGTATCCCCTTAGGGGGTAGCACTTATACAAATTGACATTGGAAATGAGAAAGAATTACATTTTGAGAAAAAAGGCTACTATATACAGTTTTTCATAAAAATTTATAGTTTTGGGCTGATAATTTTTTTGAGAAATCGGATATATCGAAAAATATCACATTTACCAAAAAAATCTATGTGTTGAAACAGCTTATAAACTAACGATGAATGTGACTTTTTCTATATTTTTGTTGGATTCGTAATTTCGAAAACATGAAAATTTAAATATGGCGTTCAAACGTTTATAAGACGAAGTATATTAAATGCAAACTTAAATTTTTGGGAGACTATGATACATGTCGCACCAAAATTAAAGATAATTATTAATTAAGTTTATTTTTTTGTTTCTGTAACACATCAAACAAAGAAATTGTAACCTAAGCAAAGCGTTTCACATTAAAAAAAAATGTCTCTCTTTTGTTACTGTATGATTAGCCAGGAATTAAAACAAAAATCTCAAATATTGTTTCTCGATACCTAAATGTTCAAATTTCTTTTGTATATTTAAGAAACTTGCTTTAAGAAAAATGCACTTTAAAATATAAAGATATTTTCGAAAGAACGTGATTCTTTTGATTTTTTGCAAATACAAATAAACATTAATTTTGACGAAAGAATGGTGAATACTAAAAATGTAATTCATAAGCTGAGGATAACATTTAATATTACAAAAGCCTCACAAATACATTTCAGTCTTTTGCTAAGTATCTTATAAATATATAATTTAAGAAATATTAGTTCTTTAATAATGGTTGGACCTCACATTCGCAATCGACAACTTCATAAACCTATTAAAATGCGAAATTAAGCAATTTTTACATTTTACCCCATTTTCTACAGTTATATTATTATTTTTTTTAATCGTCTTATTTATATTATTGTCCTGGCGAAGTTTAGCCGTAGGCTATTCTACCACTCACCCGTGGTCGCAAGCCTAACACCTTAAGCACTGCGCCACCGAGTCGGTGGACATTTTCATTTTTTCAATTTTGCAGAATCGTAATCAGCGACCCCAAAAACATGTATATTTGTGTACACCAAGCTTAAAAAATAAATCAGTAGCACTTCTTCAAACATTAAATTTTTCGACCCCTTGGGGATAAAAGCAGGTGCCGAAACCATACACTCAAAGAAAGTGATAGGTAAATTCAACCAAAAAGAGCATATGAAATCGCGCCTATCTAGTTTCATAGTTAAATCAATCAGAAAAGAATAGTCATACAACTTTATTTGTTTTCGTAAACAAATAGTAGTTTAATAATCATATCTTCTTCAGTGATGGGATAATTCGAATTAAAAATAACCTGTAATCCGATCATTTAAATAACCTTTATAATTCGATCATAGAGTTACGTAATTCGAATTAAAAATAATCGGAAAATAATCGAAAAGCGGGTGATAAATTACGAAATACGAATAATGATTTCTGATTACTGAACGAATGAAAACTCGAATCCTTAATCGGTTGAACTGAATGATTGAATCATTTGAATTTCGATTCGGAGAATGAGCCAGCACTAGTTTTTTAGAACTGGGAAACACTGATTGAAATTATACACCCACAATAAAAAACAAATCATCAATACCATAATACCAATAACCAAAACCCACAGTGTACTGACTAAATAAAACAGAGTAACCCTAACATTTTAAAAGAATGATACCGTTCTTCTTGTTCAAGTGTGGTCGAATCGACGCTAGTTTTTATAGCGCAGGTCCATGAAACAGCATTTTAAAATTAATTTGAAGAACTGATAATTCATAATTCTTAATTCATATGATTATTATAGTTGTAAAATCTCTAGAATCGAGACCGAATTAAAATTAATTCGAATTATCATCCGATTATTGGAATAATCGAATCGGTAGAATCCGATTATTGAAATCATCCGATTATGCCCATCACTGATCTTCTTGTAACAAATTAAATAGTACAATGACATTGTTTTATGTTCACTAACCATTTTCAATTTGGTCTACAATTAAATAGTACAACGACTTTGTTTTTTGTTCACCAACCCATTTTTAGGTTGATCTACACTTTATTGTATGATGAAGTTATTTTTGGTTAGCCAAAATCTCAGTATTGAGACATCAGACCACCCAAACTAAAGATTAGAGATCGTTTATAAGATCCATCCAAATATATCGATGATCCCTGAGAGAATTTGAACATTGCAATCATGTTATTAATTTTCTATAAATTCATAAGAGTATAAGATAAATGCATGATTGATTATTGTCAGTGATTTGTATGTGGCGTCATCTGGGAGTAATTTCTGTAATAGACTACGTGGTAAGCGTTTATAAGATCCATCCAAATATATCGATGATCCCTGAGAGAATTTGAACATTGCAATCATGTTATTAATTTTCTATAAATTCATAAGAGTATAAGATAAATGCATGATTGATTATTGTCAGTGATTTGTATGTGGCGTCATCTGGGAATAATTTCTGTAATAGACTACGTGGTAAGCGTTTATAAGATCCATCCAAATATATCGATGATCCCTGAGAGAATTTGAACATTGCAATCATGTTATTAATTTTCTATAAATTCATAAGAGTATAAGATAATGCATGATTGATTATTGTCAGTGATTTGTATGTGGCGTCATCTGGGAATAATTTCTGTAATAGACTACGTGGTAAGCGAGCAAATTTTATAGTAATTCTTTTAGAACCTCTAGAAGACGACAATAATATTGGTTTGTCTACCAAGTACAATAATACAACGAACTAATACTGGGTTAGAATTACAATTCGATAATAGTTAAAAATAAAATGTACTATTATCTAGTTTAATTTGACAGAATTCAACAAAATAATAGTCAGACGAAAAAAATAATAGTCTTATTCATCTATTTTTTAAGTTAATGTTTGTTTTGTTGTACGACAACTTATTATTAATTAAAATAACAATCACCTCTTGTTTAAAAATACCATCAATATAATTTAGTTTAACAAAATTAACGATACTGTTAGTTAACCATTTCTTTTTGTTGAATTTACCCATACTATTTCTTTGAGTGTATAGGTAGAAACTGAAGAAGATACCATTTATTACAAAAACCATCCATAAAAAATTATCATTACACATGGCATTATTTCTAAGTTTGACATCTTCTTCATCTCTGTGTTATAAATGTATTGTGACTTATGGTATAAATTTTGACGCTCGGAATTAGGTCGTATCGGTCGAAAAGTGGGATTACTCGGCCACGGTTACGTCACAGATCACTTTTGCTCGAAGTTTGAACTTTTTGTGGTCATTTACTGATGTTACGATCAGGTGAATACACGCTTGACTGATTCTCCATTGATTACTCGTGGTTTCTTTGGAACACTGACGTTCGTAGGTACGAGATAAAGATAAAGTTGTGTCAGTTGTATGAATTTCTTCTATATGTTATACAATATAATCCATTTCTTGGGATTTATGGTGGTACCAAAATAATAAATATATTTTGAATGCAATGTAATATTTATCGTGAAGTGAGTGTTACCGTTTTGTTAGTATCATTTGCATCATTATTTATTTATTTATTTATTTATTTATTTAAAGGTACCTGCAACTGTCCAGACAGAAAAAATTAAATTGAAGGGCAGGAAGATGCAAATGATAAAAACAACAATATCTCTACATAAAGACAATCTCAAATACAATCCTTATATAACTTAATTACTTAAAATACATTTCCCACTATTATAAATATTTTAGTTAAAAAGATCTAAGTCCACCTGATATTGAGTAAACTGTGAGCATATAGTAAATAGGTAAGAATTTTAATAAATCAGTACGAGAAGTCGGTAAATAAAATGAAAAATACGATCGAGTTTGAAAAGACGGTATATTGAAGTAAATTTAATTTAATAGCTCGAGACAGTCAATTTTGTTGGTTAAAAATTTATGCAAAAAGAGTACAGCAAAGTATGCTCGTCGTAACGCTAGTTCATTTAAGTTAGATCTAACCAACAATTCAAATGGTAGTGTACCAAAAGCTGGACAAACAACATCAGACTTATGAGAAAGGTATTTAGCATGCTTCCTCTGAACTTTTTCTGAGTTAGAAATATGAGTTTCAAAGGTTGGACTCCAGGCAACTGAAGTGTATTCTATTTTAGACCTGACAAAGGCATTAAACAGCAAAATAATTGTTGAAACTTCTTTAAAGTGCATTGAGTTTCTAATAATAAAACCCAGATTCTTATTGAAATTAGCTATAATGTAATTAATATGAGTAATAAAAGTTAATGTAGAATCAAATATAACACCAATTCCTTAAATTCGGAACATCTGGTAATGGCTTCACTACCTATATTATAGGAAAAAGTTATTGAATTAGTTTTTAGCTAGTAAAAATAAAATAATGAGATTAAACATTGTGTATATTATAATACATTGTATGCATTTAAGTATTTTGCTTGTTTGAATTAATTTTGTGTTTTGAAAAATACTTTATTTTAGAATTTTAATTCGATATAGTGGTTACAAACTACCGTCTTTCTGATTTAGTGACGGCCTGCATAACCTATGCTAGAAATATCTTGAAGAATTGGAGCATGGCACCCAAGAGGAACACTAAACTTAAAACATGGCTACTAAGACTAAAACAATAAGACATACTTTCAGTGAGAAATATACATGGTGGACATCCTAAAAAAATAATTAAGGAAAAAAATGTGGCAGAAGACGATGTTAGCCATGTAGTTAATTATCAAGAATGAAATCAGCTAACTTTTAGTATACAGGGTGGACGCCCTGCTATGAAAAATATACAATCAAAAAACAACTAATTAATAAATTATGATGGAAAAAATATTTGGAATGTAGTTGAAACTATAACCGAGGAGAAAACTTTGCATAGTTTTAGTAAAAATATATAGAGGGACACTCTTAAAAAATAATTAAAGAAAAAAATGTGACGAAAGACAATGATATTTGGCATGTAGTTAACACAATTGCCAATGAAGAACCTATACCTTTAGTGAAAAATACACAGGCTAGTGCTAGGTTTACAGCTATAATGAGAATTTTTTTAAATAGAATTATCGTGAATATCGCATAATGAGAAATTGTTGCACATGATAAATATTGGTGATCAAACTAGAAAATTCTTTCTTGGAATATTGCAAATAAATGCTTTGCCATTTCTCGCTTCTAATCTTGGTACAAAAAATGATAATTACAATCTACAAATGCACATTACAATCTACAAATGCATTATTTTTAATAATTGATGCATTGAAGTGGCATATAAAAGTCCGACACTAAACGAAATCTGAGATATAATAAGAGAAATGGTAAACTTACTTATACAACCACAGCAGCCAAAAGTGATTATCTGGTTGTATATCTTAAGTAACTGCTGAAGGTATTCAAATGAAAGTTGGTATTTGTGCTTCATTTGCTTTAACTGTACCATTTGAATTTTAACAATTTATTTATCTTAGAAAATTTCTGTTTCGGAAGATAAGTATTGAGATTGAAGAACACTGAAGTAATTATTATGTATAGTTATTTGCATTAAATTAGAATTCAGAAACAGGTAAGTATATTATACTACAATCAAATTAGATTTTCTTTGAATAGAAATTCCCACACAGCTGAATTTTTGAATGATGCATACAAAAAAAGCGACAATTAATAATAATAATAATAATAATAATAACAAAGAATATTACGGCCAACTTAGTCAAATTGAATTTACCAACTTACTTGATATCCGTTATACAGAAAGCCACCATTCTTCAAACAACTCATATTATAAGAAAGTTTTTTAACTCTGAGGGCTGAAATGAATTTTTCCTTCTCAGATGACCACCTGATCCTATTTAAGACCGCAAAGGATGGGTCAAATAATTCCAGTAGTAATGCTGTGAAAGTGAATCATATAATAATAATAATGCTGGGACTGCACGGAAACACATTCATCGATATCCAAAAAGCAGTCATTCTTAGCACATGTCACCTGGTTAGAAAATTCTTTCAGGATAATTCTTAAAGCTTAATGCCTAGATGAGATGTATTTGTAGGACTATACGGTTTTCGAACTTTGGTCACTTAATCCTTTTGATGTCTTACATCCGGGATGGGTGAAATTTACCAACATACGTTGAGATATATGAAAAGATAATAATAATATAATATAATAATATATTTATTAACCTTTTCTGTCATACAATAGAATGGATAAGGTAAGTCAGTAATTACATTGTATAAAAAATACATGAATATATAAAAACAAAATATAGTAAAAAACAAACAAATGATAACATAATACAAAACATTTGATAAAAAAAACAAAATATCAATACGCAATAGGGATTGCATTACCGGTTAACCGGTTAACCGGTTAACCGGTAAACAGGACAAAAAACACATGACGATAATTACCGGTTATTTTAATTTTTACCGGTTATTTCGGTAAATTCTGAACTTACGATGTGTCACGTATTCAACGTTTCTATTTATGTCAGTGACTAGTATTCACTAAATATAGAGTGACTGTCCCAACACTGAGCACTTTTAACAATAAATAATATAAAAAGTAAAACCCAAACACCAAACTCTAACAAATACAAGTAAGAGAGACTTTGACAATATCTTGCGACAGGAAATTGAATACTTCACTGCCTCAAATATCCGTGGAAAACATTTAGAAGAATGTTATTACCAATTCCTATTAACTTATCGACCTACCAATATCGATAGAGGAAGGGCATTTTCAGTTTGTGGTATTCTATGTACAAATATCAGACGACTAACAGATACAGCTCTGAAAAACTAGCCCTTTTAATGGGCTATTTTTAAAAAATATTGTATTTTTAGATTAGGTATTCAGTTAATGCCCTATTTGAGTTTATGTTTGCAATTTTTGTTATTTGCAGAATAATTATTTATTTAAATTTATTTCATTTATATTTTTTCCTTTTGATAAAAAAACCTTTTGTTTGTTCATTATAATAATAATACATTTATTTGACTCAAAGTAAAAATGGTACAAATTGAATTGTAGAGCTCTTCTTCCATTTGCCCAAGTACAAATAACCTAAATCTGAGATTATAAAAAAATATTAATACATATAAATCTAAAATTTCAAGAAAAAAATAATAATAATTTTATTTGTTAATATTCAGTAATGAATTGTAATAATCTAACAAATGTTATATTTTATAATAATAATAACAATAATAATAACAGCAGCACTTAGACAGGCGAGCAGACAAGGGGAACGGGCAGACCCCACGAAGCGAAGAAAAAAGGTTAAAAGTAAATAAAATTATATCGGAAAAAGAAAAAGAAATTTGCGCGCATCCACAACGCAGCATCAAGTCTCCTGCTTCTGATCAGCCAAAATGTAATTTTTGACAACTTTAATAAAAAAATTTTTGATTTATATTGTTTATATTCATTTGGAAGTTCATTCCAAAGATGAGATGCAAAATACGTAAATGATCTTTGAAAAATCGCAGTTTCATGCGGAGGCACCAAAAAATTTTGTATGTATCTTGTATTATGCACGTGATCTCGTGAAATTAACTTATTTCTTAAGTACTGAGGTTCGTCATTATGAATTATTCGCCAAATAAGTGTGAGCATGTGTAAACGTCTGCGGTTTTCCATGTTTAATATGCGATGTTTATTTAGATGTGGTGATATATATTGTCTATATGGGATACTGTAAATATAACGCATACATGAATTTTGAAGTTTTCGAATTTTCTTTTTTGCTATCGCCGATAATAACTTTCCATATACAACATCACCATAATCAACTAAAGATAATACGAGTGAATCACAAAATTTTGATTTACACTCTCTAGATATTGAATAATGTTTAAGCTTGCCTCCACGCTCTGCTTGTGGTTGGGCAATATGGAATATATTTTCTTGTTGATCCTGGTGCTCCAGGCATTAATACACGGGTTATTTTAATTACTATTTATGAAGACGAATACTTTTACATACAGTTTTTATTAATATGGATACAGCCAGTCTACAATAAAGTGCATTTTTTCCCAATTCCCAACTTCTCTCAATCTTTCTTGTTATTATTATTTTATTATTGTTTTTTTTTTCTTAGCAACCACACTAGATAGCCTATAAAGCATTCAACAGATATGTCTTTCGCAAAGCTGTATAATTTTTTCAATCGACTTCAAGCGAATTTCAATTTGGAAAAAATATGTTTCACAAAGCCTAATTATATTAATTATAGGCATATAAAAATGTTTTTTGTTAAATTTAGATAATTTTGTACATGAAAAAAGACAATTGCTATTTTCGCCACCCTAATCATTAATTCTAAAAATTACCGGTAAATACCGGTTAACCGGTTATTTACATTTTTATTTACCGATTTACCGGTTATTAAAATTTCCGGTAAATTGCAATCCCTAATACGCAAAATATACATACAAACATAAAAAGAAACATATAGTACAGGAAATCACCACATAAGTTTTCACACGTCTTGTGTCATGTTGCAACCGGCAATGAACTCGTCCACTGTGTAAAAACAACCTTTGGCTAATAGTAGAGGTTCAGAATTCGAAAAAGTCGTCTAGAAACGTGTCCCGTGGAACATTGAAAGGTAAAAATGTACTGATTACGCTATTACATAGTACTTGATATGTATATACACCCCCTAAATTCGTCTGGCGATATCGGTGTCCAAACAACCCCCAGGGGTGAAATACCGAAAAAAAACGGAAAATTAGATGATTGCTTCATCTTTCTAGCACTTTTATAATTTTTGATGAATTGTCCATAATAACAAAGTTATGGCTATTTATATGCAAAAGAACAGTATTGTTTAAAGCGTAAAATATTTTCTAAAACCTTACGTGGCTCTCTTATTATGCGAATAATTATTTTGTCATATTCGCAAATTCTTTCCACTCGTGATTGTAGACAGACCAACGAAAATTTTAAAAATTTAATAAGAATAAAAGTTGTAGCGTATACTATCAAGATTCGATTATTTTTTTCAGATTTAAATTTCGATCATAAATAAGCGAGTTATGAATTAAATAGTTAGTTGTTGTCAAAATTATGCCACAACCCCAGTTCCATCTGTCTCTATTTCAACCTGCTTCAGATCGTTTCCCATCACATTCTAACATGACTACCTGCTAGTTACGCGGCCCGCGGAGTTCTACATACTCACGCGGGAATGGATAATACTGGCATGTCGAAAATTGTTAATTACATCTTTTTCGTCTTTTTTTTTTTTATTAAATATTCTTATATATTTATACAATTATTGTAAAATATGAATCTTCATCTAGCAATACGGATAAAACGACAAATATAATTTGTAAATAAACTGGTAAATTATTTGAAAGTACTGACTAAAACTGTTTAAAAATAATAATTTTAGTAAACAATAAGGAGTGTGTAACATTATTATGGATGTTAAAAGCTCGAAGGTAAAGTGCATAAAACCTTTTACTCTTTTTTCTGAAGCAAAAAAATATATATCTTTTAAATAATGAGAAGGTGCAGCTCTGTAAAGCGACGTTGCACCAATCAGAAATAGTGGAAAAAATAAGGAATTGTTGTAAAGCAGATAATACTGCCGTAAATCGATTCAACTAATTTTTTTTTTATCATTTTAGGATGCGCAATAGGGCAGTTAAAATTTATACCAGAGAAAAAATAATTTCTATTTTTTCTGTCTTAGCGCCAGATATATTCGAAATCTCAAAATATGGATATCCTGATTTGAGCACAATCGGTTAATATAAACACGTGCCTCTGAGATTTTTTTTCTGTATATTTTTCATGAGAAAAGATATTTTTTCGTAAAATGGGAATTGTGAAAATGTAGCGAAATGTAAATTGCACCGTCCCCTCTCCTCAACATTGCTCAGAAAATAGAAATTGACTGTCCCTTTCAAATTTAACCCCCATAAGACTCTTTATAGGGTCCCAAAACATAACCCCACAAGTCCACAAATAAAGAGTCGCGAATTTCCTGGTTGAGTGGTGTTAAAGTTCGCCAAGACTTAAATGTATATAAAATTATTATTATAATTTTTGACGTACGTTATTGTTTATTCGCGATTTTATTTTGCAAATTATTATTAATTAATCACCTTCTAATTTCTGGTAATATATAAATGTTTATGATATTGTTCAAAGAATTATAATTTATTTATGCAATTTTATTTTGCTATAAATTTAATATATGGCAAAGTGTAATTGTTTAAATAATTTGAAATTCTTAAAAATGTTAAGAAAAACTCAAATTTCACTAACTAGTAATATAGGTTCTACAAGAAAATCACAAATAAACAAAAATACCCTATAGAAAGATCTTATAGAGGTTAATTCATGGAAATGACATTGATGGTTCCGGAGGCACGTGTTCAGCCGATTTGCTCAAATTTGCTTTCTTTTTACTACAAATTTGAATTTTCCGCG
Source organism: Rutpela maculata (assembly GCA_936432065.2). NCBI lineage: Eukaryota > Metazoa > Arthropoda > Insecta > Coleoptera > Cerambycidae > Rutpela > Rutpela maculata. The sequence goes on along the minus strand of OW386285.2, from coordinate 24,862,924 downwards.
CCTTATTGCACATCCCCTGAAATCAAAGATAAGATAAAATTCTCTAATATTTGCTGAAATGACATTTATTTAAAAAATATCCTTGACTCGAATTACGGTATTTTTATCTAGTTTACAACAATTCCGTAATTTACTCCCCCTGGTTCTGATTTCAGTATATTTTTTTTTAAGAGAAATATTTGTTTTGCTTGTGAAAGATGAGTTTTATGCCACATTACCCTTGAGTTTTCAATGGCCAATATTTTGCGCTGTCCGCTTTGCTTACTAAAATTATTATTTTTAAACACTTTTGCAAGTAATTTCACATAATTTACCAGTTTAGTTACAAATTATACAATTTGATATAATATACACTTTTTGACGTTTAATCCGTATTGCTAGAGGAAGACTTCATATTTTACAATAATTGTGTAAATATATAAGAGTATTTAATAAAAAAAAAACACGAAAAAGATGTAATTATCAATTTTCTACATGCCAGTATTATACGTATGCATTCCCGCGTGAGTATGTTAAAATGTGACGAGAAACGATTTGAAGCGGTTGAAATAGAGATAGATGCAACTGGGGTTGTGGCATAATTATGACAACAACTAACTATTTAATTCATAACTCGCTTATTTATGATCGAAATTTAAAACTGAAAAAAGTAATAGAATCTTGATAGTATACCCTACAACTTTTATTCTTATTAAATTGTTAAAATTTTTGTTGGTCTGTCTACAATCACGAGTGGAAAGAATTTGCGAATATGACAAAATAAATATTCGCAAAATAAGAGAGCCACGTAAGGTTTTAGAAAACATTTTACGCTTTAAACAATACTGTTCTTTTGCATATAAATAGCCATAACTTTGTTGTTATGGACAATTCATCAAAAATTAAAAAACTGCTAGAAAGATGAAGCAATTATCTAATTTTCCGTTTTTTTCGGTTTTTCACCCCTGGGGGTTGTTTGGACACCGATATCGCCAGACGAATTTAGGGGGGTGTATATACACGTCAAGTATTATATAAAGGCGTAATCAGCACATTTTTACCTTTCAATGTTCCACGGAAGTCAACAAAGATCTTGATTTCAACTCTACTATAAAAACGATTTTAACTTTCTCTTAAACTCTGCAAAACAATGTGATGATTTTATTGCAGACGGCAAAATGTTAAAAAAACTACAGCCTGCGTAGACTGGAGACTTCTTATATTTCTCGTGAGAGATTTTGCCAAGACAGAACATGTCTCTATTTCTAGTGGGGTAATCATAAAAGTCGACATTTTTTTAAAATTTACTTTGATTTAAAAATATGAAACATAGTGTTTTAAGTAAATAAATTGATATGAAAGTCAATATACCTTTTTCCTTAAAAGTCATACGGCATGATTCCCTGTAATCTAGGTTAAACATTAGTCTTAAATATGCGCTTTTGTGTTATAAAAACGCGAGTAGCTTCTGTAGATTGTCCCCATATTATGACATTATAGCTCATTGCTGAGTATACTTGGGCGTAATACAATGACAACAAGGAATCCTCATTTAAATCATTTTTCAACGATGACAGCGCAAAAACGACTTGTTCAACCTAGAGTATACCTGGCTAACTTGATCGGTAAAATTAAGGTTTTCATCCACCTGGATTCCTAAAAATGTAGTTTTAGTAGTAGTTTTGATTTGGTTATCGCCTAAAGAAAAGTGTATATCTGGTACGTTGCGATTCCCATAGGAAAATTTCATACACTCAGTCTTATTTAAATTTATAATTAATTTATTTCTGTTGCACCAAATCTTAAAAACTTCTAATATAACGCTGACTTTGTCGACAGCATCTAAAAAGTTTACACCCGATACTACAATGGTGGTATCATCAGCATACATAAATAATCCTCCATATTGCAGAACATATTCTGGTAAATCATTCACAAACAAGAGAAATAATATAGGTCCCAATATACTGCCTTGAGGAGTTCCTAGGTTTGTATTAAATAATTGGGAATCCGCCGCGCCTACTCTAATAACAAGATATCTGTCAGTCATGTATGATCTTATCCAATTATTAATTGGCTCTCTGATACCTATTGCTGATAATTTATCTGAAAAAAAATCCGGATTTATAGTGTCAAAAGCCCGGGACAGGTCAAAAAATACACCAAAAACATGCTCACCTGGATCAATTTTATCATGGATGTATTGTACAAACTCAGTCGAAGCGGTTTCAGTCGAAAGACCAACTCTAAAACCATGCTCGCAAGTCGTCAATATTTTGTTTGTAAATGTACTATTATAAACTGCCCTTTTGATTAACTTTGAAAAATTGCTTAAAATTGATATACTTAACTCTGTAGTTAGAAATATCATGACAAGTCGCCTTTTTTAAACACAGGTACAACTTTGGCTGTTTTTAGTAAACTAGGAAATTGTCCGAGATGTACAGAATTATTTATTATAATGGTTATATAGTGTGCAAATTCGTGGCAACACTCTTTAAGTAATTTACTAAGAATGACCAACAAATTGAACATATCTGACGATCCAACCAAAAACGAGAGAAACTGTAAAGGAGAGAATTAAAATACCCCACGTAGTACAAGATGACCACGTGACATCCTAAAATGATCCCGTATATTCGATAAACGGATAGATCATTAGGGATGCCGATAGGAAGTTCAATGGTGACCCTGCCAAAAATTCCACATAGAAACTTAGAAAAAAAAAGTGATGCGGTTTTATCGTTCCTATAAGTTATATTAGTATTATACAGACAGGATTTTATCTGTTTTATTAAGTTTTAAATCGGTTATGAAACAGTAATTCCGAATGAGCTATTTGGAATTATCATGTTGCCCTTTCATGAGTACTTATATGAAATATACATCAACAAATCTACAGTTCAGTGTCTGCAAATGCTCCCTTGCCCTTATATCTGTAAACATATGGAATTACAGATACAACTTTAAAGAGATTCTAAACTTTTCTATAAGTAATATCATAAGAGTTCCAGTCCGTCCTTTCTCCAGTATCTATCGTATGTAACACACCATTTATCAACATGTTTTTATTGTAAATTTCAACATTGTTTTTTATTAGTATTAATGTGGATATACATGTCAACAAACGTACAGTTTCAATTGTATATTTTACAGATGTATTTTTATTGTAAACTTCCATTTTGCTTTTTTATTAGTATTAATTTGGATATGCATGCCGACAAATGTACAGTTTAAATTGCATATTTCAAATAGAAATACTAATATTGTGGTAAACACAAAATTCTGCAAAGTCCTTATTTCCTCGGGTGTTCTTGTTCTAGCCTAGCAGCAATGAATGAGTTAGCAGTGAAAGATACTGCTTTGTTTTTAATTTAACAAACACACTTCAGTTCCTTAGGTCACATTAGATTAGATATGAATTAGCTACACGTATACAGCTCCCTCTACTGGAGCCTGGAGTAAAGTTGCTTCTGAAATTTCTATCAGTTTCTACCAGAATGGAGCAGCAAACATTTACTTATACCACATCAATGAGAATTTATGAGAACAGTATCTAAGGTAAAACGTGCGGCTTTCCGTGGTTAAATGGCAAGTGTTTCTATAAGAAACGAGCTGCATTAGGTTGACTTGCAATTGAAGATTACTAATTATAATGTTTGAATAGGGATTTATGAGATCAGTTTCTATGAGTATTAATGTTTTTTTTCAGTAATATATTAAATGTGTTTTCATTTGTTTGAATGGGTAAAAAGAAAGGTCAGTTTTCAACTGCAATTACAAATACAAGTTTAATCACTTTGAATGGGGTTATATGCGATTAATTTCTAAAAGTATTTATGCTGTTTTCCGAATATAATTGTGATGAGGTTTAATCAGTAACAAATTGTTCACTACTTGTTATGATATGGTCGGAAATTCCAAGTACACATTTAGTATTCCTTCAAAAGGATTGATGAGAGCAGTTTCTACGAGTATCTATTTGTTGTTCCTCTAGTAAATTATATAAGTCTTTACATTTACTTATACTATCTCAATGAGAATTTATGAGAACAGTATCTAATGTAAAACGTACGGCTTTCCGTGGTTAAATGGCAAGTGTTTCTATAAGAAACGAGCTGCATTAGGTTAGAACAGTTTTGATTTGCAATTGAAGATTACAAATTATAATGTTTGAATAGGGATTTATGAGATCAGTTTCTATGAGTATTAATGTTTTTTTTTCAGTAATATATTAAATGTGTTTTCATATGTTTGAATGGGTAAAAAGAAAGGTCAGTTTTCAACTGAAATTACAAATACAAATTTAATCACTTCGAATGGGGTTATATGCGATCAATTTCTAACAGTATTTATACTGTTTTCCGAATATAATTGTGATGAGGTTTGATCAGTAACAAATTGTTCACTACATGTTACGATATGGTCGGAAATTCCAGGTACATATTTAGTATTACTTCGAAAGGATTGATGATAGCAGCTTCTACGAGTATGTATTTGTTGTACCAATAGTAAATTATATAAGTCTTTATCAGTATGCATTCGAATTTAATTTAAATATGAAAATTATATCAGAATAAAGCAACCAAATATTTTAAACAGTATCTATTTGTAAATCCAGACATTTACTTATACTATTTCAATGAGAATTTATGAGGACAGTATCTAATGTAAAACGTGAGGGTTTCCGTGGTTAAATGGCAAGAGTTTCTATATGAAACGAGCTGCATTTGGTTAGAACAGTTTTGATTTGCATAATGTTTGAATAGGGATTTATGAGATCAGTTTCTATGAGTATTAATGTTTTTTTTTCAGTAATATATTAAATGGGTTTTCATTTGTTTGAATGGGTAAAAAGAAAGGTCAGTTTTCAACTGCAATTACAAATAAAAGTTTAACCACTTCGAATGGGATTATATGCGATCAATTTCTAACAGTATTTATGCTGTTTTCCGAATATAATTGTGATGAGGTTTGATCAGTAACAAATTGTTCACTACATGTTACGTGTGGAAATTCCAGGTACATATTTAGTATTCCTTCGAAAGGATTGATGATAGCAGTTTCTATGAGTATGTATTTGTTGTTCCAATAGAAAATTTGTCTTTATCAGTATGCATTCGGATCTACTTTAAATACAAAAATTATATCAGAATGACACAACCAAATATTTTAAACAGTATCCACTTGTAAATCCAAACATTTAAAGATATATTTTAATGAGAACCAATCAGAACAGTATCTAATGTAACGCGTGCGGCTTTCCGTGGCTAAATTTTAAAAGTATATTTAATAAATAGCTTTAACGGATTTGAACAGTTTTAATTTGCAATTCCAGATGAATAGTTTTAATTGTTAAATGGGGATCTATGAGATCAGTGTCTTTGTGTAATGTTTATTTTCCAATAAAAACACATTTTATTGAAAAAAAAAACATTACACTGACCTCATAGATCCCTAACAATTAAAACTATTCATCTGGAAATGCAAAACTGTTCGAATCCGTTAAAGCTTATTTATTGCAAATAATTTTAAAATTTAGCCACGGAAAACCGCACACGTTACATTAGATACTGTTGTGATAGATTCTCATTATAATATTATCTTGGATTTACAGGTGGACACTGTGTAAAATATTTGGGGTTTCATTCTGATATGATTTTTGTATTTAAATTAGATCCGAATGCATACTGATAAAGACTTATATAATTTACTGTAGGAACAACAAATAAATACTCGTAGAAACTGCTCTCATTAATCCTCTTGAAGGAATACTAAATATGTACCTGGAATTTCCGACCATATCGTAACATGTAGTGAACAATTTGTTACGGATCAAACCTCATCACAATTATATTCGGAAAACAGCATAAATACTGTTAGAAATTGATCGCATATAACCCCATTCGAAGTGATTAAACTTTTATTTGTAATTGCGGTTCAAAACTTCCTTTTTACCCATTCAAACAAATGAAAACACATTTAATATATTACTGAAAAAAAACATTAATACTCATAGAAACTGGTCTCATAAATCCCTATTTAAACATTATAATTTGTAATCTTCAATTGCAAATCAAAACTGTTCTAACCTAATGCAGCTCGTTTCTTATAGAAACACTTGCCATTTAACCACGAAAAGCCGCACGTTTTACATTAGATACTGTTCTCATAAATTCTCATTGAGATAGTATAAGTAAATGTCTGGATTTACAAATAGATACTGTTTAAAATATTTGGTTGCTTTATTCTGATATAAATTTTCATATTTAAATTAGATCCGAATCTTTACTGATAAAGACTTATATAATTTACTAGAGGAACAACAAATAGATACTCGTAGAAACTGCTCTCATCAATCCTCTTGAAGGAATACCAAATGTGTACTTGGAATTTCCGACCATATCATAACATGTAGTGAACAATTTGTTACTGATTAAACCTCTTCACAATTATATCCGGAAAACAGCATAAATACTTTTAGAAATTGATCGCATATAACCCCATTCGAAGTGATTAAACTTGTATTTGTAATTGCAGTTGAAAACTGACCTTTCTTTTTACCCATTCAAACAAATGAAAACACATTTAATATATTACTGAAAAAAAACATTAATACTCATAGAAACTGATCTCATAAATCCCTATTCAAACATTATAATTTTGAATCTTCAATTGCAAATCAAAACTGTTCTAACCTAATGCAGCTCGTTTCTTATAGAAACTCTTGCCATTTAACCACGGAAAGCCGCACGTTTTACATTAGATACTGTTCTCATAAATTCTCATTGAGATAGTATAAGTAAATGTTTGGATTTACAAATAGATACTGTTTAAAATATTTGGTTGCTTTATTCTGATATAATTTTCATATTTAAATTAGATCCGAATCTGTACTGATAAAGACTTATATAATTTACTATAGGAACAACAAATAGATACTCGTAGAAACTGCTCTCATCAATCCTCTTGAAGGAATACCAAATGTGTACTTGGAATTTCCGACCATATCATAACATGTAGTGAACAATTTGTTACTGATTAAACCTCTTCACAATTATATCCGGAAAACAGCATAAATACTTTGAGAAATTGATCGCATCTAACCCCATTCGAAGTGATTAAACTTGTATTTGTAATTGCAGTTGAAAACTGACCTTTCTTTTTACCTATTCAAACAAATGAAAACACATTTAATATATTACTGAAAAAAAAAAACATAAAAAACATTAATACTCATAGAAACTGATCTCATAAATCCCTATTCAAACATTATAATTTTGAATCTTCAATTGCAAATCAAAACTGTTCTAACCTAATGCAGCTCCTTTCTTATAGAAACTCTTGCCATTTAACCACGGAAAGCCACACGTTTTACATTAGATACTGTTCTCATAAATTCTCATTGAGATAGTATAAGTAAATGTTTGGATTTACAAATAGATACTGTTTAAAATATTTGGTTGCTTTATTCTGATATAATTTTCATATTTAAATTAAATCCGAATCTGTACTGATAAAGACTTATATAATTTACTATAGGACAACAAATAGATACTCGTAGAAACTGCTCTCATCAATCCTCTTGAAGGAATACTAAATGTGTACTTGGAATTTCCGACCATATCTTAACAAGTAGTTAACAATTTGTTACTGATTAAACCTCATCATAACTATATTCGGAAAACAGCATAAATACTTTTAGAAATTGATCGCATATAATCCCATTCGAAGCGATTAAACTTGTATTTGTAATTGCAGTTGAAAACTGACCTTTCTTTTTACCCATTCAAACAAATGAAAACACATTTAATATATTACTGAAAAAAAACATTAATACTCATAGAAACTGATCTCATAAATCCCTATTCAAACATTATAATTTGTAATCTTCAATTGCAAATCCAAACTGTTCTAACCTAATGCAGCTCGTTTCTTAAAGAAACACTTGTCTTTTAATCACGGAAAGCCACACGAATTACATTAGATACTGTGCTCATAAATTCTCATTGATATGGTATAAGTAAATGTTTGGATTAACAAATGGATATGGCTTGACTCATTTTGCTGGTCAATGCGGATATAAACTGATAACAATTTCAACAGCAACTTTACCTAACTCTTATAGAAACTTATTGACCATATAGGTTCTCATAGATACTTATTAATTTTTGATAATTTTCAATACGGATTGATGAGATTTTTTTGACAGGGGATCCTTTGATCCTAATAAGAGCCAGAATAGAGATATCCACTGGATAACCCATACGAATATCCTTTAGGGTTGTTAATGTCGTATATAAAACCTATTTAGGGATAACCAAGGACTATTCCAAGGGCCATCCATAGGTTAACTTGTTGGGCTAATGTATGTCTCAAATACATGATAATTCATAATTCACCTAAGGTACAAATAAGACATTTTTTATTTAGTTTATATTTACATTATATTTTCATTGTGACAGAATGAATTTTGTCAGTGGAAGACATTACTTACAAACTATGGTCCCAATAACAGCCAGAATAATGATATCCACTGGATAACCTATATGAAAGATAGAAGCGTGCAGTAAATAAAATACGAAATTTATATTTTCAGCACAAATAATAATTCTTTATGGGGCATAAAAATATGTAAATAGGATGGTAACATAAATCGCTGTTTTTTCGATAAATACACCTTTGTATGAAGTAGAGATGGGCGCGTGAGGAGTCGATTTTGACTCACGCCCACGACTTTAAACCTTTAGCTCACGCACACTCACGCACGACTGATATATGTTAAGGCAAACTCACGCACGCTCACGCACGGGATCTTTTGACTCACGCACACTCACGAAATCTTCCATGATTTGATACCTTAAATGTACACGCTCACGCCGTGACACGCCGTGACACGGTGAAATTCACGTCACGTGCCCATCTCTGGACCAGAGTGATCAGACCAGGCCAGGAGGGCTAGGCGACTGGCGAATGCAGTAGAGAGAGATTGATTTGAATGTTGCGTCATTCATCCTGTCTCCTGTCCTTTTCCCTCCCTTCTCGCGCTCGTGTTCCGTCTTCCGTCTGTCGCTTCGCTTCTTATTCTTGTCACGACACGACAGGCTGAAGTTTTAAAGCAGAGATGGGGCGTCGTGTCACGGCGTGACACGGTGAAATTCACGTCACGTGCCCATCTCTGGACCAGAGTGATCAGACCAGGCCAGGAGGGCTAGGCGACTGGTGAATGCAGTAGAGAGAGATTGATTTGAATGTTGCGTCATTCATCCTGTCTCCTGTCCTTTTCCCTCCCTTCTCGCGCTCGTGTTCCGTCTGTCGCTTCGCTTCTTATTCTTGTCACGACACGACAGGTTGAAGTTTTAAAGCAGAGATGGGGCGTCGTGTCACGGCGTGACACGGTGAAATTCACGTCACGTACTCATCTCTAGTATGAAGGGCTACAAACAAAAAGAAATAATGTCAAAATATCTTCATTGTAAATATAAATACAAATGATCAATATCTTGGGGTTTATGGTAAACATCGTGATATATTAATATCGTTTTCAAAACATTGCTTATCAGTCTAATTTCCTTATTAATGCAGGAATTTTTTGGAAAAGTCTTGCCCTCAAGTTTCAGTTTACGATTTTGCAATGAGTTATCTTAAACAGAGATACAAGTTTGACTTGAATATGGGTATATTGGATACCTATATATTTGTATATTGACCAGCTTGTTCTTAGCGCTAGTTTTAATAAGTCATGGTGGATGAATCTCTTTGAAAGTTGCAAATTACTTCTGTTGCGATACTCAGCAGTGACTACTGCTAAAACGCCAGAAACCACAGGTCGTGTAGTCTATCCACTACGCAGGAAATGTACGTCTTGCAAATGCATATTTTATGAAAGTTAATTTTCTTGCAATATGAGATTTATTTATATTATTTTCGCAACGAAGGGTGAGTATACCCAGACCTTTAAATTGTTGTCTACAGCAATCATGATATTTTAGGTAGAAAAAGGCAACCTACAGACATCCACAAATAGTTGCGTCCGGTTATCCATAGTACTTAGACAGGATCAATTTTAATCCCGTGTAGATACTATGGATAATCGGAATGCAACTATATGTGGATGTCTGTAGGTTGTCCAGATTTTAACATAAATTGGTCGCTTCTTCTTCCTATGGACAACCATGGGCTATCGCATTGTGGATGTCTGTAGGTTGTCCAGATTTTAACCTACATTGGTCTCTTTCTCTTCCTTGAGAAGAGCTGAAAGGGACATCATCCAACTACTCGCAAAAACGACGAGACGAAAGCAGCGACATAAAACGTCCACAATACTACGAATGAAAACAATTACAAATAGGATAGAAATGAATTGCTGGGGACATGTCCAAGGTAGGGAACCAATACATCTACTGAAGAGGGCGCAAAAAACTGAAAATAGGGAGACTATGCTACACGTTGAGGACAACAATTGAGAAAATTATGAACAGACTAGGAAAGTACCAAGTATACTAAAATAGAAAACAATAAAAATGAATACCACAAAGAAATCGCAACGATATATGACTCAGAAGAAGAACAAGAATTTCAGAAGCAGAAACCCAAAAGAGGAGCATAAACACTCCATATCACGACACAATGCGGCAACTCATCTCACAAACACTTACGCTGCCCATTCCACACTCCTCTACCATGTGTCATGTGGCTCTCACTGCTGACAACAAGCATGACCTAAATCCAACCCAGCGTAGGTGTAGCCGGCTCGGGGGTATATCTGGGAGTGGCAGCAATGTCTACCGTACGCTGGTAAATCAAATCAAAAACTTATCTTAAATTTTAAAATTCAACAAAACTCATCTCGAATAATTAAACTATCATTCTATTTCTGTCATACGCTTAATCCTCGAACCGTTTTTCATCCTTGTTATAAGCAGAAAGATATAAAGCCATAAATGAATATATATAAAATAATTTCGCAGGAAAACAGATTGACTTAAGTTGGCTGTAGTCCATTCATTGTGAGTTTTGTTTAAATAGTTCTGTTGTGTACAACAGACTGATAATAATGAATTTCAATAGGACTTTATTCTCTTCGTCAATCTAACTTTATACTGCGAAGGCGTTCCGTACTTGCAAATGCCTTTTTCTCGACAGCTGTTAGTCCTAGAAAAGATTCAAATAAAAAAGTTACCTCAATCCTTTGTCTTTAATTCATCTCGATATACTTGATATCTATTTGAAAAACTGTTTCCCGCTAGCATATTTACTCCTGGATTTTATCAACATAGCCTTACAAAAAATTTATATTTCCTACACTTATTAAAATGTGACCTACATATTAATATATTTTCACAAAAAAATATGCAATGATAATGTAGAAGTATCTGGCACACAGCGTCTGATAGACGCGACATCAATTTATTTATTAAGTGCGCCAGCCGCGTTCTCCCTTGATCGTGTGTGGTTGTTTCCACTCCCAGATCATTTCTATATATTTATGAGATGTTTGATAGACGAGAAAAGTAAAAGTTGTACTTACCGTAGATTTCTAACTGCCTTCTCTCCGAAATTGGCTTTGATGCATCTTCTAACACTGTAATTAATGAATCTTTACTTATAGATCTCTTAATCACTTTTATAGAATATCTCTCTCGAGCTTTCGCGATCCGATCGGTGCTTTGAATTTTAGATTTGCGGGCCCATTAGGCTCCCGATATTCAATGCCGACCTAACACAGAAGCCTACAATGGGAAAGACTTAAAGTTCAATCAGTAAAATCAGTAAAATGCAACAGTTCAAAAAATATTGATTTGATCCAAAACTAATACAGTTATTTTGAAATATCCTATCTAAAGAAACTATAAGATTTTAAATGAATCGCCTCCCCAAGCCGGTCAAGGACGACCTCCTCTTCTAGGGAGCGTTTTTTTACAACAACACAATGGAGAGCATGCGCTAGCAATCAATTTGGCATAAAAGATTCACACAACTTCCTTAGAAGTGCGAAGTGCATGAAGGCACTTTGGTTTTGGGACTGACGGAATTAATATAAAAATATTTTACTTTATTTAGGGACATTTGTGGTTAGCTTCGTAGTTTTGATAGTGACTTTATCATTCACAAGAACTTAGTTAGATATACAATTTATATGGCTTTCCTGCCTACTTCATGGCGACGTACCGGTTCCCAAATAGGTTCAATATAGGGTGTATGACATGATCTCGCTTTCGAGTGACCTCTTCGAAAATGGCCTCTTGAATTCGTTTATGCACAAGGCGGTTTTTTTCTATATTTTTTCCATCTTTCAATACCTGCATTGAAAGCCATGGCGAGCCAACTTTTTTTTTGCCAACTTCATAAACTGAGGCAGCCAACTCTGTAGATAATTAAATAATAATTCCTTCAAAAAAATTGATGAAAGGGGGAGGGGTAGAGAATTCTAAAAAAAAAATGTTTTCATTGCCAACTCACATCTCAAATTTCCAACTTTTGCCAAGTTCCGCCGGAACAAAAATTTATGAGCAGTGGGGAGAAAATCTCAAATTTTTTTTTAATAAAAATTACCAACTTACGTCTCAAATTTCCAACTATTGCCCAACTTTTGCCAGGTCTGACAAAGTTGACCTCGCCTTCGTTACGGCCCTGCCTGCATTTGGTTTTGCTACTATCGCTTTCTGCGATTCTCCAACGCTCTTGTCTAGGTGACAAATCGCAGGATGAATCCAAAGAATCAGTGTCCACAAGAAAAATAAAATCAGTCAATCGTGCCAGCATTTTTTTACTGATATATGTTATGTGTTATTAAGAGATTAATAAAATATGTAAATATAAAAGTATATCAACGTTGCGCTCATAGTTAAATCATGACGAGAATAGCCAGAAATCGACGATTTTCATTATTCTCGTCAAGTTTTAACTATGAGCTCAACGTTGATACACTTTTATATTTACATATTTTATTAAATCTCTTAATGACACATAACATACATCAGTTCCTTTTACTTCTTAACCCTTTAAGGACTATAAAAACTTTTTCAGTAACAAACTCAACATTTTTATGAATTTAGGGGAAATGTCGATAAATTACACCAATAGTGTGTAATAGGCGGATAGGTATATTTCCACCCAGTGAACACCCAGTCGTTTAGAAAACGTTTATTTTACGAAAATTATACAAAATGATGGTTTAATTTTCGAAATCGTATATTTATTATACGTTTTCTGTAAACGTCTATAATATAAACGTTTTTATCACGTATAATAAACCAGTGAAATATATCTTTTTATTTATGTTATACAAAATTCTTCTAGTTAATTTCAATACATGTCAACAGTTTTACAAATGTGAGTTAAATGAAGAAATCTTGTTAAAATCGTATTTATTGTTTTGAACCAGTTTATAATGAACGTCTTTTAAATGTCTGTTTTATACGTATAATAATGGTATGATACATACCATATTTATACCAAAACTTCCCGATTCATCGTTTACCGTGAATGTTCCCGACACAGTGCGCCTTGGACAGCCAATCACGAAGTTGCATCTGCGTCATGTGAGGTGGTATGACATCAGGGCTATCAGACTGACCTGTTAGAACTTCGATTTCTTCTTAGATTTTGTGTTTATCATTGTGAGTGTGTATTGAAGGTATATTATACCTGTTCCCTTCAAGGCAAGAATCACTATTATTTATAGTAGTTTAGGGTTAAGGTTCAAGAAATTATTCTAGTCAATCTGTCATTTGACCCGAGAATATTTCCTACAAGGACTTTTATGTTTGTATAACGTAGGAAGAAGATTGCTTAAACAAAGGTTTTAGCAAATATATAACATAATCTGTAATATTGATAACTAATTACCACGTAGGAGCAACGGGGACAGGTGTAATTGCAAAAATCTGCAGTGAAACACAAATTTTCACCATACTAACGGCTGTAAATGGTAAAATGTTAACTATAGAAAAAATAGTTTGAATACAAATTGTAGCTCCTTTTGTATCAATTTTTATTTTCTAAAGTATTGGTAATGTTTAATTTCAAAGTAGAACTAACATGAAAGGAAATAATTGAAAAAAATATAGTATGACCATAATTTTTTCCATATGGCGGATGTAGGGGCATGACATTTTTATAGAAAACATTCCTCATGTTCTTTTATTCATCGGACGAGTCATGCATAGGGTTGCCATAAATGTCCGGAAACTATATCGGGACGCTATGTATTTCCCTAATAAAAAGGCATATATGTTAAAGAAAAATATATCATTGTCTTTTTAACAAAATTAAAACTGCTCCTTATTTTAAGAAATTTCATTGTTTTTATCGTGACGTCAAGACACAGAGGTCAATAACGGTGACTGTCCCGATATATCGGGACGGTTGGCAACCCTAGTCATGCACAGACATCCATCCGTCCCTTTTTTACAGCGTAAAAGGGACAGAGATAGCAAAACATTGATAAATAATAGAACTCGCGGATTAATTAAAAGACTGTGGCAATTTCTCTGCATTATACAAAGAAAAAATTCCTCGTAGCAATTATTTACGGGCGCACCCCATTTTTTTGCTCACAGAATATGTACTTTACAATCGACGGTATGTGAAATGGCCAAAAATATATACTGGGTGCTCAAAAATATAGAAAATATAAAATTAGTTGAAGAGATAACTATCCTTATTTTTCGTGTTATTTGAAAAAGCTGATTAAAATGTTAAAATAAGCCTAGATACAAATTTTCACTCTTTTTTTTGAAAAATGTAAAAAGGTGTGTAATCGTTACATGTTATTTTCTGATTTTTAGTTAATTTAAAATGAAAAAAATAACTTCACCAAGAAAAATTAACACTTTTTTAATATTTCCAGGGAGGCAGGTTAGGACGTCAGTGAAATTGCAATTAAAGCAGCCGAGAGTAAGATTAGCTGAAACTAGCTAAATCTAGATATGCTAAGAGCAATAAATGAAATTTTTTATTTCCTAATTTATTATTGTTTCGTTTAAAATAATATTAAATTATTTACTTTACTTAATAAAGACTTTTTTCTATTTTAACTATATTCAATTTCTGAAAGCAAATTCTGAAGATGATTCTGCTAACAGACCAAAATGATAACTGAATAAGATTCGTTGGTACGTTTTCTTCAATTCTCTTGCTATAAAAGCATTACAATTTTTTAATTAGTAGGTATTCAATGCAATGCAAAGAACATTCAATATTTTTATTTTCTAAAGTGATTTGTTTTTATTATGACAATCTCAAGTTTTAGTAAAATAACCAAGGGTTGTTTTATAAAATATACCTTAAAAGTTTGCTTAGGCTACACGATCTTCTTATTATTTTTGTTATGACTATTTGTTACCGGGTAATAAATATATATACACCGTTGTGAACCGTTAGTGTCTTAAGTAAGTGAAAATAAAATAAAAAATAATTACTACGGGAGCCCACCCTAAGTGTCCGTGCACCCCCCCCCCCACCGATCCTTTAGGACAAAGTTTTTCATAAAGATTAAAGCCTAAGGAACAATTTAAGACATGTCCTAAAAAAAAAAAATTGGCTGCACTTTCAAAATGGCGTCCGTAAAAAAAAACAAAATTTGCAGATATGGTTTTTGTCATTTAACACAAAAACTAAAAAAGATGGAGAAAAACTTTCTCTACAAAAAATAAAGTACATAAAATTTTCTACAATTTTGTTCCTATACAATATTTGCATTGGAGTTACCATTTTCCAGATAAATGATTAATCTCTTAAAATAAAATATAAAATTCAATACAAAACGTAACACTACGGAAGCCCACCCTAACTGTCCGTGCAACTCCCCGATCCTTGGGAACAATGGTTTTCATAAAGATTAAAGCCTAAGGAACAATTTAAGACATGTCCTAAAAAAAAGCTGGCTGTACTTTCAAAATGGCGTCCGTTTAAAAAAAAAGCAAATATTGTTCTTGGTCATTTAACACAAAAACTAAAAAAGATGGAGAAAAACTTTCTGTACAAAAAACAAAGTGCATAAAATTTTCTACAATTTTGTTCCTATACAATATTTGGATAGGAGTTACCGTTTTCCAGATACCACTGTTACCGTTTTCGAGATAAATGTCTGCAAATTATAATATTATTATTATTATTAATTTTTTTCAGTTTATTTTATTTAATTTTTATGTTAATAATATAAAGTTATATTATACGCCTTACAATAATTGTCACAGTTATTTCCTCTAAGTGATTTACCGATATACGAATTTCCATGTTTTCTTAATTTTGGACTCATTTATCTGGAAAATGGTAACTCCTATCAAAATATTGTATAGGTACAAAATTGTAGAAAATTTTATGCACGTTGTTTTTTGTGAAGAAAGTTTTGGTCCATCTTTTTTAGTTTTTGTGTTAAATGACAAAAACAACATTGGCAACAGTTTTTTTTAATATATGGCCGCCATTTTGAAAGTACAGCCAGTTTTTTTTTTTAGAATATGTCTTAAATTGTTCCTTAGGCTTCAATCTTTATGAAAAACATTGTCCCCAAGGATCGGGCGGGGGGTGCACGTACAGCTAGGGAGGGCTCCCCGACTAAATAGGAGAATCACTTAGCGTAAAGAGGTTTTTATAACTTAGGTTTCATATAGGCACGTGAAAGAATCGTCAATACGCATAGGTGAATTAATAAGTAATACATTGGTAAGTCTTTTTGTATTCTATATTCACACAAACAATAAATGCGTATGGAATATATTTATGACACATGCCATATATATAATATATGTGATATAGATATATTTCATATGCGTTTATAAATTGTGTGACTGTAAATGTAAATATTATTAATGGTATGGCATATATGTGACATAAAAGTCTTAGATAAACGTTTAATAGTGGGATGTCACATATGGAATATAAACGTATTCGATATACGTTTATTAGTGGTGTGGCATATACGAAACATAGACGTCTTAGATATACGGAATATAGACGTCTTAGGTATACGTTTAATAGTGGGGTTTCATATACAAAACTCAGACGTCTCAGATATACGTTTATTTTGAAGTATATTCAACGGCTCGATAAACTTCAATTATACGGGTGGTATAAACAAAAAAAAACGTTTATTAAATGGTTTAGTGTTCACTAGGCAGTAATTAAGTGCACCTCTTGTCGTGCGTAGATATCCGGTTCCCGACGCGAAAGGGTTAAGTGGAGAACAACAACCAAGATGTACTAGTTGTAATGAAATATTCACTGTCAGACATATCATTTTAGAATGTTATGAATTTAGTCAAGCACGGCAATGTTTACATATAGTACCAAACACCTTGAGGAAATGTTTAAGTAATGGAAGAACAGAGGTGGAGAGACCATTAACTTTTATCAAGGAAATTTGTATTTTCAAAAAATTGTATATACGCATCTAATTTTAAGGAAAACTGGCTCTATAGAATATTAGTGAAGATAATTCTTCTAGAAGAGAACGGTTGGTGGAGGGAGCGGCTAATGAACTGAGCAGTCGATGCCGCTGTGGAAACAAACATACATCAGTAACAAAGTGATGGCACGTTTAGAAGAGTTTTTCTTATGTTGTGGACACTTATCCTCTATTTTATTCGAGAATCCATTTTTGCTAATTTTTGTCTAATAATTGCATATAGACGCTCCGCGTATTTGCTTTATTTTTTGTTGTCATCTTTTAGTACGTCGCTTCGTCAAAATGTTATTTTCATTCTTTTCAAAGGAAATTTCGCCGTACTTTTGAAAAACTACAATATATTTTTCCTATGACTTTTATTTTTACATCCTGTACGTAAAAATATTTTGTGCCTTGCGTTTCTGCAAACGTAATTAAGTCTTTTTGTACCAGTCTTCCACGCCGATGCCTCAAATATGTCTAGTTATGCTCTGACATTGTCT
Source organism: Rutpela maculata (assembly GCA_936432065.2). Classification (NCBI taxonomy): domain Eukaryota; kingdom Metazoa; phylum Arthropoda; class Insecta; order Coleoptera; family Cerambycidae; genus Rutpela; species Rutpela maculata. Next base: position 24,845,050 of record OW386285.2, on the reverse strand, counting down.
TTTTAACATGTTTTTATTACCCTGTCAAAAAATCCTTATAAAAACTTATAAAAAAATGTATAAGTTTTTATAATTTTTGATGTGTGTATTTGAAATGTGTTTTAATTGTAAATTCTCATATGGCATCTACCTGTATTGATGAGTTTTTATAGTATATTTAATTAAAAGTTTTTATAGTGTTTTGAATATAAATTCCCATATGATATCTATTAGTATTGATGAGTTTTTATAGTATATGTAATTAAAAGTTTCTATAAGTTTTTATAGGTTTGTATAGTGTTCTGAATGTAAATTTCCCATAGAAATTCTATTAGTATTAATGGGGTTTTTTTACAGATTTTGGTTGTGTATTTGAAATATATTTTTAATGCCAAATCCCATAAACTTACATAGGTAAGTAAATATTATTTACTTACTATTAATATTTCAAATATCAATAGTAATATAGTGGTAAACACTAAATACTGCATTCTAGCCTAAACGCAGTTAATAAGTTAGCAGTAAAAGAGACTGCTTTACTTTCAATTTAACAAGCCCACGCTAGTTTCTTAGGTCATATTAGATTAGATATGAATTAGCGACATGTATAACAGCTCCCTCTACTGGAGGCTGGAGTATGTAACACTAAACTTTCATAAGTTTTAATTATGTATGTGTGAGTTTTAAATGTACGTTCCTCGTATGAAACCTATTAGTATACGTAAGTTTTTATAGTATTTGAAATACAAAGTTTTTTATAAGTTCTAAATGTGGTCTGATGCGCGGCTATTTGAAATGTGTTTTTAATGTGAATTCCTTGCCTGAGGTCTATCAGCATTTACATATATTAATAGAAAATGCGAAGTTTTTATAATATTTGTTGCATACAATGAGTTTTTAATGTAAATTACCTATATGGAGTCTATCAGTAGTTATATGTATTAGTATATTTAAGTTTTTATAGTATTTGAAATAGAAAATTTTTTATAAGTTCTGAATATGGTTTGATGTGGCTATTTGAGATGTATTTTTAATGTAAATTCCTTACCCGATATTGCATATATTAATAGGAAATACGAAGTTTTTATAAGATTTGCTGCGTACAATGGGTTTTTAATGTAAATTCCCTATATGGGGTCTATCAGTAGTTATACGTTTTCACGGTAATTGAAATATGAAGTGTTATAGATATTTTATATGTATTTGAAAAGTATTTTTAACGAAAATTCTCCATACGAGGCTTATCAGTATTTGTAAGTTCTTATATGGTGTTTGAAATATGAAGACTTTATAGGTTCAGATGTGTCTAAGTTTTCGAAGTATTTATTGAAATGTGTTTTGAATGTAAATTCCTTGCCTAAAGTCTATCAACACTTGCACGTTTTAATAATAAACACGAAGTTTTTATGAAATTCTATGAGGATATGCAATGGGGTTTTAAAGTAAATTTCCTGAATGAAGTCTATCAGTATATTTATAAGTATTTATATAGTAATTAAATTGCGAAGTTTTATAGGTATTTATATGAATTTGAAAGATATTAATGTAAATTCTCAGTACGAGGCCTATAAGTATTTATAAGTTTTTATGGCGTTTGAAACACGAAAATTATATAGATTCTGTGAGTTTTAATGTATGTTCCTCGCTTGAGGTCTATTGTAAAACTATAATGCTTTTATGGGAATAAGAAGGTTTTCTAAAATACAATGTGTATATACTTGCAATGGATTTTAATGTAAATTATATGAAATCTATTGTATTAGTAAGTTTAGCTTAGTAAGTATTGTAACTTTTTAGGTTGACTGCTATTGAAATCCCATAAAAACTTTTCAAATTAATAGTTGTAAATAATACTTTTCAATTGGTGCACTGAGAAATCCTTATTAAATTCTTATATAAAACTAAACTAATAATAACCCTTCAAATATTATATATACTAATAATTTCTTATTAAATGTTTCAAAATTCATCTCTGGTTTCCTGATGAAGCATTATTAGTTTTACTACTATTGGAACACTTATCAAATTAATAGTTGTAAATCATTATTAATACTTTTTAATAGATGTCCCTATAAATCTTTATTAAATTCTTATATAAACTAAACTGATATGGACGGATATGGAAGTTTTATAAAAATAAGTACAAATATATTCTTATAAAAATGTATAAAATGCCTACTAGGAACTCCTTATGGTATATCTTTTCAATTTCATTACTCTTCAGATTCCGAAAGAACTCACAAAAGTATTCGATAATACTTTACTCATACTTTTTAACATGCATCCTTACACGTTTCCATTAAATTCTTAGATAAACTAAACTGATATATACCCATGAAGTCTTATAAAAATAAGTACAAATATATCCTGATAAAAATGTATAAAAAGGTCCCATAAAAAGCTACAAAAATATTCGATGTAAAACCTTATTAACACTTTTTAATACGTATCCTTATAAATCCTCATTAAATTATTATATAAACTAAACTGAAAACCGTAAGTATATGGTTTTTGTAAGATCTGAGGGAATTAGTAAATTGTTTCTTATAAAAGATTACATAACTCGTCTTTGATTTTACTGATGAAACCTTTTCAGTTTCAACACTATTCAGATCCCATGAAAACTTATCAAATTAAAAGTTGCAACGCCATATAAAAAACTGTTTTTAGTATAAACACTTATGGAAACATACCAATAACAACATGGGTGTTCTAACTCAATTAAGACTCCTTTAGATACTTATTCATCCCAATATAACTATATGGCAAAATTAATGTACTGTATAAAACCTTATAAACCAGATAGGCTCTTATGATTACCCATAAAAAATGTATAATTATCTATAAGTTTGAAATAGGATTTTTTGACAGGGTAGGTCAGCCTGTATGTAAGGTCTAAGGAACTGAATTTCACCCACTTCTAATTGTTGTATCATCATGAAACTTGGCAATTGTCTGTAGCTCTGATGACAATATAATATAGTATACTCAATATTATAATATGTTCATTATGGCCGCCGCCCCAAAATGGCGGATTACTTTCTTTACAACCCCCTTGATGTGGGTTATGGGTATCAAAAGAAAGGGCTTGACGAGTAGAACACAAATATGTGATCAATACGTAAAAATTCAAAATGGCAGCGTCAATATGGCGTATAGGTCTTATCAATTATCGTCGGATTTGTCTGAAAGTCGGTATCTGTGGGTTATCGAGGTTGAAGATTACAATTATCTGGTCCAAAATCAACAATCCAAAATGGTGGCGTCAAAATGACGGATGAGTTTTGTAATTTATGGTCTGATTCGTATAAAAATCGATATCTGGGGATTTTCGAGGTCGCAGATTACAAATATTTAGTCGAATTCTTTACATAAAGCGCCAAAATTATCTCCTTAAATATAAGACTAAAAAGTAAAAAAAATAATTAATAGTGGGCGCTTTTCATTCAATCTAATGATGTCTTCAGCGTTTTAATTATCGAATATGTTCGAAATAGCGCTCCACGCTTTTATACTAAAATAATATACTTAATTACAAATATACACTAAGGCCCTTGCGGGGTAGGCAGATAACCTGTTGTTCGATGAGTAATTTCTGCTTTTTAGTGCAGTATTTATACAAGTGTGTTTCTTTAGTTTTTTAAACAATTAATTTTTAATAAAATTTTCCTAAGTCGAACTTTTTACTTACTCCTCGTCTTAAGTGGATTCTAGCAGGTTCTACAACAATAACATGGAAGAAATTTGAGACCAATTTATTTTCCCGTTCTTGAGTTAGAGCGACTTGAGCGAAAAAATAATTACTAATAGATACCGAGAATGTACTTATTCCTTTTTAATATTTTATATTTGACCCATTTTGAATCAAACTATCCAAAAATATTTGAATTTAAAACGGCTATAGAATTATTCTTAAGTGAAATCACCAAGTTACTCTACTAATACTAGTAGCAAATCAAAAAATACAAATAAATACTCTCTAAAATTTGAAATAACTCTCTTTGTACCACATGAAGAACCACCATATTATTTATCTAAATAATTATCTCAAACTAAATCGTTTTCTTTTGCAAACCAATGTTGAGGACAATAATAAAGTATAAGATAGATATTTGGGTTTTTGTGATGCGCAAAAATTATCTTCTAAAACATCTTTTAATTTCATCCCAGGTGCTTCGTTTTTACCTGTAGTTAATTGCAACTCGTGTGTGGAGAATTAGTTTCACAAAAATTATACGCTATGAAAAAGGAATTAAAAACGAATGTAATCATTAGCAAAATACAAAATGATGTAGTGAAAGCTTATTGTTAAAGAGAAAACAATTTGCATGCTTAATTTACATTTGCATCAATATAAGAAGTAAAATATATAAACTGATGAATTCAAAATGTAATTAGCGAACTATAAATATAGGACACAATGACATTTTAACTTTTGATAACTGTATTGTACAAGTCTAAAAAATGTTTCAAGATATTCATCATTATTCTTGTGTACCTTGGAATGTACAATAATTGGATACTTTTCAATAGTTTTTGGTTTATTGCACAACTCGCCGGGTGTGTGTCCTATTCTTGCAAAGCGCACCAGTGCTCAGTTTTTCTCATAAAAGTGATTTTTGAAAGGAGAAGTTTCTGCTCTAAAAGATGGTATAGTAAGTCCCATACATAATCCAGAGATATAAAAAAGCTCGCAAAAAAGCTTAAGGACACCGACCGAACTGGTGTTCTTTTAAGAAAACTTTTAATGACATAATTTTTTTAACAGCGAATAATACGACATCTGACATCAGAACTGCAAAATAAATATGTTTACAAAAGGACCAACGAAGAAGTAGAAGAGGTATAAGCATATTCCTTGCCAGGGTAGGATGGTGACAGAATTGTTAATTAGGGAGTAAGAGGTTAAAAAATAAAGAAATAAACCAGCATTTTTAAGTAAAAAATAAGTAACTATTCTACAACATAACAACGTAATAAACTTTCTTATGAAAATAACATAATTAAGTTTCATAAAACTAAATAAAAATATATAAATAAATAAATAGCTAGAAACTCAACAAAATATAAAAAAAACATTGAATTAGTAAGAAAGTGAATAGTATTTTACTTAAATTAAAATAAACAAAATAAAAACATTCTTTAATATGTTTCAAATAACTTACCAGAAATAAAAATAATGAACTTTATCACAACCACTAACGCTATCATAGAATATCACTCACTCATTATCACTGCCAATGTCACTGTCATAAATATATCCGTTACGTCACGGAACGTTAAATAGAAACGGAGAATTAAATAAAATATAGAATCCTTTTTCGTTATTCGGATTCTTCTCCAGTGTCACTATCCCCTCCCACGTAGATGATGAATTTATTTTCGCTATTTGTAAAAATTTGGCCAAGTTTTCTGTAATCATATTCATATTTTATTAATTTGTGTATTGATTTTTCTCCAGTCGTCTTTTCGTATGTTGGAAATTTCACTATGAATTAATTCGAGGAGTTTCTTGTCAAAAGGAAATGTGTTTTTCTGACGAATCCGTCTTTTAAATTGACCCCAGACCGGATTAAAAATATAAAAATAGGGAGGTAGTCGTAAAACAGTGTGGCCATATTGCCTCGCAAAAGCCATATTTTGCTGACCGAAATGGTAAGGTCTCCCATGAACTACTTCCATATTCACGGATTAATTAAAAACCGTCTTATTACCTTTCATTTTCATCTTATCACGATTATATTTTTAACAATTATTTATTTTTGTAAATTTTAGTTTTACTGTTAAACTATTTATTTCAACAAAGAGAATTAATAAAACTTTTCATTAAACTTTTATGACAAAGAAATAGTTAGTCCACCCTTGATAGTCCACGTTGACTAGATAGCTTATTGCAACCAATCATAAATTCGCCAGAGCAAATTTTAACCAATTGTATTCAGTGAAATTGGCCCACATTCTTGTTGGTGAATATGTATGAATATTTTTTTGTGATGATAATAAAAGAAGCCTAACACCTTTATGGCCTTTTTTGTAAATAAACTGAAACTGATGCGGTCGGTATTATATACAGTACATACTATACCATTTTTAGATTTATTTGAAGTTTTATTAGTAATTGCTATTGAAAATGTATATACATCTTCGTCAGTTGGACTGCACATACGTACGGAAACGCTCCACGGGTCGCAATTCTAACGGATATACTTGATTTTTTTTAATAGCTTCGTCTATTTATCAGAATAGAATCCTATTGAATTTCACAGTGATTCGTCTCATAGTTTAATTATTATGAATAATTATTTAACAGCGTTATGGGTTTTCGCGGGCCATTTAGGTAGTTAGTATATGTACTTCACATACCCCAATTACGGTGGCAGACGAAACTTTCGATCGGCGCGCGCGTTAACCTCAAACAGAAAAAAAAATGTTTAGTTTCTATTTCCGGTTAACGCGCGCGCCGACCGGTAGTTTCGTCTGCCAACGTAATTGGGGTATGTGAAGTACATATACTAACTACCTATGCGGACAGATATCGATAATCAATCGATTAAAAAATAAATGCCCCCCCCTCCCTATCCCCCCACCATACCAAAAAGTTCCAGAGAAAAAAAATTTGTAATTGGACTATGGTATAAAATATTATTTTGGGTATTCAGCAGATAACTTTCAAAGAAATCATTCGTTCCTTTCATATATTATTGATCTAAATCTGATCAAGCTAGAATATCAACGAGTAGTCCTCTTACAAACAAACTTGTCAATTTCTTTATACATTTACTATGTCTAACATTCAATATGAAAAACAAGAAAATAACCATTCTTTCTATATATTGAAGATCTAAGTCTGATCATGCCAATATATTGTCAGAAATCCACCCTTAAGAGGAAATCTTTCAAGCATCTCTAGCCCTACCTAGAGGATACTCCATTCAATACGATAAACAAGAAAATAACCATTCTTTCTATATACTGAAGATCTAAGTCTGATCATGCCAATATATTATCAGAAATCCACCCTTGCGAGGAAATCTTTCAAGCATCTCTAGCCCTACCTAGAGGATACTACATCACAAACAAACATTAGTTACATTTCAAAGCCAAGAACTACTAAAAAGCACAAGATATTTATTTTTTGGACTATGGTCTCTTCGATTACCGACTTCGTCGAATTTGCACGCTATTTCCTAGGCTAAATAGTATAAATAGTGATTGCGTCTTGTGTAAGCTAGAAAAATATATATTTTGCTAAACTTCAATTAGCCTTAACAATTTCAATGTAATATTCAGTAAATATTTAACTATATTACATTTTGTAAATTTTCGAGTTGAGCCGCTTATTCAATGACTTTTAGAATTCAATGAACGTAAATTGATCTTAGGCAATTAAATATAATACATGTTTAATTAGTTTAACCTCAACAAAACTTTTCTAATTTAATGTGTTTTTCGTAATTTAATTTTTTCCACTTCACGAGTTGTTTATTTAATTACAAAATTATCTGCAAAAAATGTCATTAACCAATACGTTACCATTTGTTTAACCAAAATACCTTTCAATCGTGTGTCATACTGTATTAATTGTTGTTACTTATGAAATTTGATGCGGATTTCATAATCCCTTCTTGATTTTTGTAGGTTAAAGAATTTTCCTTCATTTTTATTTAAGTTTCTCCTGTACATACAGTGTGTCTCGTAAATAAGGGAATATAGAACAACTACGTGTAAATTAGGTCAAAGTACGTCGATTTTACAGAACATACCTGTATACCACGTTATACCACTGAGCCCCGAGGATTTTACGTCTTCGTATTCACAACATCTTTACAGACGTTTTGTCAAGCACGGTCACAGTGTTACCAGCACGTCTATTACAGAATTCAGTAGAATTACAATGAAAAATTGGTTTCAGGAAATATCGGTAGATTTATCTAATATATAAAAATCTCGTGTCACAGTGTTTGTTATCGAATTCCTCCGAAACGGCTTGACCGATTTTTATGAAATTTTTGGTGTATATTTGGTAGTTCTGAGAATAAGTCGTAGGCTATTTTTTATACCCCTAGGTGATGAGGGTGGCCCTATTCAGAAATTTTCTTTTTATTTTTTGGACAAAAATTTATAATTTATATGGTAAAACAACGTTTGCTGGGTCAGCTAGTTTTTAAATGTAAATTGAAAGTAATAAATCATGTGCGCAAGTTATATTATATAATAATAAGTAAAATACAAATAAAAATCTTAAGAAACCGATATAACTATACCTAATATAATATTTTTTAATTCCTTCTCATTAGAGTTATCGCCTCCTAAATGCAGATTCCCTTGGACATATGTTTTAATAACATTTTTTTCATTTCAGAATTCAATCACTAACAGCCAGTTTCACAATCGTTGGCTATCTTTTTGGTTGACTAACTAGAACTGAAAGCTATAATTATTAGTAAACACAACTTTACCAGACATTCTTACCTCTACATATAGTGATAAATCATTGGTCAAATCCTAACTATTAATTAACCAACTATTGTAAAACTGGCTGTTAATGTCACAAATTTTTATGATAAACCATTGGTCAAATCCTAACCATTAGTTAACCAACGATTGTGAAACTGGCTGTAAACAGCTCTGCTGAACTCCGCCACAAATAAAGGCAATTTATTACTCTTATTAATACCATTTTCTATGTAATAAGCCAATGATATAGACTTGGTATTTAAAAAACCCTTTCATCATTTGCCGAAGAATACAGTAAACATATATTAGAAATGAATTATAATTTTCCTAACAATGGAAACCAAAACGATCCTTCTCTAATTTTTTTACTTTACCCTAAAATATTTTCACATATTTATTAAAATTCAGGATTTCATGTACATTTCTTAAATTTCGGTATAAATCAAAATTATTCGGTAGATCTGTAGATTTTAGTACAATTCGATAGATATACCGAAAAGTCGTAGGGTTGGCAACGCTGCGCAAGGATTATCTACTTGGCTGTATGGAACCACGGTCAATAAACGATACGGTTGCATCAATCAGCAGCTTTAGGACGAGAGAGACGCGGGGGGCGGGAAATCGAATGAAAGAGACAGACATATCTGATTTCCGTGCAGAAGACAAGAGACAAAGATTCGGGTAGGGTCTACAGCCTACGTCACCTGTAGACACTACAAGCATCTTTGTCTCTGTCTTTTGCACGGAAATCAGATATGTCTATCTCTTTCATTCGATTTCCCGCCCCCCGCGTCTCTCTCGTCCTTAAACTGCTGATTGATGCAACCGTATCGTTTACTGACCGTGGTATGGAACATCTGACGGAAGCACGCCATCTTCCGCTGCATAATATATTATACGTTTGTGTTTTTATGTTTTTTAAAGTTTTCGTTCGTTTTGGCAACTATCGTACTTTTATATTAAATTGACGTGTTTGACGATAAATAGAGAATTTGAATTTGAAATTAAATTGGGTTAAGGTCACCAGATTAGTCAGATGTGAGATCAGAAGCTGCGCATAATCGTCGTATCATGAACGTAGTGTGTTATCGTAGCATGTTGTTTCGTCTTGTTACTACATTTTGTAAAAAATGTAGTATAGGTTTTGCATTTTTCCAGCGGACCATCGAAATCCGAAAAAAACGTCGGATCGAAATGAAAGTCATATCTATCGACTCGAGAGCGAATTTAGAAAACTCCGTCCGTCGGTCAGTCGGTCTGTCGGTCTGTCTGTCTGTCACGCTCAGCCCCCCTAATCCGTTTTCGGATTTCGATGAAACTTGGGTGGCTAATAGGAGGCCTTTAGAAAACCTTAACGCTGGAAGCTCGGCTCCGTTCGGAAACCGGAAGTACCCGATATAGACGTTTCAAGTTTGTCGGGAAAAATTGAATAACTCGGTAACGAGCAGTCGGATTGAGATATTTCAAAAAATAAATGGTGCCGCTGACAACGATCTACAGATAAGTATATTAGAGACTATGTCGAAAAACAAATGGAAATTGAATTTTTTTGCGAAAAACTGGTTTTCTCGAAATCGGGCTAGGAAGCACGATAACTGTCCAGGATATTGATCGATTACGATGGGACTTGGTGGGATCGAAGGTACACGGCCACAAATGAAGCTTATTGCTGGCGGCCCGAATCCGTTGACCGCAAGTATTTTTTCCAAGGCCGAGTATAATTCTCCATAGATATTGATAACTCCCGAACCCAAGGTCCGATTTTCATTTTCAAAAATGGCGATTGTAGGGCTCGATTAAGTCTATGAGGTGACATTTGTGAGAAATTTGACAAAACAAAAGCGAATCTACAAATCCTGGAAAACTTCATTTTTTTGATAAATTCTACAAATACCGAACAGTTTCCTAATAAAAATCGAAAATTAAGTATTCCGTCGATCAATCTCTATAACCGCTATAAGGCACGGACCTTTTTGGACAAAAAATGTGAAATAGAGTTTTTTCGAAAGATTAAAAATAAACGAGTTATTTACGAAGATGCATAACCACGTCTGGTATATCAGAGTGGCAGTGCGCCCGAAAATAAAATCGTTAAGTCTGAAATCACTCCGCTGATGTTTCTGCGTTTTATAATTTTCATTTACTTAATAACAATTCAGCCGGTGGCCTGTCTACATTTCAAAATGTAGTTAACCTTTAATTTAGTCAATGCAAAAAGAAAAAAAAATAAGAATAACATATGTCAAAATGTACTGAGTCATCCTAAGACCCTCTGCTAAAATGGTACTGAATCATCCTAACAGGAATAAAAAGCATATCAAAATGTAGTTTTTAGCTTGTTACTACATTTTGAAAGAAAATGTAGTATAGGTTTTGCATTTTTCCATTGGACCATCGAAATCCGAAAAAGACGTCGGATCGAAATGAAAGTCATATCTATCGACTCGAGAGCGAATTTAGAAAATTCCGTCCGTCGGTCAGTCGGTCTGTCTGTCGGTCTGTCTGTCTGTCACGCTCAGACCCCCTAATCCGTTTTCGGATTTCGATGAAATTTGGGTGGTTAATAATAGGCCTTTAGAAAACCTTAACGTTAGAAGCTCGGCTCCGATCGGAAACCAGAAGTACTCGATATAGACGTTTCAAGTTTTTCGGGAAAAATTGAATAACTCGGTAACGGGCAGTCGGATCGAGATATTTCAAAAAAGAGATGGTGCCGCTTGCAACGATCTACAGATCAATATACCGAAGACAATGTCGAAAAACAAATGGAAATTGATTTTTTTTTACAAAAAAATGGTTTTCTCGAAATCGGGCTAGGAAGCACGATAACTGTCCAGGATATTGATCGATTTCGATTAGACTTGGTGGGATCGAAGGTACACGGCCACAAATGAAGCCTATTGCTGGCGGCCCGAATCCGTTGACCGCAAGTATTTTTTCCAATACCGAGTATGATTTTCCAAAGAAATTGATAACTCCCGAACCGAATGTCCGATTTTGATTTTCAGAAATGGCGATTGTAGGTCTCGATTATGTCTATGAGGTGACATTTGTGAGAAATTTGACAAAACAAGAGCGAATCTACAAATCCTGGAAAACTTCTATTTTTTGATAAATTCTACAAATACCGAACAGTTTCCTAATAAAAATCGAAAATTAAGTATTCCGTCGATCAATCTCTATAACCGGTATAAAGCACGGACCTTTTCGGACAAAAAATCTGAAATAGAGTTTTTTCGAAAAATTTAAAATAAACGAGTTTTTACAAAGATGCATGACCACAATGTAACTCATGCCCTTTCTGTATTTCAAAATGTAGCCTTTACTTTAGTTAATGCAAAAAGAAAAAAAAATTAAAATAAAACATGTCAAAATAGGTACTGAATCATCCCAACAGGGATAAAAGGCATATCAAAATGTAGTTTTTAGCTTGTTATACTCTTGCAACAACGAAGAATTTTCAAAATGTCCATCTGTTTGTCCGTCACGTTCCTTGTAAGCGCGATACCTGGAAAAAGAAAAGTTGTACTAAGACTTGGTCAGTAAGTTAGTGTTAGCTAGGGAAAGAGCCTTATTGTTTTTGAACAAAATCGATCAGTAAATAAAAAAGTTATCATTTAACCCTTTGAGGGCAGATAAACAATGACAAGAGATACGATTAGAGCCCTTATGAACCTTGTTATTATCATCAATATACGTAAGGATGTCTAGAATTTATTAGAAACTTTGAGACTTCTTATCTGAGTTGGAAAAAATTTTCGTGGTGAAGGTATTGTCTACCAGTACTACTAATATCGTTATCAATTCAATGGACAGTTCGCGATTTAAATATGTCTTACTAGTGGATCTTCAGTACTGTGTACCTCTACACGTGGAACTCTCAGACATCATTGTTCTCCGAATACATAAGATCAAACAACTCTTGGGAAACGATTCTCAACATTATTTCAGATAATTAAAAAGAAGATAAATATCTTTGGTCACAAAATTCACAAAATTTAATTAATTCGTCATTTGTCAAAGTTCATTTTTGCGTACACAAGGTGGTTACATAGGATAACCACTAGTCCTGAAAGGGTTAAAATAAAATTATAAAAAAATGTTTTCTTAATTTTTATCGCTTATACATAAATAGAAATCTTGCGAAAAGTTATTTCCTATTATTATTTTTTGTTTATATATTTTACTAATATGCATTTCATAATAATGTAATATCTAATCGTTGAAATATGATATTCGAATAATATACCGGGTGCCACAGGCTCCCCCCCCTATATTTCCTTTATTTTTTAACTTATCCCTTAGAAATTTGGGGTGCATAAACTACCTGTAAAAATGGATTTTTGGACATAAAAACGGTATAAGACCATTTCCGGTTTACCCGGAAATGACCGTAACTTTCGATTTTTAAACGGAACGCCCTGTATATTTTTACATATTTGGATTCAAGACAACATTCTGAGTATACCATGAGGTTTTGGCGATTTTTTGAGTCGATGTTCAGTTTTTTAAGCATTTTAAGCATTTTAAGCTATTGATTTAGTGCTTTGGAATACCAAAAATATAATTTTTCGTTTAATTTGATTAATAACTAGTTACGAAGCCTCCGAAAATTGAACGTATCACTTTTTTATCGATAACTTCCTTTTTTAAAAGGGAAGGTGGTGGCTCATACTGTTCAAAAAATTATAGATTTTTTTCTGAATTCAACAAAATATATAGCTTTAAAATGTTAGGCATCCTATCATGTAATTCAATACTTCGTCAGTATTAGCTAGAAGAGTAGTTATTTTGATTGGTTGTCCAATAACGAGTGTTTTAAAGTATTTACCTAACTAGTGTATTAGCGTTCCCAGATTAGGGAAACAATACACAGAAATTAGGTAATTTCATAATAAATAAAAAAGTGTAAGGTGTGACTAGCTTAATATTCTCTAATAATGATGAAAGCGAATAAATAAAATATAATTAATTGTAACGAATTGTACTTTTTATGCACTATTCCTAAGATGGCTGAAACTGCTACTATTAAAGTTTATTTCAGAAATAATCTAATATTTATTTTATAGTATTGTCAACTAAATACATTTTTTAAATTTAATAAGAGAAAAACTAAAATAGGAAATAATCATAAGGGCAGGAGAATGAATTTAAAAAAAATCAATCGAACCATTGTCATCATAACAGTGACTGAAAAAATCGACAAAAAAAACATTTAATAGAATTCATTCACCTTTTAGAACTTTTCTACTAAAATATTTGACGAGAATTCACTCATTATGATGTCTCAATAACAAATTTAAAAACATTTTTAAGAGTTGCATCAGGTCGGGTAATACCAAAAAATGGAAAATACTGCAAAAACTGGAAATTAAAATAGACAGCATTCCTGTATCCTTCATTGATTAGCTGATTACGCTTTCTCATCGAAAATCATTAAACGCTCTCTTAAAAGCAGAAAAAAATATCATAAGTTAAATTCATCTTGAGCTACATCAATGGACAAACGTGATACTGGTACGTACTCAATCGTTACGAAATGATTTTTTATACTTCCCTAAAGCGAAACTGAAACTAATTTCACTTAATTTGGAATGCGATGACAGGTATATGTTTAAGTAAGGAATTATCTTGATTTGCACTGATGCTCAAGAGTTTGCATAAAGTAATAATACCGTTCCTTGTAATTATCTATTAATTACAATTACAGTTACAAAGAAATTAATTATTCCACTACCAGAAAATAATGCCTAGTTAATGGTTTAATAAATGGCATTTTATCAATTAATGGTAATAAAAGTATTTCCGCCAAAATTTCCAGTACTTTCAGTTGATTGGTGTATTTTTAATAGTTGCGAGAAATTTATTGGAATAATATTTTACTATGGTGAAGCATAATAAATTTTTAACAACGTATTGCTTCCATTCAGAACTTAAGTGAATAGTCAGTATAACGTATTAATGAATAAAGTACAAAGAAATAAAATTATGTTTAACACGTTTTCTTGAATTTTGAAAATGCATTCCATTTTCCCTTAAAAGCGGATATTTCATCTACTTATAACTTTTTTGTTTAGTAACTAGACTGCTATATTCGAGATTCGTCGTATGCGGAACTAGGCGATTTTTGTATCCTTTTAACCTGTGTTTGTAGAAGAACTCAGCACCGATCTTCTGAAGGACACGGCAATATTTATTTCCTAAGGGCGCCAATCCCACTCCCTTCAACGGAAGATGGCTAATTTCTACTCTCAGTGGTGTCCGGTTGACTCTAAGAGACGACCTTGGACCGGAAAGTTATAGGTTTGTACCTACAGTAAATTGCTTACTGCTCTGTTCAATCTGGCTTCTTACGATGCACTTATCTTATCTCTAATAGTCTTTGCTAGTATATTATTTCTTAATTTCCTAATCACTTTTAGGAAATTCCTTTCATCAGTTTCTGTGATCTGATCAATGTCTTGAATAACGGATTTAAGGACCTCGTGAGGATACTATACATTCCGTTGTCGACCTAACACACAAAAACACCTGAGATGTTAACTTAAAGTTAATCATTCATTCAAGAAAAGGCTAGAATTCAAGTAATATCACTTATTGCATACAGTTCAAAAGCTACAATTAAATGTTGGTATAAAGGCTATCTAAAATTATAATGTGAGAATCTGCTTATCAAACATGGCAAGGGCGGACGCCTTCTTTGAAGGATGTTTATCCCAACATCGTGCAATGGAGTGTAAAAGTAGCAATCAGCTATGAAAAGAGATGTTGACTAAGATGTTGCCTTTCAAAGTTGGCTATTTTTGTCTTTTTTTACCACTTTTGCTTATATACTCTTTCCTTTACAATTATCAATGAAAAACAAAACTTTATTTTTATTGAGTTTAATGCAATTTTAAGGTTATTGAGTGATAATTAACATGTTTTATTTTAATTTGTAAAATTTTATAAATGTGGCAAATAAAAGAAAGGAATAATACGTGAATTTTTTCAGTTTTTCGTATACAAAAGTTAAGCCGATGTCTTTTCAACAAAATTACAATTGTCGATTTGAAAATCAATTTCTTCATTAATGTCTGCATTGACGTCCTCCTCAGATAAGTCTAGCGCAGTGAACTATACTACATAATGGAATGATAACTGCGTCATCGTTGGTAAGAGATGGAGACGATAACGCCCTCAACCCGCCATTGTATTGCAGTGCAGGTCTTATTGTTTCCTTCTCCTTCTTTACCGGGTAGGTGTATCCAGTGAGACTTCAGTTATGTAGCATAGTTCAATGGTTCAACTTCCTGCAACCATAGTTTCCACGGTAGCCTTTCATTATCCACAAGCTATTCGCTCGAGCAATGTTTGTGGTGTAGGAGCCTGTGTTGTGGGAATCGGCATCAATCCATTTTTTGTTTCCTTCCAACCCCATTGCAGACAATTTAAAATCTTTGCTTGCCACTGCATCTGTAAATACGCTCACTACCAATGCAATTTTGTGATGTCGGCACTTTCAACGGCAACATCTCAGTCAATTTTCATCATAGAACCTCTCTTACAACTCATTTTAACGGTTGGAATCCCCACTTACTTTTCTCTGAAGCAATTTTTATACCCATCTCTGCCCAGAAAGAAGTTATAAGCGAATATGCAAAGAAAAATAATTCGCCATTTTTCTCATTTTCTGCAGATTTGTTTATGCTTACATTTAGTATAAAAAAATAGTTTTTTCATTGGCAAATTCAATTTTGTACAAAAAAGTACTCTTGTAATTGTTTTGAGTTGCGCTTAGATTTTGAGTTATATTTAAAAAAAACATCACCCCTTTCACCTCGTTCTCAAAAATGGACCCCTAAATTTAATAGCATCTTGTGATTTTATCATATTTAGGTAACCAACAAACAGATGAAACAATAAAAACCCTTTAACGCAATTATTCCTTTCTTCCTCTTTTTTTTTTGTACATAGTCAATAGCCTAATAGGAAACAGTGAAGAAAAGTGATACTTTTCTACTTGTCAATGCTTTCCTTCATAGAAACGCTTTTCTACAAAGCAACAATCAGGCTTCTTCATTCAACTTATTAGTATAAATGTTAAATGTACTGTTATGCTAAAATATATGATAGAAGAAAATGCCACTGACTCAACACCAGTCATTACCAATTCTTCAGTATGGAATACATTGACCACAATATTGAAGATTTAAGAATCTTAGCCTGTAATAATACATAGAAACTAATATTGGAAGGTAATATAATTAAAATGTAAGACTAACCTTTTAGCATGTTAATATAATATTTTCATAAATTTCATGCACTTTCTTCTCTATTCTCCACTAACAAAATAATCCTCAAAATAGCATTTCTAGTATTCTTCTTATAACTTTATGGGAAACAGAGAGGAAGGTTAATCAAATTTATTTGGGTTAAAGCTCATGCAAGCTTACAGCATAATGAAGAGGTAGACATTATAGCAAAAAACAGTATTAACGAAGGAGAAATTTTGAACAGTGGATTGCACGTCCAAGAATGTATAACTATTCTGCAAAGAAAGAGCAAAAATGCGTGGTCAACCTTATGAACAGAATATGGCATAACAAAGCCTACTCGCTACACAACTACTCAGCCAGATATTCCTTCCTGTTACTGGCATAAAGATTTAAAATACCCCAGTAGAGAAATAATGACAATAAATAGACTAAAATTTGGCCACGGGCACGGGTGCTATCCGGCGCACCAGTTGTGGACACAGACTTGTGCGATAGATAATATCTCTGCAGATTTGGATCATATATTTAAAAAAATATATCTACGACGTAATACTAGAATTTCTTAAACATTCAATTTCGGCAAGGCGCATCTAATGCCTTGGTAGGTCCCGAACCCTTTTATGGAGTGGCTAAGCCATGCAAACGATCATCCATTAATAAATGGATACAGGACAAATCTCTAGAATGGTGGAAGAGTTTTCCGCGACAGAAACAGGCTAAAGAACGATCGGCCAAATTCACGGAAAATCTACTATGCCAAAAGAGAAAGGCCAGTAGGATAATAGTCTTCTATCTGGACATTGTAGGCTCAATAGGCATATGAGTCTAATGGGCCTGGCAGATGATGCAACATGCAGATTATGTTAAGAGGAAGAGGAAACCTCAGTACTATGTGCTGTGCCATTGCGAAGGCCTAGCCAGACTGAGATTCCAACTACTTGGTGAGGAAAGAACAAGGGCAGATAGCTATACTAAGGAGCCCCTATCAAGTAGTGGCAGATCTAACCGGGCGGCCAATGAGCAAATGCCACCTGGGCCCCTGTGCAAAAGGGTCCTCGAAGACAATGCATCCGTCGCTTGCGTTATTATCATCCGAAGAAATTGGCCCTACAAAGCGTTTGCCACCTGGGCCTTTTACCTTAGATCCGCCACTGCATCAAGGCAGTGGAGTCTGGTACAAAGGATAAAGCTGGATAAGGAACTTTAAATGAATTAGATTGGGAGCGCCACAATAGATCCAAGGCCAAGCAGCCAGTTCATCCTTTCAATCTAATCTAATCTAGACTTTCAATTTATTTTAGTCTATTAGTATATGTTCCTTCCCTTCCGTGTGTTAGTCTTTACCAAATGCCCTGATAGACCCCTGGGCTAGAAGAAAGTGTCCATGTTCTTTAAACCCAGCGTCCAGTCATGACACGTGTGTAGGTTAGTTGTAGGGTTATTATTATTATAATAGTAAACACGCATCACATCGGTATAAGTTGGTAAGTATATTAAACATTTGCTTCGTATCTGGCTGCATCGACGCAAGTCGTAATGTCAAAAAAAAAAACTGTGGGAAAGTATCTTCTGAAACTGCTTTTATAAAATGACAGGAAATTCTTTATTTGGTTGAATCATTTCATAAAATTTATTTACTCGTCATTGCGATATTTTATTACTCATTTTAGCAATACAAAAATTTTACTTATTTGATGAAATTTTATAGCAAAATTTAAATTTGTTATTTAATTTTTTTTTGCATCAATAACACGAAAATATAGCGTGTTAAACGAATAACAGAAGTGAATTTTCAAACTCGTGTAAAAGTCGCACTCGCTTGAATACTACCAAGTTACAACTATCCTTCGACGACAACCATTATCTGGAGACCATTAAATAATATACACCTTCTATGTGTAAAAATTTTAAGATAATTTAATCAAAAAAATAATTTGCGGGCCGAATGTCTGAGCATTTGATCATCTATGGAACAGTGTTGAAATCGTGAAGTCAATATTTGTTCTCTTTTTTATAAAGTAACCAACTGAAAATATAAAATAAAGTTTTTGGCTTACATCCAATAAATTAATCGCTGCGGTTTATTGCAACCGCATTTATTCATAGGCAAAATATTGTTATATTATGAAATAAAATATTTATTTATAGATAATATATTATTTACGTAGACACTGGCCTGATAGAATTATAAACAGATAATGCGGTAGAATTAACGATAAAAAAATTTGAAATATTGTACTATTACATAGGGACCGAAAAATGTCTAGTAGACAAGAAGAAGTTGATAAAAACATAGTTCATTCAAAAAAGATTGTGTAACACGTTAAATGGCATGTGATTCATATATCGGCTCACACATTTTCTTGTCTTTTTGCAAGCTGTGCGGTGTGAGTAGCTAGTGACTGTCACTAGATACATTTTAAAAATACCAATTTTTTAACAATGTATCATGAGATACACAGTTAAATGCTTTGCTCATATAAAATAATTGAGCGTACGAAATTTCGCCTTATTCAAAAACTCTATTAATGAAACTCGTAAGTTAATAGCTGAAGTAGTGGATATATTTGTTCGAAACTCAAACTATCTGTTATGAAACAAATTAGAATGCTCCAAATAAGTTATCTATAAAATACAATTTCAGAATCTTTCCAAATAAATATATAATAAAGACCGCCCTGTAATTAACGGGAACTTTTAATGTAATCTTGTTTAGGAATGGAAGTGACTTTTGGTATCTTAATTGTTCTAGCAAATACATTACTTTTAATACTTGATTTATGAGTTTAATTAACGGAATATAAATTATTATGTGTTTAGTAGAGTATATATTCGTAGGTCTATATTATCAGCATTTTTACTAGTATTTTATTATATTCAGGATCTGAATATAAATAAACTTAAAAATTTTAATTTTAATTTTAAGAAAACAAGGGAGGCAGCATCTTCCAAAGCTGCTGACATTCTCTAACTAGCTGATGATGTGCAGAAGATCATGTAAGCCTGCAAACGTAATGTTCAATGAACATGAACATTGTTCATCTTTGCTCAGTTCTTCTCAGTTCTTTGTCGATATCGTGGCTTTTCTCTATTTATTATATTGCCTATGCTGAATTCGAGCTTCAGATTCACATGTTTATTTAAGGGGAAGCTCGTTCAATTATGCAGGGCCAATGTAAGACGTAACGCCTATAAGGCAATAACAGGGAACAGAACACCAACAATTATAATCCAGTCAGTAGGGACAAAAAATGGCCCTTGCCTTACAAAAGGTGGAGTAGTAATGATTTTGATATATGTTGTTTCAGTCGAAAAATAAAAGTTTTCGACCTTGGAGAGGGGAGGCGTGAGCCGTCATCTTGATTGAAAAGTGCAAACAAATGTTTTTCAAAATAATTAGGCAACGCTCGATTCTACGAGGAAATTGTTCCAGTTAGAGTTGAAGAGGACAACATTTTTTGTATATACATATTTATTGTAGGGATTGCAATACCGGTTAACCGGTTAACCGGTTAACCGGTTATTAGGACAAAAAACACATGACGATAATTACCGGTTATTTTAATTTTTTACCGGTTATTTCGGTAAATTCTAATCTTACGATATATCACGTATTCAACGTTTCTATTTATGTCAGTGACTAGTATTCACTAAATACAGAGTGACTGTCCCAACACTGAGCACTTTTAGCAATAAATAAATAATATTATAAAAAGTAAAACCCAGACACCAAGCCCCAAGAAATACAAGAGAGACATTGACAATATCGTGCGATAGGAAATTGAATATTTCACTGCCGCAAATATCCGTGAAATACATTTAGAAGTATGTTATTACCAATTCTTATTAACTTATCGACCCACCAATATCGATTGAGGAAGGACATCTTCAGCTGGTGGTATTCTATGTACAAATATCAGACGACTAACAGATATAGCTTTGAAAAACTAACCCTTTTAACAGGCCGTTTTTAAAAAATATTGTATTTTTAGATTAGGTGTTCAGTAAATGCCCTATTTGAGTTTATGTTTATAATTTTTGTTATTAAGTTAATATTTTTGTTATTTACAGAATAATTATTTATTTAAATTTATTTCATTTATATTTTTTTCTTTTAATAAAAAACCTTTGGTTTGTTCATTATATTAAATATACGTATATAATAGTATATTATTCAACGAGCATATAATGATGGCTATTTATTATTCACGAGTGTGAAGTTTAAGACACGAGCCGTAGGCGAATGTCGTAAATCACCAAAGTAGCCATTATATGCGAATAGAATACTATACTTTGTCCACGATTATTAGATATTTTTGTTAAATTGTTTACTGAAGAAATTAATTAATTAATTATTTATATTATTCTTTTTGAGTAATATGTAAAATTATTGTAAATAACGTTGACGTTTAAATTTAATTTGACAAGTCGTTCTTTGACACATAACGGCCTTCTCAATCAAATTTAAAAACGAAATTGTATGATAAAAGAGGGTCTGCTTCTGAAACGCTAAATAAAGTTATCTATTCATTAATTTGATAATAACAGTAAAATTGTTCACACAATTGTAGCTATGACAGTTAACGAATAATTATATTTAAGGTTTCAGAAACTAGCCATAAATTCTACTAAAAAGTTGCGAGATTGCACTCGAATTGAAAAAATACCTGCCCGTGACTTCTTATAAACAACTGACTGTCCTTATTATTCACTAGTGAATACTGTAATCATTATTCACTGCAGGGAATAATGGATAGCATTATCCTTGAGGAAACACATACATAATGAGTACATTATTTAATAGTCGTGGATAAAAATTTTTTTTGTCAAATTTAGATAATTTTGTACATGGAAAAAGATAATTGCCATTTTCGCCACCCTAATCATTCATTCTAAAAATTACCGGTAAATACCGGTTAACCGGTTATTTCCATTTTTATTTACCGATTTACCGGTTATTAAAACTTCCGGTAAATTGCAATCCCTAATTTATTGTAAGTCTAATATGTAAAGAGATTCTAAAAAAGTCTTTTAAATTCTTACGTTATTTAATATACCGACTATTGATATTGTATTGAGTAGTCACGTAAATTGGCATATGGATTGCAGAAAGCAAACCTAGGCAAAGTAAATCGATATCTAAATCAGTGATTATTTTATTCTTGTATTATATATAATTCAAATATAATAAAGCCAATATACCAAATGATATTATAGGGGAAAAACAAAATTTTGCAATTTTCACAAAATTTTCTCAGATTTTTTTCACAAAACTTTAAAAAGACGCGTTAATGTGTACTTCAAATATTAGGAATAGTATGATTCATTTGGGTGTATCAACCGAAAATTGAGATGGAATCGAATCTGAGCCCCCACAACACCGCAGGAGTGATTTAAGCATGTGAAATGGGAGTTAAAAGTCACCCACTTAAGAAGCTTCTTGTACGCTTCTTTACTCTTGTCATAATTCTGTTTTTGCATATCTTGTCTCATCATTCAAAAGTTTTTATAGCAGCTTTGCTATCAGCAGTTTTGTACGCGGCTATTTTTTCCTCAAAATTCATTGCCGCAGCTTTTTTTTCCGTTCCCAAGGTCGAATCTGTTTACATATTTGATAATTTCTTATGTTCAACGGTTTTGTGTAAAGTGACTTTTTTTTCCGCGGATTTTTTTTCTTAGATTCGGCTTGGTGGAGGTCCCATATTAATTTCGTCAAGCTACGTTTAGTATAAGGCGAGCTAAATGAGGAAAATAACATTTTTTTAGTCAAGAAAGTCGAGATTATGCCGAATGCGCCAGGGATAAGAAAAATGTAATATTGTAATACAAAATTCAAATTTCGTCAGAATTGCATCAAAATTAGAGTTAGGTAGCTGTCACATCCGATGTCAAAAGTTAAAAATTCAAAATTGCGAATCTAATACGGCTGCAATATTTTTGTATATTTAAATTATTGTGATACATGGCGATTTCAAGATTTTCTGATACGACCCTGACGTTAAATTTTAAAAATT